>OZ024740.1:101466911-101606911 GCA_964016885.1 Eledone cirrhosa
TGATTGGTTCAACGGCATATGCAACAAGGAACACTAATTCGACATCAATAATTACTACTCCTCCATCACTTTACCACTTCTCCTTAGAGCTATCAATTTCGCTTAAACACTCACAGTGGTTAAGGATTTCGAAGTTTATGTCATCCTCAATGCCCGTAAGTCGGTGATTAATTTCGACGACTCTATTTGGATTAAAAAAATCTAATAGTACCCCAACCTCATTCGACGTGAGTATGGGCGCCAACGATTCTGCGGAGGTTACTGATCGTATCGGCCTTTTCCTTCTTTTCTCTATCAAGGAAGAATTCCCCAACGTGGGCGGTGGTTTGTACCGTGATGATGGTCTTTTGACCATGACTAAGTGCGGCCCACGTGCTTGCGACAGGTTCAGAAAAGAACTCACAGCCTTCTTTAAAGGCTTCAACCTCTCCATACAGGTTGAGGCCAACCTCTCGGTCGTTAATTACCTCGACGTTACACTCAATTTATCGAATGGATTGCATTACCCGTATAGAAAGCCGAATGATACGCTTAATTACATAACTAACATTCTAACCATCCTGCGAGCATAACCAAGAACATAGTAAGAAACGTTTCTTTGAGGCTTTCCAGTCTATCTATTAACGAGCATATTTTCAACGACCATTCCACATATTACAATGAAGCTCTTGATCGGAGTGGATTTGTCGATATGGTAGCATATACAGAGTACGAGAATAGACCTAGAAGAAATAGATGCCGACGCATTATATGGTATTACCCACTATATAATATGGAAGTGGCCACACAATTAGCTAAGATCTTTCTCTCCCTTATTATGAAGCATTTTCCCCCTACACATAAATATAGTGAAATTTTCATAGAAATTCTATTAAAATTTCTTACTCTACGACTCCTAACCTTGCACATGACATCACAGCTTCAAATTTAGCTAAACTACCTAGCCGTATGAACACGTGCAACCCTGTAGTTAGTACTAACTGTAATTGTAGGAATCGGATTGACTGCCCCTATCCGGGAAATGCCTCTCTAGTAACATTGTCTACAAATGTAAGGTTGAAACACCCACGTCTCGTAGGGCCTACATAGGGTTAACCGCCAATAGATTCAAGCAGCGTCTTTACATGCATACCCATTCTTTACGTTACCATTAAAGAAGGAATAGGACGTCACTTTCAGCTTATATCTGGAGTCTAAAAGACAACCACACCCAATATAAGTTACACTGGGAGATCCTAGCTAGGGCTAGATCGTATAACGGAAATAAAAGACCATGTGACATCTGCGCCGCTGAGGCCTTGGAAATACTCTACGTCAAAAACCACATCTTAAACAAAAAATCTGAGGCAATTTCGGCTTGTAAACATAAATTGCACAAAACTTTCCTGTATTACAGCCCCACATTATACCCTAACGGATAGAATGAACTATACGCGGATATTTTAAGTCCTGATGTGGTAGCTAAGTATATGTTATGTTTATACCATTACTTATTTGTATAGGTAAGTATATATTACCTGTATGTTTTGTGAAGGTACGTATACTTTCTCGTACGTATATTTGATTGTATATGTTATGGCGTATATATTATATATTCTGGTACATATGCTTTTGGTTATGTGTATACGTGAGTTTTGCGTCTGTGTGAGTATGCGGGTTCGTACGTATGTAGGGTGTGTTTATATGTGTACTTCGTGTTTTGTTTGACGTACGGCTCCGAACATAAGTGTATTTACATGTAGGTAAGTGTGTGCGCTTGTTATATACGTATTTATTTATTTATATACGTTTATTTAATTATATGTATACACACACACACACACACACACACACATATATATGTTTATGTGTATTTGGTGTATACATTCGTATGCGTGCGGGTACAGGCGTTGCGTGGGTTCTGTATGTGCGTGCGAATTTTTTTTTTTTTTGTGTACGTGCGTGTATTTGTATACCTATGGCGAGTGTTTTCGCGTATGCTTGTGTATGTACGTATATGGATGCGTGTATGTATTTTATTAATTTCATTTACCTCTGTATTTTATTTACTTTATTCTTAACTCTGAAGCCGAGAATCATTCGGTTTCCTAGTTAGAATTTTAGTCTACGACATCGGTTATACCATTTACGTGGTTTTGTCTTTGCGTGCAATTGTTCTCCACGCTCGACATATGACATATTATCTTCATTTTCTCCGTTCATTGCCAGAGAACGTCTCTATGAACCACCTAATAGAATATGAGTCTACGACTTCTTTTATACTATAAATGTGGTTTTGTCTTTGTGTGTAATTGTTTTTCACCGCTCCAAATAATGACGTATTATATTCGTTTTTTCCCGTTATTTGCCAGGGAACGTTTCCACGAACCAAAGTATCGTCTTCCTGTCTTCCTCCGGTTGCAACGTTTTTTGAAATATTCACTTCTGCGTTCACAGATTGAATTTGTTAGTTTCAGAAGATCTCGTTAAGGGTGAAAGCAGCGATTCTTTGCTTAAACTTTAATCTGTTATTTTAATAAATATATATATATATATATATATTAACAAATGGAAACTATATTTCTAAAACCATATATATTTCATTATACATATTACAAGGGCCACCAAGGCAAACTATGGTGCGCTTTCATCAGATAAAATATAATATAGGTTAGTTTTATAAATAAATATTGACATACCCAGAAAAAATGCAACCACTCTGGTTGGAATCTCCTGGATAGTATATATTGTATTTACTCCAATAATTTGTTGAGTTCTTTATATCAGTTATAAAAATATTTTGCTTTTTGTATCCCAACAAATTAAATATACCCTCTACACATACATATATATGTATCTGTATATATATATATATATATATATATATATATATATATGTATCTGTATATATATATATGTATCTGTATATATATATATGTATCTGTATATGTATATAAATATCTGTATATATATATATATATATATATATATATATATATATATATATATATATGTATCTATGTATATAAATATCTGTATATATATATATATGTATCTATGTATATAAATATCTGTATATATATATATATATATATATATATATATATATATATGTGTGTATATATGTATCTGTATATATATATAAATATATATATATGTATATGTATACATGTATCTGTATAAATATGTATATATGATATATATCTATATGTATATAGATATATATAATATATACATTCATCAACAACTAGTTTTCTAAGAGTCCACCAGATAATGGAGCGGAGGACTCTGTCAAAGGCTTTCTCCGAGTCAACAAAAGCTAAGTATAGGGGTTTACTTTTAGCTAGGTACTTCTCCTGTAGTTGTCGTACAATGAAAAGAGCGTCTGTGGTACTTTTACCTGACACAAACCCGAACTGCATTTCATCTAGATCAATTCGTTCTCTGATTAGTTGCGCTATTATTTTTCTGTGACCTTCATGACCTGGTCGATTAATTTAATGCTTCTATAGTTACCCCTATCTAGGGAATCTCCTTTACCCTTGTAGCAGTTAATGATGATGATGCTACGCCAGTCCTTCGGAACGGCCATTCTGTATGACTTGGTTTACTATCCGGGTGACCATAGTGTGTCCCACCGTTCCAGATGCTTTTAGCATTTCAGCAACTATTTCCGAAGGCCCAGCCGCCTTACACGTCTTCATATCTTTGATTGCCTTACTTATTATACTACCTTCAACTAGCACTGCTGGTCCCTCTAGTGGATTGATGTGGGGGAGACTGTCTTTCTCCCATTTATTCTCCTCATTTAGTAGCCTTTCGTATTGACACTTCCAAGCTACCTTCTTATCAGCGTCAGTGATGGCAATTACACCATCATCATTAAGGACACACTTCTCCCCGACAATATCACGGTTTTCCTTGACACATTGCCTAGCAAACCTGAACACCTCGCGTTTTTGGTCCTCGCGTTGCATAACATGCTTGAACTGTCATTCCTCTGCTTCCCTTCTAGCGAAGTACACTTGTCTCCTAGCTTCCCCCATAAGGATGAAAGGCAAAGTTAACCTCGGCGGGATTTGAACTCAGAATGGCAAGGGCCATAACTCTATGCGTCAAAGCATGGCGTCCAACGCTCTACCGATACTGCCAATCCACCGTGCATATATATCTGTATATATATATATATGTATGTATCTGTATGTATGTATTTTTTCTCACTAGTCAGTTCTTTCGTTTTTACAGATCACGCGGCTGAATTGGCGGTCGCTATCTTCAATTTGCAAAGCCCTTTAAACTGTATGTTATTACCTTGTCGAGTGCTTGGCTGCACTGCTGAAGTCATTCGTTGGCTTAGGTGCTGCTCGAACTTCGAATATGCTGTACTTTCATTTGTATATATATATATATACAATGTATATATGTATATATATAATGTATATATATATAATTGTTTCTACTTTAGGCACAAGGCCACCAATTACCCAGTGCATTACTGGTACTTTATTTTATCGACCCCGTAAGGATGAAAGGCAAAGTCAACCTCGGCGGGATTTGAACTCAGATCGTAAAGGGACGTAACTATGCTGGAAAGCATGGCGTCCGACCCTCTACCGATACTGCCAATCCACTGCCAATGTATATATATATAATGTATATATATGTATATGTATAATGTATATATGTATATATATATTGTATATATATATATAATGTATATATGTATATATATAATGTATATATGTATATATATATATTGTATATATATATATAATGTATATATTTATATATATATATATATAATGTATATATATATATATAATGTATATATTTATATGTATATATAATTGTTTCTACTTTTGGCACAAGGGCAGCAATTACTCAGTGTATTACTGGTTCTTTATTTTATCGACCCCATAAGGATGAAAGGCAAAGTTAACCTCGGCGGGATTTGAACTCAGAATGGCAAGGGCCGTAACTCTATGCATCAAAGCATGATGTCCAACCCTGTATATATATATGTATATATAAATGTATATATATATAAATATAATATATATGTGTATATATATATAATGTATATATATATAAATATAATGTATATATATATATATGTATTAGTAAAAAGGAAAAGAAAATGCTGACAAATTTTCCCCAGTGAAAAATAGTTTAATTAGGAACAAGTATAAATTAGTAATAAGTATTGGTTAGTATTCAGTTTTAGTTTTAAGTTTTTACCGGTTGCTCATTTCCCAGATGAGAGCAAAAATCACGAGCGCTCTATCTCAAAATTATTTTTGAAAAGCATTAGAAATGCGCAAGCGGTAAACACTTAAAACTAAAACTGAATACTAACCAATACTTATTACTAATTTAAACTATTTTTCACTGGGAAAAATTTGTCAGCATTTTCTTTTCCTTTTTACTAATATATCAAATCTCGTGTGTCACACCTCTATTTTTTTAAATATACATATATATATATATATATATCATCATCATTTCATCATTTCATTTTACGTCCGCTTTTCCCTGCTTGCAAGGGTGGGACGGGAACTGATGCTGGCTTGATTTCTACAGCTGGATGCCCTTCCTAACACTAACCTCATTTACAGTGAGTGCTGGGTGCTTTTTCGCCGTGGCACCTCCACGACCACTTTACAGTGGAATGATATGGACCCCAGTCCCTATCATCTCATTTCTACAGCTGAGTAAACTGGAGCAATGTGAAATAAAGTGTCTTGCTCAAGGAAACAACACATCACCCGGTCTTGAACTCACAACCTTTCGATTGCATATATATATAATGTATATATATATATATATATAATATGTATATATGGAGGCACATGGCTTAGTGGTTAAAGCATTGGCCTTGCAATCGAAAGGTTGTGAGTTCAATTCTCAGACCGGGTGATGTGTTGTTTCCTTGAGCAAGACACTTTATTTCACATTGCTCCAGTTTACTCAGCTGTAGAAATGAGATGATAGGGACAAAGGTCCATATCATTCCACTGCAAAGTGGTCGTGGAGGTGCCATGGCAAAAAAGCACCCAGCACTCACTGTAAATGAGGTTGGTGTTAGGAAGTGAATCCAGCTGTAGAAATCAAGCCAGAATCAGTTCCCGTCCCACCCTTCCAAGCAGGGAAAAAGCGGACGTAAAATGAAATGATGAAATGATACATATATAAGGTATATATATATATATATATATATATATATAATATATAAGAATAGTTTCGAAACAACGAGTGGATTTGAAATTATTAGAAATGTTAGCTATCGCCGTAATTTGACTAAAGAAATTATTTAGCCTGATAGTGGGGTTAAGAACCCTCGGAGAAATGGAAAAAGACGAGTATTGACGTACATGTACGTCAATACTCATCTTTCTCCATTTCTCTATCAGGCTAAATCATTTATTTAATTTCTTTAGTCAAAATACGGCGATAGCTAACATTTCTAATAATATATATATATATATTTATATATAACGGCGATGAATTAGTTTTGCGAGGTTTTTTATATGAAATCGTGTGTCGAAACAAATATTGTTATACTTGGGGAGGGTCATATTTGTGTAATATTGCCAGAATTAATAACAGAACACACTCACTGTTTGGTTGGTTTTCGCTTTTCGCTTCTGTGTCTTTTATATCGGTAATCTAATTTATTCGGTCCTCAATGTTGCCATTGACTGACCAACGGTCAAAAATAATACAGATACAATATAGACACAAACACATATATAGAGTTTATCAAAGTTCTTTCGTTGCACATCTGCAACATCGTCAGTGGTGCTATTGTTTCCTCCCGTTACATTGTATGTCTACGCCATTTTTATTTAGTCTGTCTATATATTTATTTATTTGTTTGTTTGTTTATTTTATTTTGTCTTCTTTGCGCATGCGTTTGCGTGTGTGTATAGTGTTTTGTTTGATGTGTGCTCGTGATTGGGTGACTAGTGTGTGTTTATATGTGTTTGTTGTTATTGTGCTTGTGTATGTATTTATTTATTTATTTATATCCAACAACATTTTTATTTACACTGACACACCGCCTTGCAATGCAGAACACCGGACATCTCTGATCTTCTCATCATTAGCAAACCTCCTACTCTCATCTTCCCTGTGTACTAAGTACACCTGACGTCTAGCTTCTCTTTTAGTGGCTGTGTATTGGTCTCTACTCCCACCATTTTTCCAAGGCTTCCATGCTCGTGTTTTGTCTTTAATGGCCCTGTCTACCATGCTGTTCCACCACCAGGACACCCTCTACCTGGTCGGAGCTCTGCTCCAGCCATAAGTTTCTTCAGTAGCTTGCAGTAAGTTGTCATGGAAGAAATTCCAGTTATCATCTGTCATATGATTCTAACTTGTCTTCTTTTTCGTCATACACATCTTGAAGGGCTATCCTAAATTTATATTTTAGTGAAAGATCTTTTATCTTCCAGACTTTCCTTTTCCTCACCTTCTTGTATGTCTCATTTTGTCTCTTGCTTATTGAGATGTCACTAACGACTAACCTATGCTGGGGAGTATGTTCTTCCTCGGGGTACACCTTAGTATTTGACACCATCTGTCTGTCTCGTTGCCTAACTAACGAGAAATCAATCGCCTGATTGATAGGTTATTAGGTGGTTGGTAGACTTCTTGAAGTTAGTGTTGAAAATGGTTAGTTCACTTGTATCACAAAATTCAAGAAGTCTCACTCCTTCTTCATTTCTTGAGCCATAACCATGACCACCATGTACCCCAGTGTATCCATCCTGGAGCTTTCCAACATGACCATTGATGTCCCCTGCTAGTATAACTAGGTCTCTGTCCTCTGTCATTGTGATTGTTTCTAGAAGTTGCTCGTAAAAGCAGTCCTTCTTTTCTTTACCTAGGCCCGCTTGGGGTACATAGGTAGAGATAATTGTCAGCAGTCTCTTGCCTACAATTAATCAAATCTTAATTATTCTATTACTGACTCTAACTACCTCTATTGTCTTATTGATCCACCTCTCAGCCAGTAAAATGCCTACCCTACCTAACCCATCATCATTTCTTACCCAGAAAAGCTTATAGCTAAGATGTTTGCCTGCGATTAGTCTTGCTGAGGCACCTCTCCATCTCACCTCTTGCACGCTGCACACATCCACATGTCTTCTCTCACCTGATCTACCTGCCAGGGTGCCAACATTGTGGCAACCCTGAGACGCGACGTCTTTCATTGTTTCTTCCTTTTCTGCAAAAAAGAATGGTTTATAATCATGTTGTGCGATTGCTTGATGACGGTCGGGGGTTTCTCGCTCATGGCCACACTAGCCACCTCACTACCCTGTGCAGCCCTAACATGGTTAGTGTTATTGCTGTTCACGCAGTTATTGCGATATATATTTGCTGTTGTGCTCATAATTGTTTTGGCATTAATACACTGGTTAGATGCCCTTACTAACACCAGCACCACTTTACAGCATGAACTGGGTGCTGAAGGAATCTGTACAAATACTTCTTGAACTTTATGGGGTTTGTTTCCATTTTAATGTGTTTTGGTGTAATGTTAAAGAGAGCAGAGCCAATTGAGGTGAAATAATTGTGCCGTACTGTTGTTATGAGATGCGAGTGAGATTTTTGTTGTGAGTGGATAGCACGGGGCCCAAGCCTTGGCTGTACCTTAAAGGTGATGCTAACATCATTTGGGCAATGCTGATGGAATATTTTCCACATCATGCAGATAATGTAGCGCTCATGGTGACGTTGGAGAGAATAAAGTTTGAGCTTTTCTAATCGACTCTAATAGTCAAGGCCTGTCATGCCATCTATCTTTTTTGTAATTGACCTTTGAGGTGCTTCAATTTTCATGATACTTTGTTTCATGTGGGGAGACCACAGTGGACAACAGTATTCAAAGTGGGGTCGAGCAAAAGTGGAGAAGAGAAGGATAACAGTGTGGATATCTCTCGACTGGAAGGTTCTGAAAATCCAGGAACACATTCGGTGGTCCATGTCAACTTTGCTGTTTATATGAGTGGCCCAGCTTATATTGTTGTCCACAATTACTCCTAGGTCTCTGATGTTGTTGGATGCCACTAGAGATTCACCTGAAGGAAGGGTGTATGGGAGTTTCAGGGCATCCTCTTTTCCAAAGTGGATTAATTCAAATTTATCCCCATTGAGCAGTATATTGTTCTTTTCCGCCCATTGGATATCAGCTAGTAGTCTGACTGAAGGTATGTCCGGTCACCCACCTCATTGATGACCTTCTAGAGCTTGGAATCATCTGCAAAGATTCTTATGTTGCTGTGCTTGATGATGTCAGTAATGTCATTAATGTAGATGATGAAAAGAAGTGGGCCCAACACAGTGCCTTGTGGAACACCACTACAGACTTTGGCTGGGCTTGATTATACTCCTTCAACTACAACATGTTGGGTTCTGTCTGTCATGAAACACTTGATCCACTGTAGTAACTTTCCAGAGACACCAATGTTGGATAGTTTTTTTCAATAGAATCTTGTGATCAACCCTGTCAAAGGCCTTGCTGAAATCAAGGTAGATGACATCAGTCCCTCTCCCAAAGCTCTCAAAATATCATCAAAGTGATGCAGGAGCTGAGTTACACAGTCCCTTCTATTACAGAACCCATGTTTGTTGGAGTTAAGCAGTCTGTTGCTTTCAAGTAAGTGGGTTATTTGTGATCTCACCATCCTCTCAAATACTTTGACGATATGAGAGATGAGTGAGATCAGACAGTAGTTCACTGCAAGGGACTTGCTTCCCTTTTTGAAAACTGGGACAAAAGATTAGGACACAAAGTTTTCAGGAATATAGCCAGCAGCCAGTGAGTTCCTCCACAGATTAGCAAGAGGAGATGCAAGTTGGTGTCAACACACCTTCATGACACAAGCAGGTAACCTATCAGGGTCTACTGCTGAATTGTGTTTAATTTCATTTATTGCCACTAAGACATCAGGGGCGCCAAACATTATGTCCAATATAGGGTGTTGGGGATTAACATCACTGATACAACCCAGATAGGCCATATCAGGATTGTTGAAAGCAGAGCAGTATTGTTTCTGCAGTATCTCACCCATGGTTTTGGCATTATCTTAGAGTGTACCATTTTCATCAACTAGAGGGCCAACAGTGGAGACAGTGACCTTGTGTTTTTTCGCAAATGAAAAGAACACTTTGGGGTTGAGTTTGATTTTCTCAATGGCCCATTTCTCCTCAGCTGTTCTTTTGTTATTGATGATGGTCTTCATGCATTGTTGGAGGTTATATTTTCTTATTCAAGCAGTGCGATAGCCGTCAAATGTGTGTGTTGCTGTTGGCAGTATTTTAGTATGTTAATTTTTTTGTTTGTTCTTTTTATTTTTCTGATAATAGTTTTTCTGTTTTGGGGGACACTGCACTTAGTTTTGTTCATAGATGTTGGTGGGGTGTGTTTTGCACATATGTTTGTGACAGTGTATACAAAGATCTGCCAAGATGTTTTGATGTTGATGGAAATGAGTCATCATCATCATCATCATCACCGTTTTACGTCCATTCTTCCATGCTAGCATGGGTTAGACGGGTTGTCCTGTTGTGGGCAGTGTCTGGTCGGCTGACCATGCCTTGCTCATACAGGAACTGATTTGGCTTGATTTCTACAGCTGGATGCCCTTCCTAACACCAACCTCATTTACAGTGAGTGCTGGGTGCTTTTTCGTGGCGCCTACACGTCCACTTTACAGTGTGGGCTGGGTGCTTTTTTGCCGTGGCACCTCCACGACCACCTTGCAGTGGGGGGTGTGGGGGCATATTGTTTATATGCTTCAGCTTGTACCCATGGGAGGTCGGGTACTCTGTATTACTGCGTGACGCCAGAAGTCACGGTCGTGTGTCATTGTCTTTGAGAGGTTTAATTGGGTAAGGTCGGCTTTTATCACCTCATCCCAGGTCATCTTGGGTCTCCCCACTCCGCGGTTTCCATCAACTTCTAGTGCTCTGCACCTTTTTATGCAGCTGTCATCCTTTGTACGCATCACATGTCCATACCAGCGCAACTGCCTCTCCTGCACACAGCATTTGATTCCTCTTATGCTCAGTCTCTCTCTCAATTCATTGATGCTTTGTCGTTCACGTATATTATTGTTACATATCCATCGGAGCATGCAGGCTTCATTTCTCTCTAATCTACGTACGTCTTCCACCTTCAGCGCCCAGGTCTCGCTACCATGCAACATCGCTGTTCGGATACACGCATCATACAGTCTGCCTTTCATTCTGAGGGAGAAGCCTTTTGCAGCTAGCAGTGGTAGTAGTTCCCTAAACTTCTTCCATCCCGTTCTTACCCTAGTTATTGTACTTTCTGAGCACCCACCTCCGTTGCTAATTCGGTCACCTAGGTAGCAGAAGCTGTCTACTGTTTCTACAGGGCCCTCCCAGAGATTGGTGGTACTTGTTTCCTGTGGCTGTTTGCTGTTTGCTGTTTCAGCACAGCTGCTGCATGTGAATCCTACATTCTTAATTAAGCTTCCTGAGATCCCGCTACATCTCTTGTGTACCCATTGTTTGCATTTGGTGCAGAGTGCATGTGTAAAAGACCAGTCAACATGTGACAGCTTGTTCATGATTGCATCCCAGTTGACATTATAGAGATCCATGTTATCATATGGGTGGAGAGCGGTCACTCGGATTAGCTTGCAGCTGGTAAAATCTCAGGTTACAAAGAACCATGTCATGGTCTGAAAGAAGGGTTTTTTCCACTGTAATATTATGTATAGTGTTAGTGTGGTTACTAAACACTAGGTCCAAAATGTTCTACTGATACCTTGTTGGTGCAAGGACAATTTGGGACAAGAAAAACTCATTCATAAAGTTGAGAAGTGACTCAACTGCTTCTTTGTCAGTGGTTGAGGTGAGAGTGCCTGGTTTCAAACTGTTTGTAGACCAATCATTACAGGGTGGATTGAACACAACCATGCCTCTCCTGGTCTTGACATGCTTCTCAAACATGGTGGGTACTTCCTTCTGCACCAGCTATCATGCTTCTTCCAATTCTGTCTGAACAGCGGTGCTACTCCAGAACAGTGGAAAACTGCCAGTGTCATTCTTTTGTTCTAAAAGGGTGACCACACATCACCTGTGAACTATCGTCCTGTCAGTCTTACTAGCTGCATTGCCAAACGGATGGAATCCTGTGTCAGAGAAACACTTTAGAACTTCTGGAACTCTCACAGTCTTATCCAGCCCTCATGTTGTTTACCTTGACTTTGCTAAAGCTTTCAATTATGTGCCACACAAAAGGCTTATGGCAAAACTCTCTGCAATGAGTGTGAAGGATGATCTTTTTAACTGGCTGAAGTCCTTCAGTTGAAGAGAGGTAGTCACGGTTCTAGGACAGCAATCTTCACCATATGAGATGTCATCTGGTGTACCACAGGGATCTGTTCTTGGCCCCCTTTTGTTTGTGGCATATATTAATGATATAGATGCCAACTTAAAGAATGCCACAGTACTAAAATATGCAGATGACATCATCAAGCTGTACCTTGAGATAAAAAGGACAGATCCTGAACACTATAGATCTTGCCTGCAATCTGACCTGGACACAATGCAACAATGGATCAAAGACTGGTAACTCAAGCTAGCTGTGGACAAGTGCACCACCATGCATTTTGGGAGTAAAAACCCAGCATCCATATACTCCCTCCACAACACTAATATCAAGAAGTCTTCTTGTGAATGCAACCTGGGCAGTACTGTCAGCAGCGATTTGCATTAGACGAAGCACGTCTCTAAAATTATCAAGAAGGCTGAGGGTGTCTTAGCATCACTCAGCAAGACCTTTGTCAGCCGCTCTCCAGCTATCTATTTAAAGTTGTACATAGGTATGGTGCTGCCACACTTAGATTCGCATCATCAGTCTGGAACCCCTATCTTGCTCAGAACATTGACCGCCTGGAAACTGTTCAGGGACGTGCAACGAAGCGAATACCCTCCATCAGGCATCTACCATATTCTGAACGCCTTGCTTCCCTGGGCATGGATACATTGAAGCTCCGACGTCTGGCAACTGACTTTGTAAACACACACAAAATTATTAACCATCTTGCCAACAACAACCCTGAGTACCTTTTTGATTTCCATGTGTCTAACACACGTGGGCATGCCCACAAAGTCAGAAAACAGCACAGTTCCCATGACTTTCGGAAACATTTGTTCACGCTCAGAGTTGCTGAAGCATGGAACAAACTACCTGCATCAGTTATTAGCTGTCGAAACACTACATCCTTTAAAACCTCGCCAACACTACACCTAATATTCCCCCTCCATACACCTACACACATGTATATCATGACTCATACACTATTCACTTCCCTGACATTTGTATATTATTCTATGTAGTATACATGCACCTTTGACGAGTTGTAATGTACCTGAGCACTTTACACAATAATTTCATTATTATTATTATTAAATACTGGGTTGGCTATAATTAATTTTCCCTTAGAGGTACTCCTTAAGATAAACATGTTAAGTGATATCCAGAGACCCACAACCTTGCCTGTTATGCCAGCTGTTGAACAAATGCTAATGCCAAGATGGTGGATTGGCAGTATCGGTAGAGTGTCGGACGCCATGCTTTCCAGCATAGTTACTTCCCTTTACGATCTGAGTTCAAATCCCGCCGAGGTTGACTTTGCCTTTCATCCTTACGGGGTCGATAAAATAAAGTACCAGTAATGCACTGGGTAATTGCTGGCCTTCTGCCTAAAGTAGAAACAGTTATATCTTTTATTTAAATACTCTATGATAACATAATTTATACCAAAAAATATGACAGTTTAAATCTCACACCATGAGTAACCAGTCTAAAATATTATACCAGAAAATATGACAGTTTAAATCTCACACCATGAGTAACCAGTCTAAAATATTATACCTGAAAATATGACAGCTTAAATCTCTCACCCAGTCTGAAGTAATTTACCAGAAACTACCTGCATCAGTTGTTAGCTGCCGAGACACTGCAACCTTCAAAACCTCCATGCTTCCAGAAATTCGCCAACACTACACTTGATATTCTCCTTCCATACACACGCATGCATGCATGTATTTGTGTGTATACGATGACTCATACACTGTTCACTTTCCTGACATTTGTATATTATTCTATGTACTATACATGCACCTTTGATGAGTTGTAGCGCACCTGAGCACTGTACACAACAATTTTCATTATCATTATTATTATTATATCATGAGTATGTTACTAGAATGGCACTGTTGAATAAAGTACTTAATGCTGTTGAGGCATTCTTTGAAGCGCATTATAGGTGTTTGGGGTGGCCTATAGAGCCCAACTACTATCAGGTCATTGGCTTTGTTGTGCACAGTGACTGATTCACAGTAGCCATTGGAGAATGTAATATTTCCATCTGCCGTAAAGGAATCATGCAGGAAAATGGCAGTTCCACCCTTCCTTCTGTCGACAGATCTGTGCGGATGGTTGTGAAATTCCTCACTTTTACTCCAAGTGAAGTTGTCAAGGTGGGTTTCAGTAAGAATGAAGAAAGGGATGTGGAGTGGTTACCAACCCAATCATCAATGAGTTGGATCCTCCATTTCTGTGCATTGATGGATGGGCTGACACCTTGTGCATTGAGTAGAAATGTGAGGGCTAGTGTAGTGGCAGGTTTTGACTGTTGCAGGTTGCTTGTTTTGAGATTGTGTGTTATTGACAGCAATGTAGGGGGGGGGGGGGGGGGGCACTGGGGTAATATCATAGGATGGTGTTGGGTGATGGCTAAAAGGTTTTTCTGTATCTCTTTTGCCAGGTTCAATATTGCTAAAAAAGAAAAATGTTCCTGTTCAGTTTTTGACTGGAATTATGGTTACACTGTTGGATAGGGTTGTAGTTCCCTCTTTCGTTGTTGTTTTTTTTTGTTGTTGTATTTGTGTCTTTGTGAAAAGACTAGAACAGCATTACTGCAGCAGGGGGTGGTTTCTGTTAGTGCGTTGGGTCCCTGCATATATATATATATGTGTGTGTGTGTGTGTGTGTGTGTGTTTGTGTATATATTACTCTTCTACTCTTTTACCTGTTCCAGCCATCCAGCTGAGGCCATGCATCTGTATATATCATCATCACCATCATCATGGTTTTACGTCCGTTCTTCCACGCTAGCATGGGTTAGACGGGTTGTCCTGTTGTGAACAGTGTCCAGACCTTGTCCTGTTGTGTCCAGTGTCCAGACCTTGCCTACACATCCATTTTATAGTGTGGGCTGGGTGCTTCTTTGCCATGACACTTCCACAACCACTTTGCAGTGGGGGGGGGGGCATATTGTCCATATGCTTCAGCTTCGGCTTGTTCCTGTGGGGGATCAGGTCTTCTGTATTACTGCGTGACACCAGAGGTCACATTGAGAGGTGCAATTGGGTAAGGTCGGCTTTTATCATCTCATCCCATGTCTTCTTGGGTCTCCCCACTCCGCGGCTTCCATCATTTCTAGTGTTCTGCACCTTTTTATGCAGCTGTCATCCTTACAAGTAAACAACTTGTTCTCATTTCCAACCAACTTTTCAAGAAGCATGATGGAAGAAAAATTACTCAAACATTCGATTTTGATTTTGGTTTTAAACCTTTCTTTTTTTACTCCTATCAACTCTTTTTAATTAATTTTTTATACTACATTTGACAAGATGGATTTTAATACATCGAAACCGGTAATTTTCTCATATACTTTATATACTTCATAAAGACATATTTAAAAAGAATTGTCCCTCTCTTCTTTTAATAACATTATCTTTTTAATAATGTCACTTTGACGAATCAAAAACAAAAAAAAAGACCCTTAAATATATCTCCCGTGCTATTTCCAGCTTCATCTTTTCTCTTTCTCTCTCTCTCTCTCTCTCTCTCTCTCTATATATATATATATATATATATATATATATATATACATGTGTGTGTGTGTACCTATCTATATACATGTATGTATATCTATATATATATTTATGTATGAATATCTCTCTATATATATTTATGTATGAATAACTATATGTATATATGTATGAATATCTATATCTATCTATATATATATATACATATATACATATATATATATATATATACATATATATATATATATATACATATATACATATATATACATATATACATATACATGTATATATATATGTATGAATATCTATATATATGTATGTATGCATATATATGTATACATATATATGAATATCTATATATATGTATACATATGTATGTATGTGTATATATATGTATATATATATATATGAATATCTATATGTATGTATGTACATATATGTATGAATATCTATATGTATCATCATCATCATCACCGTTTTACGTCCATTCTTCCATGCTAGCATGGGTTAGACGGGTTGTCCTGTTGTGGGCAGTGTCCGGTTGGCTGACCTAGTCTTGCTCATACTGGAACTGATTTTGGCTTGATTTCTACAGCTGGATGCCCTTCCTAACACCAACCTCATTTACAGTGGGTGCTTTCTTCCGTGGCACCTACATGCCCACTTTACAGTGTGGGCTGGGTGCTTTTTTGGTGTGGTACCTCCACGAACACTTTGCAGTGGAATGATAGGGACCCCAGTCCTATCATCTCATTTCTACAGCTGAGTAAACTGGAGCAATGTGAAATAAAGTGTCTTGCTCAAAGAAACAACACATCACCCAGTCCGAGAATTGAACTCACAACCTTTCGATTGCAAGTCCAATGCTCTAACCACTAAGCCATATGCGCCTATATATATATATATATCCAATTGAGTTCTAAGCACGTGGCTTGAATTCGCATCGGAATTCAACTGACCTGCGCATTTATTGTTTTTTGGCGTTAGTCTCTTTCCTCCTATTTTCGAGACAGTGTGAGATTTTCTTTAGAACTGCTGGACTAACAACATAGCAGCTCCCTCAAGCACTGATGGTGATTATCGCTAAATATTGATGTTGATTTGGTTATCAATATTAATATTATTGGGCATCCACTGAAGAATTATAAGAGCCCACTTGTATAAGTATCTGTTGATCTTATACAAGCTTCTACATAATTTGGTATAATTTCACCCAACTTGTAGAAATCTTATAATGAAACGAGTCGTCTGGTAAGTGATGTATTTGATATATCTCATATGAAATGATATAGCCAATTCTCCACACAATACAATATAGTTAGCACCCCGAATGTTTAATTAGGAATATACTCAGGTATTTCCTAATGTTTGTTGAGTGAGTTGGAATTTGGCCGGAGTATCGCTATTAGCTTTCTCCCTTTATGTATTTATTTATATATATATATATATATATATATATATATATATATGTGTGTGTGTGTGTTTGTGTATAACATCATCATCATCATGAAATATATATGTGTTTGTGTATATCTATGTGTGTGTGGGTGTATATCTGTGTGCGTATCTATATGTATATGTATGTATAGATGTGTATGCATGAATATATATATATATATATATATATATATATATATATATATATATATATATATATAATATTTATTTTTGCACATTCATTCTTATTTTTTACTTAGAGAGAAAAATAGATGTTAGATAAGAGAAAAACTATTTTCTTTTCTTTCTTTCTTTTTCAGATACTTATTCAAATACGGTTGGTTTTTTTGGTAACAAAGCATTGAATTACTCTTCATATATCAAGCTAAAGGGAAAAATGAATGGAAAGCAAAGAAAAGCTCCTACAGAGTTATTACTAGTGAACAGCCAAAATTATCCGCATGATTAGATTAAGCTATGGTAAGTGAAATTCAATCAGTTAATAGCATTCATAGTGACATGTAAACACAGCTAAATAAGAATAAAATACACTTTTTTTTTACTTCTATGAAATAACATAACAACATTGTTCTCTCTTCATTGCAATAGTGCTACATTGTTAGAGAATCTGTTTTCTATATATGCACTACGATACGTGCCTATTTTTTAAATTTTATACTTATTTACTTTTTCATCTCAGGAATCATTTTTAAATTATGTTTACTATTGTCTATTGTTAAATGGAGACCATTTCATGCAAATATTGCCAGAAAGTGTGATAGACATTTAACCTTGTCATTAGAAGTTTAGATATTTTTATTTTGTTTGTTTTCAGATGTGTATGTGTGTGTACTTATATATGTGTGTGTGTTTTATTTATATGTCTTTTTATTTAATCATGAACTTTCTTTCATCATTGTCATGCTCATGTTATTGTTATCTGCTATGTCACGAGTTCATCAAGCCTTATCTGTCACCATCACCATCATCACACCAACACCGCCCTTGCCACCACTGCCATCACCATTTATTATTACAATCATCCTCATCATTATCGTAATGCTTTTTATTTACTCAATGCTGACAGGAGTTGAATGAGTCTGCAATACAACATACTACCCTTTGACTTTAATGTTTCATCTTATTGACTTGCCCAAAATGCTAAGATCCACATCACATCACAATTTCACCCTTGGACTCCTTCTACCACAAGTGCCTACTCTTACTGTTAGTATGAGGTGCATGTTTAAACATCAAGTATCATCCATCTTCATTACATGCCATACATACATTTTGCTATCAAGGAAACCATGACAACAATGAAACCACAGGATATGAGGGATCTACAATCCAGTATGAAGTCTCTGCATGATCATTCATTCTAACTGCTAGATGTAGCAACCACATCTTCAAATCACATCCGATTGTTTTATAAAATGGACATATTAGATAATGAATTTCTAGATACGGTATGCTTGAATAAAATATAATATTCACAACTGAAATGCTAACTTGTGGTTCAGCAACAGCAACAATTCTTTTTCATCTAGTACTCTTGGGTCCCAAATGATAGGGGGTGGCTGGAATAATCGGGGCGGGGTGGAAAATCGCTAATTTTTATAGGTTGTCTCCCTTAATATTTTTTCAAAGACCAGGATTAGTTTTTTTGTTCACATATTGGAACACCTCCCCAACCCATGCTATATATTTTATAATGTATGAGATACCTTGTATATTGTTTTTTAATGTCTAAAGAAAATTGTTATTGTAATGCTACCATTTAAAATAAAATTTCATTGGGGATAGATCAGAAAAATTTAATAAGTGCAGGGCATAGGATGGAATATGAGATGGGAGATCTGAAAAATTAATAAGCAGCGGGGACGATTATTTGAAACCCAAGAAATAAGGCAGATACTGAGGAGTGAGCCATGGTAAAATATTTAACCATGCAATAAAATTTCTAGTTGAGGTTACTTTCATTCCATACTTAGTCTATGAATGGCACACTAACATATGGCTAAAACATTCATGATAAGCCATATATCTATATTTAGTTTTCTCAATACCAATTTGACTATAGTGCATGGACAATCCAGAAACCAGTGAGAGTCTGCTTTAATAAAACTTAATCCATTACATTTATTTCAAGAAAACACTTCAGTGAGTTGATTAGCCATGAAGATTAAAAAAAATAATGGTGTTGTGTATGTCTCTTTGGACCAAGTAATGATGTGTGACATGTGGTGCTAACTGATGCTGAAATAAATATGATAATTGTGTAACATGGGAATGATCATATGGAATGGCAATAATAACGAGAATGATATATATATATATATATATATATATATATAAAATCAAGGTTTAGCAAATAAGAAAAAGTTTCAAAATAAATTTCAAAAAATTCACTGTATTCACTATGGTTACCTTTACCGAATCGGTTTCGAGTCTCAAAAATAAATGGACAGTCCTTGCGGCCTTCCATTGAAAAGATAAACTCTCGTCAGAAGGTGCTTTACACTCAGAGAATATAAAATTCCCGAGTTCAAATTACGAACCGGCGCTATTCAAAATTGTTCCCGAGATGAGAATGAATGATGTGGAAGCAATTCTGTCCAGTGCCATGTGTAAAGATAGAAGCAGAGGCAGGGAGGTCAGTCTACTACCACTATAAATAGCAGCAGTCAAAACGACCAAATTTTTTCTCGACCAAGAGGAGAATAATAATAATAAAGTATATATACCTACACACAAAAAGTGTCCAGGGACATTGTCCAACCATATGCCAATGTGGTTCAATGGCAGGTTAATAAATTAACGAGCCAGAACATATATAATCAAGGTTTAGCAAATAAGAAAAAGTTTCAAAATAAATTTCAAAAAATTCACTGTACTCACTATGGTTACCTTTATCGAATCGGTTTCGAGTCTCAAAAATAAATGGACAGTCCTTGCGGCCTTCCATTGAAAAGATAAACTCTCGTAAAGGTAACCATAGTGAGTACAGTGAATTTTTTGAAATTTATTTTGAAACTTTTTCTTATTTGCTAAACCTTGATTATATATGTTCTGGCTCATTAATTTATTAACCTGCCATTGAACCACATTGGCATATGGTTGGACAATACATGTGTCCCTGGCCGCTTTTTGCGTGTAGGGATATATACTATATTATTATTATATATATATATATAAACCATCATTTTCATCACCATTTTATGTGTTATTTCATGAATTCATAGGTTGGGACACACACACAAGAAAATTAGGTTTTTAAAAAAAAGAAAGAAAAAAATGAGATGTCCTACACAGGAGAAAGTATAAGGAAAAGAAATTGAAAATGCAATTGGAGTCTTTTAAGGATATTTATTTATTTACTTTACTGGTTTCACTGTTCTTATGCTTTTCAAAAATAAAAGTGAGACGAAGGGTTTGTGTTTCTGTTGTGGTTTGTCTCACATCTGATGCGAGACAAAAGCATAAGAACTGTGAAACCGGTAAATAAATAAATATTCTTAAAAGACTCCAATTGCATTTTCAATTTCTTTTCCTTCATCATCATCATCACCATACGTCCGCTTTTCCCTGCTTGCAAGGGTGGGACAGGAACTGATTCTGGTTTGATTTCTACAGCTGGATGCCCTTCCTAACACCAACCTCATTTACAGTGAGTGCTGGGTGCTTTTTTGCCGTGGCACCTCCACGACCACTTTGCAGTGGAATGATAGGGACCCCAGTCCCTATCATCTCATTTCTACAGCTGAGTAAACTGTGAAATAAAGTGTCTTGCTCAAGGAAGCAACAACACATCACCTGGTGTGAGAATTGAACTCACAACCTTTCGATTGCAAACCCAATGCCCTAACCACTAAGCCATGTGCCTCCATACATTCCTTATATATATATATATATATATATATATATATATATATATATATATGTATATGTATATATATATATATGTATTTGTATATATATATATATATATATATATCGAGTACTCTGGTGCGTTATGGCCCACCTGGTTCCTTACCACACTGCCTTCATTATATATATATATATATAATGAAGGCAGTGTGGTAAGGAACCAGGTGGGCCATAACGCACCAGAGTACTCAATACTTAGGGTAGTAGAGTGGGTAATAGGAAAAGAGTCAGGACCCTGACGGCTGAGCTACAGCCGTTTCGACAGCTAGATCTGAACTAACCCAGTAGTGTTGGGACAGTAGTAATCTAGCTGAACTTATCAAGGGGTATAGTCCATATATGGGTATGTAATGAAAGCATATCAGTAGTGTCATATCAAACAATCCTAAAAATTGTTGTTTTTCTTTTCTGTCAAGGGGAGTGTTCAAAGATTTTGTATACATAGTTAAATTTCTACATAGCGGTTGGTGGGGGTGTCTGAACATGCTTGTAGAACTAAGGGGGGGGGGGGATAAGATGACAACCTGACCTGTGGACGCCGGGCCGCTCATGCATTAACCATTTACCAATTACATTACTCTATATTTACTCTTATATTTTCATGGTAAAGGCTTTATCTTACATAATTATCTCACATAATATCGAATCTATGCGATTTTGATATTTATTTTGAGAACAATACCTTAACATAAGTATAGGCAGCCATTTATGGCTGGTTTGAACAGAAAGTGGTGAGAGAATTCTGGCCAGATATGAGCAGTTTAAATGCTAAAGGATTAAGAGAGAATTCTTTACAGCTTTCTCTAAAGGGGGATAAGAACGAATGATAAACAAGGAATGTGTAGAGTTAATATGGGTATGCTGGGTCTAGTGTTGGCTAGATAGCAAAGCAAATATAATTAAATACAAAATTCATAATTAATATAATTTATTTATTAGTTACTCTAATACACTAGAACAGCATCTCAAAGTAGTAATTTTATCAATATTATTATCCATAATTATGCACCCCCGAAAGAAAAAAACACTGGCTATGTGTTAGGGCGGTGCTATGTATATATATATTACTTAACTACTGTAAATTAGCCAAAATATTGATATTATCATGGTTCATTTCACCTTTCAAATGATAAATTAAGCACTAAAACTTGCCTTTTTTTTTCTTTGTTCAACCTATATATCTGACTTTAGTTCTTTGAATACTCAATAATATGTAATAAGATAGCAATTTTTCACAAAAACAGATTTCACCTTGTTTCAATGAAATATTCATATCCACACTACATTGGGTTCTAACCGTGTTATTAGTTCTGCCTTAATAAGGTAGAATATATATATATATATATAATAACTAGAAATTGATTAACATATAAATAAACATGAATAATCACAGGAGATAATTTTTACAAGTGTGTAAGCACACATAGCTAGGTAGGTAATTAAATAAAGTTAACCAGAACTTCAAAAATAGATACCTTATAATATGATTATTATTTATTACCTTATAATATGATTATAATATGCTTGAAAGTGACCACTGCTGGTCACTTTCAAGCAGTGCCTATTTAAATACTTCTGTGATGGAGTTGGCTTGGAAAGTGTTTATATATATATGCCAGGATTATTTGTTAGTTTTTACATTAAGGGAAAAACCATTGGGTCTGGGTGGTTTTGAGTGAGACATATGTCTAATCTTATCTTTGAAAAAACTATCTACTTTTTCACTATGGTAATAAGGTTCTGTTCTGTTAAAAACGAGGTTGCACATTTTTGTGATAATATGCTAATAGTTTTTATTAGGTGGCAGAAATTTCTATTTATTTTAGTATATCATTGGATTTATTATAAGGTTTATATGTATTATGAAAATTTAGGGTGACATCTCAGAAATTTATCTTAAGATTAATGTTGATTGTAATTTTTAGTCTTTTATTACTAAATGATTTAATGAGATCTTTTCTAAATTCGTCATGCATATGTTCTTCAGCATGTGTGGATACTGCTAAACCATCGTCCTTGTTTAAGTCTGTAATAACATCCTTAGAATATTGAAGCAATCATGCAGTCCTGTTGCAACTGAAAACAAGGCTAAAACTTAAAATCCTGTCCTAAATTAAATCACCAGCCATCTTGGCTCAAATGCACATTCCAGAGAAGGGGCTTACTCTTAGACCTTCAAATCCACACCAATGTGCAGCCACAATCACCTATACATAAACCCATCCCCCACACATATATACATAGGCTTGGCTTCTGCAAAGATAGAAATAGATCTCAATACATAAAGCAGGGCAATATATATTATTACTTGTGAAGCTACATAAGTGAATGAATGCCCTAGAGTTACATGCTAAAGTGCATATGTGTGTGTTATATGAAGAATGACAGGTTTTAATAGAGCCTGCAGTTAATTATCAGTGATCAAAATTTTGAAGTTCCTGAAAGAAGGCGATCATTATTTGATAAGCAATAAAGCATTAATTTCATTTCTGAATGAAAAAAATTTTTCTTAATGCTGCAAGAAAAAAATTTGTAATTACTTTACTGTAGTATTTTTGATTTTGATTTTCATTTGTTTAATTGTTCTTTTTTTTTCAAAATGATCAATTAATATTCCCATGTTTTGTTTTTGTTATGATTTTTTGTGAATCTGGTGAAGAAGTTGGTAGAGTAGAATTATGTGGAATAAATTAAATTCGAATGATACTCATGGAAAAATGCAATTTAGTTATTGATTTGAGAAAAGTTATAATAGTCTCTATTATATTAAGTGTTAAACATTTTTCAGAAAATTGTGGTGAGTGCTATTTGAATCAGAGAAAATTAATGAATAATTTTTGAACTGGTTGGTTGAGTAGATTATCAGGTCTGCATAGCACTGAGTCTTTGTTTATCATGTTTTATATTTTTTATGATTATCTTTTTAAAACTAGTATAATGGCTGTAGTTATATATAATTATAAGAAGAATATGCCTGCAGAGACATTTTTCATCATTCTATTAATCTTTGAATTTTAAATCTTTAAATCTTAACCTTGAAATTAACTCGAGATATGTTTGATATTTCTTATTTCATTTTTTCTTTTTAATTTTTTCTATTTCATTTTTTCGTTTTATCAAATAGTAATACTGTTTGTGTAAGGACTTGGAGAAAATATCCCCTGGTCTTCAAGAAATTGAATTCTATATTGTATAACCCATTCAGTACCATAGATCTAATAAAAGAAACTGCCATATTATTTCCAATTAATTTTTAAAATAATCAAGAATTTGAAGCGATTTAGTAATATAACTAACTTTTTCCTTATTAAGCTGATGTTTGGGATATATCTTAACAGAAATTCTTGCATAAATTTATTGTGGTTTCTAGATAAATATAAAAGCTTTCAAATGAATAGTTTGTATTGCAAAACCAGTGGTGATTTCAGAAAATTTGGTATTACAGGGCTAAAATTCAAGTACCTCAACTACTCTACACCACATCACCTGTTGTGTTTACCTAGTAGCAATATTATATCTAAAGAGTTGCATAATATCGTAAATTAAAACTTGTCATAACTGTGCTAAAGAGGTATAGAAGCTGAAATGGGGTACAGTGCTATTTCCATGCTACATTCAATGGTTTGGTGTTCATTTGTGTGCTCCTTTTAATTTTCTGCTAAAAAGAAAAAGGAAATGTTTAAATCTGATGATTCCTAGTTTGAACCCACTGCATGACACTTTGGGCAAGTATCTCATTTCATGGTTTTATATGCATTTACCATTGTTCATGAGACAATTCAATCAATATAGGTATGTGTAAGACTATATTATTCAATGTGCTCATCCTTTTTGTTATGATGATGAAATGTGATTTGAAGGAAAAGTTTGCTGGTATTTCTAGCACCTTTAGTTAAATTCTGAAGTGAAGAGGTGAGACGGATTGGGAGAAGGACTCAAAGTTAACCCTTTAATGTTCAAACCGGCCAAAACCGGCCAGAATTCTCTACCTCTTTCTGTTGAAACTGGCTGTAACTGGTCGCTCAAACTGATGTTAAGGTATTGTTCTGAAAATAAATACTTTTAAAACCTCATAGATTCGATATTATGTGAGATAATTATGTGAGATAAAGCCTTTACCATGAAAATATAATAGTATATATAGAGTAATGTGAATGTTAAAGGGTTAAATACTTTGTAATAGGGTTATTTTGCCTGATGGATATATATATATGTGTGTGTGTGTGTGTGTGTGTGTGTGTGTGTGTGTGTGTGTGTGTGTGTGTGTGCGTATACACATTTATTCTAATTTAATGTGCTCTTTCCCTGCTAATGTGTGTATATATATATATATATATATATGTGTGTGTGTGTGTGTGTCATTAATTCATCATTAATATTTTTTCTGTTTGTCATTATTACATTTCAAAAGTCAGCTATGTTTTAAAGTAGAAGTATCATTAGCTTCTGACACTAAATCATAACAACTGTAATATAATACTTAAAGCACCTGCAACATTCTAGATGTAAAAGGTAATAAACATTTCTCTGAAAGATATATTTGTCATATAGAGAATATTTTGATTTTGTAAAGGATAAAACATACTTATCAACTCTCTTATTATATAATTGTTTCTACGTTGGGCACAAGGCCAGCAATTATCCAGTGCATTACTGGTACTTTATTTTATCGACCCCGTAAGGATGAAAGGCAAAGTTAACCTTGGCGGGATTTGAACTCAGAATGGCAAGGGCCGTAACTCTATACGTTAAAGCATGGCGTCCGACCCTCTACCGATAATGCCAATTCATAATATAATATAATTTGTTTGAATGAATTTCGTAAACATGATAGAAAATTGAATCCAACCTTAGAATACAGCCAAACTCTAACTTAATAGTTATAAGGCTATGAAGAAGAGCCTTTATGCAGCTGCTCAACATGCTGGAAATAGCTGCCAAATTGCCCTCACATTATACTCTACTGTCTTAATCTTTTTGTGTCAATATTTTTCAGAAATACACTGACTATATTTTGTATGTTTAAAGGCATGTATAGAAAGACTTTTATTTCAATAGAATGCATACAAATAGACAATTTATATGTAAAAAAAGGAAGAAGGAAAAACGTCAGGAAAAGATACACACTCAATCACATGCCACAAGTTTTGAAGTTAATAATAAAGAATTATTATTGAAATATAATAAAGAATTTAGAGGGATTTAGTAAAATAACTACTTTTTTATAATTATGTTCATGTTTGCACAATAATTTAGCCATAAATGGCCTTACATACAATTAAGAAGTCCTATAGACATAACGTGGAGAGATGCTGAGCTGAAAAGAACTTATTCAGCCTATGCATGCATGGAAGAATGCATGTAAAAATGATGATGATTTTAAAACCAGAGGTTTTGTATAAGAGACAAGATGTTTCAGGTAGGTGGTAATGAAAAGATTAAATAAGGAAGGATACATTATTAAGTGTAGTTCTGTATACTACTGTATAAACAGAGTGATCATGACTAGAACGAGTGATCTTAGGTCTGCCCAACCAAGGCTATAATGGAATTAAACAACAATGTCCATTGCTATCATCATTATTTTTATAATTATGACTATTAACATTTTTTTAATGCTCTCATTATCATCATTTGCTTTGTTTGCTTTTAATTTCTTTTTTTAAATCCTCATTCTACAGGTGTAGATATTTGTTTATATAATTTCCTTTTATTGAAATAAGGTGAATTGCAGAAATATCACAGTCTGAAGACTTTTCCATTCTTCTGTGGTAATTCAGCGTCATGTCAGTGTAGCCCAGATGAATGGAAAGTCACCAGGTTGATGTCAAACAACTGAAAAATAAAGCAGCAATTCTACAGTTTGAAGAGAGACCATCACTACATACCCAAATGTACAATGTCTTAATGTAAACAACAAATTCCACAGAATAACTGAAGAGACCATCACTACATATAATGTAAAATGCATTAATGTAAACAAACAATTCTACAGTTTCAATAGTGAGACCATCACTACATTTAATGTACAATGCCTTGATATAAACAACCAATTCCACAGAATAACTGAAGAGACCATCACTGTATTTAATGTACAACACCTTGATATAAGCTACCAATGTCACAGACTCATTGAAGAGAATGTATATATGTATGGATCCAGAACTCCTGATGGAGTCGTGGGGGGAGGGGAGCATAGTGACATATGGCATATCCTGAGCATTTAAAACCTGACAGTCCATCACTCTCCAGGTCTCAATACAGTCGATTTCTTCTAAAGAAGGAAAGAGTGATAGCAAAGAAGTAAGAAAGAGATATAGAGGAAGAAACGACTTCAGTACTGGACCGTTTCTTTTTTATCACATCAAATGGAATGAAAGGTAAGGTTGACCGTAGTGGGATTTGAACTCAGCATAGAAGGCTGGAAAAAATACTACTACAAAGCATTCTATCTGATGTTCTAACAGCTTTGCCAAATTGAAGCTTAACTGAAGAGGAGAATATTACTAGATTAATGTAAAAAATCTGGCAATAAAATCTCCAGTGCTTTAGTGTCAAGAGAAAGTTACAAGGTTGCTATCAAACAACTGAGGATGGAGAAATCCAATTCTATAGTCTTCAGATCATAAAACTGTAATCAATGTGTATAATATAACGTGTATGTGTTATAAATATGTGTTTGTGTATGTATGTATGCATGTGTGTATATGTATAGATATGTATGTATATGCGCATATATGGGTGCATCTATATATATATGTGTGTGTGTGTGTGTGTCGGCATGCATTAAATCCTGGTGGTAAATGACATCGCTTATGTATCTTTCTTTGAATTATTTGTTTTCTTTAATAAGGCAGTTATGATTATCCCAAATCTTAAATGGGATGTTTATAATAGAGAATTAATATATATTCCTTCTAGTTTTCAAACATCATTTAGCCCTTGTTTTACTGTATTTATAATGAGAAATGCTCCTTACGATTTTCAAATTATTTAAAAATAATCAAGAATTTGAAAATATTTAGTAATATAACATTGTGGTTATTTATTTTGTTTTGAAAATAACAAACATTCATAAATAAAATAATGATGTAAGTTTCTTTGTTAGATAAATATGAACAATTTCAAATAAACTGCTCTAAAGCTGGATGCCAAAATAAACTACATCCAGTAACGTTGTAACGCAGTTGGCATTAGGAAGGGTTGTAGAAACCATGCCAAAACTTGTAGACCTGGCCTCTGGCTTGTCTAGGAGGACTGTACCTATAATTACATAGTGAGTTAGTCTGTAATTATCCAGCCAACACATGCCAGCATGGAAAAACAGGCATAAAATAATGATGATGATTTACATAAACATAGGTAGCTTCATTGCTAGAGATTTGGTATTTGGATCCTTGTTTGTTATATGCCTAGAAATAGCATTTGTTAATTTACTCAGCAAGCCTTTATATAAGTGCTATTTGGCTTTCTAGCATAAGGAAGATTTATTTTATTTTTGTATTTATAATTAAATATGGAGGATAAAAACAGGACATTGCATGTGAAATGTGTCTATTGTGTCAGTGAACGCATTCCACCTTATTTTTCTATTTGCCAAAATAAGTAAGTAAATGATAAATAAAAAAAGTCTTACATTGTTTTCAGAACACAATCGAATGAAATCCATGAAATTTTTCCCCACAGATGCATTACATGTTGACTTGCAAAATTGCAAAAATTCCTGTTAAAATATTGTTCTTTTATGTGTTATTTTCTTGTTGCTTATAATTTCTTTTTATAGACTGACCCCAACTCCTTTTCCATTGTTTTCTTTTCTTCACTAAAATAAACCTCAAGATGTGCTTTAAGTTAGGGAGATTTATAATCAACTGAAAAAACAAAAACCATCAAAAAGTTGCACCTACTTCCACATCATATCTTCACTTCACCGTGTCTTTTCTCTACAATATTTGTTTTTCTTTATTACTATTTTTGTTGTCTTCATTGTTTATTTACAATTATTTACATTTATTTATATTTTTAATTTTCTTTTCTATATAGAATTTGGGGTAGTTTTTGTCTTTGTAGTGTCTTTTTAGAAGAAAGCTGAACAAAATGTCACCTTACAATCAAATAATTTCAAAATGTTATCATTCACAACAAAACCTATTTCCTTTTTTATATATATTTTTATATATTATTTGTTTATTTCTTTAATTATTTGTTCGTTTATTTATATAACGTCTTTTATTTTTGTTAATTTGTTCATATGTTTTCCGGTTGCAAGGGAATAAGGAGATGCAATGAATCCATTACCTTGTTAAATTAAATTTCAGCAATAAAACATGGATCAAATGTAATCATATGTTCTGAAGTGAAACGTTACTGCTTGGTTACTTTAACACATATCTCAGGTAGTAATTTTGTTATTCTTGTTATTGTTTTGTTTTGTCATTTTATTGATGTTGATGTTAGTGGAACTGGTGGTAGTGAAGTGTTACTGCTGCAGTTTATGGTATAATTTAGTTTTCATAATTCAGACAACTTCACGGTTCACACTAGCAAGTTACTAAAGAATAATCTAGAAAGTCACAGCCTTTAGCATCATCATCGTCATCATGATGATGTTGATGATGCTTATCATCAGCATCATCCCCATAATCTTTGTCATTATTGTCATCATCACTGTTACCAAGCAGATTGTATTAAATTAAATGTCTTTCGGTATTTAGTCCTCAATTCAAATCCCAAAGCTATCAGCTTTGCTTTTACACCATTCTGGAGTTAGAAAGGGTCAGTAGTAAGCTATGTTCATTTAGATTCAGTACACACTTGCCCTACAAAATTATTGTCATACAGTTGGCCTGAACAGATAAAAGAGTATGCATCAGAATAATAAAACAAATATTTGTCATCATCATCAAAATCATCATCATCAAAATCATCATCATCATTTGGATTAGCAGACACGAAGCTTGCATGCTCCGCTGGATGTGTAATAGTAATATACGAGAACGGCAAAGCATGAAAGAACTAAGGGAGAAATTAGGAATAAGAGGGATCAGATGTTGTTTACTCGAGAGAAGACTACGTTGGTACAGTCACCTGATGCGCATGAAAGACAACAGCTGTATAAAAAAGTGCAGGGCGATAAAAATAGACGGTAGCCACGGAGTAGGCAGACCCAGAAAAACCTGGGACGACTTGATAAATTCCGACCTCACACACTTACACCTCTCCAAGACAATGTCACTGGACCAAGATCTTTGGCGCTACACAGTCATACAGAAGACCCGCCTTGCCTAAGTACAAAACGAAACCTACAGTCAGTAGGCACCTCTAACAAAATACCCCCCCCCCCCCGTCCCACTACCCCCACCCCATCCACACCACCCCCTTAAATGTGAAGTTATGTTGGTACCACAACATCCAGTCCGAAACAATGAGGTTGTGTAGGTGTCACGACAAAAAAACACACAGTCCATGCTGTAATGTGGTCGTGTAGGTAACACGGTAAAAACCTCCCAGTCCACACTGTAAATGTGGTTGGTGTTAGGAAGGGCATCCAGCCGTAGAAAACCCGCCGTAGAAAACCCGCTATACGAGCAGGACAACAAATCTTGCCTCAAGTGGGAAACCTCCCGTCCAAACCCATGCAAGCGTGGAAGATGGACATTAAACGATGATGATGATGATGATGATGATGAATAGCGCCATTCATTCTTTCAATTTAAGTTAAATCAACTATACTATTCCCCACATTTCTGCCAATGTAAAATATTCTTAATAATATGAAAGTAGTGTAGTGATAGATATGGTAATGTATAGGATAAAAAATTTAACAGTAGTCAATTTTCCCCAAACCCTCTCTCTCACGCTCCCTCCCGCTCTCTCTCTCTCTCTCTCTATATATATATATATATATATATATATATATATTATATGTGTGTGTGTAATAAACAGATAAATATGCAATAAATGAGGGACTCATGTACTGTTTATAGAGTCAATATAATATTTGTTGCTAATATTGACTGTTAACCAAACCTGTCGGCTTTTCAAAACTGTTTTGAAAAACCAGTAGCTCTAGCAAAACTTTGAAGTAAACAATCACCATTAATAACAAATATCACATACATATATATTTGCATACATACTCGTTCACATACATACATACACATTCACAGACATACAACTGTGTGTGCATTCCTAGACTAATATCATTTCTCCACTATAGCCATAAAATGTTCCTTGCAACACTCTATATGGCAATACACAACACTCTCTGCAGTGAATCACTATAGATAATACAATAAAAACAGCAAAGTTATAAACAAATCAAGTGAAAATAAGCACATCTATTATTTCACTGAGCTATCATACTCAAATACAGATATGTATGTAGCACATTTAAACATAAACTGATTCTCTCTCACACACACATCCATATATATATATATATATATATGCATGCATAGATGTATGAACATTTACAATTGAATACATATATACATCTTGAAGACAATGAATATATTTTATTTCTTCGTGTATCTGTTTTATTGTCATCATTTTTCTACATTTTGTTTAATTTTATTTTCTCCTCTCTCATTATTACATTATTTGCACGTGATTCTGTCAGAGATAATCCCACACTGACATATTTCAAGTCACTTCCTACTCAAAAGGATATTACACTTACAGTACTGAAACACTACAATACATTGTAACTACTCTTGATTCAATCATGGTGCATAACATGTCGAGGTTACACCTTGCTTCAAAATCATACCTATACATTATTTCAATTGAAATATTTTCATTTTGGCTTTGTGCCTCAATAGACAGTAGTCGATATTTCCTCTTGTATGTTTTTATTTTATTTTTTGTTCTCTTTTTTTTTCTTGATTTCAAATCATCTCTACACGTGTTTCAAGATTACTCAGGCTTACGTTTCCATCTGATGAAAGATTAGTGACAAAATGTTGGGCCTGCCAAATTGTGGAACACATGTAGCACTGATTTATAAACACTTACTCTACAGAAACACGTTCTAGCTCAAAGCCCAAAACTGAGTTCTCTTCAAACCATCCAAAGTGTTACATCTCATATCTATATAAGATGTAGCACTTTAGATGGTTTAGAGAGAACTCTCTCTCTGTATATATATATATATTTATATATATATATATTCTTTTACCTGTTTCCAGCCATCTGGCACCGCCCTTGTATATATATATATATATATATATATATATATATATATATAGAGAGAGAGAGAGAGAGAGAGAGGGAGAGAGAGAGAGAGAACGAAATGTGATGGGTTAAGGGGGAGAGGTCTAATAGAGAGCAGAAAGATGACAGACCAGAATAGTGCTCAATGGATGTTTACTTCCAGTTTTGATATTATAATTAGCAAAATCCCAATGGAAAGCTCACTTCATTTTAGATGGTCTACAAGCTGGCTGTGTAGAAACTAATGAAAAGAGCAATTAACACATGTAACAGTTAAAAATATGTATAGTAATAGTTTGATTTAATTAGCGAAGGATGAGGGTTCTCTGAGAGCATAATAGCTAGAATAAGGATAGGATGGAAAAAGTTTAGAGAGCTACTCCCACTGTTGGCAACAAAATGTTTCTCCCTACATAAAAAAATATGACTGTATAACACCTGTATGCAAAGTGTGTTGCTACATGATATTGAAACACGGGATGTGACTGCAGAGGACATGTGTTGACTGGAGAGAAATGAAGCAACCATGCTTTATTGGATGTGCAATCTAATTGCAAGAGAAAGGCAGAGCTGGGAGAAGCAAGGTGGTGTGCAGGAGAGAAAACTACATTGGCATAGACAAGGGTCAGGAGATCCCAGTGGAAGGAAGCCACAGTAGAGGTAGACCAAGAAAGACATGGGCAGAGGCTGTGAGAACTGACCTCAACTCACTGGGACTCAGAGGAGATGAAGAAGTGCAGAGATGAAGAAGCGCAGAGATGTAGTGCTGAGAAGGACCTGTCCAACCCATACAGGCATGGAAAAACGGACATAAAAACGATGATGATGTAATGCATTACTATATTTGAAACACTGAAATCCAAAAACAGAATCACTATAAATGATAATAGCATTAGAAAATCAGGTAAAATACTCTTGAAACAGAAAAAGTAACCAGCGGTCACTAAGTAGAGTAAAAAATACCTGCTGGAGCTGTTCTTTATATATATATATATATATATAAACGTTAAAAGATGATGATGATGATATATATTTAGGTTTGTTGGTTCACCACTGGATAGAACTGGTCATTCCGTATAGTCAACCTTGATGTAATATTAGGGAGAGCACTCAGTGTAATGCAATTCACCCGTCTTCGTTTGTGTTGTTGGTGGTGCGAGTACGGAGTTAATTATTATAAAATAACAAGAGACTGGACTGGTGTAATTCCTTAGAAGGTTTATTATACTATGATCATTTCAGTGACCAGGTTCAGTATGAATCCGGTGATATCATCAGGTATTCGAAATTTAACAAAGGAATATAATAGACAAAATCGATGGGGCTGAAAAGCATTAACTCCGTACTCGCACCACCAACAGCACAAACGAAGACGGGTGAGTTGCATTACGTCGAGTGCTCTCCATAATATTACATCAAGGTTGACTATACGGAATGACCAGTTCTATCCAGTGCTGAAACAACAAACCTAAATAAATAAAGATCCAGGAAATGTTAAGCGCCTTCAGATGTAATACGGAACAGAGGCCCTGACTCCAGTGTACAGCTATCGCCAGCATGGGACTAACTGCACACCATTCGGATTTTGGCTGCATTAAGCTATGTCTACCGCCCACCTGGACCATGCATTGCTGCTTCCCTGTCGAGAACAGTCAAACTCCGTCAGACCTCATAGATTCTTCAAAAAATCAACGTATTCTATTATACCCTGTATTATATTGACTGAATTCTCTATCCTATGTTTCAAGGTTTTGGGGATTCACATTGAAAATTAAGATTCGAACCTACACTAATTATCACCCGATACCACTCCAACTCTTCTATCCTCCATATCTATATGTATAACCTTGTATTCTCCAGTCGTACTATCTATTGTTCATTTACTGCACCTTGATCTCTATTTTATTTCTTCTGTATTTTGATTTCTTCGATATGTTTTTATATACTCCCATTTTACTCCCTCAATTACCACCCTAGGTGTGACTGGATTTTATTTATGCATTTTATTTATGTTTTTATTTATGTATTTATTTATTCACTTTACTCTCCTTATATACTTATCCTTGTACTCATCTGTTACCTAAAGTTAGCAAACAACCCTAGAATTTTACTATCTGTACCCTTTATATCTGTTTATCTTTAATCACTCCCCCTACCCACTCAAGAATCATACTACATATAACCCAGACTAACTGGGGACTAAATATAGTCTATTTACACATTTCATCAGATTTTGCCGCTTTTAAACTTCGCATCACGGGTGCGAATAACTAATAATTATTTGGTACACGTGATGATCCGACGGATGTGGCATCTTTCCCTACTGCACGCCAGGCGCTCGGGTCGATCAGCCTTCCTAGAGTGCTTGGAAAAATATATTTCCCCTTCTTTCGGTAGACGAAAATACTCGGAACGGCTGTTTCGCCCTAGGGCCCATGTCAGGCTTCGAATCCGCCGTGCCACCGGTTATTGACCGCCAAACAGTACTTTTAAATTCTAAGCTTAATCATAACTTTAAATGTTATCATGCCTCCTTCTACTAGCCCTTTAATTAAATCCCCCACCAGTGTGAATAACTAGTAACCGTTTGGTATATACGATAACCAGCCAACGGTGGTTGACTTCCCGCTAGCACCCTCAGCGCTTGAGACAGTTAACATTCATGGAGTGCTCAGAAAAATAAATTTCCCTTGCTTTCGCTAGACGAAAATACTCGGAACGGTTGACACGCCTTTGGGCCCCAGCCTGGCCGAGAGTCCGCAACATCGCTGGTTAATGACCGCTAAGCATGGGCTTAATCTTTACTCTATATTCTACCCTGAAACTTTATCATGACTATCTATAATACACTTAAACTTTTTCATAAACGCCTCCTTCTGTAAATTCCTTAACTAAATCTCCCAACTTTAAACCTAAATCTTACTTTTATAATTTCATCTTAAATGGCATCTTTTAATTCTAAACATAAATTTTACATTTCTAATCGTTAATCGTAATTTCTGACCCTACAATATACTGTGCAGACGCCTACTATAAATAACTTTGTTAAAGATATATGTTTTTTGAAAATATATATTTCGTAGCACTTTCTAGCACTTCTGATCAGCTTGAATGTAACCTGATCTCACCACTAGCCTCTGTGTATGACGAGGTGGTAGTAGTACACTATAAGCCCTCCTGTCTCTGCTTTTCAGCCCCATGGATTTTGTCTATTATATTCTTTTGTTAAATTTTGAATATTTGATGATGTCACTGGATTCATACTGAACCCAGTCACTGAAATGATCATAGTATAATAAACCTTTTACAGAATTACACCAGTCCAGCCTCCTGTTATTTTATAATATATATTTATATATATAGTAGAAACTTTCATGTTAAATATGATGAATAGAAAAACCTTAATCAACTAGGATTGTCTTGAAATTGTAATGATAATCCCTGCAGGCAATTTGAAATTGCACTATATGGCACAGCAGCAGCAGAATTGGAAAAGTGTTCAGTGTTCCAGCAAATGTACTTTATCTGGTCAGCCTCATCTACCAGCACAGATATCAAGCTGCCCCATCATTCTCCCTACAGTGTTCTTTGTGAAGGAAACCTGGAAAAGCATGACAAAGTTTGACAGAAAGCTGAATGCATTCTTTTAAAGGAGTCTCAGAAAGGTTGTGATGGCCATCTGACAAGGACGGATTAAGAATGAAGACAGCTGAGTTAGAGTTAGAACGACTGCAAGAAATAATTACAGAGCAATGGTTCCACCAGGCTTGCCACATTCTTCATCTAATCAACCATCAATACTGCCAAAAAAGTGATGAGATGGACTCCTTGTTGAGGCAAACAGAAAAGGGTTAGACATTTCAAGACCTAATGTCCATCAATATCACTTGCAATTGATGCAAAAGAGCACCACTGGATCATATGTATTGGATGATGCTTGTTGCCCAATCCACTATACACTGCAAGGACCTAAAATTAAGACTTAAGATGTAGTCTAATAAATTGAAACATATGTACATAATTTTCCCTTTCTTGCAACAAAGATCTGAGTGTCCTTTCCTCAGCGTGTTAAATCATTAAAAATTTATCTTTATTTCCTTGAAATTATTGTCACTTATTTTAGAAATTCACTAACAGTTTGTTCCAGATATTTCATTTTCCTCCTCCTGCCCAAAGGAAAGTTTAAAAAAAAATAGAATTCATGTGTACAGCATTTAGAATGTATTCAAGAAACATCATGATCCAAAAGTGGTTAGTTAAATATTATGCTTGATGTTTAACCCTTTAGCGTTTAAGCCAGCTGTATCTGACCAGAATTCTCTCCCCTCTTTCTGTCCAAACTGGCCATAAATGGCCACTCATACTGATATTAAGGTATTGTTCTCAAAGTAAATATCAAAATCTCATAGATTCGATATTATGTGAAATGATTATGTGAAATAAAGCCTTTACTGTGAAAATACAATAGTAAATATAGAGTAACGTAAATGCTAAAGGGTTAAGGACAAAAACTCCTCCATTTTTGTGATTAAAATCTAAAAACTGCAAGCAATGTTATCAGTTGATCCAAGCATTAAGGACAATGTAGCAAAGAATGAATTTTGTCTTGTAGTCAACTAATGAAACTAATGGACATGTTTCAATCCAGTTGGATCTCCTTAGAATGAACAAATTTAGACATAGGGAGGAAAGGATAATATTTACACTGCTTATAATAATGATGTCAACAGCAGAAATTAGAGATGAAATGTATGTTTATTTTTGTTGTAGCACAAATAATGTTTAACTTGTATGGTTGAAGTTACACATAAAATGAGGTTACAAAAGGGAATGTGCCATTGTGCCATGCCCAAGGAAGGCCGGCAGGCCAATGTGCAAAATCTCACCGTCACATGTTGTACGTGTTGCTGGTTCGAAGTTCAGGGTGCGAGAGAGAGATTCTTCAAATCTTCGCGGGGAATTTCTCCCTCAGGGCGCGTAGGAATACATCCTCTTCTACTGGCGTTGATTGGCTGAGCTGAGCCAAATCACGCACAGAGAATGTATGTAAGCCCGCGGAATGTAGGTCACTACAATACTCCCCCTCTAGACGTAAGACGATACAGATTATTGAATCAGCAGGAAAAAATGCTGAAAGAGCACATCAGTGAAAAATTAATTGAGCAGAAGGATGCATGCAAGACAAAAAATGAGGCGCTAAGGGCCGTGTTGAGCCGCTGTGTCAAATGACTAGCTGTTTTGTAATTTATACGTGACCACCAAAGGTCTAACAGAAAACGGATAAAGTCTCTGACATGGGCGAAGTTACTGTTCTTGCATTAAATGTTAATGGTAAGTGTTGTACCAGTAGCTGTGGATGAAGCTATTATGGTAGTTTACCAGTGCTGGCAAGAAGATGATGGGTAGGCGAGAAAATGTCGGCCTCCCAGATGTATTGCCGAAAGTGCTAGGGAGCCAGGAAAAAATGGCTGGTTGCTTTTAAAAGAAAAAAAGCAAGTTGAATCTGTAGGTGGGTAGTAGTTGCAGTGTAAATTCCATAATTCCGGCGAATCCACAGAAGTGGTGTAAATGCTAACAAGTCCAGTTCTATTTGTTATTTTCCCGGTGAGTCGGGTAAGGTAACAAGATGGAGGTTGTTATGGACGATGAGTGTGCAACGAGATGCGAAACTGTTTGAGTTCAGCTGCAATTAGCATTCTCGTGTTGCGGTGCCTGTTTGAATCCAGGTGAATTAAGCTCTATGAGTCGCTAGCATGTGACGGCACCTCAACCAGGTGAAAAGGGATCTCGCAGAATACTACGTTTGAAGAACATATACTAAGAACAACAACATGTTGGTGGGTGACAAAGAAATGTGTGCATATGCAGGCATGTAATACAGAAAAGAATATGTGTGGGTGCAGTCATATATACAATGATAGAAAAATATGAATTTCCATATAATACAGTTTTAAAAAAATAAATGTCCAAAACAAATGCCTGAAAAAAAAGGGAGAAAGAAAGAATTGTTTCTTTTCTTTTAACAAAAAGTTCGCTTTTCTTTTCCTTGCAATTTCTTTGGGATCGCTCTTACTAGGGAGCTAGTAGAGTTGTTGTTGTTGTTAAAGCAAAGTCACAATGAATCTTCTGTAGAATCGAAGTCGAGCGTTGAAGAACCTAGAGTCACCAATATGGCAGTCACGTCTGACGCCATAGTGGTGAGAAGACTGATGTCTTAATTTCTTGAGTCCCTGTGGTAACGAGACAGAAGGTATGGTGGTTGCGTCGGTAAAGTTACAAGCTGCCACATCGCCATTCCCTGGTGTTGGTTAGTAGTTAGCCATGTGTTGCTGCTGATGGCTGGTAGTAGAGAAGTACTTGGTGGTAGCCGTTTTGAAATTTCCTCGTGGCGTAAATTTTTTTTTTTTTTACATACACTGCCAATTTTAATCTCATTTCAAAAGGAATATTTTGAACTGAAAATATTCATCACGTCGGGGTCACCACTTTTAGCAGCGTAGTATATAAAAAGTTATTGAGACACGAGTAACATAATAATGATGTCAACAGCAGAAATTAGAGATGAAATGTATGTTTATTTTTGTTGTAGCACAAATAATGTTTGTTAACTTGTATGGTTGAAGTTACACATAAAATGAGGTTACAAAAGGGAATGTGCCATTGTGCCATGCCCAAGGAAGGCCAAAGTGCAAAATATCACCGTCACATGTGTGCGAGAGAGAGATTCTTCAAATCTTCGCGGGGAATTTCTCCCTCAGGGAGCGTAGGGATACATCCTCTTCTACTGGCGTTGATTGGCTGAGCTGAGCCAAATCACGCATAGAGAATGTATGTGAGCCCGCGGAATGTAGGTCACTACAGGTATATTAAATATAGCGTCTTGAAACTATCTCATAAATAGAGCAGCAGAGAAAGTTAGTACCAATCTTCATGTTTCTGTAGGCATAGTGGTGTGGTTAAAGTTTGCTTCACAATCATATGGTTTGAAATTCAGTACCCCTGTGGTACTGAATTGGACAGCACCTTGGACAAGTGTCTACTACTATAGCCCTGGGGAAACCAATGATTTGTCAGTGAAATTTAGTAGACATAAATACGGAAATTGTGTATGAGACTATTGTGTATGTATGTCTTTGTGTATGTGCATGTGTGCATGGTTATGTATATGTTTATTTGTCCTAGCCAGGTTGTATATTTATTATTTGTTTATATCCTGAAGAATAATGTAGTGCTGGGTGCCGTGCTCCTGTAGTGGGTGGGGGAGAATTATGGAATGGTCACGGTTGGAATGCCTTTGGGATAGGTCAACTTAGATGATGGTTGACCAATGGTGGTAAGGGCTAAATACTAACAATGACATCACAAAACTATAAAAATATCTGACTGATAAAATGAGAAGTCACCTGTAGCTTAGTGGTTTAATAAAACAAGGTTGATAAAATAAATGGTAAAGTTGGAAAATAAGTACTGATGTTGATTTGATCAACTACACCCCTTCAATGTAGTATGGCCATAGTCAAATGACTGAAGCCAGTAAAAGAATAAAATATTTTTCTGTCAGATGAATTACCTATCATCAGCCATAAAATATTAATGCATAATTTTGAAACTTCTGAAATAACACATGCTAAACACTCATTAGATCTAGAGTTATCATTTTATGTCCATTTTTAGTTGCTTGCTTGAATATTATCCCAGTTATATGATTAATTTCTGGTTGCCCTTACTACTCATTTTCAGCTGAGAGAACAGGAGCAATGTATAAAAAAGTGCTTTATTCAAGGACATATGTTACCCAGTCTAGGAATCAAAACCCTTACCTTATAATCATTAGCCAAATACACTAACCACTAGGCTGGTAAGCCTTCATAATAATGGAATAACATTTCTCTGAGAAGATTCCTTATTAATTGAACTTTGATTCAATCACTGCAGAATATAATCCGAAATAGAAACATAGCAATGTATTTAAAACAAATATACAATATTTGGAAAACTTAGAACTGAAGATATATATGAAAAAATTTCTGGAGAAATATTTCATTCAGAAGATAATTATCAGAAAGCAATTCCTGAAAAACAAACTATTTCTGGGAAGGATTAGTGAAAGTGAATTTATTATAAAGCTTTATAAATCTAATATTTCTTCAGTTCTTTTAGCTAGTTTAAAGTAATGAGGTTTTGGTTTTGTTTGTGCAATATATAATCTTTTGGTTTATCAGCTTCTTTTGTGTTTTTCTAAGTTTGTTTGAAACAAGATCATATCCAATTGGCAGAGTTGTGATTTAGTGGAGTACTACAATAAAGTACTTCAAAAAATGTAGCATAAATTTAAGAAATTTCTTTTAAATTTTCTTAGGGATTATTGAATTGTAGGCCACTTATCAGAAATATTGTTAAATATAAGCAAGTTCAGTAATCGGTTTGTTTCCAGGGTTTGTCGATTTGCTATCAAATTTTTGTTTTTATAAAGTATAAAACTAGGAGAATTATTGAATAGCATTGAGAAATATTGTGAAAAAAAATTATATTTCTTATATTAGATTTTAAATCTTTGATTTTCTGAACATCTTAAACAATCACAAAGTTTTACATTAGTCATCATTTAGAAATGTGTGAAGTGGCAGAGAAGGAGATTCAAGAATTTATAGCAAGACTCCATGATAATATATTTGCATCATCATCATCACCAGCACCATCATAGCTGTTTGGATTCCTAGTAGAATATTAGTTCTCTACAGAATATTAGTTCTTCTAAGTGAGTCTGTGTGTGCTTTTCTGTTCATTTAGATCTATGTTATCCTTCTTAACTTTAATTCCTATCCTGCCAGTCCATATCAGATGATCATTGGGAAATTGCCTTTCTCTTCATCTCTTGCTTACAGTCCAAATTTTCTTAAAATATACCCTACCTATTTCCATTTATGTTTTGCTAGTTGATGGCAACCTGGTTCTAACTTGATGTTGACTTGATGCTTTCACTGGATATTTATGTTCATTCACCATGTATGACTCAGCACCATATAGCAAGACAAATTTGATGTTGCTATGGAAAACACTCAGCTCAATACACCTTTGCTTTCCAGACAGGCTTTTGAAGTATTTTTCCAAATCTCATTTCAATGTCTGCCTCTGTAGTTCCAGTTTCTTACTCAACAATTTCTAGATATATGATATATTTCACGTGTGAGTCAAGTTTATTGCATTGAATTATCATGATTTCTGAGCTTTCTGCCTGATTTTCACAGCTATTTTTGTTAACCTGCTTGTCTTTATTTGAACATTCTGAGATATCAGGTAAATCCCTGATGTCTATATTCCCTTGTATCTGTTGTGCCTCCCGCAAGCTTGCTATTTTGACCAGTATAGTTTGATGCATCACCCAGCCAATTGCCACCAAGAATATCACCAACCAAAATAGATATCCCTGCTCCATTCACTCTAGGTTTTACTTCAAAAGGTTTCGACACTCCCTTCTTGTATGACACTTGGCAATGGTCATCAATGTATAGCTATTAAATGATATTAATGAGTATGTTAATGATTCTGGAATAGTAGAGTGAATATCTAGCTACTTTTCTTATCAATGGTATAAAAAGCAGTTTTGAAGATGATGTTGAAAATGGGAACTGCTGAGTAATGATCAAGATTGTAAGAATTTGGTGCTAAATTCCAATTGCTCCATTCTACCGTTTTTATAAGTCTCTCAAGAATGATTTTTACATTGTTTGTTTTTTTTTTCTTCTTCCAAAGACGTCCTAGCTATGATGAACACTGAAGATATACAATACAAGGGAATTATTACAGCAGCAATAAGGAGGTAAAGAGAAGTACAAAGAGGGAATTGGGGAAGGATTTACATCAAATTAAATCCAAATATTGAAACACAGGAATCAAAACAGAAAAAGGAATTGGCTATACAATTCCATGAACAGACTGTCATCAACATGCAAAATGCTATTACAGCAACAGCCTCTGAACTATATATATATATATACACATACTGTTACCTACAAATGATGAAGACATAAAAGCACTACAGATGCTGAAAGAGGGAAAAGCAACAAGCCCAGACAGAATTCATGAAAGAAAATATTAACTCTACCATGGATTTATTGTGATAACAGAATGGAAGAAAAGCTATCTGATGAAACTAGCAAAAAAAACGTAAATCTTAGTGAGTACAAAAATTGGGATGTAGTGGGATCTTGGGCAGGTTAACAAAGTCTTTCTCTGTGGTAGATGCACAGAAACAGGAAGCAGCATGGTCTCAGATGAAACTGACTCTATCAAATGCTCAGATGGCTCCCTGGAAGTAGTTAAAAGCTTCCCAATATCCCACATTACTGTGAGGCTAATCTGTCTTCAAAGCCAACCTCACGACCCATATACTCACTCTCTCTCTCCTTCCACCTTGGCAAGCTGCATGCAGTAACCAGTGCTACTCCTATTTTACTGATGCCCCTCTTTACCCAGCTGAGGACACATAAATCACGTTAGTGTTGGTGCTATTATAAAATGCACCAAGCCTACTCTGTAATGTAATAGTACTGTTGCCATGATAAAATGCACCTAGTACATGCTGTAAAATGGTTGTTATTTTGAAGAGCATCTAGCCATAAAACCGTTCCAAAAATGAAATGTATGAGGTAGATATGGTCATCTGATCGGTCTAGTCTCAAAATGTAACAAACTATCCAACCCATGCCAACATGGAAAATAGACATAATATTGAGATGGTAATGATGATGATGATATTTAGCACCATTTCTCCTTGCATATGAAAATCAATTATAGATGAAATCATGTTATTCAAATGATGGGATATATTTAATTTTTTTTAGGTTACATTCAAATTTAAAGGAAAAGAAATATTCAATTATAATGATCTCAATATCTCCTACCTTTAAATGAGATAAATATGTTCTCTTTCAAATGATGAAAACATTTAGTAGATTCACCTTTTCCACATTTACCAATCTTTCTAGATGCTATACCTTTTTGTTAGTGATGATATAATTTCAATAAATACTCCACTACAACATATATTTATTTATTTACAGCCATTTGTTTTAAGAATGTCTGTTGTATATATTTTTTGTGCATATATGCTCTTTTATTGCTATAAAAATATTTTGCACAATGTTGAAATTTTCTTTTTTGTGCAGCTATAATTCATTTATTCATTTATATATGTAATTATTATTATTCGTATTATTATTGCTGCTGTTGTTATCATCATCATCATCATCATCATCATCATCATCATTAGCAGCAGCAGCTGTGGTGGTAGTAATTGTTGGTGAGGAATCATAATTTTGTAACTGTGTTAATATAACTTCACCCCAATTGCCCCACCACCACCACCACCACCAACATGCAACACACCTCTCTTTATTTTTGTCTCAATCATGTTGATTTCTATGACTTGCTTTTCACATGTTTGATGGTGCATTTGAATTGATAAGAGTCTAATAAAATTGAACTATTTTACAGATGCACTGTCACATCACCACTTGTACACATTCTCACTGTTTTACAGATGCACTGTCACATCACCACTTGTACACATTCTCACTGTTTTGAGAAAAATGTTGTAAATTACATCAGCTTTGCCAGGATATGAATGTTAATAATGTTATTTTTTGCCAAAGAAAAAAAAGATTTCTGCTAAATTACCTCCATTTTTTAAAACATTGAGTTCTCTTTTTTAGTGTGTTTGTGAATAGGTGTGTCTGTGTTTGTGAACACATGGATGCACACATGCACATACACACACACATGTATATAGGAATGAGTAGGACCCCGACGGCTGAGCTCAAGCCGTTTCGACGGCTAATTCTGGACTATATCATCATCATCATCATCATCAACGTTTAACGTCCGTGTTCCACGCTTGCATGGGTTTGGACGGGGGTAGTCCCACTTGAGGCAAGAGTGATTTTCTTGCTCACATAGGACTGTCTGGCAGGTTTTCTACAGTTGGATGCCCTTCCTAACACCAACCACATTTACAGTGTGGGTCTGGGAGGTTTTTACCGTGTTGCCTACACGGCCACATTACAGCGTGGACTGTGTGTTTTTTTGTCGTGACACCTACACGATCTCATTTGTTTCGGCCTGGATGGCGCGGCACCAACATAACTTTACATAGAACGGGGTGGTGTGGATGGGGTGGGGGTGGTGGTGGTGGGACGGGGTGTATTTTGTTAGAGATGCCTACTGGCAAGGCGGATCTTCTCTATTACTGAGTACCGCCAAAGGTCTCGGTCCAGTGACATTGTCTTGGTGAGGTGTAAGTGTGTGAGGTCGGTGTTTATCAGCTCGTCCCAGGTTTTTCTGGGTCTGCCTATTCCGTGGCTACCGTCTATCTTTATTGCCCTGCACTTTGTTATACAGCTATCATCCTTCATGCGCATCACGTGACCATACCAACGTAGCCTTCTCTCTAGTAAACAACATCTGATCCCTCTTATTTCTAATTTTTTCCTTAGTTCGTTTATGCTTTGTCGTTCACGTATATTACTATTACACATCCAGCGGAGCATGCAAGCTTCGTTTCTCTCTAGTCTGCGTATATCCTCTGCACACAATGCCCAGGTCTCACTGCCATGCAACATTGCTGTTCGTATGCAGGCATCGTACAGCCTGCCTTTCATTTTTAGGGAGAACCCTTTAGCGGCTAATAGTGGTATAAGCTCTCTGAACTTTTTCCACCCAGTTCTGACTCTAGCTACTGTACTTTCAGAGCACCCTCCCCCACTGCTGATTTTGTCACCCAGGTAACGGAAGCTGTACACTATTTCTATAGAACCCTCTGCGCAGTTGAAAGAGCTAGTATTTTGTGGGCACTTGCTGCTACTTATATCCCCAGAACACCGGCCACATGTAAAATCTATGTTCTTAGTTAGCTTACCTGTGATCCCACTACATCTTTTATGCACCCAAACTTTGCATTTGGGACACAAAATGGAATTTCTACCTACGCCTTTCCTACACTCTGCGCATGGCCACTTCCCGGAGGGGACCGCCGCCTTATTTTCTTTCTTACAAACTAGAACTTTAGTCTTAGCTAGGTTAATTTTAAGGCCTTTTGATTCTAGGCCGTGCTTCCATGTTTGGAATTTCTTCTCTAGCTCGGCCATTGATTCAGCTATGAGCGTTAGATCATCTGCGTATAGGAGTTCCCATGGGCAGCCGGTCTTGAACTCCACTGTTATAGCCTGGAGGGCAATAATAAATAGTAGGGGGCTAAGAACAGAGCCCTGATGATATATATATATATATATATATATATTGATATTCAATTTCCACTGAGCCAATGGCTTGTTTATAGATATGTGTATATTTATAGCCACAGACATAGGTGTGTGGTTAAAAGAAACTTGCTTCAGTGTTTGATTCCAATGTATGGCAACTTAGGGAAGCCTCTTTTACTATATCTACAGGCTGACCAATCCATTGTGAGTGAAATTGGTAGATGGATGGAAATTCTGTTGAAGCCTGTTTTGTGTGTATGTGTGTGTGTGTTGGATTGTCTCCACATCTTTTTGCATTAACACTGTTATTGTTTATTTATGTCTAGCATAAGCAATATGTCCTGCAGATCTGTGGTTTGGTGTGAAAAATTCTGTATCTTACTTAAAAAACATCATTGTCATCTTCCTTTAATGTCCATATTTCCCTACTAGAAGAGTTTGAACATACATTTATGCATATATTGATACATGCATGTATAAATACACACATACATATATACATGCACACTCAACTGTGCTACTAAAACTCATACACATACAAAGTAGCTACTAAAGCATACATATACAAATATATAGACATGCTGGCTGCTTAAATTTTGCTCCTGTTAAACAGTGTTATGGCAGTTTCATATTTTGGAGATAATTTAATATTCATAACTAGTAATAAGGTAAGGCAACACTTGACATGCAAACGAATAGAGAATATTAAAGACAAAAACAAAACAACAGTAAAATGATAGTAACTGCTAAGAATGGTAATTCTGTGTTGCTTTAGATTAAAATTCTGTTCTAATAAGATATGAGTGAATTGTCACTGTTATAAATTTCTTTACATAAGACCTTCCAGATAAGAACAGTATTCTTAGCTTATGATGAAATTAATATGTATTAGTGCAAGGGTAAAGTGTATTAGATAACAGCATACATTTATTTATATCACAAAATATTGTAAGCCAGTAATGTAGCCTCTATGCTGTTGCTTGTTCTGGTAGAAATAGCAGTTAAATCCTATTCAAATTATACTCTTGTATCTTAAAAGAGGAATGTTGTTTTGGATAATGTAGTCTCGGAAATACACTATGCCAGAAAACAAAACATTTTATGATGTAGTACTACACTATTTGCACAAAAGAATGAATGGTGATGGTGGGAATGCCTTCAATTATATATTTGCTCATTCAGGCTCCACCCAAGGATGTATAAAAGAAATAAAAAAACAAATCCAAAACAAAAATAAACAGTTGTTCACAGCTCAAATGCCTTTGATCATATGCCTGCTCAATGAATATATTCATGTATGTAGTAGTAGGGGGGGGGGGATTTGGGAAACCTATACAAGTTAGAAATAATGAATGAAAATGAGTGTAAAGTAAGACAAACAAAATGGTTAGGACTCCTTTTCTTTCAAATGAAAGGAAATGCAGTATCATGGTAACCCCAAAATATCATGAAATAGAAGGTAAAATTGCTGGCTACATTATTTTGTTTCCACTCCTATAATTCTAACTGGCATTGTAATGACTTTTCCAAAACAATCCTAACCATGGTTCATATTAACTAGACTAATATATGTATATATATATATGTGTGTGTGTGTGTGTATATATATATATAGATAGATAGATAGATAGATATAGATATATCATCATCATCATTATCACTTTATATTTATTTTCCATGCTTGCATGAGTTAAAGACTAGACAGGAAGGCCAGCCAACTGTGTCTTGTTCATATGTTCCATTTTGGCATGGTTTCTATGGCTGGAGTTTCTTCCTAATGCCAACAACTTCATCGCGTGTAGCAGGTTTGTTTTCTCATGGTACCACTTGACAAGATGGACAGGGTGCATTTTTATGGCACTAGCACTCCAACCTTGCAGAGTAGGGTGGATGCAATTTGTGCCACCCGTACTTTCACCTTCTTGTGTGATCTGAATTCTGAGTGTATTTTTTTTTTTCATTGTGGAACAAATACTACTATATTACAATATTAGAACACTTACATCCTTGGTCAGGCTGAGAGGGGACAAGTGTGGGGTTTTGGCTGTGTATTACTAGGTGCATTTAATCAAGAACAGAATGTTAGAATATGAATACACTGGATCTGATGTGAACTTCTGAAGTATCAGGATCTCAGAGAGGGTGGTTTAGCATAATAAATGAGTGATGTCTGGTGGTTTTGGGGTAGAAAGCAGTGAGCTTGTCTTTCCATGTTGGCATGGTTGAGCACAGAAATGGGTAATTCAGGGAGGAGTTTGCCAGTGTGAGTTATAGGAGAGAGTTAGGTTTTAGTATGTCTTGGAGAGAGGGAAAGGAGTTTGCAAGCAGCACCTTGCAGTACAGTGAAGGAGCCTTTGGGTAGGAATCAAGGTGTAAGTGAAAGGGGAGACTTGGTATGTAAGGGAAGGGAGATAAAGTGTGTGAGGGGAAAACTAGATGAGATGAATAGATAGTAAGAGGGTGGGATGATGGAAGGGGCAGCTTAAGTGTTGTTACATCTTTCTGTCGTTCAACTCAACTGTGTAGGGACTTGAGTCTTCTGCAGCATGATTGCTAACCATCACAATCCTGTGTCATATCCTCTGCGAGATCCAACATTTTAAGGTCAGCTTTTATATATATATATATATATATATATCATCATCATTGTTTAATGTCCATTTTCCATGCTAACATGGGTTAGATGAGCTGTCCCATTAAGATACAAGCCAAGTCAGATGACCATGATTTGCTCACACAGAACTAATTCTGGCTTGGTTTCTATAGCTGGATGCCCTTCCTAACGCCAACCACATTTACGGTGTGTGCTGGATGCTTTTGGTTGTGACACTTATACAACCATTTTAGAGTGTGAACTGGGCGCTTGTTATCATGGCACCTACACAACCACTTTACAGTGTGGACTTGGCTTTTGTTGGCGCTGAACCAAGATGACCACTTTATAGTGTGGCTTAGGGACTTGGGTGGGGGAGGTGGATTGGGGAGTTAGATCTAGGGCTGGGATGTTAGGACAGGGGTGGGATGTACAACGTGGGATGTGTATGGGAGGGCTGATGGAAGGGAAGGTGGCACATTAGATATATCCCTCAACCCCTGCATATGGATAGGCAGGTCCTCTATATTACTGCAAAGTGTCAGAGATCTTGGTCACATGTCATCACCTTTGAGCGGTGCAATTATGCAAGGTCATATATATATATAAAACAAAGGTGTGGTAAGATACCAGGTGGACCATAATGCACCAGAGTACTCGATACTTAGGGTAGTAGAGTGGTGTCCAGACTCTTTTCCTATATATATCATCATCATCATCATTTCATTTTATGTCCGCTTTTTCCCTGCTTGCAAGGGTGGGACGGGAACTGATTCTGGCTTGATTTCTACAGCTGGATGCCCTTCCTAACACCAACCTCATTTACAGTGAGTGCTGGGTGCCTTTTTGCCATGGCACCTCCACGACCACTTTGCAGTGGAATGATAGGGACCCCAGTCCCTATCATCTCATTTCTACAGCTGAGTAAACTGGAGCAATGTGAAATAAAGTGTCTTGCTCAAGGAAACAACACATCACCCGGTCTGAGAATTGAACTCACAACCTTTCGATTGCAAGGCCAATGCTCTAACCACTAAGCCATGTGCCTCCATATATATATAATGTGTGTGTGGCATGGTCATCATTTCATCATGCACTTCCTTTCCATGCTTGTATGAGTTGGATGTATTATCACAGTCCAAGCTTAATTAGCTAGGTTGAGGAGGATGACCACATTTTGCTCATACATTCTATTTTTAGCCTGATTTTTAAAGCCAGATGCTTTTCATAATATCAACCACCTTACAGAGTGTATCTAGTGCATTTAATCATTATACCAGCACTACCATTTAACAAAGTATATTGGGTACATTTATGACTGCACCAGCACTACCACATACAGAGTATACTAGGTGCATTTTATCATATCCTATATCATGGCACTGGCACTATTACTTACAGAATGTACTGGCATCAACACCACATATTTATAAATGGCTGGCCTGCATGCAAATTTTCCATTTATGAATTACCTCTCACATGGCATCCATTTACCCAATGCTATGGTAGAAGACATTTGTCTGGAGTATCGTGCAATGGAATCAAAACTAGAACCATCCAATTGCAAAGCAAACTTCCTAACAATAGAGCCATGTTTTGTGTCCCACACTTGAGAGAGAGAGAAAGATATTTCTCATTTGCTTAATGCTATGAAATGACAACAGAGTACCAGTATGTAAAATCTCTTTAAGATGTTTTCTTTTCCAGAGATCCAATAAAATAGTTGTAGTAAGATTTGAATTGAGGACACTATAGTCAGTTATTAACCATTACAATGATAAAAGGTTAAAATTGAATTCTGAACTATTCTCATGATCATTATTTGGATTGACAGTATCAGTAGATGGTCGGACACCATGCTTTGCAGCAAAGAGTTACAGCCCTTTATGGTCTGAGTTCAAATCCCGCCAAGGTTAACTTTGCCTTTCATCCTTACGAGGTCGATAAAATAAAGTCCCAGTAATGTACTGGGTAATTGCTGGCCTTGTGCCAAATGTAGAAACAATTATTATCATCATCATCATCATCATCATCATCGTCAGGTATAAAAACTGCCGAACATATCACAGTCATCATCTAGTTCTATAAATATTAGTAGAACCATTGAAATGTAGGACAAAATGCTTTGCAATATTTAGTTATGGCTATTTAAGTTCCAAGTTCAAATCTGTCATGGTCAGCTTCTCATTTCCTCCTTCTATTGTTGATAAAATAAAGTATCTGATAAGCACTTAGATTCATATAATTGACTTATGCCTACTTCCAGACTTCTAGCCTTATGCCTATATGAACAAATATATTATTTTCTGTCTCTTTCAAATCTTTCTACTATTTAGAGAATCTTACACATTCTTTGTGTTATGTCTCAAGCCAGCATGTAACTGATTGTTTAGACTGTTAGACTGAAAGGGTTTTATGTTTCCATTTCATATTTGTGTCTCTGCTTAGGTAAAATCTTCAGATTTAAAATATATCCACTTGCTCCAGCATAAATGGTCTGCCAATTTCATATTCATATCCCGTATTGATAAAATGCTTACCAGTGTTTCATTCTACAATTGAATGAAGATAGGATCTTTGGAAATATTGACAGTGGATATTATGAATTTTTTTCTTAATTTTAACCCTTTCATTATCATATTTCTAATAAAAAGCACTGCCTATGATATTCAAATCATTTTGACAGAGTTTGGTGGAGATTTAGTAAAATAACAAACTTAACTGGTATTTGGTGCATAACTTAACAAACATTCTTACTTGAAATAATAATGAAAGTTTTTTTTTTAGATAGTTATAAACATTTAAAACAAATAGCCTTGTAGGATGATGTGCTTATAAAATAGGGTGAAGACCCTTAAAAGATAGAAGAAGTTGCCATCAGCAGCTAAGAGGAATTGAACCCTATATCTCCCAGATACCAGCTAGATAGAACAACTGCTTTCATTTGTCAGTAGACAGACAGACAGATTGATAGATTGACTGACAGATATCTGTATGAAAACAAACAATATGCATAGCCAATTTCACATCATATTTAAGCACTGAGATTATAGATATATAAGTATAATGGATTCAGTTCCTCATATCAGCCCATGGTAAGTTCTTTTTCCATCTTTTAAGAGTCTTCGCCCTATTTTATAGCATTTCTGTGCACATGCACATTATCCTTTATATTTATATATATCTATGTTCTCAGCACTTCAAAGTCTCAGAAATCGGCTATGTAAACAGTTAAACTGTTTTGTATCGTAGAATCAAAGGCAGTTTCAGTTGGTGTAGTGTCAAAAGAGTTAATCATTTTCATATTTGTTGACATTCATAATTGTTGATGTTTTTCATCAGCTATTTACTTTTGATTCTTAGGTCTGCTAAAAGCAGGTTTCCTGATATCAGATTGTGCAATGTCAGCTAATATGTAATAGTTATTAATGCAAGTGATTCTAACATAACCAGCTATATATCAGCATTTATCAATGAGAATGAAGTCCAGTAATCTTTTTTTTTCTTTTGGTTGGGAGGTGGATCAGTCTGGAGGAAAGAGCCTTTTTCATTGCCCTCTGAGATTGAAGAGATTGATGCCATTGTTTTGCTGAAAGAATTGACATCTGTAGGCAAGACCTAAGCAGGTAACGACCTCCAGAGCATTGACATTCTGACCAGTAATTACTGAGTGTAATGGCTTGTATGGGACCTAGAGTGTAACATAACATAGGTGATTAGAGGAGGTGAAATGAGTGAGCTGGGGGTGCTCAGGTGGGGTAATACAACAAATCACCTCTGAGGAGAAGAGACTATTGTAGTTGTAGTAGAAAAAGCAATGTGAACATTTAGCCTACACTTGAAATCATTATCATCATCATCATCATCGTTTAACGTCCATTTTGCACGCTAGCATGGGTTAGAAATGTCGTCCCATTAGAGGTAAGTTGGGTAGGGTGAGGTGTCTTACTCATATAGAACTGTTTCTGGCTAAATTTTTACAGTTTGATGCCCTTCATCATACCAACCACATTTACAGTCTGTGCTGGGTGCTTTTTGTTATGACACCTACATGACCACTTTACAGTGTGGGCTGGGTATGTTTGTTCACAGTGTAAGTGTGGTGTGGTCAGGAGTGGGTTGGTGTATAGTAGTTAAGAGGTGCCTACTAGGTGTATGTTTGATATCAATTTATAGTTGATAGTATTTGAATAATTCTGTCTCTCTTTAAGTTTGACAATAGACAAATTCATATACAAAATGAGAATCATCATCATTATTTTATGCCTGCTTTCTCCGCTGGGAAAGTTTCTCATGATCTGAAACCAGATGGGTTGCGGAAACACACCATGCTCATTACATTCCATATTTACCATGGTTTCTATAGTTAGATACCCTTCCTAATGCCAACCACCTTACATGCTGAACTGGATGTGCTTTTCATGACACTGCCACGACCACTTTAACTGGGTGAATTTAATCAAGGGCAGAATGTTAGAATAGAATCACATTAGCTTTGACTTGAGCTTCTGAAGTATCAGGATCTCAGTAATTTCATTTATAAATATGCTAAATGTTCCCACCTGCTCATGTAAAATATTGTATATCTACTTGGTGATTTTCTCATTATTTCAATAAGTACAGAGATGTCTGTTTTGTTGAGTTCATATAAGACCAAAATATCCCTGAAGTTGTCTTCCATACTTGCCAAAAAGATTAAAATATTAGACATTAAGCTAATATTGTCTTTTCCACAACACGTGTATTTATAATTAAATTTATTATGCCCACTACATTAAATATGTTAGTGTTATCTTAACTATTGTTCTTCACATCAATGATTTTTTGGGGTAACCAACATTAGTAATCTACTTTTTAAATATGCTAATTTTTCACGCCTAAACATCTACAGTATTGTACATCTTAGTAGTTCTCTCAATTCTACTGGAACAACCTATTTCTACAATGATATTTGTCCTATACGTGGAAGTATTTGTATAGGTGTTTGAGACCATAAGATTGGGAGAATTGGAAAATATATAAAATGTTAACTAAAATCCATATTTTGAACAGAATTAAATGTATAAGCTTTGTATTTTTTCTCACAAAATGTTATAAATGGTTGCAAAGTATATTCCTGTAAGAGTTATTTCTCTCAGAGTGATTTCTCAAAGGATAACATTCAGCCAATAGCCATCATTGTAACCACAATGAGTAATACCAGTATATTTCCTATTACCATATCAACTACACCAATACTTACATCCATCATTCATTCTTTTATGTATTAGTTATATTGACAAATATATTTGTTTTCCAATTCTTTTATTATTACCTGATATCTACGGAATTAAAGTCTAATAAACTGCTCCAGGCTTTCCTAACTCTACTATTTCTCTTTTACCTAACATCTATAAATATCAATTTATAGCACTTCTCACTGTATGTCTCTTACACTATTATCATATTGCTTACCCTATAAATCTATATTCATATCAATATGACCTTTTTAGGAATTCGATTTCAAAGTTATTACATGCTTAGTAATAATCTCACTTTCTGGTTTCTATCACTTGAAGAGGTTAGGACCTAAATTTTGATTTATCTTATTTTTAATTTGAAACTTGATTTGAGAAATTGACCTTTTGCTGATAATTTTAAGTAATATATTTAAAAGAAAGCATTTTCAATGTAACCATTATTTATTTCTTTTTGGGGGTAAAAAAAGATAACCTTTTTCATGTAAAACTGCCTCACATTCTAGAATACAAAACCACCTGTTTTAAAAGGTATATGTTTAAATTAAAATGTTCAATGATAATTTTATATAAGACTCAGGAAAGAATTGCTGGACAGATTTTATGGTCAAAATCATCTGACAGGAAACCCAGGGGTTGACCCTGAAAAAGATGGTTAGATAACATCCATGAGCTTGGCTGGTCCCACTTGTGGATGTAGCTGGATAAGTTAGAGATAGCTGCTTCTGACAGGATCTGCTGGAAGGAGTGTTTGAGGACTCTGCCCCAACAACTCTCTTAGGAATATATGAGCAAAGAAGAAAATGAATGTCTTATTAAGTTAGAGTTCAATCAGAGGCCTAATATCAGAGATCCTCTGTCAGTTTGGACATTCACTTGTTTGATCAATGGGACATCCAACTCATGAATTAATGTGTAAGTGTTTGAGTATTCCAAAGACACATGTACTGTTAATGTAATTTCCAAGCCAAATCTGCATATGAGTCAATGTTAGACATTAGAATTACTAGAACAATTCATCCAACAAGCTTTCATACAGTTTCCATTTACTCAATTCCTCTCACAAGGCTTAGCTTATCCAAGTCTCTCAGACCTGTTAACCATCACATACATAGACCATCTGAAGCAGAATGCATTCACCACTTCCAGCTATTGCTCATTCTTCTTCAGGTATGTAGACAATATCCTGATGCATACTTCATTGCATGGTGTGACTGTCAAAATATATATAATTTCAGCAATGTTGACAACCACCTAAACTTTGAAATTGAGAAATCTGATAACACCAGATCCTACTCACTGCCCAACTTCACTCTAAGAATCATGGGGAAAGGATCCAAATATACACTAAAGTATATAAAAAGGGTGCCTGCAGAGACTTATTTGTGCACCACAATCCTGCTCTACTCTGCAGAGTCAAATTGGCCTACATGCAGAACAACATCTCCCAAATATACAACAGATGCAGCAAAACTAGTGACAAAAACAACATGAAAGAGTTCCAAAGAAATCTCATTGAAAACAGCTACATAGCTTCTCTCACCAAGCACCATAATGCCAACACACCACCAAAGAGAGTATGTACCCCTAGGGATAGAATATACTATCTAAAACTGATGTATTTCAGTGAGAAAGCTACTACTACTATCCATCAATATATCTGTAGGGAAGGTTTGAACAGAAAACTGGCACACTCAGAACCTCCTTTGAGGAGTCTACTCTCCAAAACCTGACCAACTTACCACAACAATATATGTACACACCCTAACCGTCCCATCAACAATGTGGAAATGGAAGCTGAGGGTGCTACCAGCCGATAATAAATTTAGAGGTGTCTTCACACTTTTGACAGTAAGGAAAAGATAGAAACTTACAACATAGAGGAATAGTGGGAGTTCCTGGGAGATAATCTACTGAAGACCATAAGGTATAGACAAGACCTGTGGCTGGAGCAAGGCTCCTATGAGAATGAGAGTGACTTGGTGGGGAAATAGTGGGGTGGATGAGGTACTTAAGGCTAAGAAATAAGTATAGAAAGACTGGCAGAATAGGGAAGCAAAGAATGATGCCAAAAAGCTATATGAGAAGCTAGGCAACAAGTACATTCTGCAATTAGAGAAGCAGAAAGTAAGAAATCTATGCATGTTTCACATGGTGAAATGTGCTGCGTTCTTAGGAAACTTGGGGTAGATGAATGGCTTGTGAGATCAGCATAAGCTATTTACAGATGTGCAGTCAATAAATTTAGAGAACAAAGTATGAAGTGAAGAATTTAGTGTGCAGGTGGGTGTCCACCAGGACTCTATTCACAGCCTCTCCTCTTAATTTTCATTCACCAGGCCATAATAGAAGAGTGTTAAACTGGCTACTCATGGGAACTCCTATATGCTGCTGCTTTAGTTATCATAGCTGAATCTGCACCAGTATTAGAGAAGAAATTTCAAATCTGAAAGCAAAGTTTGGAATCGAAAGGCCCTTAAAGTCAACTTGGCAGAGACTAAAGCTCTAGGAAGTAAAAAGGAAAACAGGGTCCTGATTTTGTCAGGAAAATGACCTTACTCAGTATGCATAAAAGTAGGTAGAAATTCCATTCTGTGTTCCAAATCAACAAGTGAAATAGTGGATTCTCAGGCAGGCTAGCAAAGAATGTAGGTTTTGTATGTCGTCTGTATACAGTTATGCATATGAAGGATGACAGCTGCATAAAGACATACAGAGCACTCAAAGTTAATGGAAATCTGAAAAAAAAATCTAAGAAAGTTTGTGATGATATGGCAAAAATGGACCTTATGCAATTAAACCTCATAAAGGAAATGATACAGGATCGAGTTTATTGGTGACGTGCCATACTGTAAAAGACCTACTTCTCACATGTACAGGGTGAAACAAATATGAAAAGGGCAGTAGTTGATACTAGCCTCTTTAATACACATTGCCCCACTTTAATACTCCCTCATTCCCACCTCCTTCACTAAGTACTCCACTTTAGCCCTACCCTACTCACTTCCTCCATCCCCGCCTTGACCAATGGCTCTTTCCAAGATGGAAAACAGCCTCTCCTCCATCCCAACCCACATCAATACACAAAGACAGACACAAACTCCCTTCCAAATATAACTCATAAAGTTTGGCATGCCCCATATCATACCATAAAAATGCTCCGATGGGGTTTGGAAGGGCATCAAGCTGTGTTGGCCATGCCAACACATAACATGAATCAAATGCGGTCACCATGTCACGCCTAGTGTCAGAGTTTGATAGCCTATCTATCCCAGGCAGGCATATAAAATAGACATTTAACAATGATAATTGTTTCTACTTTAGGCACAAGGCCAGCAATCACCCAGTGCATTACTGGTACTTTATTTTATCGACCCCGTAAGGATGAAATGCAAAGTCAACCTCGGCGGGATTTGAACTCAGATCGTAAAGGGACGTAACTCTCTTTGCCACATCCTCAATATACTGAAAAGGGCAATTCACTCTTTTCAAGGCCACCCACAATATATGTTGATTGCTCTTCCACAACAAAGTGATGCCCCTCACTCTGTTTTTTAGCAAGCAACATGTACCCTGATGCTTTTTGTCTCATCTATTTCTCATCATTACTTCTATCTTGCAGCTGAGCCAAGAATACAATGACCATCCAAATGTCATAATGAGCTAGCATTGGGAACATAATAAAACACACCTAAAAGTAGTTGCACTGGTGCCATGTCAAAATACACCCAGTCTACTCTGTAAAATGGCCATGCTAGTGCCATGCAAAAACACCAGTTGCACCCTGTAAGGTGGTCATTCTAGTGCAATGATGAAAAGCACCCAGTCAACCCTATAAGGTGATAGTGCTGATGCCGCAGCAAAATCATTCCATTCCCCTAAACGATGGTAGTGCTGGTGCCGTAAAAATCTCCCAGGCCACACTATAAAGTTGTTGGCATTAGGAAGGGCATCCAGCCATAGAAATCCAAGTCAAAACGGAGTGCATTAACATTATGTTCAGATCTCTTTTTCGTGAGCTTTACAAAACTAATTATTCAACAACTTCAATTTAGCATTATCACCATCATCATTATCAGCACCACTATCATATTCTTACAAGCAGTACCATAAACATCACCAGGACCATCACTATTTCCACTTTCATTATCACTATCATAATCTGTCAACTTTGTTACCATCTTTATATCACCTTCACTATATGGTCATGCAATTTGCTAGAAATAGCAAGCAAATATTTCTCAAATCGCATTAAAAAAGACACATTGACTAATGTCTTAATTTTAGTGCCTCTTGTTCCTTTTAGAGCATTATGTGATGAGATCTCCATCCAGCACAATCACAAGCCCTGTCATGAGCCTGCTTCTGGAACAGGCCCATTTTTGCCAGGTTTTCCTCCACACTCATTTAACATATCTTGATAAGTATGCTTTGCCTCTTACACCTCTACCCCCTGATTTCTACTAAAGAGAGGCTTTCATTGGACTGTTCTGTTTCATGGGCATATGTATCACATAATCGATCGTTTTCTATCGTCTTCTAGTGATGGTATTCAATAGATTACTCAGTCTGGCACTTTCTATGACTTCTTCACTTGTGATATAGTTGTGCTAAGAAATTGTCAGTATGGTACAAAGGCAATGTCTGTGGAAGACATCTAGAGTTGTCTAGATTTTGATTAATGTTGTCCTAGAAAGACAGTCTGAAAAAAATGAAATATTATGGTCTCAACTGGAACAAATTTGATCATAGGTTTGCTTGCTTTATCATATCAGGGTTGACTTGGAGTGAATTTGAACAACACAGTCATTACTATTACGGTAGCAATGATCACCATCATTAACTTCACTGCTACCAATTCCACCATTATCATCCCCTTAATAGCCAAAATCATTGGCTTCATACTTACACCACCATTGCCATCATTACTTTTGTTATTACATGCTAAAAATAGCAGGTATATTTCTCCTAGATTACACCCTACTATCTTAAAAATAACGTAAATGAAGGACTGAGAAAGAAACATACCCAGAGACACCTGCTGCATGAAACCCTAAATATAAAGTGGGCACTAGCACACTTTATGTAATAAACTAAGAAATTTTAATTAAATTGGTTATAAAGAAAAAAGATGTGGTAGTCACAGTTGGAAAGCCTTTGATCATAATTCTTCTTGCGCGAGACAGATCTGAGAATAAACAACAACAAAAAGACAATGATCAAAACCACTTACACCACCACCACCACCACCACTATATCATTATTATTGTCATTGAGGGTGGTGAATTGGCAGAATTGGTAGAGCATCAGACAATATGCTTTGCAGAATAGTTACATCCCTTTGAGTTCTGAGTTCAAATCCTTCCAAGGTTAGCTTTGCCTTTCATTGTTACCGGGTTTATAAAATAAGGTACCACTAATGCACTGGGGTTGATTTAATCATCTTTCTCCCACCCCCAAATTGTTGATCTTCTGCCTAAATTGGAGATTGGCAGTATCGGTAGAGGGTCGGACTCCATGCTTTGAAGTATAGAGTTACCTCCCTGTATGATCTGAGTTCAAATCCCGCCGAGGTTAACTTTGCCTTTCATCCTTACGGGGTCGATAAAATAAAGTACCAGTAATGCACTGGGTAATGGCTGGCGTTGTGCCAAAAAGTAGAAACAATTATTATTGTCATTGTTGGATGTTTTGATATATATTCTTTTGAATATGAAACAATGATCCTCCATGAACACCACCACCAACACAATCATCTTGCCTATCATATTTTTAAATTAAAAGGTTATTTCAGTTATATGAAATGAATTTCATTAATTAAATTCAATTAATGAAATGAATAAAATCATTAAACTTATTAAACCGATGAAAATAAATCAACAAAATAGTGATATTTTCATATTAATATTTAACACCATATTTTAAAGTTTAATATTTTTTGTGTTTGTTATTATCCTTTACTATTATTGGTGTTGTTGTGACTATCACTATTATTAAAAAATTATTATTATTATTATACTAATATTTCCATTAAATTTAGTCAGTACAGCTACTATGATTGATACTGTTGTATGACTATGAATTATTATTATTGATGTGTGGCAAAGCTGAGTATCATGGACAAAAGATCTCGAGTGAAGAAAATGAAAATATTTTGTCCAATTCATTTGATTTATTTTGCATGCTCCACTATAGCACAAGCAAACCCCAACTCTCATCCTAATGTTACCTCAAACCCTAATGAACCCTACCTCAGACTCAGATTCTAACAAACCTAACTTTGACTCTGGCCTTAACCAAGCCTAACCATAATATGTATATATGCAATGAGCCTGTGAAAAAGGGAGACCAAGGAAAAGTTGGGACAGAGTGAGGAAGACTGTCCTCCAGAGTGTGAATCTCACAAGGAGGTGACAAAAACCATGATGAATGGTAACATGCTGTACTTTAAAAGACCTACCCACTGGTGCAAGCATGACAAAACAATCATATATATAAATACACACACATGTATATATATGTATATAATTGTATCAATATATATATATATATATACATATATGGTGTTAGGAAGAGCATCCAGCCGTAGAAAACCTGCCAGATAGTCCTATATGAGCGAGACACGGTCACCCAGCCAACCTTGCCTCAAGTGGGGCAACTTCCGTCTAACCCATGCTAGCATGGAAGATGGACGTTAAACAAAGATGCTGATGATGATGATGATATATATAAAATGTGGGTAATATTAAATATTACAAGTATGAGAATAGCTCAATGTAAAATAACAAATATATTACAGAGCTGAAATACTTTATAAACAACAATGAAAGAGTGTTTTAGAACATTTAATCACTTACGATCTTTTCATCCAAGCACAAGGCTGGAATCATCGGAGTATGGTTTTATAAAGATAGTTTCCATTTATTAATATTATTGATATATATATATATATATCATTATCATCATTTTCTGTCTGCTTTTCCCTGCTTGCAAGGGTTGGACGGGTCCTATTCAGCACAGCATCCCTCCACTTGTCACAGTCCTTTGTCATCTCCTCTGTGAGTTTCAGAGATCTGAGGTCTACTCTCACCACCTCTGCCCCTGTTTTTCGTGGTCTACCTCTATTGCGTCTTCCTTCTACTGGGATTTCTTGGCACTTCTTTACCCAGCGGTCATCCTCCATGCGCATCACATGTCCATCCCATTTCAGCCTTCTCTCCTGCACACCACAACTTATCCCTCTTATATAATGATAATGGTTGGGATATATAATATATCATCGGGTCTCTCATCCAGTAAACTTATGTTAATTCTCCATCAACTATCCTCTTCGTTTCCTTCTCATCTCTCAATCTCTATCCAATTCACTGTTTCACACTACTTACGTAATGAGGAAGGGCATTTGATATATTTGTATTCAATCATTATCAGTCTATCTCACTATTTCTGCCACAACCACCACCCTACTATCACTCTATCTATCTGATGCTTGTGTAACAAGGGATGGCATTGGATCCCCATATTCAGTACTGCCACATTTTGTTGCTAACCATCATTCTCTCTTCCCTATGAAAATCTTAGCTGATGTCAACCACTTTCACTTACTATAACCCATCATGTTGCTCATACTGTTTTTTATAAAAACTTTTAACTTCTGTTTTTGTTTCTCGCTCTCTCTTTTCCTACCATATTATCACTCTATTTCACCTTTCAGATTCACACTAATATTCTACCCTCTTTCAATCTCTTCTCTATTACTCCAATTCTACTCTCTATCTTGGTCACATTATCTTTGGAAGAATGAAGCTATATAGTGTAGCCTTACATATAACTTCACTGAGAATGGTGTCATGGTAAAATATACCATCTGAACTCTGTAAATTGGTTGATGTTTAAAAGAGCATCTCAGCATATAAGCCATGTAAAAGAATGGAACATACAAACAAGGTGAGATGCTTGTCTGATTCAGGAACACAGAAACTCTGAATAAGACATAACTCAGTCTGCAATGACTCTCCAAATTATGGCAGCATAGCAAAGAATGCAGATTTAAACTGATGATGGTGATGATTAAGATATGTGTGACCATGGTTCTGCACATGGAAAGATCCTCACCAAAGAACAGGCATGGGCAACTTCATTTTTATGTAGTTGTTAGTCCCCCTTATCTATAACGCCAATGTTGTCCTAGGGAAAATCAATGGCTGATAGTTTTACTTTAGTGTCAACATAGATGTTACCATTAGAATGCAAAGATATGGAACATATACTGCAAGGTATCCCATCTGATAATGTAACATTTCTATTAATCTGCATCCCAGAATTGGTACTTCATTTATTAGTATCAAAGATTTGAAATGTAAATTTTACCTTGATCAGATTTGAATTTAAAATGAAGAAACCCAGAAGTAACTTCATAAGACATTCTGTTCTGGAATGAACTGTTGTTCAGGGATAAATAGAAAACCTCATTAAATCAATGTGTAAGTGGCTGTGCATCCCACAGATATTTGTACATTTAATGTAATTCTCTAGGAGATTCAATGATACACTGGGTATCACAAGGTGGGCCCTTTGGATTACAAGTACAGTCCATCTGATGAGCTTTTAAACAGTTTCCATCAATCCAATTTCACTCACAGCATAAGTTAACACAAGGTTGTGACAAATGACATTTACCCAAGGTGCCAGACAGTGGAATCGAAATCATGACATAAGGATTATGAAGTGAACTTCTTGACAATTTGGCCATCCTGCATCTCCACATTCTATTCATTATCTGTAACCACTGCCAATTTGCTGCATATTCCTCCTCACACATATATATATGTTACTGTTATTGAGTGAAACTAAAGTATTGTGTAGAATGTCTAGCGTTAGGGTGGGGTGTTAAATATATAATAGACATTTTATTATAGAATTGAAATCTGTGAAAGCTAAACATATATGATAAACAAAGATAATAGCATTTTATTATTGCACTTACTGAAACCTAAACTAAATATAGATATTTTGGTATTACTTCATCTTAGTCTTCTTTAAATTACAGCAGTCTAAAATTGAGTTACATTTTTTAATTTTTTATGTAGTTATGGCTAAGTAGTGAAGATGTTTGTTTTGTAATTATAAGGCTCCCAGTTCGATCCCACTGGGTGGTATCTTTATCATAGCTTTGTGATGACCCAAACCTTGGGATTAGCTAGGCCTCGCACTGACCCTAGCCTTGTAATGACCTGAGCTTTGGGATGACTATTTGGTAGATGGAAAGTCTATTGACCAGCCCTGTTTTATATTGTGTCATGCTGATTTGTTTTGAGAATTATACTAAGAGTACACATGTCTGTGGAATCCTTAATTTCTTACATGTTAATTCATTAGTTGGATCCTCAGTTGGTTAAACAATTGAATGCTAATTGTCAAAACTAATGGACGATACTTTATCGTTGTATTTTTCTTCACACAAAATCATTTCTCATTTTGACACTTTATTTCATATATGCACTTAACAAATTTTTGCCAACATCCTCTAGATTGTTGTGCTGCAGCTGACCTAAGTGAGATTCCTTCATCCATCAAAAATGTCTTATAATAATAACAAAGGCTTCTTATACACAGAAAACTGCGATCTGACATATAACTGTTTCTATATACTGTGTGAAATACCCAAATGATAAAAATCATCATGGACATCCATAACTATGGCTAAAATATTGCCAGCATCTACACATTCTTTGTCACACTTAGAAATGGAAATCAAAACTATAGTTCACCACTTAACTGTCAGGAAATTATTGTCAGATATTTTCTTCATTTTGATTGCTTGTAGTTCACAATTACATTTGGCACATTGCCAATAACTTAAAACATTTCAGTCATTTCATGCATTATCTAGAACAAAATTGGGAATTTACAGAATACCTAGGAAATGTATACAGATGGTATTATTTTAGACTTTGTCACTAAATTACAGGAATTCTATAGAATACCTTGGTTTTTCCATACAATATCATAATACCACACAGTGTGACCCATGCAAGCATGGAAAATAAATGATAATGATGACCATATATATATATAATTGCTAGTTGTTGTGTTGTGTATCTGCAGAAGTTGCATAATGACTTCTTGTTTATAAACAGGTTAAAGCAGAAAAAGCAATCCACATCAGTTGTATCAATCCAGCTAAAAGTTGGCGATCAAACGTAACAGAGATATTATGTGTGAAATAAACATTAAGGCAGAAGTTACATAATCATATTTATTATCATATGAATTTCTGTGACACCAGCATTTATAATTATGTGGGTGAGTGTATATATATATATATATATATATATATATATATATATCACATCATCATCACCATTTTACATCCGCTTTTCCCTGCTTGCAAGGGTGGGACGGGAACTGATTCTGGCTTGATTTCTACAGCTGGATGCCCTTCCTAACACCAACCTCATTTACAGTGAGTGCTGGGTTCTTTTTTGCCGTGACACATCCATGACCACTTTGCAGTGGAATGTTAGGGACCCCAGTCCCTATCATCTCATTTCTACAGCTGAGTAAACTAGAGCAATGTGAAATAAAGTGTCTTGCTCAAGGAAACAACACATGACCTGGTCTGAGAATTGAACTCACATCTTTCGATTGTAAGGCCAATGCACTAACCTCTAAGCCATGTGCTTCCATCTTTTATATATATATATATATATATATATATATATATATATATATATATATATATATATATATATATATATATATATATATATATATATATATATATATATATATATATATATATATATATATATATATATATATATATATATATATTTTACAGATTTAAAGATATTTTACAGATTTAAAGATATTTTACTCAACGCCTACGACAGTAAAGAAGAACAGATAGAGACATTTAACGTAGAAGAGAACTGGGAGTTCCTAAAAAATAACTTACTAGAGGCGACGGATGAGGTTTGTGGCTGGAGTAAGACCTCAAGCAGGAGGAGAGTGACTTGGTGGTGGAACAATAAGGTAGATGAAGCAGTCAAGGCCAAGAGACAGGCATGGAAAGAATGGAAGAACGGGGGGAGCAGGGTACATTACATAGAGACCAAGAGGGAAGCTAGGCGACAAGTATACTTAGCTAGGAGGGAAGCAGAGGATAGAAAATTCAAGCATGTTTTACAACGTGAGGACCAGAAACAGGAGGTATTCAAGATTGCGAGGCAGTGTGTCAGAGATAGTTGTGATGTCATTGGAGAGAAGTGTATCCGGAATGATAAAGGTGAGCTTGCCCTCACAAGTGCTGAGAAGTAAGATGCATGGAAGAGTCATTATGATAGATTACTAAATGAGGAGAATGCATGGGAAGAAGAGACCCTACCCCACGTAGACCCTATAGAGGGACCAGCAGTACAAGTCAGCGGCAGCGTAGTAAGTAAGGCAATCAGAGATATGAAGATAGGGAAGGCAACCGGTCCATCGGGTATAGCTGCCGAGATGCTGAAGGCATCTGGGTCTGTAGGTCACACTATAACCACACGTATCGTTAACCAGGTAATACTAGAGGGGGCCATACCAAAAGATTGGTGCAGTAGCATCATTGTCAACTGCTACAAAGGTAAAGGCGATGCACTAGATAGAGGAAACTATAGAGGTATAAAGTTGATGGACCAGGTCATGAAAGTAACAGAAAGAGTTATAGCACAGCTGATTAGGGACCGGGTGAATATAGACGAGATGCAATTTGGGTTTGTGCCAGGGAAAGGCACCACTGATGCCCTCTTCCTTGTGAGGCAATTACAGGAAAAGTACCTAGCTAAAAGTAAGCCACTCTACTTGGCATTTGTCGACCTTGAGAAAGCCTTTGACAGAGTTCCACGTGCAGTAATCTGGTGGGCTCTTAGAAAACTAGGAGTAGATGAATGGCTTGTGAAAGCGGTACAAGCCATGTATAGGGGAGCAGTCAGCAAAGTTAGGATTGGCAATGAGTATAGCGAGGAATTTAGCGTACAGGTTGGGGTCCACCAGGGCTCTGTTCTTAGCCCTCTCCTGTTCATCATAGTCCTGCAGGCAATAACGGAGGAGTTTAAGACCGGATGCCCATGGGAACTCCTGTATGCTGATGAGCTCGCACTCATAGCTGAATCTATGGTAGAACTAGAGAATAAATTCCAAACCTGGAAGCAGGGACTAGAGAGAAAGGGCCTCAAAGTCAACATGACAAAGACTAAGGTCCTTATAAGTAGACGAGAAAACAGAACCCAGATCCCCTCAGGGAAATAGCCTTGCTCAGTATGTAGGAAAGGTGTAGGTAGGAACTCCATTCTCTGCCCCAAATGCAAACAATGGGTACACAAGAGATGTAGCGGGATCTCAGGAAGCTTAATTAAGAATGTAGGATTCCCATGCAGCAGCTGTGCTGAAACAGCAAGCAAACAGCCACAGGAAACAAGTACCACCAATCTCTGGGAGGGCCCTGTAGAAACAGTAGACAGCTTCTGCTACCTAGGTGACCGAATTAGCAACGGAGGTGGGTGCTCAGAAAGTACAATAACTAGGGTAAGAACGGGATGGAAGAAGTTTAGGGAACTACTACCACTGCTAGCTGCAAAAGGCTTCTCCCTCAGAATGAAAGGCAGACTGTATGATGCGTGTATCCGAACAGCGATGTTGCATGGTAGTGAGACCTGGGCGCTGAAGGTGGAAGACTTACGTAGATTAGAGAGAAACGAAGCCTGCATGCTCCGATGGATGTGTAACAGTAATATACATGAACGACAAAGCATAAAGGAATTGAGAGAGAGACTGAGCATAAGAGGAATCAAATGCTGCGTGCAGGAGAGGCGGTTACGCTGGTATGGACATGTGATGCGTATGAAGGATGACAGCTGCATAAAAAGGTGCAGAGCACTAGAAGTTGATGGAAACCGCGGAGTGGGGAGACCCAAGATGACTTGGGATGAGGTGATAAAAGCCGACCTTACCCAACTACACCTCTCAAAGTCAATGACACACGACCGTGACTTCTGGCGTCACGCAGTAATACAGGGTACCCGACCTCCCATGGGTACATGCTGAAGCATATAAACAATATGCCCCCCCCCCCCCCACCGCAAGGTGGTCGTGGAGGTGCCACGGCAAAAAAGCACCCAGCCCACACTGTAAAGTGGACGTGTAGGCGCCACGAAAAAGCACCCAGCACTCACTGTAAATGAGGTTGGTGTTAGGAAGGGCATCCAGCTGTAGAAATCAAGCCAGATCAGTTCCTGTATGAGCAAGGCATGGTCAGCCGACCAGACACTGCCCACAACAGGACAACCCGTCTAACCCATGCTAGCGTGGAAGAACGGACGTAAAACGGTGATGATGATATATATATATATATATATATATGTATCAGTGAGGAATACCTGTAGGTGCCGTAGCCTTAATGCGTGCCTACGCATCATCAACCACAGCATCCCAGCCCTCCTTTCGAAGGTTGTTGGCAGCAGATGGATCTTCTCACCATAGGAGGGCGCTTCTTCCAAAGAAATTGAAAGAGCATGCGTTCCATGGTGGTGAGTGTTTCCTTAGGGCAAGGCATGACAGTCAGGCGGTAGTAGGTGACGGACGCTAAATACATACATATATAGATAGATTTCTTTATTTACCATAAAGGCATAAAAAGAAGGGACAAATACAAAGGGGGAGTTTACATATAATCGAGTAAAAAGGGTGTAACATGAAAATAATCGAAAATAACCTCAAAAGGGAGGGGACGTGATGGGGGTTGCACACACCCCCGAAAAAGTGTGCAATCCTTTGCCCGGGGAGCACATGGAGAAGGTGCTCCCCTCTCCTTTACTTCTTTACCTACAGGATGGTATACAGAGAAGGCCCATTTACACGAGCCATTCTCGCCACTATCACCCACCTTTCATAAAACTGCCTGTGGCCAAGCACCTCTCTCTCCATTCTTATCCTTCTTCCGAAGTGATATCGGAAGAAGTAGACCAGACTATGGCCAGAGAGGAAGTTGCCTGACCTCAGACCTTTCAATCGTGTCCACCAAACAACCTCTTTCAACATGGCTATTACGCACAGAAAAACCGCCTTTGCTTCCTTTGTGAAGAGGGGAGGCGGTTTGATTGTCATCACGGACTCGGCAGTCAATTTAATCGGCGCCACCCGCGACAGCAGTTGTTCGGCGTAGCCCCACAGATCAGCCACGCCCGGACATTGCACCAATGCGTGCGCTACGGTTTCTTCGTGACGCACGCATCTAGGGCAAATCTTTTTTGAGGGATCCCTGCCCGGGCGCCCGTGTCTGTAGAGCCTCTCTCGAACGGGTAGAGCCCCTCGGTAGCACTGCCAGGCCAGTGACTTCTGGAAGTTGTCCATTGGTCCTGGGCCGAAAGTCCTACCGAACAGGCTGGCCAGTTCGTCTTTCCTCCATGTCCAGCGACTCTCCAAGGGTGTCATCGCCCCTGCTAGCCACCAGCCCTCTATAGAATGATGAGGTGGATTCTCCACCGATGGCCCGGCCCGCTTGCCAGAGAGCCCTGAGCGCCTGAGCACACTCAGTGTGCCAGTCTCCCAGTTTTCCGGATCTTTGCTTGACCCAGGACTGTAGCTCGGTGAGTGAGACGAGTCTCGGAAAGGCTCGTTTCACGAACGGAGCCCACACCGGTTGACCAGTGAGGAATACCTGTAGGTGCCGTAGCCTTAATGCGTGCCTACGCATCATCAACCACGGCATCCCCAGCCCTCCTTTCGAAGGTTGTTGGCAGCAGATGGATCTTCTCACCATAGGAGGACGCTTCTTCCAAAGAAATTGGAAGAGCATGCGTTCCATGGTGGTGAGTGTTTCCTTAGGGCAAGGCACGACAGTCAGGCGGTAGTAAGTGACGGACGCTAATTCATACATATATAGATAGATAGATAAATATACACGGGTGTGTATGATTGTGTATAGAAGATTATATTAATAAGAGGAATTCCAACTTTCTCTGATTTACTCGTTTTATTTACAATCCTTTAAAATTTATAATGGTATTATAATGAAATAGTATGATAGAATATTAAATTCTAAGTGTTAATTGAACAAGTACTTTCATGCTTTCGCCATCTTCAGGTTCATAATGTGTGGTGACAGTCATGTTTACAATTTTCAACAATTGAAAATTGCAAACATGACAGTCACCACACATTATGAACCTGAAGATTGCGAAAGCATGAAAGTACTTGTTCAATTAACACTTAGAATTTAATATTCTATCATACTATTTCAAGAAACCTTGGTGGGGTTGCCAGTTTAGTCGCCAACGACCCGACCATGAGACAGGTTGTACTGGGATACATGTTACCAGTAGCACCAACTGGTGACCTGACCATCATATACATATATACATACATACATACATACATATATACATATACATATATATACACACACATACATATATATATACATATATACATATATATACATACACATATATATATACATATATACACATACACATATATATATACATACATATATATACATATATAAATACATATATACATATATACATATATATATACATACACATATATATACATATATATATATACACACATATATATACATACATTACATATACATACACATATATATACATACATATATATACATATATATATGCATATACATACACATACACATATATACATACACATATACATACATACATATACATACATATATATACATACATGTATATATACATACATATATATATACATTGTGGTGGCTGCCAACTCGTTTTCGTGTACGGCCACTACTTTATATCCATGTAGGAGAACCCCTACCGATGCGCTGAACGAGTGTGACTTTTTAGTCCAGCCAGCGACTTGAAAACTCTGGTACAAACACTACCCCTGTGACAATTATTGACACATAGTGCTGGGCCCATGGTACCATGTGACGACAAGTGCAGAAAGATCTCCAGATATAAAGCAATGCCTGTGCCGTGAAGCTTTTATAGTGAGCAAAGGCACTGCACAAAGCCAGTCCCACTCTCTTAACCAAGATGATATTTACCAAAAAGAAGAACAAGTCAATATCATTGGATACCATCAGGGTTGCAGGTGTTATATCAGAGTTTTCCTTCTCCTAGAATTCTGCCTTGACAAAGGCTAAGGGGTCATCTCTCCCGGTGATTTTGGATGGCCATTGACTCTTAAGAGCTCCTTTGCCCTTTGACAGGTTTTGTTTTTAGTCCTGCAGGATGTCCAAAGTCACCCTCCTCGCCAAGAAACCTTGGTGGGGTTGCCAGTTTAGTCGCCAACGACCCGACCATGAGACAGGTTGTACTGGGATACATGTTACCAGTAGCACCAACTGGTGACCTGACATATCTATATATATATATACATACATACATACATATATACATATGTATGTATATATATATATATATATATATATATATATATATATATATATATATATATATATATATTAAAATAACAGATTAAAGTTTAAGCAAAGGATCGCTGCTTTCACCCTTAACGGGATCTTCTGAAACTAACAAAGTCAATCTGTAAACGCAGAAGTGAATATTTCAAAAAACGTGTCAATCGGAGGAAGACAGGAAGACGATTCTTTGGTTCGTGGAAACGTTCCCTGGCAAAGAACGGGAAAAAACGAATAATACGTCATTAATATGAGCGGTGAAAAACAATTACACGCAAAGACAGAACCACGTTTATGGTATAAAAGAAGTCGTAGACTAATGTTCTATTAGGTGGTTCATAGAGACGTGCTCTGGCAATGAACGGAAAAAACGAAGATAATACGTCATATGTGGAGCGTGGAGAACAATTGCACGCAAAGACAAAACCACGTGAATGGTATAGTTGAAGTCGTAGATTAAAATTCTAACTATGAAACCGAATGAATCTCCGCTTCAGAGTTAAGAATAAAATACAATACAGAGGTAATAGAAATTAAATAAATACATACACGCATGCAAATACTTACATACACAAGCATACGCGAAAACACTTGTCATACGTATACAAAACCACGCACGTATAAATGTGTGTGTGTGTGTGTGTGTGTGTGTGTGTGTGTGTGTGTGTGTGTGTGTGTGTGTGTGTTCGCGCGTGTATACAAATAAATAAATAATTAAATAAACGTATATAAATAAATAAATGCGTATATAACAAGCGCACACACATACCTAATTGTAAATACACAAATGTTCGGAGACTTACGTCAACCTAAACATGAAGTACACATATACACACACCCTACATACGTACGAACCCGCATACTCACACAGACGCAAAACTCCCGTATACACATAACCAAACCATATGTACCAGAATATATAAAATTATACGCCATAACATATACAATCAAATATACGTACGAGAAAGTATACGTACCTTCACAAAACATACAGGTAATATACTTACCTATGCAAATAAGTAATGGTATAAACATAACATATACTTAGCTACCACATCAAGACGTAAAATATCCACGTATAGATCGTACTATCCGTTAGGGTATAATGTGGGGCTGTAATACAGGAAAGTTTTGTGCAATTTATGTTTACAAGCCAAAATTGCCTCAGATTTTTTGTTTAAGATGTGGTCTGTGGCGTAGAGTATTTCCAGAGCTTCAGCGGCGCAGAGGTAACATGGTCTTTTATTTCCGTTATACGGTCTAGCCCTAGCTAGGATCTCCCAATGTAACTTATATTGGGTGTGGTTGTCTTTTAGACTCCAGATATACGCTGAAAGTGACGTCATATTCCTTCTTAAAGGGTAACGAACAGAATGGGTATGCATGTAAAGACGCTGCTTGAATCTATTGGCGGTTAACCCTATGTAGGCCCTACGGGACGTGGGTGTTTCAACCTTACATTTGTAGACAATGTTACTAGAGAGGCATTTCCCGGATAGGGACAATCAACCCGATTCCTACAATTACAGTTAGTACTAACTACAGGGTTGCACGTGTTCCTACAGCTAGGTAGTTTAGCTAAATTTGAAGCTGTGATGTTATGTGCAATGTTAGGAGTCATAGAGTAAGAAATTTTAATAGTATTTCTATTAAAAAGTTTACTATATTTATGTGTAGGAGGAAAATGCTTCGTAATAAGGGATAGAAAGATCTTAGCTAATGGTGTGACCACCTCCATATTATATGGTGTGTTATACCAACAAATGTGACGGGGTCTATTTCTTCTAGGTCTATTTTCGTACTCTGTATATGCTACCTTATCGACAAATCCACTCTGAGCAAGAGCTTCTCCACTCCAAGGCACAAGCTTGGACAAAGTGTTTTTGTGGAAGACCAGCTGTTTCCCATGCACGCTTATATCCCTTTCCACACTACCGATGTTGTCCAAAGGAAAGGCAATGGCCAATACAGCTGGGCACCTGTGACATTGCAACTCATTTCTACAGCTGAGTGAACTGGAGCAATGTGAAATAAAGTGTCTTACTCAGGACCAGTAATCAAACTCAGAAACTCATGATTGTGAATCCAACTGTCTAAACATTAAGCCACATGCCTTCACACACACACACACACACACACATATATATATATATATATATATATATATATATACATACACACATATGTACATATCTATCTATCTATATAAAAATGTACACAGACACACACGTGTGTGAGTGTGTGTGTGATTGAATATATATATATATATGAAACCCATGCCAACGTGGAAAAATGGACATCAAATGATGATGACGATGATATAAACACTCACACATATAGTGCAATGTATGTGAGAGGTTAACTATAATCACCTATTATCATTATCACTGTATTTCAGTTCTATCATGATGGCTGTCACAAGGGAAGTCATCTATTCTGTCTATATTCAGTGTCCCTAATTATCAATTGCTAACCATAATTTTCTTTCCATCCTCTTTCCAATGCCATCTACCACTTACTATCTATCGCTCTCCACTACATAGCTTTTGGTTGAGATCTATTGTTTTCATTGTTACTTATCCCAATTGCTACCCACCACTCACTTTCCCTTACTGTGATTTATCCTATTAACTCTTCATGCAACCCATACAACCCCTTCTAAAAACTACATATAGCCATCACTTACTCACTTCTTTATTTCTCCCTTCTTTACTATTCTATCACTCTGTTTCCCCCATGACACCTATGATGAAAAGCAATGGTTAACTGATGTGGATGCCTTTCATGTGATATCATTTTTGCAGCTTGTCTCCTTGATTGAGCAATAGTTCTAGATCATAGACAGAATGTTTCTTGTCTAGCGTTTATCATGGTTTTAGAAACACATGGAACTCTATCAGCTGGACAATAGTCAGCAGAAAAACAGCATTCATATTCTATAGAGGATTAGTGGAGAATATTAGTCATAATGGAATGATAGTGGCTCTGTACTTCAACAAATACAGTCTGTATAGACACCTTTTTGCAAATATTTCGGGTTGGGAATTATGGGTGATTTTCAAAAGTTCTGGGCATGGTATTAATGCAGGGGAAAGGCATTACTTGGTTGAGATGAGCTCTACAGGGCAGAAGTGCCAACAGCTGAACTTGTTTGAGGTATATGCATGGTGATAAGACCATTTTGCATGCTATTGTTCTGTGTTCATGCATTGAGAACTTGCGGGCTTATGTCAAATTGCTGCTATCATATTTAATAGAGATCCGGCTATCAGCTGAGTCTATAGTGAAAAATGGTCTATCACATTCCTTTAGCAGTGAAGGGGAAATATATTGTGTGATTGACATGCATAAATGTTTGATGACAGAGATCTTCCCTTCTGATCAAGCTCTCATCTCTACCCTCACCTTTCTCTACAAATATCAGTTGAAGAGAACGGTGGGGCTAGAGATGGAAATGCTCCCCTCTAGTGTTTTTGATGAAAGGTGGGTGATAAGAGAAATATTGATGAGGCTAAATGGACTTACACTGAGTATAGTTTTCTAAACAGGGGGAAAGAAACTACAAGAGGGCACTTTTAAATGCCTTTGATGACTTTGTTCCTAAATTAAATACAATCATCATCATTGATTTGCACATGATAATTTAATTGATTCCTTATCAAGCTTATGTAACCTCAAATAAACAGTACTTTCTGCAGGATATTTGCTGTTCCTCAACATATTGTTTCCTATCAAGGTTTTTCAGGAGGTTTTTTTTACTGACTGGATTGCTCCAATCCATTGGATATTTAACCTATATGCTTGTCCATTGATGGCTGCAAGTGGAGAGATACTGTGCTGAAAAGGACCCATCCAACCAAGGAAATACAGGCGTAAAAACAATGATGATGAATTATATATATGTATGTACATACATATATATGTATGTATGTGTATGTATATATATGTGTATGTATATGTATATATATGTATGTTTATGAATGTACATATATATGTATATAGTAGACGTACACATGAATGGTCATCTTAGTCTGCCATATATACCCCAGCACCATGCATGTTTAGGATTTTAGAATAGTTACACCATATCTCTGCATATTGTAAGAGGTGATTAAAACTGGTTAGAATCAGGAAGGGCATCCATTTGCAAAATGTTGCATAACAAATTCCATCCAAGTCAAGCTAACATTGAAAAACATACAAAAATTGTACAAGATATACATATACTTGTATTTGTTGTTATATAAAATTGACATTTACAATATTGCCCTTTTTGACAGAAAGCTAAGTTAAAAAGAAACAATGATAAAGTGTGAATATAAAAAGGTCAACATGGTAACTGATTCATAGCCAAAACAAACAGAATCATTATGTCCATATTGTAAATGTCAATTTTATCTAACAATAAACATATTCACTCTATATAGGGTTTTCTTTTGTGTTGAGTACTTTCTATTTGACGATGCCTACATCTGTTATGAACATCACATTTTGATAACTATATAAGTGTATGTTTGTGTGTGTATATATGTGTGTTTGTGTATATGTGTGTGTATATGGTGAACACAATGAATCATCCATATATCATTGTAGTAAGTGATAACAGCAATTTAGGTAGATTTCTTGAGCTTTTGATTTATTTTCTCAATGCATCTCACATGTTCATCTTCGGTATACATCCCTCAATTTCTTTATTGATGCTACTGTCATGATATAATGAAACATGGACAATTCATCACAGCCACCTCATATAACTAGAGTCCTTTCACTTAAAAATGCCCTGTCAGATACACAACATTGGTTGGCAAGACAGATTATAGAACCTAGAGGTGTTTGTACATGCCAGAATCACCAGCATGAAATTAAAATTGTATTGGATGGGACATGTCATCAGAATGTCCAAAAACTGATTGGCCAAAGGCATCCTCTATGGTGAGCTTACATGAGGAGCAAGATTGCATAGTGGGCAGAAAAAGTGATTCAAGGACAATGTTACACATGCCCTGAACACTGCAAAATCTCATTGTCAAGCTGGATTGGTCAGGGTTAGTTGATTAGAATTCATTTTGACCAGATTATCATGAGAAGAGAGAAGTGTGTGGCTTGGCAGCAGCAACAGTAATAATATAAAGGTGCACCATGTATGCAACATTTGCAGTCAAGTCTGTGTGTCCTCCATTGGACATTTCATCCGTATGCACAGCCATTGATGGATGCTATGATGAGAAACATCAACTTTGATGGATTAATCATGATGATGATAATGATGTTCTTCCTCTGTCGAAGTTGATAATGACATTATTTTTTATGGCAGACAGTGATGAGCACATATATGGGTGAAAGAGAGAACTATTACATGGGCCTTGATTACAGAAGATTTGTGAAGGCAATAAAAAAATGAGACAAACATTCTCCACTATATGTTTAGTGTTAGTGTGCATAAAAGACAGAGCTCTATTAAACTGAGAGAAATACTATCAGAGGAATCAGATGTCTGTTGTCTACAGAAGTTCAAGAACTTAAAGTGGATGGAACCTGGGGAAAATGCAGATCTAGGAAGATATGGGATAAAGTAATGAAGGCCGATCTTATGAAGCTGAATCCCATGAAGAAAATTATAAAGAACCTTGACGGTAGTTAACATAGTGTAATGGAAAGTATGCTAAAATGGTCATTAGACTAATAGCTGAAGTGATGTTGATGGTGGTTGTGGTGTATAGTATATCTTTACATTGGATCTCTTACTCATTATATTCTCTGTAAGTCCCTATCTGCTGCCCCCTATCTATCTCTCACCATATCATATCCACGGTACCATACCACCTGTGTAACAAGTGATGGGATTTGATTTATTTATAATTAATCTGTCTCCCATCACCAATTTTCATTGTACCACTCTTCCACCATCATTCCTTTAACACACTTCTTCAATTATGTCATTTGAGCATCAAAGGGTGGTTTGGGAATTGTTTTATTTTCCATGTCATCATCCATTGGATTTCTCTACCACTAATGGTCATTCATATTATCACCAATGTAAGGTTTTATTGGCATCTGCCATCTAACTTATCATCTCCCATATTTTTATTGTTATCCCATCCTTCTGCTCATGCTGTTTTCTGTATAACCCACTAGCAATATGTATCTATCATATTTTCCCTTCACATACCTTCATCACAATCATACTCATGCACTCGCTTCTTCCACTGTTTTCATCATCACTCACTCTTCTATTCATATACTTGATCCTGTTTGCCTTAAGGCTTCTATAGTTATACAGGGGAAAGAACAGCTTCTTCAGTATTGATGCCATGATAAAATGAGCCATGCTGACTACATAAATTATTCTTGGATGCACAGAGACAACATAGTGTACAAAGGGCTGTCTGACAACTGCTCAAGTTATGCTACCAAAATGAAATGCACCCAGTACATTCTGGGAAAAGGTTGGTGCTAGGCAGTGTATCCAGCTATAGAAACAATTCCCCAATATGGAATGCATGGTCCTTTAACTTATCTAGAAATTTATTCTCTAATCAAGAAATGACTTGGGCCATGGTGACCTGTACAATAGATGCAATACTGAAACACATGTATAAAATGATGATTTATATATGTGATGATATAGAAATATATATGTATGTGTGTGTATGTTAGTGTATGTGTACGTGCATGTGTATGTATACATGTGTGTATATATATATATACACACACACACACATTTATACACATGTTTATCTGTTTATCTATCTCTGTCAATTTACCCCACATACCTACCTTCCTGGCTAAATCTCTATGTATGTGTGTATGTATGTGTCTGTGGATATATACTTATATATATATATATAAGAGAGAGAGATTTAGTGTATGTGTTTCTATGTAATTTTAATAAACTTTTGACTTTATAATTCCAGCTCTAACTCAAGTTAAAAGTTATTAAACTGTATAATTCGTTTTTGGATAAAGAGGATTCCATCTTGCAATTCAATTTATAGCTTAGGTGACTAATCTTTCAACAGATTTCTCTCTGTCTCATACCCGGTCTTTTCCTCACTCTCTCACTCTTTCTTTTTCCCTATCTCTCTCTACTTCCTTCAATATCTCTTTCTTTCTCTTTGTATCTGCATCTTTCTTTTTGTCTCTGTCTCTTTTTGTTTGTCTTTGTATATTGTTATATCTTCATCACTCTCTCTCTCTCTCATATCTCTGTCTCAATTCATCGCTGCCTCTCCATCACTAACTCTCTTTCTCTCTCACACATTGGTTTCACAAAACTCCTTCTCTATCGATACTCAGACATCGTCTATTGATTAGATTTGGACAAGAAATAATCCAAAATTTTTTACATTAAGTTTTCTTGCAGATATGATAAAACAATATTTGAAAGGGAATTAACTGATTCACAATAGAAAGCTTAGAAATCGTTCACGCTTGAAATATTTTTTTGAATATTTCCAGTATTGTATTTTGTTAATACTGAAAATCTGATCTGCATATCGCCTTCTCATAGAGTAAATCAAATATAATATTTGGTTTTCTTTTCGTTTGGGTTTTAACACGTTAGAAAGAACTACAATTTACGTGACACAACTTTTCGAACACAATTTTGTTGTTTGATTATCGATAATAAGGTTTCTAGTTTCGTCGTAAAACTAAACTATATCATTCAAATTGAAATACTGAAAATTTTATAAATCAAAGAGATTATTGAATTTCTCAGGTCAAAATGAATCAGAAGATTTAGTTTATCGAAATTATTGGAATTCATACAATGTCTGTTTTATATGACTACATATATATGAATATATATAGGTAAATGTTCATACATACATTTTATACATACACACACACAAGCGTCTGTGTATGTATGCTTCATTTGTTTTATTTGCTTTGCAAGATTCTTGAGATGAAAACGTGTGTTGAAACATATTGTTATGCAATTGCAAAGTATGTGTGTGTGTGTGTGTGTGTATATATATATATATATATATATATACACCCACACATGATAATGATATTGATAACGATGATATATATGCATATAATTATGTATACACATATGTACATGTGTAATATAATCTGATATACATATGTAAAAATTACATTTTAAGGTGTAAATTCAATAATATGTGACAGAAATTGGAAATATATATCTTATTGATGATGTGAATAGGATAACCAATAAACATTTGCTAAACCTAGCATTAATATAGTCAAACAAATACAGAAGACTGTTATAGTGTGGGCTGTTCTTTAAGACTGAGATATCAAATACATTTCTGATAACACACAAGATGTATCTACAATGAGGCTATTTCCAATACAATGACAATAGCATATATTGTTGATATTGTATTGCAGCCACAGGTCAGCTTTAATTGAGCAGATAGATTTATGATGAAAGACATTTTATTTGTGACAAGATTAAAGGCTATCCAAATGTGACCAAAAGGACAGCATAATTTTATGTTATCATCATGATCATCATTTAAAATCTATTCTCCTTTCTAGGCAGGATTAGACGAGTCATCAAAGGCAAAGTTAATATTCAAGTGGAGCTACTGACCTCTTAGACAGACCGGAAAGTTGGGGGGCACATCTCCCTTACATAATGTCCCTACACTCTACATTCCCATGCTATATTGAGTGCAGTATAATTGTGGCTGCAATAAGGAGGTTATCAAAACTAAAGAAGGAAGTTATTTGATGCCATCTCTAAAATATTGAGAACACCAAATGTTGTGTTCACAGAGAAGATAGGGACAGTGGTGGTGGAGGTGGAAATCACTATCCTTATAGAAGTAATGCAAACATGTATTTTATTCCCTGTCCTTCCTTTTGTTTGCAATGGCAATTAATTGGGTACTGAAGTTGATAACATCAGCTCAGGATATATACTCGGTCGAATGAATTGGATTTTGCCGTTGATATTGTTGCATTAGCTAAAACATAGAAGATCTACAAGAACTCGTTAATGCTATCAACAACCATGCCGATTGTCTTGGCCTCAATACCAGTGTAACGAAAAGCAAGTACATGTTCATAGGCAATCATAACTCTTATCCTAATGTGACAGTAAACCACCAAAGGATTGACAATGTAGAAAAGTTCACTTTCATTGGAGGCTCAACCCATTATCAAAGGATTTAAAAAATCATAACTTAATACCCTAATTGTTTGAAGCGCTTCTGATACTGCTTATCTGCTACTCTTATGCTATTTAGAATAATGACTCTGGAACATTTTATCAGGATGCCTTTTGCATGAAATATAGTCATGTACAAGCTAGTATAGACCATGAGCTGATTTGAAGAATAGGGAAAGTATCAGTGACATTTAATCAACACTCAACAGTTTCTAGGCCAGCAAAATGTTTTCTCTCAAGCTGAAACTATGATTCTAGCACTCCATTGTGATATCTACTCTTCTGTATGGTTGTGAGATGTGATAATATAAAAGCAGCTAAGAGAAAAAAAGGCTTCATGTTTTTTATTCCAAATGCCCGAGAAAAATCCTTAGTGTCAAATAGAACAACTTTATTACAAATAAAGAAATTTGAATATGAACAGATCAGCAGCCTGTATTGTCAAAACTCTGCAAAAGAGACTTTAGATAGTTAGGGCACCTTTCTAGACTGCCATAACTGGGACCAGCCAATGAAACTTTGTGCTGGGTGATGGGTGGCAAAGGAAAGTGAGGAAGACATAACATTATTTGAGCAAGATCTATGACTAGTGATCAAGGAATTGAAGGATATACTAGCCCTGGCTGGGAATAGGTAAGGCTGATAATCCATCTAACCAATGCAAGCATAGCAAATATACATAAAACAGTGATAATGATTATGATGATGTGTGTGTGCGTATGAATGTATAATCTGTAAAGTATATCCTTACTCTCTATAAAGTGGTTTATGTTCCAGACATAGCAATCATGTTAAATGAAACTTAAAAGTGTATTTCATTGAAAACATCTTTCCAGAAAAGTCATCTTGAGCTTTTATAGTTTAGGTTGGTAAACAGTTTTCAAGCCCATATTAGGATTTCTACCACCATCAGTTTGTAACCAATGAGCAAGCATTTGTGTAAGCATTTAACATGTTAGAAATAGCAGCTAAACCTTTGTCAAATAACACCTTGCCATCTTACAAATGAAGGGACACATTAGATAAATAACATAACAGGGGAAACATTGGATGGTTACACTAGATAGTCTTTAATCAGAGATATGAACAAACCTTTTTGAGCTAGAGTTAAACAATAGCAATAACAACAACAAACAATAGAATTGCAGTTATTATTAAGTTCCAGATCAGTCTTAGACATATGAGTAAATATATTACTGAGATATAGTCATCCTCTCTTTTAATACATCAGTTACTATATTTTCCAGTGCATCCTTCATTTTTTCTAAAACAATAGGATGAGATTTATGGGATCTTGGCTTCTATTTCTAACAGATAGCTTAGGTAGAGCATTCGTTAATCATATATGTCTTTTAGTGTAGCTTTGAGTTGGATAATGGAAACTGTACAAAAATCCAATAGATGAATTATATTTATTCTTGGGTATCAGAATTAATGTGTCAGACATTTTAACACTACCTCTGATACCACCACCAGCTGGCCTCTAGGGTGCCTTTAGTAAAGTACTGTCTGTTATATGTATGTAAACCATACCTTAACATTGTAAATAACTTGTTATCTTGATGTGTTGCTTTCTATTGCAGCAGCATACGAATCAGGATTTCCACCTGCCATTTTATTACCACCCAATATTCTCAAAGGTCATACATAACAATCATGAGCACTGTTCCCCCTTTTCTGAACAAACCATAAAAGTAAAATGGAAATAAAATCAAAACTCCAATTCCCTTGTTATTTCTACTAGAACACTGCTGTGAATATTCAATAAATATTGACTAAGTTCATGTGTGTTACCTGAATAATGTACTTGATCCTTACTACATCTCTCCTATAAACAATAAAACGATATATTCTTTAGACTAATGGATAAAATTTCTTTTGTATTAAAGATTATTGCATCTATTAAAACAAAAAATAATATAATGAAATCAAAGAAAAACATTCCTGTTTCTCGTGATATTTTCTCAATTATTCTTCTGCAGTCTTGGAGGTTTGCATCTGAATTTCTTGTGCTATTCGTTATTGATTATTAATTACCTTGTTATTAACATTTATACACTGGCTAGACAGCCAGCCAGTCAGTAAGGCAACCAGTAAGGCAGCCACTCAAGTTAACTTATTAGCTGTAGGAGGTAGCTTTATCTTTTAAGAAAGACCACACAATCTATTCAATAAGTGTGTGTGTGTGTGTGTGCTCTAATAGGTATTATCATTCAAACATAAAAATATAACAGTTCATTCAATGTATGTATTTTATAGCATCTCCACACATGGCCATACCACCTCTTTATATTAACTTTATCTCCTCACTGCTTCATAGAAGTCCAAGATATCAGCTACATATATGTTTGTTTACATTTAAAAGCTGTGATTCAGCTACTTAATTTAAGATAGTAAGAGTTGTCACAGTCCCTTAGCTTAATGGTTCAAAGTGCTTAGCTGGTATCTGGAAGGTATGAGGTTCAACTCCTTAAAGCAGCTGAAAGCAACATTTTTTTTCGGTCTTTAAGGCTCTTCACCCTATTTTATAAGCTATTGTATAGCACCTTTGTGCATAAGCACACCACTTTATATATATATATATATGCTGTTGGCCACAAAAGGTTTCTCTCTAAAAATGAAAGGCAGATTGTATGATGCCTGTATACGAACAGCAATGCTACATGGCAGTGAGACATGGGAATTGCATGCAGAGGACCTGCACAGACTGGAAAGGAATGAAGTATGCATGCTCCGTTGGATGTGTAATAGTAATATACGTGAATGGCAAAGCATAAATGAACTAAGTGAGAAATTAGGAATGAGAGGGATTAGATGCTGTTTACTTGAGAGAAGACTATGTTGGTATGGCCACGTAATGCGCATGAAAGACGACAGATGTATAAAAAAAGTGCAGGGCGATCAAAATTGACGGAAGTTACAGAGTAGGTAGACCCAGAAAAACCTGGGAGGATTTGATAAATTCCGACCTTACACATTTACACCTCTCTAAGACAATGTCTCTGGACCGAGATTTTTGGCGCTATGCAGTAATGCAGAAGACCCGCCTTGCCTATGTACAAAGTGAAACCTACAGTCAGTAGGCACCTCTTAATCAAATATACACCACAATCCACTACCCCACCCTGTCCTCCCACTCCCACCAACACCACCCTCTCTCTGTAAAGTTGGTACCACAACATCCAGTCCAAATAAATGAGATAATGAGATCGAGATCGTGTAGGTGTCACAACAAAAAACACACAGTCCACGCTGTAATGTGGCCGTGTAGGTAACACGGTAAAAAGTTCCCAGTTCCACACTGTAAATGTGGTTGGCGTTGAGAAGGGCATCTAGCCATAGAAAACCTGCCAGATAGTCTTATATGAGTGAGACACGGTCACCCGACCAACCTTGCCTCAAGTGGGATAACTCCCGTCTAACCCATGCTAGCTTGGAAGATGGACGTTAAACGAAGATGATGATGATGATGATATATATATATATAGGCAAAAGGCAAACAGAAATAACAAAGCAAATGACACAGTACAATGAAGAAATACATTATTAGTTTTATGCTTGATATAGTAGGAAAAGAGTCTTAACATTTCAGATGCTAGTGTGTGTGTGCATGTCTGCGTGTTTGTATATTTCATATAGAAATGACTTCTACAGGACTAGAACTATTACATATATTTGAAGTCATTAGGAATGGCAAATAATTTTGATCAGTTGACTGTCATGCTCATATGTATGTACATACATACAGACAGACAGACATGTATATATACATATATATATGTGTGTGTGTATGGTTCAAGTAACTCTTATACATCCTTTTAGTTGGATTTCAAGTAGTGCTGAATTTTGGCTATTTCCTTATGAATAAATTGAATACAATTGATAATGAATAAAATTAGTGAATATATTTCTCCTATGCTTTTACAGACACAAGCATACAATAGCTGGCAGAAACTTTAATGCAACAAGAACATCCACAACCAAAATTAAGAACTGTAATACTGAAGTTTGCCATCAGTTACTATACAACTATGTATGGGCACACACACAAGAAATCTATTACTAATTACATTTACTACTAATTTTATATTTGATGTCACTGTAGACACAAGCATTAGGTAATTAACTGTGCAGTTGGACCTTCATGCATCAAAATCAACAAGAGAGAAGACCACTATCATAGTCAACTGTGGGCTAACATACTTTGTGTAATGAACCGAAAATAATTCTTAATTAATTGAAATTGTAACTTGTTAGGAGAAAAATATCATTAGTGTTAATGACAATTTTTGTTAAGAAAGGTAAGGGAGGGTAGTTCAAAATTTAAATTGATTTAAAATTAAATGGAGTAATTCAAAGAGCAATGAATATGATGAATATGGGTTCAGCTTGACACAGTTTTCAATCATATTACACTCTGTAGATGTATAGTGTATCCTGTATTGTTTTTTCTTTGATGAGTCTAATTCTGGCACAGAAATAACAGCCAGATGTAAGGCACACGCGGTGTGCAGCTTCATGGCTTCAAGTGAAATATTGGCTGTTCAATCTTTGCAGAGCATGTGCTTTATATGTGATGTTGTGCCATAAGGACCTGAACTAACCAAGCTGTTCCAAGTATCTTATGTCATAGGATGACTAAGAAGAGTCAGATCAATTGTAAAATTTATTCATTGAAAAGGCTATTCAAAATATTAATGATTTATGTTGACACAGTAGCAGACATTTTGGAAGGGCAAGGAAACAGTCAATTATATTGGCTACAGTATTTGTTTTATCAAGCCCAACATGAACAGGCATGTCAATTTTTGCAGGATTTAAACTCCCAATTTAAAAAATCATAACTTAATACCCTCATTGTCAGTTGCTCTTCTGATACTGCTTATCTGCTACTCTTAGGCTATTTAAAATAATTGTTTCTACTTTTGGCACAAGGCCAGCAATTACCCAGTGCATTACTGGTACTTTATTTTATCGACCCCGTAAGGATGAAAGGCAAAGTCAATCTCGGCGGGATTTGAACTCAGATCATAAAGGGACGTAACTATGCTATTTAAAATAATTGTTTCTACTTTTGGCACAAGGCCAGCAATTACCCAGTGCATTACTGGTACTTTATTTTATCGACCCCGTAAGGATGAAAGGCAAAGTTAACCTCGGTGGGATTTGAACTCAGAATGGCAAGGGCCGTCAAAGCATGGCGACCCTCTACCGATACTGCCAATCCACCGCCCTATGCTATTTAAAATAATTGTTTCTACTTTAGGCACAAGGCCAGCAATTATCCAGTGCATTACTGGTACTTTATTTTATCGACCCCGTAAGGATGAAAGGCAAAGTCAACCTCGGCGGGATTTGAACTCAGATCATAAAGGGACGTAACTATGCTGGAAAGCATGGCGTCCGACCCTCTACCGATACTGCCAATCCATTAAAATAATGACTCTGAAACATTTCTTCAGGCTGCCTTTTGCATGAAATATATATAGTCATGTACAGGCTAGCATACATAGTGCAGTGAGGTTTAAATTACACACATAATGAAGAGAAATTCTCTAGATCATTACCAGCATGTTATGCCTACTTTCCAAGTTGGCATGGCTTGTACTGGATATTCTATTGCTTAAACAGCTGAAAAACTCATTGTCAAAACCAACAAAGGTTCATTTCATTCTATTCCTTGTAAAACTAACTCTATGTACAGGTGTTTGGTTAATTGTACCTATCTATCTTCCTGTCCTTCTTCCTCACTACACTACTTTAACTGTTACCTTACCTGTATCTGTTTTTGTGATTGTTTAACCTGTTAGCATTCACATTACTCTATATTTACTATTGTATTTTCATGGTGAAGGCTTTATTTCACATAATTGTCTCACTTAATTTCAAATCTATGAGATTTTGATATTATTTATTTTGAGAACAATAAGTTAACATAATTATGAGCAGCCAGTTAAAGCCAGTTTGAACAGAAAGACGTGAGAGAATTCTGGCTGGATACAGCTGGTTTAAATGCTAAATTGTTAAAGGATTTTTGTCTAACACTTTGTTTAGTCGCCTTGCCTTTCTAACTTTTCATCATCTTTCATAACCTTACTTGATTTGTGATACATCTCTCCAAATCCAACCCACATCTTAAATCTTATCTATAATTTCTACACTTAGACAAAAGATCAAAGAGATGAAACATTATATTCTATAGTCTTTTAGGTAAATAAATTTTGCCAATTTTTCTGCATTTTATATTAACTGATTTTTCGCTGACACAGATTCAAGGTTCTGCCGTATTTTAATATTATATCAATATAGTGATAGTTTATTGCTGAATTTAAGTTCATTTTTATACAGACTGTGTGGTAAAAATTCATGTAACTTAGCAAAGTAGTTGTTAAAATTTAAGCAGCTAAGTAAACTGATTATTAAAATGTTGGCAGCTCATCACTGCATGTATATAATACAAACCTCAACATCAGTATGTATATATATATATATATATATATATATGGTTTCGTATTTCTGCTGTTTTTGTAATATATTCTTTATGGATGGATCAAACGCTTGTGATTTGTTTTATGAATTTATTTAATGCTTATCCATTCTATAAGTAGAGTGTATTTGGTTTATTTTGCTGTTTTCTCTTGTTATTTGTTATAACTGGGAGGTGTAAACTTGTTTTTGTATTGTTCTCTTTGTCTACTAACTTGTTAGGATATCTATTATTGACTTGTTTCTTTAATTCTTTTGATTTCTCTTTGTAGAACATATTTTGTAGAACAGAATCTATAAGTTTCTTCTTACAAAGTTTTACACCCACAGACTCACATGCATACACATACATACACACACTTATGCATGTATATATATATATATATGTATGTGTATATATATATATATATATATATATATATATATATATATATATATATATATATATATATATATGTCGACCTTATCCAATTACACCTTTCCAAGGTGATGACACATGACCGTGACCTCTGGCGTCACGCAGTAATACAGAGTACCCGACCTCCCATGGGTACAAGCTGAAGCATATAGACAATATGCCCCCACACCCTCCCACTTCAAGGTGGTCGTGGAGGTGCCACGGCAAAAAAGCACCCAGCCCACACTGTAAAGTGGACATGTAGGCGCCACGAAAAAGCACCCAACACTCACTGGAAATGAGGTTGGTGTTAGGAAGGGCATCCAGCTGTAGAAATCAAGCCAAATCAGTTCCTGTATGAGCAAGGTATGGTCAGCCGACCAGACACTGCCCACAACAGGACAACCCGTCTAACCCATGCTAGCGTGGAAGAACGGACGTAAAACGGTGATGATGATGATGATGATGATATATATAAGAGAGAGAGAGAGAAGAATTAATTGAGATTGCATAAATGGGTATATAAATTATATAAATTTACACATTTTTAGTATACAGACATGTTAACATGCTAAATATAACATATTTCTACTTTGGCTGCGTAGCACACAACTTAACATATTTTAATTAACTACCAACATGAGTGCTAATAACATGTACGTCCTTTTCAAGATACTACTATAAGGATATATAAACCCCTCGATTACATATTTCCTTGTAGTTGTTTAGATGATAGATATGTCATCTGAGAACAACCCAACTAGGTGTTTAACATTTTTTCAGTTTACTGGGAAATAGATATATTTGACATATTTATATGCCTATGTTATGTGTAAATTTATATCCACATTTACAGTCTCAGTTACTTCTAATCAGTATATATACAGACATAACTTTATCATATATATATTTATATACATACATACAGGGTGTCCCCTAAAAATGTATACACACATTGATTACCTGTACAGGTAACATTTATTAGAATGCTGTTGAAGTGTGTATTCGTTTTGTAGGACACCTTGTATATATATATGTATGTATATGTATATCATCATCATCATCATCATCATCATTTAACATCCATCTTCCACGCTTGCATGGGTTTGGACGGGAATTTTCCCACTTGAGGCAAGATTGGTTGTCTTGCTTGTATAGGACTGTCTGGCAGGTTTTCTATGGCTGGATGCCCTTCCTAACACCAACCACGTTTACAGTGTGGACTGGGATGTTTTTACTGTGTTACCTACACAGCCACGTTACAGCGTAGACTGTGACGTTTTTTTTGTCGTGACACCTACACGACCTCATTTGTTTCGGACTGGATGTTGTGGTTCCAACATAACTTTACATCGAAAGGGGTGGTGTGGATGGGGTGGGGGTAGTGGGACGGGGGTGTATTTTTGTTAAGAGGTGCCTACTGACTGTAGGTTTCGCTTTGTACTTAGGCAAGGCGGGTCTTCTGTATAACTGTGTAGCGCCAAAGATCTTGGTCCAGTGACATTGTCTTGGAGAGGTGTAAGTGTGTGAGGTCGGAATTTATCAAGTCGTCCCAGGTTTTTCTGGGTCTGCCTACTCCATGGCTACCATCTGTTTTTATCGCCCTGCATATATATATGTATATATATATATAATGGGAAAGTGGACATTAAAATAATAGATATATATATATACATACATCAACACACACACACCTATATACATGCATATATATTATAGCTGTTGAGCTATACCAATGATTCGAGAGCCCTTTGTATAGCTTCACAGCTGTAATATAATCATCACTATTCATGTGTTGCGTATTGTCTCCTATGTGCTCACAAAAATATCTATGTCTGTGTGTGGGTGTCTATGCTAGAATAATTATTGCTTGTCCCTTCATTTTTATCTAAAAATTAGGTGATTATGCTATCTGATCACACAAATACAATATATTGGTTATATACTATGAAAGATTAGTGACAGTATGTGATCACAAGTCGACATTTTTAATGTATCTTTCTTATAATTCTTGCTGCAATAATGGCAATAATTATTTTCTTAATAATTAATGCCTCTAATAAATACTTTACCCAGACAATATCACTGAAAAGGTATAGACACATTGATTGATCTATTTATTAATTCCCAGCTATCAACAATGTACTATTTTATAAATTTTGTTATGCTTTGTCATAAATGGTTTATGTTTTTCTATATGAAGCAGTTAGCTCCTAAACTTTAGCACAGTAAACAATCTTTGATGAGTTATATATGATATACAAAACAAATCAGTCTAATCTTCCTTTTTAGCTGCTAAAGTACTTGTGATTTATCCATTGATTCTATCTTCACAATGAGACTAATTGTATTTTAGCATGTTCAAGATCTCAAAACAGCATGCAAGGGAGATAACTCCAACAATATCAATTAATCTACATTTTTGGAAACAAGGATTATGCAGTAAGGAATAGATATTGCTTGATAGCCAACTAGTGAAAGCAATGTGCATGTTTTTATCATATACGATCTCATCAGTGATTTAGATTTGCCTCAGAGGGTTAGCTTAGAATGATCAAATAGATACAGGAAAGGAGGGAAAATAGTGATGATGCTTATGTGTATCAATAATGGATATAATTTTTTATTCAAATTTGTGTGACCATAAGTTGGTCAGTAAATGTTATTAGGCTATATTTTAAATAAGCAATATAAAGTTCAATGTTATTAAACCTAAGATTAAAGTTCAAGAATTAAGATTCAACTGAGCTAACAGTAATCATAATAATGTCTTGAAACACCTTGAATGATTGAAAACTAATACATTGTTTAGATGTGAAAAGCACTAGAGAGATGAAATGATAAAGAATAACGTAGGTAGACACATTTCATAAATGAGGTCAACGTTTAGTTAAATACTGATGAAGATGGTTGTTGGAAGGAGATTTGACTGCTATTTTCAGCAGATTGAGCAATCAAGTAGAGGCTCTGTTATTGATCCAATATATAAATATATATACAAGGTGGTATCAAAAAGTTCCTGGACTAGTTATGTTTTAAAGATATATATGTATATATTTACCTAAGTTTTAACATCATCTCCTTTGAAATAGTCACCTTCTGCAGCAATACACCGGTCAAACGGTTCCCTGCTACATTTGGAATGCAGCATGGAAGTCGTTTTCTGTAAACAAGTCGACGACCTTCTGGCATTGGCTTTGGATCATTGGCAATGGTTTTAAAACAGTGATCTTTGAGCTACATTTTCAGCTTGGAGATTAGATGGAAGTCCGCAGGTACTAAATTTGGCAAATAGGGTGGGTGCGGAAATGATACAATGTTGTTTTGAGCAAGAAACTCATGACTCAGGAGAATTCAGTGATGGGGTGCATTGTTGTCGTGAAGAATTCTTCATGTTCCACAGATCCAGTTACCTTCACTGAACATCCTCCCTCAAATGCCTTAAAACGTTGCAATAGAACTCTCAATTGATGGTCTGGCCTTGGGGGATGAATTCTTGATGCTGCGGCTCTTTGGTCATAAGGTGAAGGGCTTTCCCACCGTGTTGACTGCTTCATCTCAGGGTCGTACCCGTAGACCTAACTCCCATCACCAGAGGTGATCAGCAGCATGCTGATGGAGATCTTGACAGACTTTAATGCAATGTTCTTTTTGCTCAGTGGTCAGCAGGTGGGGGACAAACTTGGCAGTGACAAGCTGCATATTCAATTCAGATATTAGCATTACCTGCATGGACCCATACGAGAGACCAACAACATCAGCAACAACATCGTTGATTCTCCTCCAATGATCCTCGTGCATACGTTGATTAATTAAAAACGGGATGTTAAATGGTGATAATGATGATATATGTATGTGTATATATGTGTGTATAGGGCAGTAATTAGAGGCTGTGTCTTCTATTTTTCTGCTTTCTTTTTCTTTTAGTTTGTTATGTCTGATATGTGTAGAGGTGATTGTTTTATAGTGTTAAAGGATGGGTACAAATGGAAATAGTTTCCTTGGAGAGATGTTATGCCAGGCAGTAGAAGGGCTTAGTCTTTGTATTACTGCCTCAAAAATATGCCTTCTTCCACTGAGAATGGAAGTGTCCCTTTGTAGCCCCAGACATTCAGGTTAACTACTTATAGGGATTGAAATAGGGATTTCCAAAAAATTTTGAATTGTGGTCTTCCCTACCCCTAAAGCAATAGAGGGTCAAACTAGAATGGTCACAAATTGACAGGCTGAGTTCCTTGAAATTTATTATAGGTGTTTCTTTAGCAACTTAACAAAGTTTACATTTAATGAGATAATCAATTTTTGCTTCTTGTTATTGTGGGTAGGATTAATTCTTTTATAAACAGATTTGGGAGATATATAATTTTTAGCTGCATGTTTATTAATAGACACACATAGTTTAACCTCCCAGTGGAATGTACATCCAATAGTTAAACCACATTCTTATTTCTCTCTGAACAGAAAAGAAAGAGCTCAATCTGACTATTTTCAGCCTTTTCTGCAACTTCATCAGAGATAAATTATTCATTTCTCTGACCACGGAGAGAGTAACAGCCTATAGCTATTTATAGCATTTACAAACTCAGGGAGAACTGAATTAGTTTACCCTAATTTGCATATCATTGGTAATGTACATTAATTAATTAATTAATATAATTGTAGCTTGGAAGTGTCACTACGAAAGGCTTCTAAATGAGGAGAACAAATGGGAGAAAGACAGTCTCCCCCACATCGACCCAATAGAGGGACCAGCAGTGTTAGTCCAGGGTAGTACAATAAGCAAGGCAATCAAAGATATGAAGACGGGTAAGGCGGCTGGTCCTTCGGAAATAGTTGCTGAGATGCTGAAGGCATCTGGTTCGGTGGGACACACCATGGTCACCCGGATAGTTAACCAAGTCGTACAGAATGGGGTTGTTCCGAAGGACTGGCGTAGCAGCATCATCGTTAACTGCTATAAGGGAAAAGGAGATGCCCTAGATAGGAGTAACTATAGAGGCATTAAATTAATCGACCAGGTCATGAAGGTCACGGAAAAAGTAATAGCGCAACTAATCAGAGAGAGAATTGATCTAGATGAAATGCAGTTCGGGTTTGTGTCAGGCAAAAGTACCACAGACGCTCTTTTCATTGTATGACAACTACAGGAGAAGTACCTAGCTAAAAGTAAACCCCTATACTTAGCTTTCGTCGACTTGGAGAAAGCCTTCGACAGAGTCCCCCGTTCCATTATCTGGTGGTCTCTTAGAAAACTAGGTGTTGACGAATGGCTTGTGAGAGCTATACAAGCCATGTATAAAGAAACAGTCAGTAAGGTTAGAATTAACAACGAATATAGTGAAGAGTTTAGCGTAAAAGTTGGTGTCCATCAGGGCTCTGTTCTTAGCCCCCTACTATTTATTATTGCCCTTCAGGCTATAACAGAGGAGTTCAAGACCGGCTGCCCATGGGAACTCCTATACGCAGATGATCTAACGCTCATAGCTGAATCAATGACCGAACTAGAGAAGAAATTCCAAACATGGAAGCACGGCCTAGAATCAAAAGGACTTAAAATTAACCTGGCTAAGACTAAAGTTCTAGTTTGTAGGAAAGAAAATAAGGCGGCAGTCCCATCTGGGAAATGGCCATGCTCAGTGTGTAGGAAAGGCGTAGGTAGAAACTCCATTTTATGTCCCAAATGCAAAGTATGGGTGCATAAAAGATGTAGTGGGATCACAGGTAAGCTAACTAAGAACATAGATTTTACATGTGGCCGGTGCTCTGGTGCAATAAGTAGCAGCAAGTGCCCACAAAATACTAGCTCCTTCAACTGCGCAGAGGGTTCTATAGAAATAGTGGACAGCTTCCGTTACCTGGGTGACAAAATCAGCAGTGGGGGAGGGTGCTCTGAAAGTACAGTAGCTAGAGTCAGAACTGGATGGAAAAAGTTCAGAGAGCTTATACCACTATTAGCCGCTAGAGGGTTCTCCCTAAAAATGAAAGGCAGGTTATACGATGCCTGCATACAAACAGCAATGCTGCATGGCAGTGAGACCTGGGCATTGTGTGCAGAGGATATAAGCAGACTAGAGAGGAATGAAGCTTGCATGCTCCGCTGGATGTGCAATAGTAATATACGTGAACGGCAAAGCATAAACGAACTAAGGAAAAAATTAGAAATAAGAGGGATCAGATGTTGTTTACTCGAGAGAAGGCTACGTTGGTACGGTCACGTGATGCGCATGAAAGACGACAGCTGTATAACAAAGTGCAGGGCAATAAAGATAGACGGTAGCCACGGAGTAGGCAGACCCAGAAAAACATGGGACGAGCTGATAAATTCCGACCTCACACGCTTACACCTCTCCAAGACAATGTCACTGGACCGAGACCTTTGGCGGTACTCAGTAATAGAGAAGACCCGCCTTACCTAAATACAAAGTAAAAACCTACTACAGTCAGTAGGCATCTCTATCAAAACACACCCCCGTCCCACCACCTCCACCCCATCCACACCGCCCCTTTCAATGTAAAGTTATGTTGGTCCCACAACATCCAGGCCGAAACAAATGAGATCGTGTAGGTGTCACGACAAAAAAAAAACACACAGTCCACGCTGTAAATGTGGCCGTATAGGCAACACGGTAAAAACCTCCCAGCCCCACACTGTAAATGTGGTTGGTGTTAGGAAGGGCATCCAGCTGTAGAAAACCCGCCAGACAGTCCACGCTGTAATGTGGCCGTGTAGGCAACACGGTAAAAACCTCCCAGCCCCACACTGTAAATGTGGTTGGTGTTAGGAAGGGCATCCAGCTGTAGAAAACCTGTCAGACAGTCCACGCTGTAATGTGGCCGTGTAGGCAACACGGTAAAAACCTCCCAGCCCCACACTGTAAATGTGGTTGGTGTTAGGAAGGGCATCCAGCTGTAGAAAACCCGCCAGACAGTCCTATGCGAGCAAGACAACCACTCTTGCCTCAAGTGCGAAAACCCCCGTCCAAACCCATGCAAGCGTGGAACACGGACGCTAAACCTGATGATGATGATGATGATGATGATGATGATGATGATGATGAAGCATTATACAGGACGGATAGATATGTATGATAGTCTTTTGGTTGTTTTTTATATAATTTATGTCTGTGTCCACCCGGATTAGATGGAACAACAATAATGCAACAATACTTTGTATTAATCTTTTTTCCTTGTTAAGGCAGAGGATAATCTTGCCAACTTTTATATTTTGCCCTATCCTCTCCATCCTTCCTCACCAACACCCTAGCTTCTATCATCTTTAGCTATGTTTTTCTTGATCTTCCCCTTCCTCTACTTCCTTTCATCTTCATTTCAATTACTCCTCTCACCCAATCACTTTCATCCTTCCTCAACACATAACCTCATCATTTCATTCCATTTCCTTTCACAACATTTGTCAGTGGCTCTATTGCCACCATTCTCTGCAATTCATTGTTTGGTTTCCTTACTCATCCACCAAACCATCTGGATCAGATGGAAAAGATAGTGAATTTGATACAGAGTTTGGTTGATGAGTACACAGAGAATACTATGGACATGAACTATACTCTTCATATATCTAAATGATCATTCCATTTAATTTATTTTTTAATTTTATTTAATTCTAAGTCAGCCACAATTAATCAGACCTATTATCAAAAACAGTCCAGCTATGATCATCTTGCATTGAATATCGATTGCTACAACATTTTTTAAAAAGAAAGTAGCTTGTGATCTAACTCTTTGATACCAACCTACCTATAACCACCTCTGATTCAACGATACAAAACTATTCATTAAAACGTATCTATATTTATCTAAAACCTTTGAAACACTAGATAAAAAACAGAAAGATACATGACTAAATCCCTCAAAATTATTGCTTATTTTCAAAATGAATTGCAAGTCATAGGCAGTATCTTTCATAAGAATGTGTTTAAGGAAGATTTAGCTGCTGTTTCAAGTAGACCCAGTTCTGCTTTGTTTTTTTTTGGTGGTAGTTATGAAAAGTAATGTGATGTGTTCAAGCAGTTAAAACACTGATCTCATTCTTCTGCATGATTTATAAATATTTGTAGGTAAGTGTCAGGGAAATTGGAAGCTCTACCATGATTGACATGAACAGTAATAGATTTATATATTACGCCTAGAATATTCTTTATGGTTTCTTTATTTTAGGGACATGTGGGAAAATGTTGTGACAAGCTGTGCTCACAACTGGTTTCTAAGTGTTTTTGTTGTTATAGCATTCTCTATAGATTTTGTTTTATTTTTGTTATTACATTTTTGTATTTTTTGGTGTCTGAATAAAATGGATGGCTTTCTTGAATTTAATTTTCGGTATACATTGTTTTGTAATGCTGTTGGTAATAGGACAGCTATGGATCTGTTTGCTGTTACTGTTAATCTGTTTTAGTGGTGCCAGGATTCTAATTCGTAAATGCATGATTAGAGTGAATAAGTGCAGAGATGTATTTGGGAACTATAGCTGGATAAAATTGTAATGTCATGAGCATAGTATATATATATATGGAGGCACATAGCTTAGTGGTTAGAGCATTGGCCTTGCAATCGAAAGGTTGTGAGTTCAATTCTCAGACCGGGTGATGTGTTGTTTCCTTGAGCAAGACACTTTATTTCACATTGCTCCAGTTTACTCAGCTGTAGAAATGAGATGATAGGACTGAGGTCCCTATCATTCCACTGCATAGTGGTCGTGGAGGTGCCACGGCAAAAAAGCACCCAGCCCACACTGTAAAGTGGACGTGTAGGTGCCACAGAAAAAAAGCACCCAGCACTCACTGTAAATGAGGTTGGTGTTAGGAAGGGCATCCAGCTGTAGAAATCAAGCCAGAATCAGTTCCCGTCCCACCCTTGCAAGCAGGGAAAAGCGGACGTAAAATGAAATGAAAAAATGATATATATATATATATATTCACACACATGTATATTTATATATGTATATATATTTATGCATATATATATATATATATGTGTGTATATATATATATATATATATATATATATATATATATATATATATATATATATATATTTGTGTTTATATATATATATATATATATATATATATACATATATATATATATGTGTGTGTGTATATGTATGTGTTTATATGTGTGTATATGTATGTGTTTATATATGTATATGTATGTGTTTATATATATGTATGTGTATATATATATGTATATGTATGTGTTTATATAAACACATATTTATATATATGTATGTGTATATATATATATGTATATGTATGTGTATATATATGTTTATATAAGGGTATATATATATGTATATATAAGTGTATATATGTATGTGTATAATAGTGTATATATATGTATATATAAGTGTATATATATATATATATATATATATATATATATATATATATATATATAATCATGAAAAACTAATGCAAGATGATGATAATAATGTATAGTTTGTATATATATATATACACTGAGATTGAAAAATGTAAATGGAAACCTATTGTCACATCATATGGAAAAGGGGTATCTTCGGGAGATGTTAAAGTGTTGCAATAACAATAAAGTTAGTTATCCATTAACAGATTGCTATGAGAGTTCTAGAGAAATTCATTGCTCTTTTTGGTGATGGAGATAATTGTTATGTGGTAAATAATTCACAAAGAAACAGCAATAAATAATTTGACAAAGAACTTTTATATTACAAATAAATGAGTATATGTAACTAAAGGTTCTTTATTGTAGACACAAGCATGGGTAAATGGTAAAGAAGTTTGCTTCATAAATATGAGGTCACAAGTTTAATTCCACTGTGTGGCATCTTGGGCAAGTCTCTTTACCATATGTTCAGGTTAGTCTAAGCCTTGGAAGTAAAGATTCATAAGATAGAAACTGTGTGGAAACACTTTGGATAATTTGTACCTGTAATTCAAAATTCCAACCGTATTATATATTGTAACATGCTATTTCATCTCAAGAATTACATTAAGGATGCATGTATCTATGTAATACTCAACCACTTATGAATTGGTTAAACATCTGAATGCTCGTTATTGAGATCTACAGAGGAATTATAATCATAACATATACCACATGTCTCTTTAACTACTTTATGTTAAGGAACACTTTAACTCAGTATGTTGTTGTAATGTTTTGGATTTATGATCACCTACTACTGATTGTCTAGTCACATGTACTTTATATGCATATTGGAAAAGGAGTTCTTCAGATTAATAGTCTCATGCAAAGTTTGAATTTTCAAAGTTTTAAGAGATTATGAGTTCCATAGAAAACGTAAGAAATTTCAGATGCAGAAAAATAAAATGTTGATTGCTATAAATAGCTTAGAAGATCAGATGATAGATAGAAAAAATTGGCCAGTGGTTGCTATGAAGAATCGAATTCCATATCTTTCAGATACCAGCTAACTGCTCTAATATTTTTCTCATATTACTATTATATTCAAAATAATTGTTTCTAATTTAGGCACAAGGCCAGTAATTTAGGGGAAGTTGAAAGTCGATTATATTGACCCCGCCAATTGAATGGTACTTTATTTTATTGACCCCAAAATGATGACAGGCAAAGTTGACCCCCAACGGAAATTAAACTCAGAATGTAAAGAGCCTAAACAAATACTGCCACATGTTTGTCTGACAATCTAATGCTTCTGTCAACCTACCGTTTATTCATATGATGATAATAATTGCTTCTACATTAGGCAAAAGGCCAGCAATTTTATAGAAAGGGGAAGTCGATTAAACGAACCTTAGTGTGTTACAGGTTCTTTATTTTATCAGCCCTATACGGATGAAAGGCAAAGCTAACCTCAGTGGGATTTGAGCCAGCAAACCATTTGTCAAAAGCTCTAATAATTCTGCGACTCAACCATTTTAACTCTAAACATTCTGTAATGATTTAACAGAAAATCTCTAATAATGAGTTTATTAATTCAAATGTTTGTAGTAGTGGACAGATAGTTGTGAAAACCTGCAGAACTTGAAGAACTTAATATTTAATGTGCTGCAAATGTAGTGCTGTTTTGTATTTTTCAAGAATGTCTTGCTAATATGGTTTCATGTGGAATATGTTAAGAGTTAATAATGATTAGGTCCTTAATAATGCTGATGACATTGACAATTTTGATGATGTTAGTGGTTGTGATGCTGAAGGATGTACGTATGGTTGACTCAATGTCTTATATTAATTGTAGATGGAATAATATGGATCTTGAAAATTTATATAACATTGACATAACTTAGTAATTTCCGTTCTGCATCCTCATTTTTACTTACTTAGAAAATGGTTTTCAATTCTACAAACGTTAAATTTGTTACAGAAATCAACATTAGATTGACTTTTGGAAGGTGAGAAATGATTATAATTCTCTGCAAATACAAATACTTCACACAAAAATATTCACGCAAAGTCGTGGAGCAAATATCGGTGAAATTCTTAAAAATAAAAGTTCAATACAATGACTCGATGTTATATAAAGGTAATTAAAAAAAAAACCCACTAGTTTCTTGGATATTTTATTATCCTGTCCACTCTTCAAATGAAATAAATAAATAAAATGAATAATGTAAATAAGTGAATTTTTAAAAAAATGACCAAGTAAAATCTCAGGCACATTAGTTTGCCAACACAAAATTCCCTGGTTGTGCCTAATTTTCTAAAATTGAAAAGAACATTAGTATTCTTGTTATTGATGTGACATCTGACACTGCATTAATTCTGTTGCTAAATTGAAATCTAGATCTCCAACTTAACATTTAACTTTCAGACTTTCATTAACATTGAAATAAAATGATGCAGTATTCTTCTCTCTTTCTCTCTCTCTCTCTCTCTCTCTCTCTCTCTCTCTCTCTCTCTCTCTCTCTCTGTTGAAAAGTGATCAAAGCTAACAGTGTTGGCTGAAATCCTCTCTTCATTCAATATATAATGAAAGAAAAGGATGTCTAGAATTCTCCATAGCACCCCCTCTCTTTCTCTCCCTCTCCCTCTCTCTCTCATTTATTTCCAAAAGGCTGTGGAGTATTAACAGTGTTGGAATAAAAGAATCATTTTAATAGAATGGAATAAACAGTCTAATGTAGAGGAAAGGTAATGAAGACGATCTGGTCTTTCTTAATGAAATCCATTTAAAAAATTATTACTTTTAAAATTATTTTCATTTTGTTTGTTCCCTTCTCTCAACATACATCTACCTCTTCTCATTCCATCCTTCCATCAGCATAATCATAATCATCATACATCTGATGTCCAGATTGATATGGGTGGGATGAGTTGTTACAGAATAAATCCATACTTAATCACAGTTACTGTCCTCCTGGATTTCAATACGGTATTCAATGTACTTCCTAAAGCTAGCTATTTTACAAAGTGACCTGTGCACATTTGGTTCATGGCATCAGCATTATCAACTTGATAGTGGCCCACACCTTCACTGGTGCCTCAATTGCTGTTAAAAATAATACCACACAAAGAAAAGATAACAATATGTGTCCTTGATTGGCTCGCAAGAAATGGTAACCAAATTTCCCTCTGATAATACCCTATGATTTAGAATAAAAAAAGAAAATATTGTACACCAAGATATAAAGATAGGTGATGGTCATGGTGAGAATGTCTTTCAATATGTGATTGTTCACTCAGAGCTGAATCAAAGCTAAACAAACATTACTGTTACTACCACTACAGCCACAGTGTTACCACTGCTACAGCCATACTGTTACCACAACTACAGCCATACTGTTACTACTACTACAGCCACAGTGTTACTACTACTACAGCTATACGGTCACTACTACTACAGCCATAGTGTTACCACTAGTACAGCCATACTGTTACCACTACTACAGCCATACTGTTACTACTGCTACAGCCATACTGTTACAACTACTACAGCCATACTGTTACTACCACTACAGCCACAGTGTTACCACTGCTACAGCCATACTGTTACCACAACTACAGCCATACTGTTACTACTACTACAGCCACAGTGTTACTACTACTACAGCTATACTGTTACTACAACTACAGCCATAGTGTTACCACTAGTACAGCCATACTGTTACTACTGCTACAGCCATACTGTTACAACTACTACAGCCATACTGTTACCACTACTACAGCTATACTGTTACCACTACTACAGCCATAGTGTTACCACTAGTACAGCCATACTGTTACCACTACTACAGCCATACTGTTACTACTGCTACAGCCATACTGTTACAACTACTACAGCCATACTGTTACTACCACTACAGCCATACTGTTACCACTACTACAGCTATACTGTTACCACTACTACAGCCATACTGTTACAACTACTACAGCCATACTGTTACTACTACTACAGCCATACTGTTACAACTACTACAACTATACTTTTACCACTACTACAGCTATACTGTTACGACTACTACAGCTATACTGTTACCACTAATACAGCCATACTGTTACTACTACTACAGCCATACTGTTACCACTACTACAGCCATACTGTTACAACTACTACAGCCATACTGTTACTACTACTACAGCCATACTGTTACAGCTACTACAACTATACTGTTACCACTACTACAGCTATACTGTTACCACTAATACAGCCATACTGTTACAACTACTGCAGCTATACTGTTACCACTACTACAGCTATACTGTTACCACTACTACAGCCATACTGTTACTACTACTACAGCCATACTGTTACCACTACCACAGCTATACTGTTACCACTACTACAGCTATACTGTTACAACTACTACAGCCATACTGTTACCACTACTACAGCCATGGTGTTACTACTACTACAGCCATACTGTTACCACTACTACAGCCATACTGTTACTACTACTACAGCCATACTGTTACCACTACTACAGCTATACTGTTATCACTACTACAGCTATACTGTTACAACTACTACAGCCATACTGTTACCACTACTACAGCCATGGTGTTACTACTACTACAGCCATACTGTTACCACTACTACAGCCATACTGTTACTACTACTACAGCCATACTGTTACCACTACTACAGCCATACTGTTACTACTACTACAGCCATACTGTTACCACTACTACAGCTATACTGTTACCACTACTACAGCTATACTGTTACAACTACTACAGCCATACTGTTACCACTACAACAGCTATACTGTTACAACTACTACAGCTATACTGTTACCACTACTACAGCCATGGTGTTACAACTACTACAGCTATACTGTTACTACCACTACAGCCACAGTGTTACCACTACTACAGCTATACTGTTACTACCACTACAGCCATACTGTTACAACTACTACAGCTATACTGTTACCACTACTACAGCCATGGTGTTACAACTACTACAGCTATACTGTTACTACCACTACAGTCACAGTGTTACCACTACTACAGCTATACTGTTACTACTACTACAGCCATACTGTTACCACTACTACAGATATACTGTTACCACTACTACAGCTATACAGTTACAACTACTACAGCTATACTGTTACTACTACTACAGCCATACTGTTACCACTACTACAGCTATACTGTTACCACTACTACAGCTATACTGTTACTACTACTACAGCCATACTGTTACCACAACTACAGCTATACTGTTACCACTACTACAGCTATACTGTTATACACCACTACAGCCACAATGTTACCACTACTACAGCTATACTGTTACTACTACTACAGCCATACTGTTACCACTACTACAGATATACTGTTACCACTACTACAGCTATACAGTTACAACTACTACAGCTATACTGTTACTACTACTACAGCCATACTGTTACCACTACTACAGCTATACTGTTACCACTACTACAGCTATACTGTTACTACCACTACAGCCACATTGTTACCACTACTACAGCCATACTGTTACTACTACTACAGCTATACTTTTACCACTACTACAGCTATACTGTTACTACTACTACAGCCATACTGTTACCACTACTACAGCCATACAGTTACAACTACTACAGCCATACAGTTACTACTACTACAGCTATACTGTTACTACTACTACAGCTATACTGTTACCACTACTACAGCCACAGTGTTACCACTACTACAGCTATACAGTTACCACTACTACAGCTATACTGTTACTACTACTACAGCCATACTGTTACTACTACTACAGCCATACTGTTACCACTACTACAGCTATACTGTTACCACTACTACAGCTATACTGTTACTACTACTACAGCCATACTGTTACTACTACTACAGCCATACTGTTACCACTACTACAGATATACTGTTACCACTACTACAGCTATACAGTTACAACTACTACAGCTATACTGTGACCACTACTACAGCTATACTGTTACTACTACTACAGCTATACTGTTACTACTACTACAGCTATACTGTTACCACTACTACAGCTATACTGTTACCACTACTACAGCCATACTGTTACGACTACTACAGCCATACAGTTACTACTACTACAGCTATACTGTTACTACTACTACAGCCACAGTGTTACCACTACTACAGCCATACTGTTACCACTACTACAGCCATACTGTTACGACTACTACAACTATACTGTTACAACTACTACAGCCATACTGTTACCACTACTACAGCTATACTGTTACTACTACTACAGCTATACTGTTACTACTACTACAGCTATACTGTTACCACTACTACAGCTATACTGTTACTACTACTACAGCTATACTGTTACTACTACTACAGCTATACTGTTACTACTAGTACAGCCACAGTGTTACAACTACTACAACTATACTGTTACAACTACTACAGCCATACTGTTACCACTACTACAGCTATACTATTACCACTACTACAGCTATACTGTTACTACTATTACAGCTATACTGTTACTACTACTACAGCTATACTGTTACTACTACTACAGCTATACTGTTACTACTACTACAGCTATACTGTTACTACTACTACAGCTATACTGTTACTACTAGTACAGCCACAGTGTTACAACAACTACAGCTATACTGTTACCACGACTACAGCCATACTGCTACCAATACTACAGCCATACTGTTACTACTACTACTACAGCTATACTGTTACTACCACTACAGCCATACTGTTACTACTACTACAGCCATAGTGTTACCACTACTACAGCTATACTGTTACTACTACTACAGCTATACTGTTACTACCACTACAGCCACAGTGTTACCACTACTGCAGCTATACTGTTACCACTACTACAGCTATACTGTTACTACTACTACAGCTATACTGTTACAACTACTACAGCTATACTGTTACCACTACTACAGCCATACTGTTACCACTACTACAGCCATTCTGTTACCACTTCTACATCTATACTGTTACCACTACTACAGCTATATTGTTACCACTACTACAGCCATACTGTTACAACTACTACAGCTATACTGTTACCACTACTACAGCCATACTGTTACTACTACTACGGCTATAGTGTTACTACCACTACAGCCACAGTGTTACCACTACTACAGCTATACTGTTACCACTACTACAGCTATACTGTTACTACTACTACAGCTATACTGTTACAACTACTACAGCTATACTGTTACCACTACTACAGCCATACTGTTACCACTACTACAGCCATACTGTTACCACTTCTACATCTATACTGTTACCACTACTACAGCTATATTGTTACCACTACTACAGCCATACTGTTACAACTACTACAGCTATACTGTTACCACTACTACAGCTATACTGTTACTACTACTACAGCTATACTGTTACTACTACTACAGCCGTACTGTTACTACTACTACAGCTATACTGTTACTACGACTACAGCCACAGTGTTACTACTACTACAGCTATACTGTTACAACTACTACAGCTATACTGTTACTACTACTACAGCCATACTGTTACTACTACTACAGCTATACTGTTACTACGACTACAGCCACAGTGTTACTACTACTACAGCTATACTGTTACCACTACTACAGCTATACTGTTACTACTACTACAGCTATACTGTTACTACTAGTACGGCCATAGTGTTACAACTACTAAAGCTATACTGTTACAACTACTACAGCCATACTGTTACCACTACTACAGCTATACTGTTACTACCACTACAGCCACAGTGTTACAACTACTACAGCTATACTGTTACTACTACTACAGCCATAGTGTTACCACTACTACAGCTATACTGTTACTACCACTACAGCCACAGTGTTACAACTACTACAGCTATACTGTTACTACTACTACAGCCATACTGTTACCACTACTACAGCTATACTGTTACTACTACTACAGCCAAAGTGTTACAACTACTACAGCTATACTGTTACTACTACTACAGCCACAGTGTAACAACTACTACAGCCATACTGTTACTACTACTACAGCCACAGTGTTACAACTACTACAGCCATACTGTTACTACTACTACAGCCATACTGTTACCACTACTACAGCTATACTGTTACTACTACTACAGCTGTATTGTTACCACTACTACAGCCATACTGTTACCACTACTACAGCCATACTGTTACCACTACTACAGCTATACTGTTACTACTACTACAGCTATACTGTTACTACCACTACAGCCACAGTGTTACCACTACTACAGCTATACTGTTACTACTACTACAGCTATACTGTAACCACTACTACAGCCACAGTGTTACAACTACTACAGCTATACTGTTACCACTACTACAGCCATAGTGTTGCCACTACTACAACTATACTGTTACTACTACTACAGCTGTATTGTTACCACTACTACAGCTATACTGTTACTACTACTAAAGCCACAGTGTTACAACTACTACAGCTATACTGTTACCACTACTACAGCCATAGTGTTGCCACTACTACAGCTATACTGTTACTACTACTACAGCTATACTGTTACTACTACTACAGCTATACTGTTACTACTACTACAGCTATACTGTTACTACTACAACAGCTATACTGTTACTACCACTACAGCCACGGTGTTACCACTACTACAGCTATACTGTTACCACTACTACAACTATACTGTTACTACTACTACAGCCATACTGTTACCAATACTACAGCTATACTGTTAGAACTACTACAACTTTACTGTGACCACTACTACAGCTATAGTGTTACCACAACTACAGCTATACTGTTACAACTACTACAGCTATACTGTTACAACTACTACAGCTATACTGTTACCACTACTACAGCTATACTGTTACAACTACTACAGCTATACTGTTACAACTACTACAACCATAGTGTTACAACTACTACAGCCATACTGTTATGACTACTACAGCTGTACTGTTACCACTACTACAGCTATACTGTTACTACCACTACAGCCACAGTGTTACCACTACTACAGCTATACTGTTACCACTACTACAGCTATACTGTTACTACTACTACAGCTATACTGTTACAACTACTACAGCCATACTGTTACTACTACTACAGCCAGACTGTAACAACTACTACAGCTATACTGTTACCACTACTACAGCTATACTGTTACTACTACTACAGCCATAGTGTTACAACTACTACAGCCATCCTGTTACCACTACTACAGCTAGACTGTTACAATTACTACAGCTATACTGTAACAACTACTACAGCCATACTGTTACCACTACTACAGCCATACTGTTACAACTACTACAGCCATACTGTTACCACTACTACAGCCATACTGTTACAACTACTACAGCCATACTGTTACCACTACTACAGCTAGACTGTTACAACTGCTACAGCTATACTGTAACAACTACTACAGCCACAGTGTTACCACTACTACAGCTATACTGTTACCACTACTACAACCATACTGTTACCACTACTACAGCTATACTGTTACCACTACTACAGCCATATTGTTATCACTACTACAGCCATACTGTTACCACTACTACAGCTAAACAGTTACTACTACTGCAGCCACACTGTTACCACTACTACAGCTATACTATTACTTCTACTACAGCTATACTGTTAATACCACTACAACCACAGTGTTACTACTACTACAGCTATACTGTTACAACTACAACAGCCATACTGTTACTACTACTACAGCTATACTGTTACCACTACTAAAGCCATACTGTTACCACTACTATAGCCATACTGTTACAACTACTACAGACACACTGTTACTACTACTACAGCCATACTGTTACCACTACTACAGCTATACTGTTACCACTACTACAGCCATATTGTTATCACTACTACAGCCATACTGTTACCACTACTACAGCTAAACAGTTACTACTACTACAGCCATACTGTTACCACTACAACAGCCATACTGTTACCACTACTACAGCTATACTGTTACTACTACTACAGCCGTACTGTTACAACTACTACAGCCATACTGTTACCACTACTACAGCCATAATGTTACAACTACTACAGCCATACTGTTACCACTACTACAGCTATACTGTTACAACTACAACAACCATACTGTTACCACTACTACAGCCATACTGTTACTACTACTACAGCTATACTGTTACCACTACTAAAGCCATACTGTTACCACTACTACAGCTATACTGTTACAACTACTACAGCTATACTGTTACCACTACTACAACCATACTGTTACCACTACTACAGCTATACTGTTACCACTACTACAGCCATATTGTTATCACTACTACAGCCATACTGTTACAACTACTACATCTAAACAGTTACTACTACTGCAGCCATACTGTTACCACTACTACAGCTATACTATTACTACTTACAGCTATACTGTTAATACCACTACAACCACAGTGTTACTACTACTACAGCTATACTGTTACAACTACAAGAGCCATACTGTTACTACTACTACAGCTATACTGTTACCACTACTAAAGCCATACTGTTACCACTACTACAGCCATACTGTTACAACTACTACAGACACACTGTTACTACTACTACAGCCATACTGTTACCACTAGTACAGCTATAGTGTAACCACTACTACAGCCATAGTGTTACAACTACTACAGCTATGCTGTTACTACTACTACAGCCATACTGTTACCACTACTACAACTATACTGTTACTACTACTACAGCCATACTGTTACCACTACAACAGCCATACTGTTACCACTACTACAGCTATACTGTTACTACTACTACAGCCATACTGTTACAACTACTACAGCCATACTGTTACTACTACTGCAGCTATACTGTTACCACTACCACAGCTATACTGTTACTACTACTACAGCCATACTGTTACAACTACTACAGCCATATTGTTACCACTACTACAGCCATACTGTTACAACTACTACAGCCATACTGTTACTGCTGCTACAGCTATACTGTTACAACTACAAAAGCCATACTGTTACCACTACTACAGCCATACTGTTACAACTACTACAGCTATACTGTTACCACTGCTACAGCCATACTGATACAACTACTACAGCCATACTGTTACAACTACTACAGCCATACTGTTACCACTACTACAACTATATTGTTACCACTACTACAGCCATACTGTTACAACTACTACAGCCATACTGTTACTACTACTACAACTATATTGTTACAACTACTACAGCCATACTGTTACCACTACTACAGCTATACTGTTACCACTACTACAGCCATACTGTTACAAATACTACAGCCATACTATTACCACTACTACAACTATATTGTTACCACTACTACAGCCATACTGTTACCACTACTACAGCCATATTGTTACAACTACTACAGCCATACTGTTACCACTACTACAGCTATACTGTTACCACTACTACAGTCATACTTTTACCACTACTACAGTCAAACTGTTACAACTACTACAACTATACTGTTACTACTACTACAGCTATACTGTTACCACTACTACAGCCATACTGTTACAACTACTACAGCTATACTGTTACTACTACTACAGCCATAGTGTTTCAAATACTACAGCCATACTGTTACAACTACTACAGCTATACTGTTACCACTACAACAGCCATGGTGTTACAACCACTACAGCTGTACTGTTACCACTACTACAGCTATACTGTTACTACCACTACAGCCACAGTGTAACCACTACTAAAGCTATACTGTTACTACTACTACAGCCATACTGTTACCACTACTACAGCTATACTGTTACTACTACTACAGATATACTGTTACCACTACTACAGCTATACTGTTACTACTACTACAGCCATACTGTTACGACTACTACAGCTATACTGTTACTACCACTACAGCCATACTGTTACGACTTCTACAACTGTACTGTTACCACTACTACAGTTATACTGTTACAACTACTACAGCTATACTGTTACTACTACTACAGCCATACTGTTACCACTACTACAGCCATAGTGTTACAACTACTACAGCTATACTGTTACCACTACTACAGCTATACTGTTACTACCACTACAGCCATACTGTTACGACTACTACAGCTGTACTGTTACCACTACTACAGTTATACTGTTACAACTACTACAGCTATACTGTTACTACTACTACAGCCATACTGTTACCACTACTACAGCTATACTGTTACCACTACTACAGTCATAGTGTTACCACAACTACAGCTATACTGTTACAACTACTACAGCCATACTTTTACCACTACTACAGCTATACTGTTACTACTACTACAGCCATACTGTTACTACTACTACAGCTATACTGTTACTACCACTACAGACACAGTGTTACCACTACTACAGCTATACTGTTACTACTACTACAGCCACAGTGTTACCACTACTACAGCTATACTGTTACCACTACTACAGCTATACTGTTACCACTACTACAGCCATACTGTTACTACTGCTACAGCCACGGTGTTACCACTACTACAGCTATACTGTTACCAGTACTACAACTATACTGTTACTACTACTACAACTATACTGTTACCACTACTACAGCTATACTGTTACTACTACTACAGCCACAGTGTTACAACTACTACAGCTATACTGTTACTACTACTACAGCTACGGTGTTACCACTACTACAGCTATACTGTTACTACTACTACAGCCATACTGTTACTACTACTACAGCTACGGTGTTACCACTACTACAGCTATACTGTTACTACTACTACAGCCATACTGTTACCACTACTACAGTCAAATTGTTAAAACTACTACAACTATACTGTTACTACTACTACAGCTATACTTTTAACACTACTACTGCTATACTGTTACTACTACTACAGCCATACTGTTACAACTACTACAGCTATACTGTTACTACTACTACAGCCATACTGTAACAGCTACTACAGCTATACTGTTACTACTACTACAGCCATACTGTTACCACTACTACAGCTATACTGTTACTACCACTACAGACACAGTGTTACCACTACTAAAGCTATACTCTTACTACTACTACAGCCATACTGTTACCACTACTACAGCTATACTGTTATCACTACTACAGCCATACTGTTACCACTACTACAGCCATACTGTTACCACTACTACAGCCATACAGTTACAACTACTACAGCTGTACTGTTACCACTACTACAGTTATACTGTTACGACTACTACGGCTATACTGTTACTACTACTACAGCCATACTGTTACCACTACTACAGCCATACTGTTACCACTACTACAGCTATACTGTTACCACTACTACAGCTATACTTTTACTACTACTACAGCCATACTGTTACCACTACTACAGCCATAGTGTTACCACTACTACAGCTATACTGTTACTACTACTACAGCTATACTGTTACTACTACTACAGCTAAACTGTTACAACTACTACAGCTATACTGTTACCACTACTACAGCTATACTTTTGCTACTACTACAGCCATAATGTTACAACTACTACAGCACTACTGTTACCACTACTACAGCTATACTGTTACAACTACTACAGCCATACTGTTACCACTACTACAGCCATACTGTTACCACTACTACAACTATACTGTTACCACTACTACAGCCATACTGTTACCACTACTACAGCTATACTGTTACTACTACTACAGCTATACTGTTACTACCACTACAGCCACAGTGTTACCACAACTACAGCCATACTGTTACCACTACTACAGCTATACTGTTACCACTACTACAGCTAAACTGTTACATCTACTACAGCCATACTTTTACCACTACTACAGCCATACTGTTACCACTACTACAGCTATACTGTTACAACTACTACAGCCGTACTGTTACAACTACTACAGCCATACTGTTACCACTACTACAGCCATACTGTTACCACTACTACAGTTATACTGTTACCACTACTACAGCTATACTTTTGCTACTACTACAGCCATACTGTTACCACTACTACAGCTATACTGTTATAACTACTACAGCCATACTGTTACAACTACTACAGCCATACTGTTACCACTACTACAGCTATACTGTTATAACTACTACAGCCATAATGTTACAACTACTACAGCCATACTGTTACCACTACTACAGCCATACTGTTACCACTACTACAGCTATAGTGTTACCACTACTACAGCCAAACTGTTACCACTGCTACAGCTATACTGTTAACACTACTACAGCTATACTGTTACAACTACTACAGCTATACTGTTACCACTACTACAACTATACTGTTACCACTACTACAGCTTTCCTGTTACCACTACTACAGCCATAGTGTTACCACTACTACAGCTATACTGTTACCACTACTACAGCTAAACTGTTACATCTACTACAGCCATACTGTTACCACTACTACAGCCATACTGTTACCACTACTACAGCTATACTGTTACAACTACTACAGCCATACTGTTACCACTGCTACAGCTATACTGTTACCACTACTACAGCTATACTGTTACAACTACTACAGCTATACTGTTACCACTACTACAACTATACTGTGACCACTACTACAGCTATAGTGTTACCACTACTACAGCCATACCGTTACCACTACTACAGCTATGCTGTTACCACTACTACAGCCATACTGTTACTACTACTACAGCTAAACAGTTACCACTACTACAGCCATACTGTTACTACTGCTACAGCTATACTGTTACAACTACAACAGCCATATGTTACCACTACTACAGCTATACTGTTACCACTACTACAGCCATACTGTTACCACTACTACAGCTATACTGTTACTACTACTACAACCATACTGTTACCACTACTACAGCTATACTCTTACCAATACTATGGCAATGCTTTTGCCACTACTACAGCCATACTGTTAACACTACAACAGCCATGTTGTTACCACTACTGCAGCTATGCTGTTACTACTGCTACAGCTATACTGTTACAACTACTACAGCTATACTATTACCACTACTACAGCTATACTGTTACTACTACTACAGCTATACTGTTACCACTACTACAGCTATACTGTTACCACTACTACAACTATACTGTTACTACTACTACAACTATACTGTTACTACTACTACAGCCATACTGTTACCACTACTACAGCTATACTGTTACAACTACTACAGCTATACTGTTACAACTACTACAGCTATACTGAGACTACTACTACAGCCACAGTGTTACAACTACTACAGCTATACTGTTACTACTACTACGGCCATAGTGTTACCACTACTACAGCTATACTGTTACTACTACTACAGCCATACTGTTACCACGACTACAGTCAAACTGTTACAACTACTACAACTATACTGTTACTACTACTACAGCTATTCTGTTACCACTACTACAGCCATACTGTTACAACTACTACAGCTATACTGTTAAAACTACTACAGCCATACTGTTACAACTACTACAGCTATACTGTTACCACTACTACAGCCATGGTGTTACAACCACTACAGCTGTACTGTTACCACTACTACAGCTATACTGTTACTACCACTACAGACACAGTGTTACCACTACTACAGCTATACAGTTACAACTACTACAGCTATACTGTCACTACTACTACAGCCATAGTGTTACTACTACTACAGCCATACTGTTACCACTACTACAGCTATACTGTTACCACTACTACAGCCATAGTATTACCAATACTACAGCTATACTGTTATTACCACTACAGCCATACTGTTACAACTACTACAGCCATACTGTTACAACTACTACAGCTATACTGTTACCACTACTACAGCTATACTGTTACTACCACTGCAGCCATACTGTTACAACTACTACAGCCTTACTGTTACAACTACTACAGCTATACTGTTACCACTACTACAGCCATACAGTTACAACTACTACTGCCATACTGTTACCACTACTACAGCCATACAGTTACAACTCCTACAGCTATACTGTGACCACTACTAAAGCTATACTGTTAGAACTACTACAGCCATACTGTTACCACTACTACAGCTATACTGTTATCACTACTACAGCCGTACTGTTAAAACTACTACAGCCATACTGTTACAACTACTACAGCTATACTCTTACCACTACTACAGCCATACTTTTGCCACTACTACAGCTAAACTGTTACAACTACTACAGCTAAACTGTTACTACTACTACAGCCATACTGTTACCACTACTACAGCTATACTGTTACCACTACTATAGCTATACTTTTGCTCTACTACAGCCATAATGTTACAACTACTACAGCCATACTGTTACCACTACTACAGCTATATTGTTACAACTACTACAGCCATACTGTTACAACTACTACAGCCATACTGTTACCACTTCTACAGCCATACTGTTACCACTACTACAGCTATACTGTTACGACTACTACAGCCATACTGTTACCACTGCTACAGCTATACTGTTAACACTGCTACAGCTATACTGTTACCACTACTACAACTATACTGTTACCACTACTACAGCTATACTGTTACCACTACTACAGCCATAGTGTTACAACTACTACAGCCATACTGTTACCACTACTACAGCTAAACTGTTACTACTACTACAGCTATACTGTTACCACTACAACAGCCATAGTGTTACCACTACTACAGCTATACTTTTACTACTACTACAGCTATACTGTTACCACTAAAACAGCCATAGTGTTACCACTACTACAGCTAAACTGTTACTACTACTACAGCTATACTGTTACCACTACAACAGCCATAGTGTTACCACTACTACAGCCATACTGTTACCACTACTACAGCCATACTGTTACTACTACTGCAGTTATAAGGTTACCACTACTACAGCCATACTGTTACCACTACTAAAGCTATACTGTTACTACTACTACAGCTATACTGTTACTACTACTACAGCTATACTGTTACTACTACTACAGCTATAATGTTACCACTGCTACAGTCATACTGTTACCACTACTGCAGCCATACTGTTACCACTACTACAGCCATACTGTTACCTCTACTACAGCTATACTGTGACCACTACTACAGCTATAGTGTTACCACTACTACAACCATACCGTTACCACTACTACAGCTATGCTGTTACAACTACAACAGCCATACTGTTACTAATACTAGAGCCATACTGTTACTACTACTACAGCTATACTGTTACCACTACTACAGCTAAACAGTTACCACTACTACAGCCATACTGTTACCACTACTACAGCCATAATGTTACCACTACTACAGCCATACGTTTACCACTACTGCAGCTATAATTTTACTACTACTACAGCTATACTGTTACAACTACAACAGCCATGCTGTTACCACTACTACAGCCATACTGTTAGCACTAGTAGAGCCATACTGTTACCACTACTACAGCTATACTGTTACTACTACTACAACCATACTGTTACCACTACTACAGCTATACTGTTACCAATACTATGGCAATGCTGTTGCCACTACTACAGCCATACTGTTACCACTACTACAGCCTTACTTTTACCACTACTACAGCTATACTGTTACCAATACTACAGCCATACTGTTACAACTACTACAGCCATACTATTACCACTACTACAGCTATACTGTTACCAAAACTACAGCCATACTGTTACCACTACTACAACTATACTGTTACCACTAATACAACTATGCTGTTACTACTACTACAGCCATACTGTAACAACTACTACAGCCATACAGTTGCTACTACTACAGCTATACTGTTACCATTACTACATCCATAATGTTACCACTACTACATCCGTACTGTTACCATAACTACAGCTACACTGTTACTACTACTATAGCCATACTGTTACCACTACTAGAGCTATACTGTTACCACTACTACAGCTACATTGTTACTACTACTATAGCTATACTGTTACCACTACTACAGCCATACTGTTACAACTACTACAGCCATACTGTTACAACTACTACAGCTATACTGTTACTACTACAACCATACTGTTACAACTACTACAGCTATACTGTTACTACTACTACTACAACTATACTGTTACAACTACTACAGCAATACTGTTACCACTATTACAGCCATGCTGTTACCACTACTACAGCTATACTTTTACTACTACTGCAAGCATACTGTTACCACTACGACACTCAAAATGTTACCACTACTACAACCATACTGTTACCACTACTACAGCTATACTGTAACAACTACTACAGCTATACTGTTACCACTACTACAGCTATACTGTTACCACAGCTACAGCCATACTGTTACAACTACTACAGCCACAGTGTTACCACTACTACAGCTATACTGTAACAACTACTACAGCTATACTGTTACCACTGCTACAGCTATACTGTTACCACTACTACAGCCATACTGTTAAAACTACTACAGCCATACTGTTACAACTACTACAGCTATACTCTTACCACTACTACAGCCATACTTTTGCCACTACTACAGCTAAACTGTTACAACTACTACAGCTAAACTGTTACTACTACTACAGCCATACTGTTACCACTACTACAGCTATACTGTTACCACTACTATAGCTATACTTTTGCTACTACTACAGCCATAATGTTACAACTACTACAGCCATACTGTTACCACTACTACAGCTATATTGTTACAACTACTACAGCCATACTGTTACAACTACTACAGCCATACTGTTACCACTACTACAGCCATACTGTTACCACTGCTACAGCTATACTGTTACGACTACTACAGCCATACTGTTACCACTGCTACAGCTATACTGTTAACACTGCTACAGCTATATTGTTACAACTGCTACAGCTATACTGTTACCACTACTACAACTATACTGTTACCACTACTACAGCTATACTGTTACCACTACTACAGCTGCTCTGTTACTACTACTATAGCCATACTGTTACCACTACTAAGGCTATACTGTTACCACTACTACAGCTACATTATTACTACTACTATAGTTATACTGTTACAACTACTACAGTTATACTGTTACTACTACTACAGCTATAGTGTTACCACTACTACAGCTATACTGTTACCACTACTACAGCCATACTGTTACAACTACTACAGCCATACTGTTACAACTACTACAGCTACACTGTTACTACTACAACCATACTGTTACAACTACTACAGCTATACTGTTACTACTACTACTACAACTATAATGTTACAACTACTACAGCAATACTGTTACCACTACTACAGCCATGCTGTTACCACTACTACAGCTATACTTTTACTACTACTGCAAGCATACTGTTACCACTACGACACTCAAAATGTTACCACTACTACAGCCATACTGTTACCACTACTACAGCTATACTGTAACAACTACTACAGCTATACTGTTACCACTACTACAGCTATACTGTTACCACAGCTACAGCCATACTGTTACAACTACTACAGCCACAGTGTTACCACTACTACAGCTATACTGTTACTACTACTACAGCTATACTGTTACAACTACTACAGCTATACTGTTACTACTACTACAACCATACTGTTATTACTAATACAGCTATACTGTTACCACTACTACAGCTATACTGTTACCACTACCACAGACATACTGTTACAACTACTACAGCTATACTGTTACTACTACTACAGCCATACTGTTACCACTACTACAACTATATTGTTACCACTACTACAACCATACTGTTGCCACTGCTACAGCCTAATGTTAACACTACTACAACTATACTGTTACAACTACAACAGCCATACTGTTACCACTACTACAGCTGCAGTGTTACCACTACTACAGTCAAACTGTTACAACTACTACAGCCATACTGTTACAACTACTACAGCTACAGTGTTACCACTACTACCGTCAAACTGTTACAACTACTACCGCTATACTGTTACAACTACTAGAGCTATACTGTTACCACCACTACAGCCCTACTTTTACCACTACTACACTATACTATTACCAATACTACAGCCATACTGTTTCAACTGCTACAGCCATACTGTTACCACTACTACAGCTATACTTTTACCACTACTACAGCCATACTGTTACCACTACTACAACTATACTGTTACCACTACTACAACTATACTGTTACCACTACTACAGCCATACTGTTGCTACTACTACAGCTATACTGTTACCACTAATACATCCATACTGTTACCACTACTACATACATACTGTTACCACTACTACAGCTATACTGTTACAACTACTACATCCATATTGTTAGCACTACTACAGCTGTACTGTTACCACTACTACAATTATACTGTTACTACTACTATTGCCATACTGTTACCACTACTAGAGCTATACTGTTACCACTACTACAGCTACATTGTTACTACTACTATAGGTATACTGTTACAACTACTACAGCTATACTGTTACAACTACTACAGCTATACTGTTACAACTACTACATCCGTACTGTTAGCACTACTACAGCTGTACTGTTACCACTACTACAGTTATACTGTTACTACTACTACAGCTATAGTGTTACCACTACTACAGCTATACTGTTACCACTACTACAGCCATACTGTTACCACTACTACAGCCATACTGTTACTACTCCTACAGCCATACTGGTACCACTACTACAACTATATTGTTACCACTACTACAACCATACTGTTACCACTGCTACAGCCGACTGATACCACTACTACAGCCATACTATTACCACTGCTACAGTCATACTGTTACCACTACTACAGTCAAACTGTTACAACTACTACAGCCATAGTGTTAACACTACTACAGCCATACTGTTACCGCTACTACAGCCATGTGGTTACCACTACTAGAGCTAGCTGTTTCCACTACTACAGCCATGCTGTTAGCACTACTACACCCATACTGCTAGCACTACTACAGCCATACTTTTACCAGTACTACAGCCATGCTTTTACCACTACTACAGCTATACTGTTAGCACTGCTACAGCTACACTGTTACTACTACTACAGCCATACTGTTGCCACTACTACAGCCATACTGTTACCACTACTACAGCTAAACTGTTACCACTACTACAGTCATACTGTTACAACTACTACAGCCATACTGTTACCACTACTACAGCTACAGTATTACCACTACTACAGTCAAACTGTTACAACGACTACAGCTATACTGTTACCACTACTACAGCCATGCTGTTACCACTACTACAGCCATGCTGTTACCGCTACTACAGCTATACTGTTACAACTACAACAGCCATACTGTTTCCACTACTACAGTCATACTGTTACTACTACTACAGCCATACTATTACTACTACTACAGCCATGCTGTTACAACTACTACAACTATACTTTTACCACTACTACAGCCATACTGTTACTACTACTACAGCTATACTGTTACAACTACTACAACTATACTGTTACCACTACTACAGCCATACTGTTACTACTGCTACAGCTAAACTGTTACAACTACTACAGCCATACTGTTACAACTACTACAGCTATACTGTTACTACAACTACAACCATACTGTTACAACTACTACAGCTACACTGTTACCACTACTATAGCCATACTGTTACCACTACTACAGCTATACTGTTACCACTGCTACAGCTATACTGTAACAACTACTACAGCTATACTGTTACCACTACTACAGCTATGCTCTTACAACTACTACAGCCATACTGTTACCCATACTACAGCCATACTGTTACTACTACTATAGCCATACTGTTACCACTACTACAACTACATTGTTACCACTACTACAACCATACTGTTACCACTACTACAGCCATATTGTTATCACTACTACAGCCATACTGTTACTACTACTATAGCCATACTGTTACCACTACTACAACTACATTGTTACCACTACTACAACCATACTGTTACCACTACTACAGCCTACTGTTAACACTACTACAGCCATACTGTTACCACTACTACAGCCATGCTCTTACCACTACTACAGCCATATTGTTACCACTTCTACAGCCATGATGTTACCACTACTACAGCTACTCTGTTACCAATACTACAGCCGTGGTGTTACCACTACTACAGCTATACTGTTACCACTACTACAGCCATACTGTAACCACTACTACAGCTACACTGTTATCACTACTACGGTCAAACTGTTACCACTGCTACAGCCTACTTTTACCACTACTACAGTCATACTGTTACCACTACTACAGCCATACTGTTACCACTACTACAGCTATTATGTTAGCACTGCTACAGCTATACTGTTACCACTGCTACAGCTACCCTGTTACCACCACTACAGCCCTACTGTTACAACCACCACTACAGCCATACTGTTACCACCACCACTACAGCCATACTGTTACCACCACTACAGCCCTACTGTTACTACCACCACTACAGACATACTGTTATTACCACCACTACAGCCCTACTGTTACTACCACCACTACTGTCATACGGTTACCACCACCACTACAGCTCTACTGTTACTACCACCACTACAGCCCTACTGTTACTACCACCACTACAGCCATACTGTTACTACTACCACTACAGCTCTACTGTTACTACCACCACTACAGCCATACTGTTACCACCACCACTACTGCCATACTGTTACCACTACCACTACAGCCATACTGTTACCACCACCACTACAGCCATACAGTTACTACCACGACTACTGCCATACTGTTACTACCACCACTACAGCCATACTGTTACTACCACCACTACAGCCCTACTGTTACTACCACCACTACTGCCATACTGTTACTACCACCACTACAGCCATACTGTTACTACCACCATTACAGCCATACTGTTACCACCACCACTACAGCCATACTGTTACCACCACTACTACAGCCATACTGTTACCACCACCACTACTGCCATACGGTTACCACCACCACTACAGCCCTACTGTTACTACCACCACTACAGCCCTACTGTTACTACCAGCACTACAGCCATACGGTTACCACCACCACTACAGCCCTACTGTTACTACCACCACTACAGCCCTACTGTTACTACCACCACTACTGCCATACAGTTACCACCACCACTACAGCCCTACTGTTACTACCACCACTACAGCCCTACTGTTACTACCACCACTACAGCCATACTGTTACCAGAACCACTACAGCCATACTGTTACCAGAACCACTACAGCCATACTGTTACCACCACCACTACAGCCATACTGTTACTACCACCACTACAGCCATACTGTTACTACCACCATTACAGCCACACTGATACTACCACCACTACAGCCATACTGTTGCTACTACCACTACAGCCCTACTGTTACTACCACCACTACAGCCATACTGTTACCACCACCACTACAGACATACTGTTACCACCACCACTACTGCCATACTGTTACCACCATCACTACAGCCATACGGTTACCACCACCACTACAGCCATACTGTTACTACCACCACTACAGCCCTACTGTTACCACCACCACTACAGCCATACTGTTACCACCACCACTACATTCATACTGTTACCACCACCACTACAGCCATACTGTTACTACCACCACTACAGCCATACTGTTACCACCACCACTTCAGACATACTGTTACTACCACCACTACTGCCATACTGTTACTACCACCACTACTGCCATACTGTTACTACCACCACTACAGCCCTACTGTTACCACCACCAGTACAGCCATACTGTTACCACCACCACTACAGCCCTACTGTTACTACCACCACTACAGACATATTGTTACCACCATCACTACAGCCATACTGTTACTATAACCACTACAGCCCTACTGTTACCACCACCACTACAGCCATACCGTTACCACCACCACTACTGCCATACTGTTACTACCACCACGACAGCCATACTGTTACTACCACCACTACATCCATACTGTTACTACCACCACTACAGCCATACTGTTACTACCACCACTACAGACATACTGTTACTACCACCACTACAGACATACTGTTACTCCAACAATTACAGCAATACTGTTACCACCACAATTACAGCCGTTCTGTTAATACCACCATCACCATTGCTCTACAGTTATTTCTACATTCTCTACATAGTTAGACCTATAATGATGGAGGTTATAGATACTAGTAGTGTTACCCGGCCTTGCACGGGATAGGGTATTTTAGAACGCGGACCGCCAACATTCCTAATCGTGGAAAAACTGCATGCTATACTGTTACCACCATAACAGCCATACTGTTACCACCACCACTACAGCCATACTGTTACCACCACTACTGCCATACTGTTACTACCACCACTACATTCATACTGTTACCACCACCACTACAGCCATACTGTTACTACCACCACTACAGCCATACTGTTACCACCACCACTACAGTCATACTGTTACCACCACCACTACAGCCATACTGTTACCACCACCACTACAGACATACTGTTACCACCACCACTACAGCCATACTGTTACCACCACCACTACAGCCATACTTTTACCACCACCACTACAGCCATACTGTTACTACTACCACTACATCCATTCTGTTACCACCACCTCTACTGCCATACTGTTTCTACCACCACTACAGCCATACTGTTACCACCACCACTACAGCCATACTGTTACTACCACCACTATGGCCCTACTGTTACCACCACCACTACAGCCATACTGTTACCACCACCACTACAGCCATACTGTTACTACCACCACTACAGACATACTGTTACCACCACCACTACAGCCATACTGTTACCACCACCACTACAGCCATACTGTTTCTACCACCACTACAGCCATACTGTTACTACCACCACTACAGCCATACTGTTACCACCACCACTACAGCTATACTGTTACCACCACCACTACAGCCATACTGTTACCACCACCACTACAGCCATACTGTTACCACCACCACTACAGCCATACTGTTTCTACCACCACTACAGCCATACTGTTACTATAACCACTACAGCTATACTGTTACCACCACCTCTACTGCCATACTGTTACCACTACCACTACAGCCATACTGTTACCACCACCACTACAGCCATACTGTTACCACCACCACTACAGCCATACTGTTACCACCACCACTACAGTCATACTGTTACTACCACCACTACTGCCATACTGTTACCACTACCACTACAGCCCTACTGTTACTACGACCTCTACATTCATACTGTTACCACCACCACTACTGCCATAATGTTACCACCACCACTACTGCCATACTGTTACCACCACCACTACATTCATACTGTTACCACCACCACTACAGCCATACTGTTACTACCACCACTACAGCCATAATGTTACTACCACCACTACAGACATACTGTTACTACTACCTCTACAGACATACTGTTACTACCACCACTACAGACATACTGTTACTACCACCACTACAGACATACTGTTACTACTACCACTACAGACATACTGTTACTACCACCACTACAGACATACTGTTACTACTACCACTACAGACATACTGTTACTACCACCACTTCAGACATACTGTTACTCCAACAATTACAGCAATACTGTTACCACCACAATTACAGCCATTCTGTTAATACCACCATCACCATTGCTCTACAGTTATTTCTACATTCTCTACATAGTTAGACCTATAATGATGGAGGTTATAGATACTAGTAGTGTTACCCGGCCTTGCACGGGATAAGGTATTTTGGAACGCGGACCGCCAACAGTCCTAATCGTGGAAAAACTGCATGCCATACTGTTACCACCACTACAGCCATACTGTTACCACCACCGCTACAGCCATACTGTTACCTCCACCACTACAGCCATACTGTTACCACCACCACTACAGCCATACTGTTACCACCACCACTACAGCCATACTGTTACCACCACCGCTACAGCCATACTGTTACCACCACCGCTACAGCCATACTGTTACCACCACCACTACAGCCATACTGTTACCACCACCGCTACAGCCATACTGTTACCACCACCACTACAGCCATACTGTTACCACCACCGCTACAGCCATACTGTTACCACCACCACTACAGCCATACTGTTACCACCACCACTACTGCCATACTGTTACCACCACCACTACTGCCATACTGTTACCACTACCACTACAGCCATACTGTTACTACCACCTCTACAGCCATACTGTTACCACCACCGCTACAGCCATACTGTTACCACCACCACTACAGCCATACTGTTACCACCACTACAGCCATACTGTTACTACCACCACTACAGCCATACTGTTACTACCACCACTACTGCCATACTGTTACCACCACCACTACAGCCATACTGTTACCACCACTACAGCCATACTGTTACTACCACCACTACAGCCATACTGTTACTACCACCACTACTGCCATACTGTTACCACCACCACTACAGCCATACTGTTACTACCACCACTACAGACATACTGTTACTACCACCACTACTGCCATACTGTTAATACCACCACTACAGACATACTGTTACTCCAACAATTACACAATACTGTTACCACCACAATTACAGCCATTCTGTTAATACCACCATCACCATTGCTCTACAGTTATTTCTACATTCTCTACATAGTTAGACCTATAATGATGGAGGTTATAGATACTAGTAGTGTTACCCGGCCTTGCACGGGATAAGGTATTTTGGAACGCGGACCGCCAACAGTTCTAATCGTGGAAAAACTGCATGCGTGGACAATATGTAAAGAAAATAAACCGAATACTCTGATGGCTGGATAATCTTTAAGATTTTCCTCGATGAAGCAGGAAAAATGTAGGTTTTCAACTAATGCGGGCCCTAGGCTTTCAAGAAAATGAATTTTTTTAATGTGCATAATATGTCTGGAAATTTCGGGAAAATCGGCTATACTTAACGCCTCAAATAAGCCCTAAAAAGCTGAAAAAATGAAGTTTTTCGCCTACTGCGGGCTCTAGGCCATAAAAAAGTTGGATTTTCTTTGCTCGCGGTATGAAGAAGAGACTGACTAATATATAGTTACAATTTCAAGGAAGTCTGTCTGACGTATCGACTCAAAAACACCCATAAAAATCTGAAAAACCGCAGTTTTTCAACTAATGCTACTAGGGTATCAAAAAGTTGAATTTTTTTTATGTGCATAACACTCCCTGAAACATAAGTAATACACATGTAAAGTTTGAAAAAAGTCGGTTGAGTACTTCTCGAGTTTTAGGGATTCAAACTCACAGACACACACAGACATCCTCAGGGAAGTGACGTAATGCAGACAGCAGACATACATACACATATTATAAGGGCGCGACGTTGTATGTATGTATCTATCTAAAAAGAGAAAGACTAAGAATTATAGAGAGAGAGATCACTAAATCGCCTAATGCGGTCCCTAGGGCATTGAAAATTTTAATTTTTTTTTGCTCAGAACACTCCCTGTAACATAAGTAATACGGTTGGGTGGTTCTTGAGTTTTATGGATTCAAACTCACACATAAACACACACAGACATCCTCAGTTTTATATATATAGATAATGTATTATGGAGTACATTATTCAATTTAGCCTTAACGTTTTTAAAATATGGAGTGCAATATGAGGAAGATTTAACAGCTAAGATTTAACCTGACTAACTGAATTTAGCTCTACTAGACATTAAGGTTTCCAGCGTTTTTCTGATTATCTTTTTTTACTCTCTTTTATATTTCTTTTTTTACCCTTAGAGATATCATGAAAAGAAAGAACTGTCATTCTCCAGCAAATTGGAAGGCCTATCCTGGCATAATGCCATGTGATGTCAGAGTTTCCTTAATGTCATGTCTTCTTAGGTTAACCTCTGGTCTTGTGGCCAGACATCTTTCTGTTATGTACATTAGGCTGGCTGATAGATTGGGGTTCTTGTAATATGTCAGAACCACTGTATCTTATATCATTGAATGTGATGATGGTTTGGCATTGTTCCTACAATTTTTATGATCTTGTCATTCCTCATCCCATTTACAGCTTTTCTCAGGAAGTACATCTTGCAGGTTATGATTTTACATTCTAAAGGCTTTGTCAGGATCCAGGTTTGACATTGGTATATGAGTGTAAAGATAAAGATTGTGTTGATCAGCTTAGATTTGGTAATGGAAACAGCAAAAATATGCTTATTATTATTATTATTATCCTTCATTGTATGGTAAATATTTTTCATCTTTTTGATATCATCTGTCTGAGATCACTTTGTTTCTATAATATGTCAGTAACATTATTAGCCTTTTCACATCTATTTTTAATGCTGGCACAGGTTAAAAAAATGGATGATATAAACTATTCATTTTAAAGTGACTATATCGATTCCATCATAATTTTATATAACAACATTTTTTTTTAAAGGTTACATAGCAAATACAAGCTTAATAATGACTAAATTAGTTATTATACTAAATTCTTTCAAATTCCTGATTATTTCCAAACTTTAATGCAATATATTGGCAGTGTTACATTAGAAATAAGTTCAAGCAAGGTTAATCTAATCTGTCATAACTATGTATCTTTATCTCTTTCCTTTCTTTCTCTCATTTGCAGTAAAATTCCTTATCTTTGAAATCTAACCACTGTATATCTTTATCCAAATGTAATCTTTCATGTGATACCAGCAATAAATCAAATATAGTCCATCCAAGTCCATCATTTGTTGGTCTCCTACTTTTCCTGATGAAAGAAAAAATCCTCCACTTATTCAATAAAACAGTGTTTGGTTATTTCCTTTGAAAATAAATATTAGAAATATTTGTGAAAGATTCAAACTGTAATGTTGTTATATTTCATTATCAACTTTATTTGAAGCAAATAAAGTTCTTGCTTTATTAGGTTCAATAATGTTATTGAATAAATCTTTATAGAGGTGCTATTAGATTATCATCAACAACATCATGATCATCATCATCATTTAACATCTGTTTTTCTTTCTAGAAAATATTCCAGTACCTGACTGTATGTCATTTTCCACTTTATGCTTATAGTTAAAAGCATCAGCCTCATCATTTTATGTCTGTTTTTTCATGTTGGTATGGGTTGGAGAGATGAGTACAAACCAAGTCAGTACTTGATCAGAGATACTGTCCTCCCTAATGGGTTGGGGGACCATATCTTGCTTATATATTTTCCAATTTTGGCAGCATTTCTATTGCTGGATGTCTTTCCTAATACCGACCAATTTACAGAGTATATTAGGTGCTTTTAATTGTGATACCAGCACTAGTAAAGGTTTGTATAGTTGGTGAATCACTGGAGTCTTCAGTCATATAGGACTTAAAGGATTACAATATTAGAGTTGTTTCTTGCATTTACTTTTACTGTAAAAATATTTCAACAGAGAAATATAAGTTAATAAAATAAGGTTTTCAGTTGTACAGTGCTTTATTGTTAATAATAATAAGACATACAGCTGTGTGATATCTGCTTTACAGTTAGTGGGATATGACAGCTGGGAGTTATGTTTATTGATAAAAACCCGGTACAATGGCCATGGAATGGATGTGTCAGAACTTTGAATGACAATCAAACTGCATGAGGTGTGTCAAAGAGTTGATTTCTTTAATTGTCATTGTTTAGCACCAGCTCAGCTCTATGTTGACACATATTCCAACCATATTCCATATTTTATTTAGAATGTATCTATAACTAAATCGTCCAATGTGTCCTTTCTTTTTTAAGATAAGGTCTGATTTAGGGAAATTTTGCTTGCATTTCTAACAGACTGAGCAACTACCTAGTGTATGGTTGATACAGCTCTCAATCACAAGTAAAATTCCATCTATATTCAAATTTCAAACCACCTACTATTGAAATCTCTTAACCTCACATGAGAAAACTATGGTTAAAGTGTTAACACCCAATCAAGATTTATTAAACAACCATTGACTTAATAAATATTGAGAAAATTTGAAATTTAAAATGTAGTCGCCCTAAAACAGAAATAATTGCTGATCACTATAAATTGTGGTTGAGAAAATTGGGTAAAGTATCCCTGGAGATGGATAAAAGTAGATATTGATAAAATATTGTTATGGCCATTTCTCTGTTGGGACAACTACATTATTTTTCTCAACACAAATGTGCCCCTGCACAAGTTAATATGTACTTGCAATTTGTCTCTGGCAATACAAAGGCTTCTTGCCTCTAGTGTAGAGGTCCCCTTATTGGCTTTCTAGTCACTGTGATGAAACAAGGGTAAGAGTTTTAAAATCTTCTCCTCACACGCATTTGAAAGATGCAAATACTATCATACTGCTCTTGGGTCAATACATTTAATTGACCTATGTCTAAAAAAGAAGCACATCGACATACACATCCTATCCTTGCACTCTTAGCTGTATAATACCACTGGTAGCCAAACTAAGCTCTAGCCTGATAACGCTCTTGGTTGAAGAAAGATTTTTAAATGTTTTTATCCTTCACTTATTTTCACCTACTTATCACTCTTCCTACCTCTCTCATCCTATTACTCCTTTATCCCATCATATTTCAACCCTGTTAGGTAGAGAAGACCCTTTAGTCATGCCATGACAACCTCTCTTGTGCTGGTGTCACAAAAATGCACCCTATACACCCTGAAATGTGATTGGTGATAGGAAAGGCACTAAGCTGCAGAAATCTTACCCAAAAGGGATGAGAGAACTCTTTAGTTGTGTTAAATATATAAAAACCCCCCTAGCACTGGTGCCACTAGAAACTGCACCCATGATACTGTTACTAGCAAGGAAAAGGGATGTTATATTTAGAGGATGATGTTAATGATGGACTTGTAAATATTTCAACTCAAATACTTCATGCATTAAATTCGATGTTATGAAACTCTCAAAATAGAAGGTAAAGTTGTTGTTGGTATTATTTTTATTCATTCCTCAGGTTCTGTCTCCAACTTAGTTTGGTTTAAATATTATATATATATATATATATATATATATATATCGTGGTTTTTATTTAGTTATTTTTATATTTTATATTTATTTATATATTTATTGGTACAGATAATTTTAAATACTGAGTCCTTTCCTAAATCTACACAATATCATAAATTGCAATTAGTATCTATTTTCTAGTTCATACAAAAATAAAATAAATGATTTGATACGATTTACTTGTTTTTCCCCCTTCCCCTCTGTCCATGCAAATATTAAAAATATATTTAAAATAAAATGAAAGAAACCATACACCTCCTACCCTTAAAAAGAATAAAACACAATATATCTAATCCAATTTCAACCCATGATATATATGTTACCATGTAACCTTTCCAATCGGTAGCCAATCACTTCAGTAGTATTGATTTTCTAATGCAGCCAGAAAGTGAAAATTAGATTGCATAGCTTTCATGTGTTCTCTTGGAAGATGTAGTTCCTTGCAGTCATCCATCTTCTTGTTATAGCAAGAGGGAGTATTCGATAGTTCTACCAACATGAGGTCTTCTTTGTAGTAATGGTAACAAACTAAATTGTACATTATTGAAGCAGCTATGACAGTCAACATTGGCAGTCAACTACGACTGTTACCTGATGACATTCAGTTCTGACAGTCAACTATGATAGTCAATTATGACATTCAGCTTTGACAATCAATTATGATAGTCAACTATGACTGACCTTTGACTGCCTTCTCAAAAGCTGCTTTTCGTAGTCATACCTTGTATAGGTGACAAATTGGCAGGCTCGGTAGCAAGTTGAATTAACTATTTTATAGTATTTGTTCCAGCTCTTCGTGATATGTGTTCAAATCCTGCAGTAGTTGACTTTGCCTTGCATTTTGGCACAATTATTAATGTTAGACATGACACCTTGCAGTATCTCTTACAAACTTTTGTACTCTGAGTTTACCTGCAAATCCACTGATATCAAAATGTATCAGCTTTTGTCTTTCAATTGGACAACATTGACTGTATAGAAAGCATAGACATGCATACATGACCATCTGTTAGTTCCCCACAAAAAATCCTTTCCTTAGAGAGGAACCTGCTTGATGAAGAAACTAACCCATGGTTAGCCATGCGCAAAGTAATGTCTAGAGAAAAATATGGACCAATGGATCCTCTTTTAATTTGAATAGCATTGCAAACAAAAACTTGGAAGAGGCATGCAACATGGTATTGCAAAGTGTGGTGTAATATCTTGTTCTTGAGTACTATTTCATAGTGACAACTTACTGCTTCTCCTCCACCTCCTACTAGTACTACTACTACTACTAATAATAATAATAATAAGGTCATCCTGATTGTCATAGGAGCACTAGGTACTATCTCAAAGAGTTTACAAGGATGGTTAAAGAAGATTAGTGCAATCCCGCTTTTTGGAACACTTCAAAAGGCATGCTTGTTGGGAACAGCAAGAACCCTCCAATATGTCCTGAATATCTGAGGTTGCAGGTAGCGGCTTGACGATCACATGAACAAACTTTCCAAATAAATAACATTAATGACTGAGACTCAAAGAATGATAATAATAATAATGATGATTCTACTTTAGACACAAAGCCAGCAATTTAAGGGGAGTGGAAAGTCGATTAAATCTACCCCCAGTGCATTACCGGTGTTTATTTTATCAAGCCTGTAAGGATTTAAAGCAAAGCTAATCTCGGCAGAAGTTGAACACAGAACGTAAAGGACCATAAACTCCATGCTGCAAAGCATGTCCAACGCGTTACCGATACTGTCAATCCACTTCCCTAATAATAATAATAATAATGGTTTCTTATATAGGCACAAGGCCAGCAATTTTGGGGGAGGCGAAAGTCGATTAAATCAACCCCAGCGCATGACTGGTACTTTATTTTATCGATCCCGTAAGGATGAAAGGCAAAGCTAGCCTTGGTAGGATTTGAACTTGGGACGTAAAAGACCATAACTCTATGCCGCGAAGCATGGCGTCCGATGCTCTACTGATACTTCCAATCCAATGCCCTAATAATAATAATAGTAAAACTGTCACCACAACCACCACCACCACCACCTAAAACGTGCAGTGGTGTTTCACCAATTGTAACTAAGTGTGGTGGAAAAATAATAAACTAATATTTTAAAAATGTGAAAAATACAAAGTGAAATTCTAAATATAAAGTCATAGTAACTATGTTTCTTTTATTGAATATAGTAAGTATTTAATGATTTTCTGAGTTTAAATTATTTATATTTATAGGCTAAAATACGTAAATAACCCTTTTCAAATATATTTTTCTACCTTATGTATAAAGTGTGCCAAACGATGCCATCATCATCATCATCATCTTCATTATCATCATCATCATCTTCATCTTCATTATTATCATCATCATCGTTTTTATGGACATTTTTTCCATATATGATGAATTTGCTGAGACTTTTAAAAGCAGTATTCTACAGGCAGATGCCTTTCCTAATGTCAACTCTTACTTGTTTTTTTAAGAAAGTTGCCAAATCTTTGTATATCAACCATTGAACCATGGGACTTTTCTTTATGCAAGACATTACCATCAGCAGTATCAAATGTGAAGCAAAGACACATAGACAAACACAATCTCACACACTCACTCATTCACACACATATAATAGTTCCAGTGTACCAAATTCACTTGCTGGTCATTGGTTGGTCCAACATTATAGCAGGACACTTGCCTAATTATTTCATGCAGTAGAATGGAAACTTAAAGCACATGGCTGTGGAGTGAACTTCTTAACCAGACAGCTAAGCACTACAAAGAAAAAGGTTTTGAGACCACTTGTATAATTCTTAACCTCTTGTACCACAGGAAACCACATTAGCAAAACATTTTCAAAAAGTAAAAAATGACTGCATCACATTAAAAATTAATGTGTTTACTTTAGTTTACTGCGAATTTTCTCAACAATCTGTTCAGTAGGACAGTTACTATAAAAATTTAAATGAAGACACTTGTTTTTAGACATTTTCTATTAAATCCTTACTGAAGGCTAAGAGGTAACCGCTTCATACACTGCTTCTCTTAGAATAATTTCATGCATTGGCATAAGAGAAATATCATATTCTGTTACATTGGTGTTTTTTTTTAGTGGCATTAATAATTGTAAGTGAAGTGAAAATGACCATAAATATGAATCAGAATGCTTACCACCATACATTTGCTTTCCATGCTGATATGAGTTGGTTATCATGATTTCACTTATACATTCATTTTGGCTTAATTTCTAAGGGTGGATGCACTCTTGCACATTTACCACACTACAGGGTGTTTATGTGCATTTTATTGTGGGGATCAACACTAGAGTAGTCATCATGTCCACAACATGACTAAGGAATCAACCTCAATATTGATTGTTCTGACTACAGTTAATGAAAAAAATTATTTTGAACAGCATTTTAATAACATGATAGTCATTAAGTAATAAGTAGCTTGAATTTTGACTGCAACCCTTGATACCAACCTACTCAAAACTGCCCCTGGTTCTATGAAACAAAAACAGCCATTTTAAATTGCTCCTGTTTAAATTATAAACCTTTCAACAATTTAGTATAATAGCCTTTTGTTACGTTACAAATGCCATCTTAATAATTAATAATCATTTAATAATCAATAATTTAGTAAATCCTCCTCAAATTCTTCATTAATTAACTAAAATGTAGTGTCTTCCATTAGAAATATGGTCATAAAAAAGGAAACCCATGTTCCAGCACAAATTGTTATTCTATTTATTCATTTTCTCTTAGTTTATTCTCGAGGAAAAGGTTGTAGCCATGGCCTTCACAGATATTCTGAGACTAGTACATTTGATGCTGTTAACATTCAATTTTTTTTCTTATTGTCTATCAGTTTAACCTTTTTGTTACCATATACCTGTGGAAATACACCACAATTGTGAAAATAATAAAGAAATTTGCAGTAACTTAATACAATAACACACTTCATTGTTATTAAATTGATGTTTGGAACTTAACTTGACAATGCTTCTGACAGAATTATAATGAACTGTTTTAATTTAAATGTGGATATTTAAAATAGGATGTTTTGTATCATTGAACTATTTTGAACAGCGAGGTAGTTTCAAAAAGACTAAATTACTTAGAATGTGGTTATTGTAATGTCTGGCAATTGTTTGCCTAAATATTGACTTCTATAAACATCATAAACATCTTCATAATTTTATTTTTGCTTTTCCATGCTTGCATGGGCTGTACGGGTCCTTTCCAACAGAGCCTCTCTCCTCTTCCAGCATTTCTTTCATTAGTATTCTTTCTTCCATGTGGGGACATTTCCTTAAAGCAACATCTCTGAGTGCCATTTTCCAATGCAGGGAAGAATGTGAATGAGCAATAAATCTTTGATTTGCAGAGGTGCATTTCATTAGGAAATAGGAATCTATCCTTAACCATTGGAGTGAGCTGGAGTGATGGAAAGACGTTTACACATATGGAAGCCTATAACAGATTTGCCAAGTCAAGAATGGAAACATACTAAAGAAGGTTTTTAGATTCAAAAGTATCCACTACTAACAACTAACCACAATTAACCACACAGTGAGACCTGTAGTCTGCAGCTATGTGGGTGGTCACAGTATTTCAGCTAATTTAAATTTTATCTATCCACCCCATTTCACAATTTCAGTCACTCTTCTTACCTCATGTCTATTCCTCTTAACTCATTTCCACTTTGTTTCACCTCCACATCTCTCCCTCCTTGAACTAGAAAACTACAAAACCCACTGTATATAAAAACATGTTGCTTGAAATACAACAATGCATTATATATATGTATATAAATGTATGTGTGTGTGTGTTGTCTTGTGTCTTAATCCCTGGACAGTGTTTTTGGCTTGTATCAGATGCTGTGACCCAAGGTGGACTGGCAGTACCGTTGATAGGGGTTGAAACTGTCAAAGTCCATCTCAACAGCCGATGACCCAGGAGTTCTGTGTCTTTCATTTGTATTTTTATTTTTGTTTAAATAATTCTTTAAGGTTTCCTCATGATTGTTTTCGTTTTGCCTTTTTTTTTTGTTCATTGTATTCTCTTCTCTTTGTTAATTTTCCAAAGTTATATATATATATACACGCATACACGCATATTTATACATGTATGATTCAATCAGTCTTGATCCCCTCCATCTCTCTCTCTAAATTAACATTAAACACTACTAGCGGATATATATGTTCATATTAGACTTTCAATTTGAAATCCATCTTTGTCAAATGCAAAATTTTACATTTTTTTTATTTTTGTTTTTCAGAGGCAAATTGCTGTATCTTTACCTTCAACATAATCCTCCATAATGAGAATTTTTTTAAAGGTAAGAATTATATTATTTATATTTGTTTAACATATATATATGAGAGTAGGATGAATAGTTCACAGGATGACTGTGAAGGAGTGATGTTAGAGCTTCGAAATCTTGAATGCATTAATATAAACTCTTCTAACTATAACTGCATCGTTTCTTTCCAGGGACTATGTCGAAAAATAAATCTCATTTGGTCATTCCATGAGTGTATCTAGGTCAACCCATGAGCTTAGCCATACCTCTTTCAGAGAGCGAGAGAGTCTCGTTTAGGTAGAGTTGAATGTGCAGTTTGTCTCAATTTAAGGTACTTAAGAAACATTACATAAGTATATATGTATACATACACAAACACACACATCACACACAGACATGTGTCTATAGTCACACACAGACATGTATGTATATTCCTTCATCCTCTTATTCTGGCTCACTTGCCACCCAGTAGATTCTGTAAAAGTGTTGCTGAGCCACAGAGATGGCATAGGAAACGAACATTTAGTTAATAAAGTTGCATGCATATATTGTGAATATGTATATATGTTATGTTTATCTACATTATAACTATATATTTTCTCACTCTCCTCCTCTCTCTCTATATATATACGTCTATATATTTGTGAGTCATTCTTATGCAAAGGCCATGCTAACCTTCTCTTTACCTTTCTAATTGTTGTTTAGGTATATATATATATACCCATGCAAGCGTGGAAGATGGACGTTAAACGATGATGATGATGATATATATATGTATATATACAAACATATATATACATACTCGCATACACACACATATACATATACATACTCACACACACACACACACATTTATGTATATCTGTATGTGTTTATATATATGGATAGACACAGAGACATGCAATGTTTAATTATGACTGTTATCTATAAAATGTCATTACAATAAATATGAGTACATTATATGGAATAGTCTTCAAATTTATAACCTAAATGCAATAACCATGAAGATAACAATGTCTGCTATTCCACCTAGTGCCAATCAAAGTGTAATATTTTAATAGCAGCATATAAACCTGAACACAAGCAATTTAAAGATACCCTGGTTAGATCCAAATTGATTTAGAAACATTTCTAATTTCATATTGTTAATATTTTAAAGGTGATACCCACCATTTATATGTCACTAAATTATGTTTTGTAATCTCTTTGGTGCCTTGTTAGAACTTATTATTATTGGTTTCTAGAGTAGTTGTTACATATATTTTTTTTCTTTAAGTTTTTGTTGATTTTCACTTCCTTGCATAAAATTCTTTGTTAAAACCGTTGTAAATAAGATGCCATACATTGCCCTCAGAAAATGTGACTCCATAATATGAGAGCTATTGAAGCAGAGTATATGTGAAAAGCTGATAACAGCCGAAGAAATATGGATGGCAAATACTAACTATACAAGGGGTAATTCACCAGGTGTGGATGTCCTTCTCTATGTACTATATGCTTACATACCAGACTTGTTTGGTGACTTCTTAGCAGATGTCAACTACAATTGGAAACAGAATAGGAAAATTCACAGTTCTGTAAGCTGAGAAGCTGTGGCACTGCTGAGAAAGGACCTGAAAAAGAGGGACAATATTGATAATTTTAGGCCTGTAATTTTGGCCAAGGTTTTAGCTATGAGGTTGACACTTGTTGTTGGTGGTCTTGAAGGGGAGGTGCAAACATGTGCCATCTCAAACAACGGCCACCCATGTGATATATCATAGAGAGGTGGCTAAGGAACCTGGAAAGGGTGGGGCCCTGATCAGCTTTCATCAATCAAAAGCTTTCGATAGGGTCAGCCACAGTACCTGGTGGCAATCCTCAAGGCAGCTCTCAAAACCATTCAACATTATGTGTTATGTCCACCATGGTTGTCCACCATGGTTGTCCCCTCTCATCCCTTTTGTACTTATTGACTCTTGAACCACTACTACACAGATTGGAGACAATGAGGTGAGTCCTATCACTATTTGTGATGAAAGCACACTTGAGTTAATATTTAGAGCATCAGTTATGACAGTTACCCCCAGAATAAAAGGCCTCCTAACCCCACATGATCAAACAATTGCTTTTGCTTACAGTGTATTTTATTACACCTCTTTTAATTATTCTATGTAAATATTAGTAAAGTATTGATCGATTTTAAAACTTATTTCCTCATTTATTTTATGACATCTCTCACCTTTACTCTGGCTTTTATAATTTATTTGTTCTACACCACATATCTTTGCAAACCCTCTTTGAACAAATTCATATATTGTATGTATGAATGATCTAATTGCCTTCAGTGACTAAATAATGGTTTCTGAGTTAGGCAAGGGCAGCAATTTTGGGGGAGGGGAAAGTCGATTAGTTCGACCCCAGTGCATGACTAGTACTTAATTTCAGGGGAAAAGAAAGTCAACTCCAGTACTTGTCTGGTGCCATATTGTATCAACCCTAAAGGGATGAAAGATAAAGCTAACCTTGGTGAGATTTAAACTCAGAATGTAAAGGGACATAATTCTATGCCATGAAGCAGGGTGTCTGATGCTTTACTGGTACTACCAGCCAACCAGTAAATTATGAGAAGATTAGAACTACAAATAATCTTGCTGTCTTGTGGGTGTAAGAAACAAAGTGGTATATGAGTCTCCTAATAGAAAGATTTGAGGGCAGTGTTTCCACTCATCAGTTTCTTGAAATGCCACTTGAGGAGGAAGTTAAAGGTAGATGGAGAGTGGGGCTGCTTTCCTATATAATTTATGAAAGGTGGGTGAGATTGGCAAATATGTTCTTGGCCAAATGAGCCCACCATAATCACAAGATAGCAAGAACTAAGAGAAGGCATTTCTATGATAATCCAGGGTCATATTTAGGGTGCTCCATTTTATATTGAACTCTTTCTACATTTATACTATATATACATTAAGATGGAGATTGTGGCACAATCATGAGAATGTAGGACAAAATACTTTGAGGTATTTGTTCCAGTTCTTTAAGTTCTGAATTCAAATCCTACCAAGGTCAACTTTGCCTTACATCCTTTTAGGGTTGATACAATATGGCACCAGACAAGTACTGGAGTTGGCTTTTTTTTCCCTTGAAATTACTTGCCTTGTGCATTAATCAGAAATCATTATAACCTATTTAGTAATGTGTCATTGTTTATTGTTGAAGCCATCCTTTTATTCACTGTTCCTTGTTGTTCTATGTATTTCACGCATGGAACCTTATGGGTTATAAAGGAAAATATTAATATATCATCATCATCAGTAGTAATAGAATGATCACTTTTATGTCATGTTTATTTTCAGTATATTTTTATCTTAATGTTTCATAGGCATTGTGATGATTATAGACAGTTTAATATTTGAATATCTTGCAATGCTTTCACAGATAAATAATCTTATCATAAAGAAAATGTTTAGTACCACAAGATATTGCTTTAATTGTTCAGACTTTCAGAAACCCACTCTGTATGTATGCATATATTTATATATATTTATATATATATATATATATATATATATATATATATATATATATATATATATATATATATATGTATAAGTGATATTATACTACTACTAAATATAAATAATCAGCTTTTGACATCTTTCCATGGTGGTATGTGTTAGATAGGTCATCACTGTCTACATCAGTTTTTATTTACAGTTACAGATCTCCTAGACAGGTCATAGAACCATGTTTTCGTTGTATTTGCCATATATATATATATAAAAGTAAGTATGCATACATGCACACACACACACATATATATATATATATATTTAAAAAAAAGTATGCATACGTACACACACACACACACACACATATATATATACTCTATATATATATATGTATATATGGGTTATATCGAACATTAATAATAATGTACAATTCGTTTATAAACAAACAAGCCTGATTAGAAGCTGTGTCATGCCGGTGACCAATCGTCACTTGTTTGCTCAACACTGGCTTTGAGGAACAATCAACATGTTTATGGGTCATTACCCTTCATCAGGACTGTATACCTCTCTGTCAATGTGTTGAACAGTTGAAAATATATAGTATTTTCTTAAGTTCATATTGGGCTCGTTTGTTTACAAATGAATCGAACGTTATTATTAATGATCGATATAACCCATATGTACACACACACACACATATATATATATGTATATATATATGTATATATGTGTATATATATATATATATATATATGTATATATGTGTATATATATATATATATATATGTATAATATATATATATATATATATATTACAATCGAAAGGTTGTGAGTTCAATTCTTGGACCAGGTGATATGTTGTTTCCTCGAGCAAGACACTTTATTTCACATTGCTCCAGTTTACTCAGCTGTAGAAATGAGATGATAGGGACTGGGGTCCCTATCATTCCACTAGAAAGTGGTCCTGGAGGTGCCATGGCAAAAAGCACCCACCACTACATGAGGTTGGTGTTAGGAAGGGCATCCAGCTGTAGAAATCAAGCCAGAATCAGTTCCTATATGAGCAAGACAAGGTCAGCCGACCGGACACTAACCACAACAGAACAACCCGTCTAACCCATGCTAGCGTAGAAGAATGGACGTAAAACGGTGATGATGATGATTATGATGGCATCTGTATATATATATATATATATATATATATATATATATATATATATATATATATATATATATATAAAATAAAGTTAAATAAAAAGTCAAATGTTTAAAATTTAGCTTCGTTTATTGCTGCTATATATATTTCAGTGACAGCCATCTTTGGCTGTGACCTCTTCAGGCAGTCCGAATTAGTGTGGTATAGACAAGTACATATGTTGTTGAGGTGTATAATATTGTCAATACTCTGATATGCTCAGTTCCTGGTTGGGTTGTTATTTCACTGAGGAACTGGAATCATATGAATTCAAACAAACGAATTTCAGTGTCAAACGGCCTCTTCTCCTCTCATTGGTCAGTTGTTAGAACATTTCTCATTCTAAGTGTTGTTATTGTTGGAGTTAGCTTAAAAAATTGATAAAGTGGTAGAAGGGACAAGGTGTTAAAGGAACAAAATAACAAAAAAAAGTGTCAAACTTCCCATTGGTCAGTTCTGAGAGCATTCCTCAGTCAGAAGTCTATAGAATTCTTTCTGGGGTGAGGCTCCCTGTAGTGTTTGTGTTTGCTATTGTTAAGTACATTTGACCTCTACCATTATTTTGGTAGTGTTGTTGGTGTTGTTGTCAGCTTGTCTTGCTTTTGTTGACAATTTAGAAGTATCTGTGTGTTTTTTCTTCATCTCTCCAGCCACCATCTCTCATAGTGGTGGTGGTTGTGGGGGGGGGGGGGTTCTTCCATGTATATGAAGAAATATAAGGCAATAAATGAAGAAAACAGAAAATAAATTATATAATTTGTATAATTTGAAAATAAATAATAAATAGAGAATAAAGAATAAAGAATATATGAAAAATTGGTGAAAAAGTAATGAAAATGAATATTGAGAAGTGAAAAATAAAATGAAGATTCAAATAAAGTAGGATAAAGTGTGTGTGTGCTATAACCAATCTCAAGGTCAGAAATATGTTGGATAGATTGGTATGAGGGACAAGATGTTAAAATAAGATAATCAAACAAAATGTGTTTGTTTAATAATCAATCTCAACTTAAAAATAAATATAAGGTGATACAGTGAAGAGGGCAGAAAACAAATAACAAATTAATAAAGAGAAATCAGGATTTAAAATTGGGACTTGAAAGTCAGAAATCAAGTAAATTAAAATGTGGTTATGTTATATAGATGTTGGCCAAATTATAATGGCTGTGTCCGATTCAATCTCTAGGCTATCATGGTGTCTGCTCAGCCTGGGTTGTTCCCTATGGCTTGAGGGGAGTTCACGACCTAGGGTGTTGTTACTGCCCATATAGCTTGAGGGAGGTCTAGCTGAGAGGTGTTTACATGTTCAGTAGAAGTCCCTATAGCTTGAGGGGAGTTCACATCTTCTTGTGTTGTTGCTGTCCATATATCTTAAGGAAGGTCCCGGCTCTAAGGTGTCTGCATGTCCCGAAGAAGTCGGTTCTGAGGTTTATCAGGCCGCTTCCACCTCTTAGTATCTCGAGGGTCTCGTTCAGGCATAGTTTGCATATGCAAGATCCCCCTTTATCGGGTGGTACTTTCCTGATTATGTACCAGGCCAGAGAGTACGGGGTCCTGTCCAGCTTAAGCTTCCAGATCAGGTCGGAGAGAGCCGTGCTTTTCCTTTTGGCCTCCTTATTGAATGAATGGCGATGGTTGTACCAGCGGTCTTTAAAGCTCGTTGATGTGGCTCCTATGTAGAGGTATTCGGAGTTGGGGTTTTTAACCCTATAACCGTATACTAGGTTCTTCTTGAGGCATTCATTACCAAGGGGGCATGATTCGGGGTTTCTGCAGTTGCAGAGGGCGGTCGACCACTGCGTGCCTAGATTAGGATTCCCGTTATGTGTTACATGTTGGTCTTCCCCCAGGCACGGTGGGGGGTCCCCGGGTCTGTTTGGGTTTCTTGGGTGGGCTCTGGGTCCCCCCTTCCCTCCTTTCACATGGTTCTGCTGAGTGTTTGTATTGCCATCTTCTGGTTGTGTGTGGTTTTTAAGCCTACTCCTGTTGATGCTAGCTATGTGTTGGGCCAGATTTCTCGTGGTGGAATACGAGAGCTTCACAGTGTGTCTGTTGAAGATCCTGTGGTATCTGTGGTCCCTCGGGAAGCATTTATCAAGTGCTCCAAAGAATGATCGGGCCAAGCTGTTCTTTAGGGCCGCTGAGTAGGGTGGGTTGTACCACGTGATTTTTCGGTGTCTCCTCCTATATGTGTGGGTTGGGGGCGTCGTGATTTGTTGGGTTGCTGGTGGTTTCCGCACTGTTGCTTCCCCTTTGGGCGCTATGCTTTTTGTTATCTTCACGGCCGGAATCTGTGGGGTGGTCGTTGCCCGCGCCGGGAAATCTATCGTGGGGTGGTCCCCCGTTTCCCCACCCCCTACGTGTCCTGCGGTTGGGGTCGTCGGTCTTGGGGTGGTTAGCGTCACCCCTGAGACTGTTACTCATATTGTGTTTCGTCTCGTGGTTAAGCGTACTAGTCACCACTGCCCGTGTGGTGGTGTCGGGCGCATGGTGCCTATTTGTTTCTGCTCTGTCTGTATTGTTAGGGTTCGCCCCCCCCCCCCCCGGGCAACGCGGGTGTGGGTGTCTGTTGGGCTATCCCCATCCCGGCGTTTCGGACTATATGTTATATTTTGGCCATGTGCCGCCTTCTTTAGAGCTGCGCTGTAATATTCCGCGTGGTTATTGAATATTTCCTTACTTGCGGACAGGCTGGAGATCCTGTCCGAGACACTCTTCACCACTGCCTTGGTTATGGATCTAGGGTGGTTTGATTTGGCGTTAACATATACGAGTTTCTCGTTGTGCTTGTGGTAGGGGTAGTATTGTTCGGTGTTCAGGTTTAGGGTGGTGTCTAGGAAGTTAAATACCTTCCTATGTGGGTCTATTTCTATGCAGAGCCCCTGGTTCTTAAAGAAATGGCGAATACGTCTCCTCATTCCCTCCAACATATTGGTGCTGTGGTCATATACTGTGAATAGAGCATCGTCACGGTATAATCCGCCGCCCAGGCAGGGGATTTCATCTTTTATCTGCTTCAGCAGGTAGAGCCCAACCAGGTCCGTTACCTGTGCTGAGTCGCTGGAGCCCATCGTGATGTCAAAGTTATTTGGCCAATCACTCCTGGTCCAAAGGTCTCCATCGAAACGGATTAAGGTCTTTCTTGCGGCGTGGATGATGCTCACCTCCTCTCGGGTTAGGTCCGTATTGGACATCGCTAAAAATAGGGCCTTATTAAGTACTATGGGTGAGATTGAGGAGTAGTACTTGCGATGTCCAGTTGTATAAAGCTGGTCCAACTTTTCTCATACAGTATTTTAAACCATTATATTTATTTTTAAGTTGAGATTGATTATTACACAAACACATTTTGTTTGATTATCTTATTTTAACATCTTGTCCCTCATACCAATCTATCCAACATATTTCTGACCTTGAGATTGGTTATAGCACACACACACTTTATCCTACTTTATTTGAATCTTCATTTTATTTTTCACTTCTCCATATTCATTTGCATTACTTTTTCACCAATTTTTCATATATTCTTTATTCTTTATTCTCTATTTATTATTTATTTTCAA
>OZ024740.1:101611911-101616911 GCA_964016885.1 Eledone cirrhosa
ACATTAGTGATCCCCTCTGGCTTCTCAACATTCTCTACCAGATATTTTGTTTTAGTCTCATTCATTCTCAGCCCCACACTCATCGATACAGTCTCAACCTCCCGCATCAAATCCTCTGCCTCCTTCACTGTATTTGTCACCAAAACTATGTCATCGGCAAATTCAGCATCCGATACCTTTTTTGCCCTAACTCTCCTGCTCTGAGCCGGTGCTACAGTAAAGCCAGAGTCCTGGTGTTTCTCCAGTGCAAGGCGCATACAATAGTCCACTACGATGATAAAAAGGTAGGGAGCCAATGTATCTCCCTGGAGCACTCCAGCCAGTATCTCAAAGAACTCTGTCATCCCATCAGGTGTAATGACTTGGGCTTTGGTGTTGGTGTAGAGCAGTGATATCAGGTCCACTATCTTCTTGAGGATTCCATAAGCCTGTAAGATCTTCATCAGGCAGTAACGGTCCACAGAATCAAAGGCCTTCCTAAATTCAATGAAAACCATGACTGCAGGAAGGCACTTTGCTCTAGCTCCCTCTAATATCCTCCACAGCATCAGGATGTGACTGGTGGTTGATCTACCCTCTCTGAAGCCGTTCTGGTTGTCCCTGAGCTTCTTCTCCATCTCAGGCTGGATCCTGTTAAGAATCATCCTGTTGAGGGTCTTTGCCACAAGTGACGTCAGTGAGATCCCCCGGTAGTTGTTGGTGTTAGAGAGATCTCCCTTCTTTGGCACTGGGACGATGTTACTGATCCTCCACTGATTCGGGGCAACTCCTTTCTCCAGTGCCCCGTTACAGAACCCCAGAATGATATCATAAAAATCACACCTCTTCATCACCTCTGATGCCACTCCATCTTCTCCATGAGCCTTGCCCTCCTTGATCCTCTTCTTGGCTCTCTGAAGCTCCTCTCTGGTGAATGGCTCTGTCTCAACATCCAGTTCCTCAAACAGCCGCCTGATCTCCCCAGTGCTCTGGGCTGTGGAGGGTGGCTCTCCTAGTCGGGTCCTAAAATGGTCTAGCCATTTCCTCTTCCTATCCTCGGCTCGCGTTCCCTGGATCTGACTCGAACACCTTCTCTTCCTCCCTGTGATCTCGTTGATGATCATCCAGCTCTCCTTACATCCAGATCTGTCAACCGCTCTCTCCACACTTCTGATCTTCTCTATCAGTGCCTCCTCTCTGACCTCAGTGTAAGCGGTACAGAGCTCTTCCCTCATCACCTCCACAGTCTCCATCCTCTCCTCCGTAGGATCAGCATAGAATTGGTCCCTGGCAGCTTTCAGGTGTTCTCTGGCTGCACACACTTTTGGGTTTGCAGAGCTGACGTGCTTCCCTTTGTTCTTTTTCCTCGGCACCAGGGTTTCACTTGCTTCCGCCACTGCATTGGTGAAGTGCACGTACCTCCTCGTCACACTCTCCTCAGTCCATCCAATCTCTCTCTCCTCTGACTCTCCACACAGAGCACTAAACCTGTTTCTCACTTCCACTGTGAACCTCTCCTGTAGCTTATCATCTTCCTTGAAAGCTCCCCAGTCATAGATTGTTCTCCGGGGCTGAGCCTTGCTCTTTCTTAAGCTCACGCGGACCTCACTCATAACAAGCCGGTGGTCACTACCCAGTGTACTGAAATAGCTGTATGGTTCCGTGTTCAGAACACTATTCCGCCACTTTTTCCTCACCAGAATGAAATTAATCTGGGACTTGGACAGGTGCATATCTGAGATGTAGGTCCACATCTTCCCCAGATTCTTCCTAAACCTTAGGTTGGTCGCCATCAAGTTCGCCTCCAGCAGGGTGTCTCTCAGTAGTCTTCCATTTCGGTTGGTGTTGTTATGGAAGTACCAGCAAGGATCTTCACTGCCCTCCTTACTCAGATGTGCATTGAAGTCCCCCAAAACAAGCAGGATATCGTGTGCCTGAGTGGTGTTGACAGCTCTACACACCTCCTCATGGAACTCTTCCGCATTCACATCACTGTCCCCCTCGGTTGGACTATAGGCTGAGATGACTGTCAGTCTTGGGTTTCCATTGAAGGTCACCCTCAACACTCGCGGGGAGATAGGCATTATTTCCCTCACCAACAGATTGGTTTTTGCACTGAACACAAAACCCACTCCTCCTACTGCAGCATTTGTTGTGTTCTTCACTGCCGATGTAGTGATGAGCTGGCTCTTCCTCCCGATCATCACACTCCTCACGGGCTCATCGTGTAGAATCCTGTGTTCTTGGATCGCAAGTATCTGTATACCACTCTCCTCGAACAGATGTCCCAACTCCTCTCTCTTCTCCAGCGTCCGAATAGTCCTCACATTCAAAGTGCCCATTTTGATGGCTCTTCTCCAGGACAAAACTGCATTCTTTATATTTGTCTCAGAGACAGCTGATCCATCATCCACTGGCCCTCTCTGTGGCTCTAAGCCAGCAGAGTCATAACGACCAGGCTGCTCCTTGACAGTGTAATTAGGGGCTCTAACCTTAGTGCTGTTAGATCGACTCTCCATATTTCTTTTCAATGGCTGACAATACCCTACCGGCGCCACTCGAATAAGGTAGTTATTTAACCCATAAATGGAGCCCTAACAGGTATATATATATGTATATATAGATATATATATGTATGTATATATATATGTATGTATATATATATATATATGTATTTGTTTTGCGAGGTGTTTGGTATGAAATCGTGTGTAGAAACAAATATTGTTATACTTGGGGAGGGTCATATTGTTGTAATAATATTGCCAGAATTAATAACAGAACACACTCACTGTTTGGTTGGTTTTTGCTTCTGTATCTTTTATATCAGTTAATTTATTCGGTCCTCAATGTGTACCATTGACTGACCAATGGTCAAAAATACAGATATAATATAGATACAAACACATATACATAGTCTAACAAAGTTCTTTCGTTGCACATCTGCAACATCGTCAGTGGTGCTATTATGTTTCCTCCTGTTTTATTGTATGTCTACGCCATCTTTATTTAATCTGTTTATTTATTTATTTTTATCTTCTTCTCTGCGCATTCATTTGCGTGTGTGTTTAGTGTTTGATGTGTGTTCGCGTTTGGGTGACTGTGTTTTGGTTATTGTATTCTATTTTAGTTTACTAGTGTGTGTTTATATGTGTTTGTTGTTATTGTGCTTGTGTATATATTTATTTATTTATTTATATTTCTCTTAGTTCAGTATTGTTTGGGTGTTGTTATTCCATTCATTTTTTCTGTTTAGCTTTGGCCCTCTAAGTTCTATTTCACTGGCCTTTCTGATTTGCATATCTGCTGGGGTCATTTCTGTTTAGATATTATTTTAATTTCTATATTGTCTAACCACTATATTGTCTAACCACTAAGCCATGCGCCTTCATGAATGTATATATATATATAATTATATATGTATATATGTATATATATATATATATATATGTATATATATATATATATATGTATATATGTATATATATATATATATATATATATATATATATATATATATATATATATATATATATATATATATATATATATATATATATAGTAAGAATATTTTCGAAACAGCGGGTGGGTTTGAAATTATTAGAAATGTAAGCTATCGCCGTATTTTGACTAAAGAAATTAAAGAAATTATTTAGCCTGATAGTGGGGTTAAGAACGCTCGTAGAAATGGAAAAAGATGAGTATTGACATACATCTACGTCAATACTCATATTTTTCCATTTCTACGAGCATTCTTAACCCCACTATCAGGCTAAATAATTTCTTTAATTTCTTTAGTCAAAATACGGCGATAGCTTACATTTCTAATAATATATATATATGAGTAAGGAAGAGCAATTAGAGTCGTACAATATAGAGGAACAGTGGGAATTCCTGAAAGCTAACCTGCTGAAGGCGACAGATGAAACCTGTGGCTGGAGCAGACCTATAGGCAGGAGGAGAGTAACTTGGTGGTGAAACGGTAAGGTGGAGGGGTCAATCAAGGCCAAAAAGCAAGCTTCAAAAGCATGGCGGGATGGGGGAAGTAGAGAAGACTATCAAGTGGTCAGGGGGGAAGCTAGGAGACAAGTGTACTTCGCAAGAAGGGAAGCAGAGGAAAGAAAGTTCAAGTATGTTCTACAACGCGAGGACCAAAAACGTGAGGTGTTCAGGATTGCTAGGCAATGTGTCAAGGGGAACTGTGATATTGTCGGTGAGAAGTGTGTCCTTAATGATGATGGTGTACTTGCCATCACTGGCGCTGAGAAGAAGGTATCTTGGAAGTGTCACTACGAAAGGCTACTAAATGAGGAGAATAATTGGGAGAAAGACAGTCTCCCTCACATCGATCCAATAGAGGGACCAGCAGTGCAAGTTGAAGGTAGTATAATAAGTAAGGCGATCAAAGACATGAAGACGGGCAAGGCAGCCGGGCCTTCGGAAATAGTTGCTGAAATGCTGAAAGCATCTGGAACGGTGGGACACACTATGGTCACCCGGATAGTAAACCAAGTCATACAGAATGGGGTCGTTCCGAAGGACTGGCGCAGCAGCATCATCATTAACTGCTACAAGGGTAAAGGTGATGCCCTAGATAGGGGAAACTATAGAGGCATTAAATTAATTGACCAAGTCATGAAGGTCACAGAAAAAGTAATAGCGCAACTAATCAGAGAGCGAATTGATCTAGACGAAATGCAGTTCGGGTTTGTGTCAGGTAAAAGTACAACAGACGCTCTTTTCATTGTACGACCACTACAGGAGAAGTACCTAGCTAAAAGTAAACCCCTATACTTAGCTTTTGTTGACTTGAAGAGAGCCTTTGACAGAGTACTGCGCTAGATTATCTGGTGTGCCCTTAGAAAACTAGGTGTTGTTGAATGGCTTGTGAGAGCTATACAAGCCATGTATAAAGAAACAGTCAGCAAGGTTAGAATTAACAACGAATATAGTGAAGAGTTTAGCGTAAAAGTTGGTGTCCATCAGGGCTCCGTCCTTAGCCCCTTACTATTTATTATTGCCTT
>OZ024740.1:101629411-101644411 GCA_964016885.1 Eledone cirrhosa
AGCATTCTAGTCAGATAGATTTTATCCTTATCAGAGGACGTGACAGATGGACGGTCATAAACACAAAAGCCTTCCCTAGTGAGGAATGTACATCCCAACATAGCTTAGTTGTCAGCGACCTCACGGTCAGAACTAGACGAACCTGGAAACAGCGGCCAACCTTGAGAAGAAAGATCTGGAAGCTGAAAGACCCCTCAGCCAGTAACAGATTTAAAGATATTTTACTCAACGCCTATGGCAATAAAGAAGAACAGATAGAGTCATTCAATGTAGAAGAGCACTGGGAATTCCTAAAAAATAACTTACTAGAGGCGACGGATGAGATCTGTGGCTGGAGTAAGACCACAGGGGGGAGGAGAGTGACTTGGTGGTGGAACAATAAGGTAGATGAGGCAGTTGAGGCCAAGAAACAGGCATGGAAAGAATGGAAGAACAGGGGAAGCAGGGTACATTACATAGAGACCAAGAGGGAAGCTAGGCGTCAAGTATACTTAGCTAGGAGGGAAGCAGAGGATAGAAAATGCAAGCATGTTTTGCAACATGTGGACCAGAAACAGGAGGTGTTCAAGATTGTGAGGCAGTGTGTCAGAGAGAATTGTGATGTCATTGGAGAGAAGTGTATCCGGAATGATAAATGTGAGCTTGCTCTCACAAGTGCTGAGAAGAAAGATGTATGGAAGAGCCATTATGATAGATTACTAAATGAGGAGAATGTATAGGAAGAAGAGACCCTATCCCAAGTAGACCCTATAGAGGGGCCAGCAGTACAAGTCAGCAGCAGCGTAGTAAGTAAGGCAATCAAAGATATGAAGATGGGGAAGGCAACCGGTCCATCGGGTATAGCTGCTGAGATGCTGAAGGCATCTGGGTCTGTAGGTCACACTATAACCACACGTATTGTTAACCAGGTAATACTAGGTGTCATACCAAAAGATTGGTGCAGTAGCATCGTTGTCAACTGCTATAAAGGTATAGGTGATGCACTAGATAGAGGAACCTATAGAGGTATAAAGCTGATGGACTAGGTCATGAAAGTAACAGGAAGAGTTATAGCACAGTTAATTAGGGACCGGGTGAAACTAGATGAGATACAATTTGGGTTTGTACCAGGAAGAGGCACCACTGATGCCCTCTTCATTGTGGCAGTTACAGGATAAGTACCTAGCTAAAAGTAAGCCACTCTACCTGGCATTCATCGATCTCGAAAAAGCCTTTGACAGAGTTCCACGTGCTATAATCTGGTGGGCTCTTAGAAAACTAGGAGTAGATGAATGGCTTGTGAAAGCTGTACAAGCCATGTATAGGGGAGCAGTCAGCAAAGTAAGGATTAGCTATGAGTATAGCGAGGAATTTTGCGTACAGGTTGGTGTCCACCAGGGCTCTGTTCTTAGCCCTCTCCTGTTCATCATAGTCCTGCAGGCAATAACGGAGGAGTTTAAGACCATGGGAACTCCTGTATGCAGATGACCTCGCACTTATAGCTGAATCTATGGTAGAACTAGAGAAGAAACTCCAAACTTGGAAGCAGGGACTAGAAAGAAAGGGTCTCAAAGTCAACCTGACAAAGACTAAGATCCTTGTAAGTAAACTAGAAAACAGAACCCAGATACCCTCGGGGAAATGGTCTTGCTCAGTATGTAGGAAAGGTGTAGGTAGGAACTCCATTCTCTGCCCCAAAAGCAAATAATGGGTACACAAGGGATGTAGCGGGATCTCAGGAAGCTTAATTAAGAATGTAGGCTTCACATGTAGCAGCTGTGCTGGGACAGCAAGCAGCAAACAGCCACAGGAAACAAATACCACCAATCTCTGGGAGGGCTCTCTAGAAACAGTAGACAGCTTCTGCTACCTAGCTGACCGAATTAGCAATGGAGGTGGGTGTTCAGAAAGTACAATAACTAGGGTAAGAACGGGATGGAAGAAGTTCAGGTAACTACTGCCACTACTAGCTGCAAAAGGCTTTTCCCTCAAAATGAAAGGCAGGCTGTATGATGTGTGTATACGAACATCAATGTTACATGGTAGTGAGACCTGGGCGCTGAAGGTGGAAGACTTACGTAGATTAGAAAGAAACGAAGCCTGCATGCTCCGATGGATGTGTAATAGTAATATACGCGAACGGCAAAGCATAAATGAATTGAGAGAGAGACTGAGCATAAGAGGAATCAAATGCTGTGTGCAGGAGAGGCGGTTGCGTTGGTATGGACATGTGATGCGTATGAAGGATGACAGCTGCATAAAAAGGTGCAGAGCACTAGAAGTCATTGGAAACTGCGGAGTGGGAAGACCCATGAAGACCTAGGATGAGGTGATAAAAGCCGACCTCCCCAATTACACCTCTCAAAGGCAATGACACACGACCGTGACCTCTGGCGTCACGCAGTAATAGAGAGTACCCGACCTCCCATGGGTACAAGCTGAAGCATATAGACAATATGCCCTAACACCCTCCCACTCCAAAGTGGTCGTGGAGGTGCCACGGCAAAAAAGCACCCAGCCTACACTGTAAAGTGGACGTGTAGGCGCCACGGAAAAAAGTACCCAGCACTCACTGTAAATGAGCTTGGTGTTAGGAAGGGCATCCAGCTGTAGAAATCAAGCCAAAATCAGTTCCTGTATGAACAAGGCATGGTCAGCCAACCAGACACTGCCCATAACAGGATAACCCGTCTAACCCATGCTAGCATGGATGAACGGACGTAAAACGGTGATGATGATGGTGATATATATACAGATATGTATATATATATATATATATGTGTGTGTATGTATGCATACTTAATTTTATGTATCAGCTGTGCTAGAGTGAGAAATAAAATTCCTATTTTATTCTTAATATACGGTAAGGCCAGCTGCAGCTCGCTCAGTATGCAAATGATGGACTCTCCTGTTGATTCAACGTATGAGGGTTCAACAATCCTTTCAGTTCATTGTTTTATGTTTTTACCTCAAATGGCACTTCAATAAAGCTGCTGATATATATATATATACATATCAATGATATTAATAAATGGAAACTATATTTATAAAACCATATTTATTTTATTATATATATTTCAAGGGTACCCCAAAAAACTTTGGTACGCTCTCATCAGATAAAATACAAAATTTGTTTTATAAATAGTGACATACCCGATAAACCAGATCTTATCGGTTCAGGTTCCATTTGGATAGTGAAAGAAAAGGAGAAAATTTTAAAATCTTTAGGATGGATATGCAAATGAAATAGAAGGGTAGACTGAAAAAATCGTTATATTTAGACGCTAGATAAATTTAAATAATTATTAGGATACTTTATAAAAGAAGAAGATGAAGAAGGGGGAAGAAAGGTAGGCTAATATTATTATTAAGGTGCAAGTAGATTTAAAAATTAAAAATTAAAAATGTGTTGAAGTGGTAGAATACTAATCCAAACATTTTAAAATATATAACCTAATCATGAGTTATAATATTATATATATAATGTATATAATTAGATTTTATGAGGAATTAAGGTTGTAAGTACACTTTAGCTTATTATATTACAACCAGTCAATTATATACATATTTATATAAATAGATAAAAATATAAATATTATTGGTGATTATACATGCTGTTATTAATTCAAATATAATTTAAGGGTTACGAAGGATATTGTGTTTATATTTTCAATATATAGTAAAGAAAAAGACGTAGTTCGAATTTTATTATAGAAGAACTTTTTGTACCTTCAAATAGTTCAATCAAGATAGAAAACATTAAGTTATCGAAAATTATAGAGACTTTAGTATTTATGTTGTTAAGAAGAGAGGATGCTTTATGCGTGCTAGATTATAAAGGAAAAGGAAAAAGTAATAGATTGGTTTGCAGACATTAAATTAAAACATAAGAAAAAATGTATTCAAATGGATATTGCAAATTACTACTCCTCAATTACCCCTAGCTTACTTAATAAGGCACTTATTTACGCTTCTAAATATACAGACCTATCTAGTGAAGAAATGAATATCATTCTAACAGCACGTAAAACCCTAATCGAATAGACAAGGGCTGATAGACAGAATAACTTTGATATCACTATATGATCATTGGACTCAGCTCAAGTAACAGACCTCGTTGGATTATTTATTCTTAATGTACTACATAGGAAAATGCCAGAGACGACCGGAGATGTATATCGCGACGATATCTTACTTTTAATCGAAAACCATAGCAATAGTGAACTTAACAAGAAAAAGAAATCTATCATAGAATTTTTCAATAACTACAACCTTAATTTAGAAATCGAGAATAATAATAAAACTGTTAACTTCTTACATGTAACTTTAAACTTTAACTCAGGTCTATATTACCCTGTCCATAAAATTAATGAAACCCTAAATTACGTAAGTTTCAATTCTAACCATCCTAGTAATATAAAAATACTATTGTCAATAGTGTCTAGCAACGAATTTCACGCATTTCAGCTAATAAAAATATTTTTGATAATAAGGCAGAATATTACAGTGATGCTTTACATAGAGCTGGCTACATGAATAAAATTAAATACATAGATAACAATAACATGCAAAATCTTCCTAAAATTCACTATAATAATAGTAATAAACAATTTAACTTAAATAGTAAACCAAACAAAAGAACTAGAACTAGAAATATTATTTGATACTCTCCCTCATTCTCATTAGGGGTTAAAACACCTGTAGCAAAACTATTTTCCAAAGCATTAGATAAATGTTTTCCTAAATCCCATAGATACCACTCTATTTTTAACAGACATACTATAAAACTATCTTACTCTACTACCATGAACATAGCACAAAATATAAATAGAATTAATAATAGAAACTTAAATTTAAATCTAAACCAATTAAATATTGATATTACTAACAACACTATTAATACTAATAATAATAGTACCGTTCCTAGTAACACTAACTCTCGTAAATGTAACTGTAGAAATGAACCTAATTTCCCTTTACAGAATAATTGCTTAGATAAAAACTTAGTATACAAATGCACAGTTAAAACGAGACATAAAATATATAACAATATAGGAGCCACTTCTACAAAATTTAAAGAACGCTGGTATAATCCTAAACATACATTTAATAAATCCGATAAAATTTTTCTACATCACTTTCACATCTAATTTGGCACTTAAAAAGACAATAATATTGACTATTCAATCTCTTGGGGAACGATTTCGAAAGCACCCGCATACCGAAATATGGCTCTCTCAAGAATCTGTCATTTGTGTATTGACGACATTTTTTATATACTCACCTGCCAAAATTCTATCAACCTAAAAAATAAATATTCAGTTTTTGCAGACATCAATTGAATATCAATTAAAAAATATAAAAAATATCAATTAAGAAACCTAAGAAGAATATCAATTGGAAAAGAATATCTATTTGTAAAAATAATTTGTAAAAATATTACATAAAAAGAAAAATATCATTTAAAAATCACAACTAAACATTGACAGAAGAATAGTGAAGACATATAGAATGTGAATAAGTGAATTATATACTATAGATTATAAATACTTCGGAAAGTCATTTTTTGGCGATCCAAAAAATGACTTTCCGAAGTATTTATAATCTATAGTATATAATTCACTTATTCACATTCTATATGTCTTCACTATTCTTCTGTCAATGTTTAGTTGTGATTTTTAAATGATATTTTTCTTTTTATGTAATATTTTTACAAATTATTTTTACAAATAGATATTCTTTTCCAATTGATATTCTTCTTAGGTTTCTTAATTGATATTTTTTATATTTTTTAATTGATATTTCTTAATTGATATTTTGAAATATATCCTTTTTCGTGATAGTTTTCTAAAAACACTCATGAGGTCTCTAATAATATTTTCTTCATAATTGACTATATAGATAATATCTAAATACATATATAAAAGAAATTCTCATCTTTGAAAACATGTAATATAAAATACCTTATAATCATACATAAAATAATATATAATATAAAATGTTCTCCACATAATATAAAATATATAATATAAAATATATAATATAAAATTTTCTCCACATACATTTAAGTAAATTCTAAAATAAATGACAAATCTAACGTAAATAGTGTAACTAATAAACATTGGTGTTATCTTTTCCTTTTCTTTTCCTTTATAATCTAGCACGCATAAAGCATCCTCTCTTCTTAACAACATAAATACTAAAGTCTCTATAATGTTCGACAACTTAATGTTTTCTATCTTGATTGAACTATTTGAAGGTACAAAAAGTTCTTCTATAATAAAATTCGAACTACGTCTTTTTCTTTACTATATATTGAAAATGTAAACACAATATCCTTCGTAACCCTTAAATTATATTTGAATTAATAACAGCATGTATAATCACCAATAATATTTATATTTTTATCTATTTATATAAATATGTATATAATTGACTGGTTGTAATATAATAAGCTAAAGTGTACTTACAACCTTAATTCCTCATAAAATCTAATTATATACATTATATATATAATATTATAACTCATGATTAGGTTATATATTTTAAATTTTTTGGATTAGTATTCTACCACTTCAACGCATTTTTAATTTTTAATTTTTAAATCTACTTGCACCCTAATAATAATAGCCTATCTTTCTTCATCTTCTTTTATAAAGTATCCTAATAATTACTTAAATTTACCTAGCGTCTAAATATAACGATGTTTTCAGTCTACGCTTCTACTTCATTTGCATATCCATCCTAAAGATTTGAAATGTTTCTCCTGTTCTTTCACTATCCAAATGGGACCTGAACCGATAAGGTCTGGTTTGTCGGGTATGTCACTATTTATAAAACAAATTTTGTATTTTATCTGATGAGAGCGTACCAAAGTTTTTTTGGTACCCTTGAAATATATATAATAAAATAAATATGGTTTTATAAATATAGTTTCCATTTATTAATATCATTGATATAATACTCCGGGAAACCTATAAAGCGCTTCGAATCTGTTATAATAAATAAATTTGTTGAATTACCAGCAAATTAAATATCTCTTTGATTATATATATATATATATATATATATATATATATATATATATTGGAAAATGTGTGAAATCCTTGATACAGTTAGGTATATTTAAAAAAAGGAAAAGAATGACTTCACTTGTAGTTCTAAACAATCTAATTTAATTTTATATATATAATTTCATAATATTATAATTTTACAATTTGGTTTTGTAGATCTACAAAACCAAATTGTAAAATTATATATATATACACACACACATATATACATATATACATACATATATACATATATATATGAGAATATGCAGAAAATAAGGGTGAACACAGTTGATTAATATGAATAAAAGATTAGTAAATTGGGTAAAATACTCCTATAGACAGAAAAAGTGGCCTGCAGCTGCTACAGAGAACAATATATATATATATATGAGAAAGAGAGAAAAATATATAAAATATATATATGCGTGCACATGTACACACAAGCATTCTCTGTAGTCGCTGCTAGCCACTTAACCCATCTTTTACCCAACTTTCTGAGCTATCGTTTATAACAATCGACTCTGTTCACAGTTACGTTTTGTTTGAGATTTTCTACATTTCCTAAAAGTTTCATCTCACTTGATACTCCAAAGGTTTGTTTACACATACACGCACACACACGTGTGTGTATATACATATATATACACGTGTGTGTGTATATATATATATGAGGGAGAGAAAATATATAATGAATATATAGAATGTGTGTGAGGTATCTATAGTGATAATTGTAGAATTTTTAATTTGCCAATTTGGAAGCATTAAAATGTTAGCTGTGATATTTCTGATACAATTCCTCCTGCACACACACGCCTATTTCTACTTTTTCTGATATTTATGAGAAAAATATTTCTTTATGCATTAAATTCCAAACACTTATTTAAATTTTTTTTTATATTTCTCATCTTTGTTTTGTTTTTTTTAGTTTGTATTTTCTACAGCTTTATTTACATAAAAGTTAACTTAAATGACCTTGTGTAAAATTCCATAAATAACAGTTCAGAATGAGACTAACCTAACCCTTTTGATACTAAACTCTTAGAATTTGTTCCTGGTTCTAGGATACAATACTGTTTGTTTTAGTATATATTCATCAAAATTCTTTCTCTTATGATTTTTCTAATTTAATGTGAAAGTTAATTATATTATTAAATCACTCCAAATTCGTGGTTATTGAAAGAAATTAATTGAAAATCACAAGCAGTTTTTCATTAGAAATATGTAAATAAAAGGGTTAATAATTCTCCCTACTAATTTTTTATTAATGTTTTGCCCTAGGTTAGTTTGGTTGAGCAGGGTTATGAAAAAATGGCTATCTCACTTTAACCATTGCATCTTTTGATTTCCAGGTATAGTGTATCTTGAAATACATTAGCTTTTAAGGTGTTAGGATGCGTTTTTAGGGAGATATAATTGCTATTTGTATCATAGAGCAACTGTATATAGACCCCTCTGGCAATTAGAGAATCTATTTCTTGTTCTGTGTTTATTATAGAATACATCATTGGTGCAGGTATCGATGGGTGGTTAAAAATTTTGCTTCACTGTTTGGCATCTTGGACAAGTGTTTTCTACTATGATAACCTTGGATTCACTAATGTCATATGTATGTGTTGACATTGCTAGCACAGGCAAGGATGTTTATTTATGTCCTATATAAACAGAACTCCATCAATGACACAATGATTTGATATGTGAAAATCAGTACCTTACTTAAAATTGAATAGGGGTAGCTGTCAGGAAGTGCGTCGACATTGAATGTTGTCACAAAAATGTCCCATCCAACCCATGCTAACGTGCAAAAGCAGACACATAAACATAATGATGATGGTGTGGGGATGATGATGCTGCTGATGATAAAAGCCATCTTTATCAAATTATTCTGTATTTCATTTCTTGGTTGGATATATATTTTCTACAAATTCATAAATATTTTAGACATTTCTACAGCATACATATGATCAACTTGTACCAGTGAAAGAAAGACAAAAAAACATTATGGGATGGAATATTTGGTTATATCAACTTCATTAGCTAAATGATTGCCAAATCTCAGAAAGGATGAGACACAAAGTTGATGCTGATAGAAATTTGAACTTCGAATGAAATATGGCAAAATACCATATGACAACTTGTTTAGCACACTACCAATTAATTTGGCCCTTAGTTATTTTTAAATCATTCATTCATGTTACAAGATCAGCAGTGGTATATCTGGAGTAGTAGACTGGTATAAGTAGTAGAAAGATGGTATGACTGGAGTAGTGGACTGGGAGAAGTGGTAGAAAGATGGTATGACTGGAGTAGTGGACTGGGAGAAGTGGTAGAAAGATGGTATGACTGGAGTAGTGGACTGGGAGAAGTGGTAGAACTGTGGTATAAGATGTCTGAAAAAGAAAATTGTACGAAGTGTTAAAACTGTGGTATATTTGATGGAATGAATTAGTAAATTTGATAGAAAACTAGTATGACTAGTAGATGAGGGTAGAACAGTCGTATGTCTGTAGCAGTGGATTGGTAGACGTGGTAGAATATTGGTCTAAATATCCAGTGACATTTAGTTATATCTCTCTACATTCAGAAATCAAATTCTGTTGAAATCAACTTTCACTTTCATTCTTTAAAGTCAAAATAGTTCACAGTAAAATCAATTCTAAAGTTCTACTTCTTAAACCTTTTTGATACTAACATATACAAGAGAACGCTTGGTTATATGATATAAAATGTCTATATTTAAGTTAAAACCTTCCATTATAGTTTTATGTAAGAAGCCTTTGTTAATATGTTCCAAAAACCAACTTGATAATGAAAATGTAATTATTTTACTAAACCCTTCTGAATTAGTGATTATTGAAGTGTAAAAATATGGTAAAGAAAGTGAAATGTGGATGATTTGATTACTATTTTCAGTCAGCCTAAGTGACTACAGAAAAATGTCCCCTCATTGGTTCATGCTATAAATATTTTGTTTTCCAAAGTTGAAAAAGAATGTACTAAATTTTATAGGGCTCGTATTTTCCTGGTACGTTGTTATAACTAACATCTTTCATTTGTAGTGTCTTCTTAATATTCTGAGAATCAAAATAGTCCTACAGGGTATAACTCTAGTTAAATAAAACCCTGAAAAACATTACCAGACATCATTATCTGGATTGGCAGTATCGGTAGAGGGTCAGACACCATGCTTTCCAGCATAGTTACGTCCCTTTACGATCTGAGTTCAAATCCCGCCGAGGTTGACTTTGCCTTTCATCCTTACGGGGTCGATAAAATAAAGTACCAGTAATGCACTGGGTAATTTGCTGGCCTTGTGCCTAAAGTAGAAACAATTATCAGGAATGGAATTACAAAAATATCTAAAATCTCAGTTTTGATTACATACACTTCACTGGTACTCCAATAATAATAATAATAATTTTTTTCTAACATTGCCACAAGGTCAACAAATTCAGGGATTAAATTCACCCCAGTCTTTCTCTGGTACTTTATTTTATTGACCCTGGAAGGATGAAAAACAGACTTGACCCTAGCAGGATTTGAAATCTAAAGGTATTGTTTGACACACTAACAATTCAGCCAAACCAACTACCATTAATTTCTAACAAATGTGTAAGGCCAGAATGAATTGTTTGGGATAGGGGAACAATCAATTATTTTTAAAAAGTGTGTCATGAATATCAAAAGTTGAAACTGATGCCCAAGCATACTCATAATCTAATATTTTGAACTAGCAACAGAATAAGAGAGTATATAGGTCTATGCAGTTAAGAAGTTCACTTCAAAATTACAAGCTTTTGGAGTTGATTATTTTGAGAGTGGCATTTGTTAGGTAGAATATATGTAGCTCTCTATCATACATAATAAGGATAAGTGTATGTATGTACATCTCCAATACAAAGAAATGATGCACAGAAAATACAATCTAATAGAAGAGGATTTTTTATTTGATAGATTCACTTGTGTAGAGCACACAAAAAATGAAGTTTTGTAATTGCTCATTAGAAATGTTTCATGGCTACTGTCATCTAGATGAACCTATCAACAGTGAGGGTGAATGTTGTCAAAGCACAGTTTCTACTGTCATTAAGTAAGCTACTATCTCTGGTGAAAACAAAGAGCTTGTCTCTCTGAATGAAGGACAGCCTATATGATACTTGTATACAAAGTATAATATTACATGATAGTCAGACATGGTTGATGAATGTGGAGGATATCAAAGACTTGAAAGAAATTAGACAAGCTTAGTTGGTGGCATTATGTCGGCATGTATCAACAGCAGAGAACAAGTGTGATGAGAGAAATATTTGGTATTAGATGAAAATTATTTGCTGTAGTTTGTAAGAGAGAAGAGCTTGATGATATGGAACTGAGATGAATATAAAGAATGGTGGTTTTATAAAAATTGCCAAGCAATGATTGAAAAAGACTTTGGCAAATATCCTCATCCTCTGAGTGTGCTTCTTACAGAGATCGGCATAATTCATTCTCTCCAGTCTGTTTGGTCTGCCATTTCTCACGTTACTTCTTCTCAAGTGCACATTTGCTTTATGTAGGTTGTGGTCTACAAAACATTTGCTTGCCCATGCATCAGTTCTCAAAGATGAATATCACTGATGATCTCATCGTAAGCTCTCCAGCAATGTCCAGTGAATCTGGGGCAAACATAGTGAAGTGCAAATTCAGTTTCAATCTACACAATTTCACTTGGGGTGACTTGCGGCTATGGTAAATGATGCTTGCTCAATGATGCTACTGTTACACAGTAGAATTAAACCCAGGACCTAATGGTTGTGAAGTGAACTTTGTAGCTATTCATGCTTGCTGTGTCCACTAATTATGTTGGTGATTATATACAAACAGACAAATAAATTGAATGATATATATATATATTTACTTTATATTCCTGCTCTGTAGCTATTTCTCTTACTGGTGATAAGGTAGTAATAAATTACTGACCTTTCATGTTTATAGTATATACATAACTATAAATAGTATCATTATTATTATGGTCGGATGCCATGCTTTGCAGCAAAGGGTTACGGCCCTTGCCATTCTGTGTTCAAATCCCACCAAGGTTAACTTTGTCTTTCATCCTTACGGGGTGGATAAAATAAAGTACCAGTAATACACTGGATAATTGCTGGCCTTGTGCCAAAAAGTAGAAACAATTATTATTATTATTATTATATATATGAAAATTAATGGAAGATTTTAATATCATATATTCAACAGTCTGTGCTACCATTCCTTGCACTCTTATTATAAAGTATCACAAACATTTCCTGTCAATATACCATTCATTGATATTAATGATTACTTATATATATATAAATATGTGTGTGTTTGTATTTATATATATGCAATTGTTGTATATCTCTCTGTGTGAGAATATATATGATATATTATGTTAAGCTTGTCTCTTCATCTGTGCATACTGTGAAGAATTTTAATTTCCAAGAAGATATGAATATGAAATTTTGAAAGATACTAGAGTTGTAGATTTTCTTTGTTTCTTTGTTTATTTCTTTACTGATCATCATCATCGTTATCATCATCATCACCATTATCATCATCAGACATTATCACACATGGTATAGATTTAGCTATCAGCTGAGTCTATTGTGAAATTGACACTCCCACCCCACCCTGCCTTTTTTGGTAAAGATGATCAGGTGCTCTAGCTCTGCTTGGAGACTAGAGTAAATGTTGTTGTTGGTTTCTATGAAGTTGGGAGGTTTAAGGACAGATGATTTCTTTTTTTTTTTAAGAATAAACCCGCATCACCTTCAATGGGAGGGCAGAAGGTGCTGCCTTCATGTAAATTTTATGAAATTGAGGTGATAGGGGTGAGATTTGGTATGGTTAAACATGGTTATTCTAAGTATCTGTATGTGGGCACCAAGAATTGCTTTTGGTGTATCATGGTTATCTGCACTGGTGAATGGGGAGTCTGGATTCACCCTATGTTGTTTCTACCCCTATTTTAGAAATCTTTTTTTATATTATTTTATTCTATATTATTACTGAAATTTATTATTTGTTAATGTAACTTTACAAATTATTGTTCTTCTCAATCTTAACTTCATATACCACCCCCAACATTTTCTTGTTTGTATTTTACTTTTGTACCATATCTAACATCTAGAACCCTTGTTGCCAATTGAACACATTATTATTATTATTGGTGGTGGATTGGCAGTATTGGTAGAGCGTCGGATAATATGCTTTGTGGCATAGAGTTATGGCTATTTACATTTCGAGTTCAAATCCTGCCAAGGTTATCTTTGCCTTTCATCCTTACATGGTTGATAAAATAAAATACCAGTATCAAACTGGGATGATTTAATTGACTTTCTCGTCCACCCCAAATTACTGGGCTTGTGCCTATAATAGAAACCATTATTATTATTATTAGCTTTTTGTTTGTTACACTTTCATGAAAATATGGCAATTATTTTTAAAGAAAGTGTTGCTTTTTCTGGAAGCTTAATGAGTTTAAGATCAAACATTGTTGTTATTGCTCCTATTTTCATTCTTGTTGTTCTTGTTTGATTTTTTTTAGCTTGTATATATTTATTTATTTTTGTCTAATTTTCTCTCTATTGACATTTTACTTACGAGTGACGCAGGAAAGAGATAGAAAAAATATATATAATTAACCTACAATTATTTTGCGTGACTAAATTACTATAAATACAACATGAGAACAGCAACTGAGTGCAAAACTATCTAATGTATCTAAGAAGGAAGATAAAAAAAAAGAATTGAATAATTTTATTTTCTTCACAGGAAGATCAGTTTCCAAACACGACTGGTAATATTTGATGTTTATGTAATTGTCGTTGTCATGGAATCCATAATATCCTCTATAATATTCTCTTTAAATTTCCACATATTGGATACCTATACAATAAACTTCTTGTATACTTAAATGTTACATACACTGCCTGCTTTGTTATGCAGCTTATGGTCAGTTTATGGTACCTGCAGCTCATATATATATAGGTGTGGGGTATATGTATATATCTTCTTCTTCCTTAGAGGGTCATGCGGGCAGTCCTCAAACACTCCTTCCAGCGGGTCCTGTCAGAGCAACTGTCTCCAACTGATCTGGCTGGATCCCCAAGCATGACCAGCCAAGCTTATGGATGTTATCCAACCAGCGCTTGCTCGGGGTCTACCCTGGGTCTCCTGCCAGTTGGTTTAGCCCGTAAAATCTGTCCACCGATTCTTTCCTGAGACATTTTAACCACATGCTCATGTGTGTTTGTATATATACATATATGTGTGTGGTGTGTATCTATATATCTACATATGGAGGAGGTGGTTGTGTATATATATATACACACACACACACACATATATCATAGATATACAATATTTATATGTTGTATATATATAACTTTGGATTATTTAGAATACCAACTATTGTTTTCAGAGACATACCTAGGTGTAGGGGGTTTATCTGGAATTTCTTGGAGGAATCTTTTCAATGACATTTTGAATTTTATGGGATCTGTTTCTGCATTTATGTGTTTTGGTGTGATGTTAAAGAGAGCGACACCAATTGAGGTGAAATAATTGTGCCATAATGTTTGATTTTTGTAGTGGGTGGATAGCATGGGGCCCAAGCCTTAGGTGTACTTTAAAGATGATGCCAACATCATTTGGACAATGTTGATGGAATATTTTCCACATCATGCAGATAATGTAGTGCTCACAGTGGCATTGGAGAGAGTAGAGTTTGAGCTTTTCTAGTCAACCCCAATTGTCGAGGCCTGTCATATTGTTGTTATTGTTAATTATCATTGTATGTTGCATGTACATAGCCCAATAGTATTCATTGTAGTTCCATCTATAAATGTGTATGTCCACTCTTATGAAATGAGTCTATTCCACATCATTGATTATATGACTACACCTCTAATCATTCGGACTGTGTTACTGTGGTGCAGTTATAAATTCC
>OZ024740.1:101649411-101669411 GCA_964016885.1 Eledone cirrhosa
ATAATTTTAAAGGATTGTAAATAAAACGAGTAAATCAGACAAAGTTGGAATTCATTTTATTAATATAATCTTCTATACACAATCATGCACACCCATGTATATATATATATATATATATATATATATATATATATATATATATATACATATACATATATATATACATATATATATATATATATATGTACATATATATATGTACATATATGTATACATATATATATGTACATATATATATATATATACATATATATACATATATATACATATATATATATATATACATATATATATATATATATACATATATATATATGTATATATATAAATATATATATGTATATTTATATATGTATATATGTATATGTATATGTATATATATATATGTATATGATAAATATGAATATGTATATATATGAATACGTATATATATGAATATGTATATATATGTATATGTATATATATGTATATGTATATATATGTATATGTATATATATGTATATGTGTATATATATATATATATATATATATATATATATATATATATATATATGTATATATATATATATATATGTATATATATATGCATATATATATATATATATATATATATATATATATGTGTGTATGTATATATATATGCCTATATATATATATATGTATATATATATGCATATATATATATATATATATATATATATATGTATGTATATATATATGCATATATATATATATATATATGTATGTATATATATATGCATATATACATATATATATACATGTATGTATATATATATGCATATATATATATATATCATCATCATCATCACCGTTTTACGTCCGTTCTTCCACGCTAGCATGGGTTAGACAGGTTGTCCTGTTGTGGGCAGTGTCTGGTCGGCTGACCATGCCTTGCTCATACAGGAACTGATCTGGCTTGATTTCTACAGCTGGATGCCCTTCCTAACACCAACCTCATTTACAGTGAGTGCTGGGTGCTTTTTCGTGGCGCCTACACGTCCACTTTACAGTGTGGGCTGGGTGCTTTTTTGCCGTGGCACCTCCATGGCCACCTTGCGGTGGAGGGGGGGGGGCATATTGTTTATATGCTTCAGCATGTACCCATGGGAGGTCGGGTACCCTGTATTACTGCGTGACGCCAGAAGTCACGGTCGTGTGTCATTGACTTTGAGAGGTGTAGTTGGGTAAGGTCGGCTTTTATCACCTCATCCCAAGTCATCTTGGGTCTCCCCACTCCGCGGTTTCCATCAACTTCTAGTGCTCTGCACCTTTTTATGCAGCTGTCATCCTTCATACGCATCACATGTCCATACCAGCGTAACCGCCTCTCCTGCACGCAGCATTTGATTCCTCTTATGCTCAGTCTCTCTCTCAATTCCTTTATGCTTTGTCGTTCACGTATATTACTGTTACACATCCATCGGAGCATGCAGGCTTCGTTTCTCTCTAATCTACGTAAGTCTTCCACCTTCAGCGCCCAGGTCTCACTACCATGCAACATCGCTGTTCGGATACACGCATCATACAGTCTGCCTTTCATTCTGAGGGAGAAGCCTTTTGCAGCTAGCAGTGGTAGTAGTTCCCTAAACTTCTTCCATCCCGTTCTTACCCTAGTTATTGTACTTTCTGAGCACCCACCTCCGTTGCTAATTCGGTCACCTAGGTAGCAGAAGCTGTCTACTGTTTCTACAGGGCCCTCCCAGAGATTGGTGGTACTTGTTTCCTGTGGCTGTTTGCTTGCTGTTTCAGCACAGCTGCTGCATGTGAATCCTACATTCTTAATTAAGCTTCCTGAGATCCCGCTACATCTCTTGTGTACCCATTGTTTGCATTTGGGGCAGAGAATGGAGTTTCTACCTACACCTTTCCTACATACTGAGCAAGGCCATTTCCCTGAGGGGATCTGGGTTCTGTTTTCTCGTCTACTTACAAGGACCTTAGTCTTTGTCATGTTGACTTTGAGGCCCTTTCTCTCTAGTCCCTGCTTCCAGGTTTGGAATTTATTCTCTAGTTCTACCATAGATTCAGCTATGAGTGCGAGGTCATCAGCATACAGGAGTTCCCATGGGCATCCGGTCTTAAACTCCTCCGTTATTGCCTGCAGGACTATGATGAACAGGAGAGGGCTAAGAACAGAGCCCTGGTGGACCCCAACCTGTACGCTAAATTCCTCGCTATACTCATTGCCAATCCTAACTTTGCTGACTGCTCCCCTATACATGGCTTGTACCGCTTTCACAAGCCATTCATCTACTCCTAGTTTTCTAAGAGCCCACCAGATTACTGCACGTGGAACTCTGTCAAAGGCTTTCTCAAGGTCGACAAATGCCAAGTAGAGTGGCTTACTTTTAGCTAGGTACTTTTCCTGTAATTGCCTCACAAGGAAGAGGGCATCAGTGGTGCCTTTCCCTGGTACAAACCCAAATTGCATCTCGTCTATATTCACCCGGTCCCTAATCAGCTGTGCTATAACTCTTTCTGTTACTTTCATGACCTGGTCCATCAACTTTATACCTCTATAGTTTCCTCTATCTAGTGCATCGCCTTTACCTTTGTAGCAGTTGACAATGATGCTACTGCACCAATCTTTTGGTATGGCCCCCTCTAGTATTACCTGGTCAACGATACGTGTGGTTATAGTGTGACCTACAGACCCAGATGCCTTCAGCATCTCGGCAGCTATACCCGATGGACCGGTTGCCTTCCCTATCTTCATATCTCTGATTGCCTTACTTACTACGCTGCCGCTGACTTGTACTGCTGGTCCCTCTATAGGGTCTACGTGGGGTAGGGTCTCTTCTTCCCATGCATTCTCCTCATTTAGTAATCTATCATAATGACTCTTCCATGCATCTTTCTTCTCAGCACTTGTGAGGGCAAGCTCACCTTTATCATTCCGGATACACTTCTCTCCAATGACATCACAACTATCTCTGACACACTGCCTCGCAATCTTGAATACCTCCTGTTTCTGGTCCTCACGTTGTAAAACATGCTTGAATTTTCTATCCTCTGCTTCCCTCCTAGCTAAGTATACTTGTCGCCTAGCTTCCCTCTTGGTCTCTATGTAATGTACCCTGCTCCCCCCGTTCTTCCATTCTTTCCATGCCTGTCTCTTGGCCTTGACTGCTTCATCTACCTTATTGTTCCACCACCAAGTCACTCTCCTCCTGCTTGAGGTCTTACTCCAGCCACAAACCTCATCCGTCGCCTCTAGTAAGTTATTTTTTAGGAACTCCCAGTTCTCTTCTACGTTAAATGTCTCTATCTGTTCTTCTTTACTGTCGTAGGCGTTGAGTAAAATATCTTTAAATCTGTTACTGGTTGAGGGGACTTTCAGCTTCCAGATCTTTCTTCTCCAGGTTGGCCTCTGTTTCAGGGCTCGTCTAGTTCTGACCGTGAGGTCGCTGACAACTAAGCTATGTTGGGATGTACATTCCTCACTAGGGAAGGCTTTTGTGTTTACGACCGTCCATCTGTCACGTCCTCTGATGAGGATAAAATCTAACTGACTAGAGTGCTCCCCTGATCTATAGGTGATCAGGTGGTTGTCGGGTTTTTTAAAGTTTGTGTTACATATCGACATGTCATTGGCGTCGCAGAATTCTAGAAGTCTGAATCCTTCCTCATTCCTTGTGCCAACTCCATGGCCTCCATGTACTCTATTGAAGCCGTCGCAGTGTTTACCTACGTGTCCGTTAAAATCTCCTGCAATGATTAGGAAGTCCTTGTCGTCTGTTAGAGCAGTAGTGTGTATTAGGGACTCGTAAAACCTATCCTTAAGTTCGTCTGGCAGCCCCGATTGGGGTGCGTAAGCTGATATTATTGTGGTAATTGTCTTATTCAGGACTAGTCTAAGTTTAATGATTCTTGCATTTACCCTGTACACTGAGATTACTTTATCTACCCACTTGTCAGCTAGTAGAGTACCTACACCACCCATCCCATCGTCATTTCCCACCCAGAAAAATTTGTAGCACTGGCTTTTTCCTACAAGGACTCTAGCAGACCCTCCTCTCCATCTAGTCTCTTGCACACAGCATACATCAACTTCCTTTCGCTCTAGCATTTCTACGATTTCTCCTGCTCTTCCTTTCATTGAGCCTACATTGATGGTACCAACTCGGAGTTTTGGGCATTTGTCGACACTCGTAGGGGAGGGTCTCTGGGTTGGCGCTTCACGTGGGTGCTTGGTAGCTCGCAGATTCATATTTCATCTATTGATTCAGAGTTGCTCGTGTATTCCCAGCTCATCCATCCATAACGGTGGGAAAATTGAGGGCTAGAAGAACAGTGGTGGTGGGGTAATGGCAGGGTGTGTATATATATATATATACAGGGTGTGTATATATATATATATATATATATAGCGGCGATGAATTAGTTTTGCGAGGTTTTTTATATGAAATCGTGTGTCGAAACAGATATTGTTATATTTGGGGAGGGTCATATTTGCGTAATATTGCCAGAATTAATAACAGAACACACTCACTGTTTGGTTGGTTTTCGCTTCTCGCTGTCTTTTATATATATATATCTGCGATCTAACTTACTCGGTCCTCAATGTTGCCATTGACTGACCGGCGGTCAAAAATAATACAGATACAATATAGACAAACACATATATATATAGTTTACATAAATCTTTCGTTGCACATCTGCAACATCGTCAGTGGTGTTATATTCATTGTTCCTCCTGTTGTGTTGTATGTCTACGCCATTTTTTTTTTTTTTTTTTTTTTTGTTCAGTCTGAACAAAAAAAAAAAATGGCGTAGACATACAACACAACAGGAGGAACAATGAATATAACACCACTGACGATGTTGCAGATGTGCAACGAAAGATTTATGTAAACTATATATATATGTGTTTGTCTATATTGTATCTGTATTATTTTTGACCGCCGGTCAGTCAATGGCAACATTGAGGACCGAGTAAGTTAGATCGCAGATATATATATATAAAAGACAGCGAGAAGCGAAAACCAACCAAACAGTGAGTGTGTTCTGTTATTAATTCTGGCAATATTACGCAAATATGACCCTCCCCAAATATAACAATATATATATATATAGATAAAGACAAATTCACCCCTTGGACGAGAATGCGAGCACTCCTCATTGTTTCGACCGCGGACGGCTAACATAACCCCATCGCCCCCCGCCCCTCACCGCCCCCAACCCCCAAACGCAATCCAAAACTTCAGAGTTGGTACCATAAATGTAGGCACCCTAAAGGGTCGCGCTAACGAGGTTGTAGAAATGCTTGAACGTAAGGAGGTCGATGTTTGTTGTATTCAAGAGACCAGGTGGAGGGGTGGGTCTGCTAGGTTCATTGAGGGTAAAAAACGTTGTTATAAGCTTTTCTGGGTGGGAAACGACGATGGGCTGGGTGGAGTAGGAATCATGGTAGCAGAAAAGTGGGCAGATAAGATAATAGACGTAAATAGAGTGAACGACAGAATAATTAAAATACGACTTGTCCTCAATAGAACTACGGTGACAGTAATATCTGCGTACGCACCCCAATCCGGACTGCCCGGCACTATAAAAGACAGATTCTATGAGACACTGATGCTAACTACCTCCCAAATATCCGACAGTGACTATATAATTATCGCAGGCGACCTAAATGGTCACGTTGGACAACATTGTGACGGCTACGACGAAATCCATGGAGGCTATGGGTTTGGTACTAGAAATGAGGAAGGCTCCAGAATCCTGGAATTCTGTGATGCAAATAACCTAACTATCTGTAACACTAACTTCAAAAAACGTGACAATCACCTGATCACCTATAGATCCGGGGAACACACAAGCCAGGTAGATTATATCCTTACCAGAAGACGTGACAGAGTGTCTGTTGTTAACACTAAATCCCTCCCCCATGAAGAATGCACCTCCCAACATAGACTGATAATTAGCGACCTCATAGTCAGGACGAGACGTACTCGACAACAGAAGAGGACTATCCTCAGGAGGAAAATATGGAAGTTAAAGGACCCCACAGCCAGGAATAAATTTCAAAGCATATTACTTGATGCTTTCGACAGTAAGGAAGAACATTTAGAGTCGGACAATATAGAGGGAGAGTGGGAATTTCTGAAAGCAAACCTGCTGTTGGCGACAGACGAGGTCTGTGGCTGGAGCAGGCCTGTAGGCAGGAGGAGAGTAACATGGTGGTGGAACAGTAAGGTGGAGGGGTCAATTAAGGCCAAAAAGCAGGCTTGGAAAGTATGGCGGGATGGGGGAAGTAGAGAGGACTATCAAGTGGCCAGGAGGGAAGCTAGGAGACAAGTGTACTTAGCAAGAAGGGAAGCTGAGGAAAGAAAGTTCAAGCATGTTCTACAACGCGATGACCAAAAACGTGAGGTGTTCAGGATTGCTAGGCAATGCGTCAAGGAAAACCGTGATATTGTCGGGGAGAAGTGTGTACTAAACGACGATGGCACACTTGCCATCACCGACGCTGATAAGAAGGTAGCTTGGAAGTGTCACTATGAAAGGCTTCTAAATGAGGAGAATAATTGGGAGAAAGGCAGTCTCCCCCATATCGACCCAATAGAGGGACCAGCAGTGTTAGTCGAGGGGAGTATAATAAGTAAGGCAATCAAGGATATGAAGACTGGTAAGGCGGCTGGGCCTTCGGAAATAGTTGCTGAGATGCTGAAGGCATCTGGCACGGTGGGACACACCATGGTCACCCGCATAGTTAACCAAGTCGTACAAAACGGGGTTGTTCCGAAGGACTGGCATAGCAGCATCATCGTTAACTGTTATAAGGGTAAAGGAGACGCCCTAGATAGGAGTAACTATAGAGGCATTAAATTAATCGACCAGGTCATGAAGGTCACGGAAAGAGTAATAGCGCAACTAATCAGAGAGAGAATTGACCTAGATGAAATGCAGTTCGGGTTTGTGTCAGGCAAAAGTACCACAGACGCTCTTTTCATAGTACGACAACTACAAGAGAAGTACCTAGCTAAAGGTAAACCCCTCTACTTAGCTTTTGTCGACTTGGAGAAAGCCTTCGACAGAGTCCCCCGCTCCATTATCTGGTGGGCTCTTAGAAAACTAGGCGTTGACGAATGGCTTGTGAGGGCTATACAAGCCATGTATAAAGAAACAGTCAGCAAGGTTAGAATTAACAACGAATATAGTGAAGAGTTTAGCGTAAAAGTCGGCGTCCATCAGGGCTCTGTTCTCAGTCCACTACTATTTATTATTGCCCTTCAGGCCATAACAGAGGAGTTCAAGACAGGCTGCCCATGGGAACTCCTATACGCAGACGACCTGACACTCATAGCGGAATCAATGGCCGAGCTAGAGAAGAAATTCCAAACATGGAAGCACGGCCTAGAGTCAAAAGGACTTAAAATTAACCTGGCTAAGACCAAAGTACTAGTTTGTAGGAAAGAAAACAAGGCGGCGGTCCCTTCTGGGAAATGGTCGTGCTCGGTGTGTAGGAAAGGCGTAGGTAGAAACTCCATTTTATGTCCTAAATGCAAAGTATGGGTGCATAAAAGATGTAGTGGGATCACAGGTAGGCTAACTAAGAACATAGATTTTACATGTGGCCGGTGCTCTGGTGCAATAAGTAGCAGCAAGTGCCCACAAACTACTAGCTCTTTCAATTGCGCAGAGGGTTCTATAGAAATAGTGGACAGCTTCCGTTACCTGGGCGATAAAATCAGCAGTGGGGGAGGGTGCTCTGAAAGTACTGTAGCTAGAGTCAGAACTGGTTGGAAAAAGTTCAGAGAGCTTATACCACTATTAGCTGCTAAAGGGTTCTCACTAAAAATGAAAGGCAGGTTGTACGATGCCTGCATACGAACAGCAATGCTGCATGGCAGTGAGACCTGGGCATTGTGTGCAGAGGATATACGCAGACTAGAGAGGAACGAAGCTTGCATGCTCCGCTGGATGTGTAACAGTAATATACGTGAACGGCAAAGCATAAACGAACTAAGGAATAAATTAGAGATAAGAGGGATCAGATGTTGTTTACTCGAGAGAAGGCTACGTTGGTATGGACACGTGATGCGCATGAAAGTCGATAGCTGTATAACAAAGTGCAGGGCAATAAAGATAGACGGTAGTCACGGAATAGGCAGACCTAGAAAAACCTGGGACGAGCTGATAAACTCCGACATCACACACTTACACCTCTCCAAGACAATGTCACTGGACCGAGACCTTTGGCGGTACTCAGTAACAGAGAAGACCCGCCTTACCTAAATATATAGTAAAACCTACTCCAGCCAGTAGGCATCTCTAACAAATACACCCCGTCCCACCACCCCCACCCGATCCACACCACCCCGTTCTATGTAAAGTTATGTTGGTGCCGCGCCATCGAGGCCGAAACAAATGAGATCGTGTAGGTGTCACGACAAAAAAACACACAGTCCACGCTGTAATGTGGCCGTGTAGGCAACACGGTAAAAACCTCCCAGACCCACACTGTAAATGTGGTTGGTGTTAGGAAGGGCATCCAACTGTAGAAAACCTGCCAGACAGTCCTATGCGAGCGAGACAATCACTCTTGCCTCAAGTGGGACTACCCCCGTCCAAACCCATGCAAGCGTGGAACACGGACGTTAAACGCTGATGATGATGATGATGATGATGATATATATATGTATATATATATGCATATATATATATATATATATATATATATATGTATATATATATGCATATATATATATATGTATATATATATATATATGTATATATATATATATATATGCATATATATATATATATATGTATATATATATATGTATATATATATATGTATATATATATATGCATATATATATATATATGCATATATATATATATATGTATATATATATATATATATATATATATATATGTATATATATATATGCATATATATATATATATATGTATATATATATATGTATGTATATATATATGTATATATATTAATAAAAGGAATTCAAACTTTGTCTGATTTACTCATTTTATTTACAATCCTTTAAAATTATAATTGTTTCTACTCTAGGCACAAGGCCAGCAAATTATCCAGTGTATTACTGGTACTTTATTTTATCGACCCCATAAGGATGAAAAGCATAGTCAACCTCGGCGGGATTTGAACTCAGAATGGCAAGGGCCATAACTCTATGCGTCAAAGCATGGTGTCCGACCCTCTACTGATACTGCCAATTTACAATTTACTCGCTTTAAAATTATAATGATATTATAATGAAATAGTATGGTAGAATATTAAATGTTAAATGTTAATTGAACAAGTACTTTCATGCTTTCGCAATCTTCAGGTTCATATTCAGTGGTGACAGTCAAGTTTGCGATTTTCAACTGTAATGAGATGGGTACTTGCAGAAATATGACAACAACATATATAGGCGAGACAGCTCGTAGCATAGATGAAAGGATAGACCAACACTGGGGGAACTAAAAGGACGAACAAACGGTTCAGTACTATACGAACACGCCAGACAACAACACGACGGTAACATAGACAACATAGAAATTAAAATAATATCTAAACATAGAAATGACCCAGCAGATAGGCAAATCAGAGAGGCCAGTGAAATAGAACTTAGAAGGCCGAAGCTAAACAGAAAAAAATAAATGGAATAACAACAACACCCAAACACACAATACTGACCTAAGAGAAATATAAATAAATAAATAAATACATACACAAGCACAGTAACAACAAACACATATAAAGACACACTAGTAAACTAAGATAGAATACAATAACCAAAACACAGTCACCCAAACACGAACACACATCAAACACTATACACACACACAAATGCATGCGCAGAGAAGACAAAAATAAATAAATAAATAAATAAACAGATTAAATAAAGATGCGTAGACATACAATAAAACAGGAGGAAACATAATAGCACCACTGACGATGTTGTAGATGTGCAACGAAAGAACTTTGCTAGACTATATATATATGTTTGTGTCTATATTATATCTGTATTTTTGACCGTTGGTCAGTCAATGGTAAACATTGAGGACCGAATAAATTAACTGATATAAAAGATACAGAAGCGAAAACCAACCAAACAGTGAGTGTGTTCTGTTATTAATTCTGGCAATATTATTACAACAATATAACCCCCCCCCCATAGATATATATGTATATATGTATATATATATATATTTATGTATACATATATATATGTATATATATGTATATATATGTATATATATGTATATATATATATATATATGTATATATGTATATATGTATATATATATATATATATATATGTATATGTATATATGTATATATGTATATATATGTACATATATATATCCAAAATTAAATTAAGGGTTGTCATGTCTGAGAGACATGCGCCATATCCACTGTAGAATAAGCTCAAAGATTCCAATGAATAGATCCGAGCATTTCATATCAACTAGAAATAGATTGACATATATATATATAAAATAAACATATGGAACAATCACAGGGAATAATTTGTAAAGAATGTAAGCACACATAGCTAGGTAGGTAACCAATTAAAGTTTAACTAGAACTTTAAATATAGACCTTTTAAAATGATTAATCTCCTTTGTATATATTTCTTTAAGTAAAAGATATATTTCACCAATTAATCAGTAAATCACAGCAGTCAAATCCTGGATGGTCACCAAAGGAGAAGAAAATAACTATCTGCGTTTACAAAGCAAATGCAAATCTGTGAATGACTCGAACCACGTGTTGCATTTTTAAAAATACACACATCGCACAGCGTCATCCCAGTGGCGTGAATAGGATTATCGACAGCTAGAAATAGCAGCCGAGTCCATTCAACTGAGTTAGCTCTACAATTAAGGGGCCGCATATATATCCAAAATTTAATTAAGAGTTGTCATGTCTGAGAGACATGCACCATATCCACTGTAGAATAAGCTCAAAGATTCCAATGAATAGATCCGAGCGTGTCATATCAACTAGAAATAGATTTACATATATATATATATAAAATAAACATATGGAACAATCACAGGGAATAATTTGTAAAGAATGTAAGCACACATAAGCAATTAAAGTTTAACTAGAACTTCAAATATAGATACCTTTCAAAATGATTAATCTCCTTTGTATATATTTCTTGAAGTAAAAAATATATTTCACCAATTAATCAGTATATCACAGTAGGCAAATCCTGGATGGTCACCAAAGTTGTTATGAAATGCTCGGATCTATTCATTGGAATCTTTGAGCTTATTCTACAGTGGATATGGTGCATGTCTATAAGCTATAAGCTTTTCTGGGTGGGAAATGACAATGGGATAGGTGGGATAGGAATCATGTTAGCAGAAAAATGTGTAGATAAGATAATAGACGTAAATAGAGTGAACGACAGAATAATTATAATAAGACTTGTCCTAAATAGAACTACTGTGACAGTAATATCTGCGTATACACCACAATCCGGACTGCCTAGCGCTATAAAAGACAGATTCTATGAGACATTGATGCTCACTACCTCCCAAATAACCGACATTGACTACATAATTATTGCTGGCGACCTAAATGGTCACGTTGGACAACATTGTGACGGCTATGACGGAATCCATGGAGGCTATGGGTTTAGTACTAGAAATGAGGAAGGCTCCAGAATCCTGGAATTCTGTAATGCAAATAACCTAACAATCTGTAACACTAACTTCAATAAACGAGACAATCATTTTATCACCTATAGATCAGGGGAACACGCCAGTCAGATAGAGTATATCCTTACCAGAAGACGTGATAGAGTGTCTGTTGTAAACACTAAATCCTTCCCCATGAAGAATGCACCTTCCAACATAAACTCATAGACAGCGACCTCATAGTCAGGACAAGACGTACTCGAGAACAGAGGAGGACTATCCTCAGGAGAAAAATACGGAAGCTAAAGGACCCAACAACCAGTAATAAATTTAAAAGCATATTACTTGATGCTTTCGACAGTAAGGAAGAGCAATTAGAGTCTTACAATATAGAGGAACAGTGGGAATTCCTGAAAGCCGTTACCTGGGTGACAAAATCAGCAGTGGGGGAGGGTGCTCTGAAATTACAGTAGCTAGAGTCAGAACGGGATGGAAAAAGTTCAGAGAGCTTATACCACTATTGGCCGTTAAAGGGTTCTCTCTAAAAATGAAAGGCAGGCTGTATAATGCCTGCATATGAACAGCAATGTTACATGGCAGTGAGACCTGGGCATTGTGTGCAGAGGATATACGCAGACTGGAGAGGAACGAAGCTTGCATGCTCCGCTGGATGTGTAATAGTAATATACGTGAACGGCAAAGCATAAACGAACTAAGGGAGAAATTAGGAATAAGAGGGATCAGATGTTGTTTACTCGAGAGAAGACTACGTTGGTATGGTCACGTGATGCGCATGAAAGACGACAGCTGTATAAAAAAGTGCAGGGCGATAAAAACAGACGGTAGCCACGGAGTAGGCAGACCCAGAAAAACCTGGGACGACCTGATAAACTCCGACCTCACACACTTACACCTCTCCAAGACAATGTCACTGGACCGATATCTTTGGCGCTACACAGTAATACAGAAGACCCGCCTTACCTAAGTACAAAGCGAAACCTACAGTCAGTAGGCACCTCTAACAAAAATACACCCCTGTCCCACTACCCCCACCCCATCCACACCAACCCCTTCAATGTGAAGTTATGTTGGTACCACAACATCCAGTCCGAAACAAATGAGGTCGTGTAGGTGTCACGACAAACAAACACACAGTCCACGCTGTAATGTGGCCATGTAGGTAACGCGGTAAAAACCCCCCAGTCCACACTGTAAACGTGGTTGGTGTTAGGAAGGGCATCCAGCCGTAGAAAACCTGCCAGACAGTCCTATACGAGCAGGACAACCAATCTTGCCTCAAGTGGGAAAACTCCCGTCCAAGCCCATGCAAGCGTGGAAGATGGACATTAAACGATGATGATGATGATGATGATGATATATATAATGTGTGTGTGTGTGTGTGTGTGTTATAAATTATCAGAGTACTGGGCGAAATGTGGGAATCCCTGCAACCATAACAAAATATATAATAGCTAAGATAATTGGGTAAAATACTCCTGAAGGTGTTAAAAAGTGGCCAGTATAGAAAATTGAACTCCATATTTCTTGATTCCAGTTGACTGATTTTATCATTAATCCTCTCAGACCTGGGCTCCTGAGCATACACAGCTCAAAAAGTAATGACTGCAGGCAAACTAATGAATAGAGTCAACACAAGGTGCAGTAATTGTATCTACCCACTCTTCAACTATATTTCTATAATCTCCACTATTATCAGAATCAGCTGTGCGAGGGACACACCAAATTGTTCGCCCAAATTGCCACTTTCCTCACCACTTTTGCAAGTTTCATTGTCTGAATCACCTATGCTCTCTGTGTAAAGATAATCTTGTTGAACTTCTTGCTCACTCCCAATTATAAAATAAATGTCATTAATAATTTCCTTAACTGTAAAGAGTTTAGACTGTGCTCGTTTTCCAAACAAAGTGCTAAGTTCATCACACGCATTTTTCATTGCAAAAAAAGAATCTTTTTTTTTTCAATTAAGAACAAACGTATACAACAGCCTTAGGAGACACCACTAATAATACGTCATAAACACATATAAATACAAACCTGCAATGTGATCAGTTGTCTATTTTTAGTATTTTATTTTATTTTATTTTTCTAAATGTGTTGTTCAATATTGCTTTAACAGGAATCCAGTAGAGATTACATTTAGGCTATTATCACTCTAACAGAAATACAGCATGACAAACCACTGATCCTAATGACTGCCAAATATGGGAAACAGCCATGGAAACTAAAGTAGTGCTAACACCCATCAATCTAGTGATGGGTTACCACAGTTTTAGAATCAATTTTATATTTATACCTAAAAGAAAATTGGAAAAGCTTTCTTAAAGACTTTCATTTTATGGAATGATGCTTTAGATAAACGACAGGAATTTTAAAATATCATAAACAATATAAAAACCAATATTTAATTTCTGATGAAATTTAGCATATTTTTTATTAAAACTTAGGTTGACAGATTGAAATGGATTTCTGTTATAAACCTGTAGACTCTAAACAATATTTACTGTTCATATACCGCCATCCTAAATATATATTTATATATTTATATATATATATAAAATATATATTTATATATTTATATATATTTATATATTTATATATATTTATATATTTATATATAATTTATATATAAATATATATTTATATATTTATAAAATAACCTTCCTGCTCCCTACTATTCTCACCCCCCCCCCCCCCATACATTGTGTACACGCCTACTGGCTCTCTCTCAATCCCATCCCCTCTCTCTTCAAACATAAAATAAACTGTTGCGTGGTACGAAACTCAGAATTTGTCGACCCATATTCTTGGCTACATCGCTCGCTCGCTCTTCTGTGAAATGTAATGTACGAATCCTATTTTCTCGTCTCTCCATGTTCCCTTGTCCATTCATCTATCTGTATCATATCGCCCAGAATACGACCTTTTCTTTTTCAATGCTATTCGATAATTCTGTCTGATCGTTCAAAATAATCTTCTTGTATTTTAAAATCCCATAATTCTTCCCTTATTACAGTTATATGCTCGTTCAATTATGGCCAAAATTTCGTGGATTTTATTTTATAATCTTCTCGCTAATTACCCTAGTTATATGCTCGTCCAATTATGGCCAAAAATTCGTGGATTTTATTCTATAAACTTCTCTCGGTTTTTATTTTTATAAAAACTCCTCGCTCGTTTAAATATGGTCGAAATTCTAGGATTTTATAAAATAACCTTCCTACTCCCTACGAAATTCTAGGATTTTATGTTATAACCTTCTCGCTAACTACCTCAGATCCCCCTCCCCCACTCACCACCATTATTATTTGGACCAATCATAAGTCAGCGGCCTATGTTATCACTTCTTAAGTTTAGACCTGGTTGCCTTTCGATATGATGGATGGACTACGTAGTTCTGGAGAGTCTGAAAAAATATGGACACTCAGTGACAATGCCAAAGATAAAGACAAATTCACCTCATGCTGCCGGACGAGAATGCAAGGACTCCTCTTTATTTAGGCCGCAGACAGCTAACATAGCCCCATCCCCATCACTCCTCCCTGCGTCCTGTCCTTCCCACCCACCAAACGCAATCCAAAACTTCAGAGTTGGTACCATGAATGTAGGTACCTTAAAACGCCGCTCTAACAAGGTTGTAAAGGGGCTTGAACGTAAGGAGGTTGATGTTTGCTGTATTCAAGAGACCAGGTAGAGGGGTGGGTCTGCTAGATTCATTGTGGGTAAAAAACGATGCTATAAGCTTTTCTGGGTGGGAAATGACAATGGGCTGGGTGGAGTAGGAATCATGCTAGCAGAAAAATGGGTAGATAAGATAATAGACGTAAATAGAGTGAACGACAGAATAATTAAAATAAGACTTGTCCTCAATAGAACTACTGTGACAATAATATCTGCGTATGCACCCCAACCCGGACTGCCTGGCATTATAAAAGACAGATTCTATGAGTCGTTAATGCTCATTACCTCCCAAATAACCGACAGTGACTATATAATAGGGGAAACTATAGAGGCATTAAATTAATTGACCAGGTCATGAAGGTCACAGAAAAAGTAATAGCGCAACTAATCAGAGAGCGAATTGATCGAGATGAAATGCAGTTCGGGTTTGTGTAAGGTAACTACAGAAGTACCTAGCTAAAAGTAAACCCCTCTACTTAGCTTTTGTAGACCTGGAGAAATCCTTTGACAGAGTCCCCCGCTCCATTATCTGGTGGGCTCTTAGAAAACTAGGTGTAGATGAATGGCTTGTGAGAGCTATACAAGCCATGTATAAAGAAACAGTCAGCAAGGTTAGAATTAACAACGAATATAGTGAAGAGTTTAGCATAAAAGTTGGTGTTCATCAGGGCTCCGTCCTTAGCCTCCTCCTATTTATTATCGCCCTCCAAGCTATAACGGAGGAGTTCAAGACCGGCTGCCCATAGGAACTTCTATACGCAGATGATCTAACGCTCATAGCCGAATCAATGGCTGAGCTAGAGAAGAAATTCCAAACATGGGAGCATGGCCGAGAATCAAAAGGCCTTAAAGTTAACTTGTCTAAGACTAAAGTCCTAATATGTAGGCACTGGCCCCATCTGGGAAATGGCCATGCTCAGTGTGTAGGAAAGGAGTAGGCAGAAACTCCATTTTATGTCCCAAATACAAAGTATGGGTGCATAAAAGATGTAGTAGGATCACAGGTAAGCTAACTAAGAATATAGATTTTATATGTGGCCGGTGCTCAGGTGCAATATAAAGCAGCAAATGCCCACAGAATACTAGCTCATTCCATTGCCCAGATGGTTCTATAGAAATAGTGGACACCTTCCGTTACCTGGGTGACAAAATCAGCAGTGGTGGAGGGTGCTCCGAAAGTACTGTAGCTAGAGTCCGAATGGGATGGGAAAAAGTTCAGAGAGCTTATACCACTATTGGCCGCTAAAGGTTTCTCTCTAAAAATAAAAGGCAGGCTGTATGATGCCTGCATATGAAAAGCGATGTTACATGGCAGTGAGACATGGGCCTTGTGTCAGAGATCTACGCAGACTGGAGAAGAACGAAGCCTGCATGCTCCGTTGGATGTGTAATAGTAATATACGCGAACGGCAAAGCCTAAATGAACTAAGTGAGAAATTAGGAATAAGAGGGATCAGATGCTGTTTACTCGAGAGAAGACTACGTTGGTATGGTCACGTGATGCACATGAAAGATGACAGCTGTATAAAAAAAAGTGCAGGGCGATCAAAATAGACGGTAGCTACGGAGTAGGCAGACCCAGAAAAACCTGGGACGACTTGATAAAATCCGACCTCACACACACCTCGCCAAGACAATGTGACTGGACCAAGATCTTTGGCGCTACGTAATAATACTGAAGACACGCCTTGCCTAAGTACAAAGCGAAATCTACTACAGTCAGTAGGCACCTTAACCAAAATACACCCCCGTCCCACTAACCCTACCCCCACCGCCATCTACACCACCCCTTTCGATGTAAAGCTATGTTGGTACCACAACATCCAGTCCTAAATCAATGAGATCTTGTAGGTGTCGCGACAAAAAGACACACAGTCTACGTTGTAATGTGGCCGTGTAGGTAACACTGTAAAAATATTCCAGTCCACACTGTAAACGTGGTTGTTGTTAGGAAGGGCATCCAGCCGTAGAAAACCCACCAGATAGTCCTGAGCTAGACAACCAATCTTGCCTGAAGTGGGACAATTCCCGTCCAGACCCATGCTAGCGTGGAAAATGGACGTTAAACGATGATGATGATGATGATATGAATAATAAACCTTAACCTTCAAAAGAATTCCCTCAAAATGCAATAAAAAGACCAAATGTAAACCAAAGAAAACACACTTTTATTTATATTAGCAATCAATGCAAGGAATATTAAAATGTATAATCATATTCATAGGGATCAATCTATTTTGTATAATGATAAAAAAAAATGAAAACTTTTTAGAGAATCAACAAATTATAAAAAGCAAATGACAACTGAAAACTTTGAAAATGTGACTCACAAGTGTAAAAATTCACAAACAAATTCCGAATCCACAGTTAACATAATGTGGAACACCTAATTGGCAAAGTTGTGAATATATGCTGGAAGGCTTGGAATTCAGATTTAAAGATGGAGAAATTTTAAAACAATTTCAAATGTCCATCTGGTAATCTTTTTTATGTTTTTAACATACTGCAGATGCGGGGGAAATTATGTCAGAATAACTGAAAATAACTGACAGAAATAGATAAATCTCCACTGAGAACAAAACCAAGATTTAAATACAAGAATTATTTCACTTAGTCAACATACTATGATGTGCCTGAAGAAATTTTCCCAACTTCAGAATTTTTCCAATTTATCAATTTGCAGATGATATTGCTAACTAACAAAGAATAAACAAGTTGCTATCTAACAAATATGAACCACAATTAAATGTTTAGGTATAATAAATATTTTGCCAATAATTCATGTACTTAGTCTGCTAGTAGAATACTTATAGTTTCAAAATTTACAACCAAAATCAGTGTGTTCCACCATAACATTCTATAACAATGTGAAAAATATATTGGTATGATCCATGATCAATTTACACAAAGGTTCTACTTGCACCATTTCTCATTCAGGCATCCTGATATGAAAACTAGCACAGCATTGGCAAAAGGTGTCTGGCAGCTAAAAGAAAAAGGAGTTTTGCAAAATATAACGTGGATAGTACACAAAAAGAACCATGCCATACATAAATGGAAGGAAGAGATGTCCATTCTGCCTCACTGAAAACTTTAGGATCTTACAATGGTTATACTCACCGAGCAAATATCTAAACTCCAAGACTGAAGTTTTTAGATATTATTTGTATCATAAGCGCCATCACCTATCCAACTGGAAACTCACACCTCAAGATGCCCCTCACCAGACCTGCTAAATCCTTCATGAATCTATTCCTCTCTGTCTCCTATCCACACACAATAATTAAATGCATCACATCCACATACACTTGCACACAAAATAATAGTTTGTTGCAAAAGTTTTTAGCCTTACAAAAGCACATTCACGCTAGCTGACATACAATTAAAAGTTAAATTTTTGGGGGATGTTCAGATTTTAATTATTGGGAAAAGTTTAAAAGAGACTTAAATGCTTCTAAAATAACTTGCATGTTAGATTACACAAAAGCATTTAAGAATATATCCCAGCAGAAGTTACCGCCCTTGGCACCTTAAAGGGTTTAAGTTTTTTAGATAATTAGCTTACAACTCAAGTCCCATGCATATTACATTTACACACAGTTTAGCTTATAAATTAAGTCACACACATATTACCCACACACTTGTTTCTACCCCTAAAAGTTTAGAACTTTGGAATTGCCTTCCTTGTTATCAAAAAAAAGGGCTCCCACTGTATTAAAACCAAGTTTATTGGGCTAACTGTTTATCCCTAATTTTATCTTGGCTCCCCGATAAGAGGCCAGTTTTGAAACAGTTCCTCCACAATACAGTGGTGGCCATAACTGGACCCTTGAACCTAAGGTCGAGCATATATTTTAAGAGTATGAAATTTTAAAATCTCTCTTGCAATAGATAAAGCATTGTTTTCCTTGGCCTTTTATCCTCAAATATCCCATGCATGTGCACACACACACACACTGTAAATATAGATAGTAACCAGAGACTACAATGCTGGTGATCAAATGGAGACATTAAGATTTAAGAAAACCTTTCAGTCTGGATGAATATGTAACAATCTGTCTAGTGTTGGAGTTACAATAAAATGAACCCAGTACATCCTCTGAAGTGGTAGTGGTGGTGCTATGATAAAACACACGTAATACACCCTACAAGATGGTTACTGTTATTGAAGGCATCCTGCATTAGAAACTATGCCAAAAATGGAATGTATGAGCAATCTCTGATAACCCATCCAACCAATGCCAGTATGGAAAGTAGACATAAAACAATGATGATTTACATATATATTTTCACCTTACCAGTCTTTGATCCAGTGCAAGATGAAACCTCGGACACTATTCTAGCTTTTTAGACTTTGCTGGTAAAATGTGGGTTAAACTCAGAATGTGAATAGCCAGAAAAAATAGCACAAAGCATCTTGTTACATGTTATAGCAACTTCACCAATCTACAGCCTTTAGATTGATATTTTATTTATTGGCCTCCAAAGGAAGAAAGGCAAAGCTGGTCATTGCAGGATGTGAACTCAGAATGCAGAGAGCTGGAACAAATACTGCAAATTATTAATTCTGATGTCCTAGAAACTCTGCCAATTCATTATACGACAATTAGTAAGGCCTTTAATTAGGCAATATACTTGTTTTATCTAAATATTGATGG
>OZ024740.1:101671911-101686911 GCA_964016885.1 Eledone cirrhosa
ATGGAAAAATATATCAACTCATATATGCAAATTCATAAAAATTACAATCAAATATCACATTTAGATATAGAAAGACATACCTAATGGTATCATGTGAAAATCTTCAATGTAGTTACAGTTATGAGATTGCAGATAGAATAAAAAGATGTCATTACATCATTTAGCTCAGGAAGGAGATCTAATATGGACAAAGTAAAAATCTAAAACCATATTTGGTTTTTTAAATATGCATAATATTTGAATAATCTTTTCTTACTAGCATTTATAGAAAATTATGTTAAGCGAGCTATTAAATTTAAAAGTATGATGCTGATGATATTAATAACAACAACAACAACAATAAATAATGATAATTGTTTCTACAATTATCCCAGTGCATTACTGGTGCTTTATTTTATCGACCCCGTAAGGATGAAAGGCAAAGTTAACCTTGGCAGGATTTGAACTCAGACCATAAAGAGCCATAACTCAATGCTGCAAAGCTTGGCGTCCAGCCCTCTACTGATACTGCCAATCCACCACCATACATAATAATAATAATAATAATAATAATAATAATAATAATAATAATAATAATAATAATAATAATAGCATACAAAAGATAGCACTGCTAGACACTGCACAATAAATAATAATAATTGTTTCTACTTTAGGCACAAGGCCAGCAATTAACCAGTGCATTACTGGTACTTTATTTTATCGACCCCGTAAGGATGAAAGGCAAAGTCAACCTCGGCGGGATTTGAACTCAGATCGTAAAGGGACGTAAGTATGCTGGAAAGCATGGCGTCCGACCCTCTACCAATACTGCCAATCCACCGCCATAAATAATAATAATAATGATTTCTGATTTAGACACAAGGCCAGCACTTTTAGGGGAAGGGGAAAATCGATTAAATCGACGCCAGTGTGTTACTGGTATTTTATTTTATTTTGACCCCATAAGGATAATAAACAAAGCCAACCTCAGCGAGATTTGAATCTAGAACCTAAAGGGACAGAACTCTGTCATTGTACCCTATTCATTGTACAATTGTCTAATAGTGTTATTAATTCAGACATCAGCTGAGGAGGACATGATAATTAAGGATATGTTTCATCAGGTATATACTCTTGTATGAATAAACATTAGATATCTGTCGAGGCTGAAGGTAAACACTGCTGCCTATCACATACCAAAATGGCTTCCTCTAGGAAAACTATCTTATTGTATAGAGATGGGTTTTGAGGGAGGTAACTCCTTAGAGAGCCAAGAATCCCACTGGGAGCTGTAACCAAGGTAAGGTAGGGAGGTAGCTTATAGGTGTATATATTAATGGAGGCACATGGCTTAGTGATTAGAGCATTGGCCTTGCAATCGAAAGGTTGTGAGTTCAATTCTCAGACCAGGTGATGTGTTGTTTCCTTGAGCAAGACACTATTTCACATTGCTCCAGTTTACTCAGCTGTAGAAATGAGATGATAGGGACTAGTGCCCCTATCATTCCACTGTAAAGTGGTCGTGGAGGTGCCATGGCAAAAAAGCACCCAGCACTCACTCTAAATGAGGTTGGTGTTAGGAAGGGCATCCAGCTGTAGAAATCAAGCCAGAATCAGTTCCCGTCCCACCCTTGCAAGCAGGGAAAAGTGGACGTAAAATGAAATGATGATGATGATATATATATATATATATATATATAAATGAGAGAGAGAGAGAGATATATCCCGACTGCAATGCCAAGTAATTTCGGCTTGTTTGTTCAGCAAGCCTTTTCAGGGGTGTAGTAATATTTGTAGGCTGTATAAAAATAGGTCACTAATCTTGATTGTGCTTTGATCAAATTTATCATTTTTTTAAACTTGACTGATAAAGAAAAAGGGGGACTATATATATATATATATATACACACATACATATACTGTATGTATATATGTATATATATATATATATATCATCATCATCATCATCATCATCGTTTAACGCCCATCTTCCACACTTGCATGGGTTTGAACGGGAGTTTTCCCACATGAAGCAAGAGTGGTTGTCTTGCTCGCATAGGACTGTCTGGCGGGTTTTCTACGGCCGGATGCCCTTCCTAACACCAACCACGTTTACAGTGTAGAACTGGGAGGTTTTTACCATGTTACCTACACGGCCACATTACAGCGTGGACTGTGTTTTTTTTTTTGTCGTGACACCTACACGACCTCATTTGTTTTGGACTGGATGTTGTGGTACAAACATAACTTTACATTGAAAGGGGTGGTGTAGATGGAGTGGGGGTAGTGGGATGGGGGTGTATTTTGTTAGCGGTGCCTACTGACTGTAGTAGGTTTCACTTTGTACTTAGGTAAGACGGGTCTTCTGTATTGCTGTGTAGCGCCAAAGATCTCGGTCCAGTGACATTGTCTTGGAGAGGTGTAAGTGTGTGAGGTTGGAATTTATCAAGTCATCCCAGGTTTTTCTGGGTCTGCCTACTCCGTGGCTACCGTCTATTTTTATTGCCCTGCACTTTTTTATACAGCTGTCGTCTTTCATGGGCATCACGTGACCATACCAACGTAGTCTTCTCTCGAGTAAACAACATCTGATCCCTCTTATTTCTAATTTTTCCCTTAGTTCGTTTATGCTTTGCCGTTCACGTATATTACTATTACACATCCAGTGGAGCATGCAAGCTTCGTTCCTCTCCAGTCTGCGTATATCCTCTGCACACAATGCCCAGGTCTCACTGCCATGTAACATTGCTGTTCGTATGCAGGCATCATACAGCCTGCCTTTCATTTTTAGAGAGAACCCTTTAGCGGCTAATAGTGGTATAAGCTCTCTGAACTTTTTCCATCCAGTTCTGACTCTAGCTACTGTACTTTCAGAGCACCCTCCACCACTGCTGATTTTGTCACCCAAGTAACGGAAGGTATCCACTATTTCTATAGAACCATCTGTGCAATGGAATGAGCTAGTATTTTGTGGGCACTTGCTGCTACTTATTGCACCAGAGCACCGGCCACATATAAAATCTATGTTCTTAGTTAGCTTACCTGTGATCCCACTACATCTTTTATGCACCCATACTTTGCACTGAGCATGGCCATTTCCCGGATGGGACCAGTGCCCTATTTTCCTTCCTACAAACTAGAACTTTAGTCTTAGACAGGTTAATTTTAAGGCCTTTTGATTCTAGGCCATGCTTCCATGTTTGGAATTTCTTCTCTAGTTCGGCCATTGATTCAGCTATGAGCGTTAGATCATCTGCATATAGGAGTTCCCATATATATATATATAAATTGGTAAAAGGAAAAGAAAATGCTGACAAATTGTTCCCAGAGAAAAATAGTTTAATTAGGAATAAGTAAAAATTAGTAATAAGTATTGGTTAGTATTCAGTTTTGGTTTTAAGTTTTTACCGGTTGCGCATTTCTAATGCTTTTCAAAAATAATTTTGAGATAGAGCGCCCTTGATGTTTGCTCTAATCTGATTAGTTTTGGAAAATCTACCTGTTTTATGTGATAAAAGTGGCTCCAGATGTATTAAAATAAGTTTCACGCCAATTCGTGTTGCAAAAATTCTTGTGGTCAAAACAATTTTGATTGGTCAGTAGAGGTCATGTGAATGTTAAAAATTGATTTTGCGCCAAATGTAGATTTGTCTCGGCTGATTGAGAAGTCACTGAAAAATAAGTATTTTAAGACAAATATGTGTGTATGTGTGTGTGTGTAGTAGTAAAGAGGTTCATTGTTGTGATAATGATCAGTAGGGATGTGTGTGTGAATTGCAGTCATAACCGGTAAAAACTTAAAACCAAAACTGAATACTAACCAATACTTATTACTAATTTTTACTTATTCCTAATTAAACTATTTTCCACTGGGAACAATTTGTCAGCATTTTCTTTTCCTTTTACCAATATATCATAACTCGTGTGTTACACCTCTATTCTTTTAAATATATATATATAAATATATATATATGAAAGACGTAAAATAAGAAAATTTTAAAAATTAAAAATTAACTTACTAAAATTTCACTCCAACTAATTAGTTTCTGTAAGGGAATAAATATAGTTACGTAACGTAACTATAGAGAAGTCCTTACGTCATCAGGGAGTCTATTCTCAGCTAAGTTCCCAGGCAATGCGCGGACACTAGGAACCCATATAAAAATAATAATTCAGTGGATGGAATAAAGCTAGCGGGGACTAAATTCCAGGGCACTGAAAAAATTCACTGCCTACTTGGTCAGTGGCAAATTCTAAAGAATCAATCACGTGACACTGAGGTTATTCAGTGAGGAGTGGGGTGGTATTATGACAAGAGCCTAACTACTACCATGAACCATAGCAGTAAATTTTGGCAAGTTTTGCTCCATATGGAGGCACATGGCTTAGTGGTTAGAGCTTTGGCCTGGCAATCGAAAGGTTGTGAGTTCAATTCTCAGACCGGGTGATGTGTTGTTTCCTTGAGCAAGACACTTTATTTCACATTGCTCCAGTTTACTCAGCTGTAGAAATGAGATGATAGGGACTGGGGTCCATATCATTCCACTGCAAAGTGGTCGTGGAGGTGCCACGGCAAAAAAGCACCCATATAAATGAAGTTGGTGTTAGGAAGGGCATCCAGCTGTAGAAATCAAGCCAGAATCAGTTCCCGTCCCACCCTTGCAAGCAGGGAAAAAGCGGACTTAAAACGAAATGAAATGAAATGATGATATATACTGTAAAGAGGTCGTGTAGGAGTCATGACAAAAAGCACCCAGCCCACTCTGTAAAGTGGTCATGTAGGTGTCATGACAAAAAGAACCCAGCCAACACTGTAAAGGTGGTAGTGTAGGAGTCATGACAAAAAGCACCCAGCATACACTGTAAATCTGGTTGGTATTAGGTAGGACATCCAACTGTGGAAATCAACCATAAACAGTTCTATATGAGCAAGACATGGTCAACTGATCCAACTTGCTTCAAATGGGACAACTCGTTTAACCCATGCTAGCATGGAAAGGGAACATTAAAGGATGATGAAGATGATATATGTGTGTGTGTCTGTAAACATCACATGATTAGAGGATGGCAATGGAATTTGAAAATTGAATCAAATTAGTACCTTTAGCTGTATTTTTGACTACAGAAAATAAGGCTAAAGATTTATTCCAATATATGTGTGTATCATCATCATCATTTTACATCCGCTTTTCCCTGCTTGCAAGGGTGGGATGGCTCCTATTCAGCACATCATCTCTCCACTTGTCACGGTCCTTCGTCATCTCCACCGTGTGCTTCAGCGATTTGAGGTCTGCTCTCACCACCTCCGCCCATGTTTTTCGTAGTCTTCCTCTACTACGTCTTCCTTCAACTGGCATTTCTTGGCACTTCTTCACCCAGCGGTCATCCTCCATGTGCATCACATGTCCATACCATCGCAGTCTCCTCTCCCGCACACAACAATTTATCCCTCTCAGACGCAGTTTCTCTCTCAAAGCATGCATGCTCGGCCGTTCACACACATTGACATTGCACATCCAACGAAGCATGCTTGCCTCATTTCTCTCCAGCCATCGCATATCCTCTGCAGTTGCTGCCCATGTCTCACTACCATGCAGCATCGCGCACCTAATACAGGCATCATATAACCGGCCTTTCGTATGCAGAGAGAAACCCTTCTTCGTCAGCAGAGAAAGCAGCTCCCTAAACTTCTTCCAACCAGTCCTTATTCTAGATACTATGGCCTCAGAACACACGTCCCCTCCCATGCTAATCTGATCACCTAGGTACCGGAAGCTATCAACCACTTCTATAGCACCCGCCTTCATTTGAAAAATGTATCTATCAATGCGACTTGTACTGTCTAATTTCCCTGTACATCTACTGCATACGTATCTCTGCCTACCTGTTAGTTTGCCTGCTATCCCACTACATCTCTTGTGTACCCAAGATCTGCATTGTGTACATTTTATAGAATTTATGCCAGTTCCTTTTCTGCATATCGAACATCATCATTTCCCTGACGGAATCAGAGTATTGACCTCTTTTCTACTTATCAACACTTTTGTCTTAGCTAGGTTCGCTCTCAGTCCTCTTGCTTCCAACTGCTGTTTCCATAGCCAGAAATTATTTTCCAGCTCCTCTACTGATTCTGCTATAAGAACCAGATCGTCAACATAGAGAAGTTCCCATGGACAGCCCGTCTTAAACTCCTCTGTTATGGCTTGGAGGACTATAATGAACAAGAGCGGGCTGAGGACTGAACCCTGATGTGCTCCTACTTGTATCTGGAATTCCTCACTAAACTCCATTCCTACCCCCACTTTACTGACAGCACCTCTGTACAAAGCTTGCACTGTCCTCACAAGCCATTCCTTAACACCCAGCTTCCTTAGGGACCACCAGATGACAGATTGGGGTACCCTATCAAAGGCCTTCTCTGGGTCAACAAAAGCTTCTCTGGGTCAACAAATATAGTGGCTTATTCTTCTCTAAGAACCTCTCTTGTAATTGTCTCACTAAAAAGAGGGCATCCGTTGTACTTTTCCCAGGCACAAAACTTTCTACCACTTATATGACCTGATCCATCAGTTTTATGCCCCTATAATTGCTCCTCTCCAGAGCATCCTTTTTACCTTTGTAGCAATTTATGAGAATACTGCTGCACAAGTCTTTGGGTATGACACTGCCATATATAGCCTGATTGATGATGCGTGCAACCAGTTTAGTGCCTACATCCCTGACGCCTTCAGCATTTCAGCAACTATCCCCAGCGGACTTACCATTTTTCATTTCCTTAATAGTCTCTTGTACCCTATATTCGTCAATCTCAATAGCTGGTCCCTCTGTCGGATCTATTGGAGGTAATTTCTCTCTCTTCTATTCGTTCTCCATATTCATCAGTCTCTCATAATGACATTTCCAGGCCTCCTTTTTCTGATCATTCGTGACACTAAGTACACCGGCATCATTCCGGACACATTTATCTCCAATAACATCTTGATTTAAACTGACACACTGCCTTGCAATGCGGAACACCACACGTCTCTGATCTTTCCATCGCAGAACATTAGCAAACCTCCTACTCTCAGCCTCTCTGCGTGCTAAGTACACCTGACATCTAGCTTCTCTCTTAGCAGCTGTATATCCTTCTCTACTCCCACCATTTTTCCAAGCCTTCTATGCTAGTCTTTTGTCTCTAATGGCCCTATCTGCCATGCTGTTCCACCACCAGGTCACACTCTGTCTAGATGGAGCTCTGCTCTAGCCACAAGTTTCTTCAGTAGCCTGCAGTAAGTTGTCACGTAAGAAATTCCAGTTATCATCTATGTCATACGACTCTAAATCGTCTTTTTTTTCATCATACACATCTTGAAGGACTTTCCTAAATTTGTATTTTAGTGAAAGGTCTTTTAACTTCCAGACCTTTCTTCTCCACACCTTCCTGTATGTCTCATTCCGTCTCTTGCTTACTGCAATATCACTAACGACTAACCTATGCTGTGGGGTACATTCTTCTCCGGGGTATGCCTTGGTATTTGACACCATCTGCTTGTCCTGCTGCCTAACTAGCAAGAAGTCAATCTGGCTTATGTGAAATCTGGGATATATATGTATATATATATATATATATGTGTAGCATCATCACCATTTTACGTCCGTTCTTTCACGCTAGCATGGGCAGTAGCCGGTCAGCTGACCATGCCTTGCTCATACGGGAACTGATTCTGGCTTGATTTCTACAGCTAGATGCCCTTCCTAACACCATATATATACATATAGATATATATAGATATATACACACACATATATTCACTTATACATACATATGTGTTTGTTGTGTGCAAGAGAAAAATTTGGAGTAGGTGATAGGTGTTTACATGTATGGATTTATGTGTTCATAAGTAAGTGTTCACACGCACATTTCTCCTGATCATTGTTGTTGATATCAATTATTCTCTGAAGAAAATGAATCTTATTCCATACACCAACATCAGAACAAAACACATTAAAACCAACTAAAACATTGCAGTAAATACAGTCATAAATGTTATATGATTGGCTACTAGCACCAACTTTCTTTGGAGCAATTTGTTCAATACGTAAGCTATTTACGTACTTTGTGAAGTACAAACTCCAAGACAACAGTGAATAATTATACAACCTGTGGCTGTTTATCCACATTTGGACATTTAGGAATAACAAGAAAACAAGAAATTCCTAATAATGATTTACTTGGGCACAAGAATCCTATTGCATATTCCATTGGCTGGCTTGAAGTGCAGTGGGTTCAGTGTGCTGATGCATCTAATCTGTTAGGTTTATTTATTTATTTATTCATTTGTTACTGTTTCTGTTTTCCCTTTGCAAGATTTGTTGGAATGAAAGGAATATCAATTTTCTAGCAAAGTGCTTATATTTGATGTAAGTTATTTGCAGTTATTTGAGATATTACCAGCATTTCTTTAAAGGCAGAGTAATGGTAAAAAATTGCAAAGCAGATAAAGTGCTTTACAGTTGTTTTTAGTTTCATTTTGAGTTCAAATCCTACTGGAGTCAATTTTTGTGATTTGTCTTTCTTCAGCCATTCTCAATATATATCATGCAAGTTTTGGACTCATTCCAAATACATGCCTCATGCTACCTGTAAAAAGAGATACCAGTTTCAAGACAATGATTAGCCTCTCTGAGGTCACTCATTGCACAAGAAATAACAACAAAATCTCTTGTAAATCGTAGTCTACTCATCATTATCACCATCATCATTATCATCATCATCACATTCTGATTTTCCATGCAGGTGTGGATTTGTGGCATCATTACAGAACAAATTAGTGCTTTATTGGAGATCCTGTCCTCCTAGTTTGGAAACAATGTTCCATTCAAATATGTTACTTTTTTTGGCATGGTTTCCATAACTGGGTGTCCTTCTTCATGCCAACCAGATTACAGCATGTAGTGCCTGTATTGTATCATGCCTCTAGCACTAGAGAGATTCTCATGTTCTTGACATAATTGAAGAGTCCTCTTTACCCTTTGTCTTTTAAAAATATAAAGGACATTGGATAACGTAATCTGAAAAGACTGGAGAGTAAAAGCTAGACCAGCTTTGATCATAGATTTGCTCGATCAAGGCTGACCTTGGGTTAAACACAATGGCATAATTTTGTTACAGTGTACTTATGTCAGAAATCAATATACCATAAGTGTATGGTTCACTCATATTGTCATGAGTGTACAGATATGTCAAATTTTTTGTCTTGTTACCTTCTCATCGATCTGATCACTGATATTCAGATATATTTGTTTGTTATTTCTCTTCCCCTGAGAATGAACAATATCAGAAAAAATAAATTCCTTCACACTATATTATCATATTTAGCAAATTTCTGTCATAAACACTTGGAAGAAAATTAAATAAGTAAATAAATAACTATATAAATAGATAAAATAAATAAATAGATTGAAAGTCATTGCAATGATTTTGGAAAACAACTTGAATCTTCTGAAAGGATATACTTGAATTTTTTTCCAACATTTAATTTAAATTAATTTTTTTTTCAAATTTTACAACCATTTCTGCCAGCAACTTACAAAAAATATATCATTTTTACCTATTTAACGTTTTCACTTTAACGTTTTCATTCTTAATAGCTTTTTTTGTGTGCTCTCTATTTTTTCATTTTACTTTTCCATTTTTACTGCTGCAATGCCAAATCAACTCAACTTTACTGCAGTTGTAATCATGGGTGTTTTTTATTAGATAGCTTGCAGAGTATGATGTCATAATAGAATGTAGTTAAAGTTTCACAGCTTCTCTTCATCTATGTTCATTTTTTGTAGTTCCATTTCTTTTTTTTATGTTTTGTTATTTTAGCCATTTATTTCATTTATATATTTATTTAATTATTTAATTTTGCTTCAAGGTGGAAATAAAAGTGATTTGAGTTTAATTTTTTTTTTAAATTATAATTTTTTTTCTTTTTTATTCTTTTTAGCCTTGACAAAATTTATTAAACCATTATTGTAGTAAACACATGTGCACACTTATCTCTATAACACATAAAATATTCTATCTCTCTAAAATCAGTTGTACTCATTTGAGATAGTTATGTGCATTCTAAACCAGTAAACATCTAGTTAGTTTAAGGTGGCTTCACTTAATCACTCTGTCTCATACATATGCATCCAAGCCAAACAGGGTGGTGTCCAGGTAACCCATTTAGTGGTAATGCTGCAAGCATGTTAACTTGCTTCAAACATTTCCATTGGCCCTTGTGGTGTGACTGATTGGTGCACTTGGTTGGTGCACTGATTGGTTTTTTTTTTTTTTTTTTTTTGGTGGGGGCAGGAGGTTCTTTCACTTTGAGCATATAATTCTGTGCATTATATTTATAAGATTCCTAGCAATAATTAATTTGGCATTGATCTACAATTTTGAGGAAGCCTACTCTCTTCTTAAAATTTAATTTTAAGTACATAATGTTCACACATGCACATGTATATACTCATACATAAATCATACACTTTTAGCACTGATTATTTAAATAATTCATGAGAATTTTTAAATGGGACTAATTTTCATATTTAATCTGAGCTTATTACTCGCTCTGGGAGCCTACATTTTGCATCTAGTCTGAGCCTATTACCTTCTTTGATGATTTATATTTCATATCTGGTTTGAGTTTATTGCCAGCTTTGTATGGGCCTACACATACACTATCTTTCTAGATATTATTCCCTCTGTCTTTTTTTTCTATCTTATTCGTCGTTTAGGTCAGTGGAATAATAAAATATTAGTTCTGCACCAAGGACACACAGTGATCTTCCAAACCAGTCAGGTTCATTATGATATATGTAAAGATATTCATATTATTTGGTAAGAATTCTAAAAGAATTCAGCTCGGTGGAACGTTGTCCTTGACTTTTGACTGAAGTCAAAATCTTTGGAAATTAAAACATTTATAACTTTACCAAAAAGATTATCAGCACAAGTAAAGTTAAATTCTTCCTACTAGAAACTAAAACCTCATTTAGGCAATAAACAAAGCATATATAGCCTTGCTCACCATGCTAGAAATAATAATCAAATCTCACCCTGATTATGCTCTACCATTTAAAAAGTAAATAACAGGACATGTTTAATATAGTCCTGGATATGCAAAATGAGAGTTCAGTCATGGTTTAACTACAATAGTTGATCAAAGATCTGGTCAATCAAGATTCATGAATGCTTTCTTTGTTTTGATAATGACCTTTAAATTATGCATACAGTTTATCCAATGTGATTGCACACAGTTTCCAATTTCACTCACAAGGTTTGGGTTGACCCAAGACTATGGTAGATGACATTTGCTCTAGATGACAAGCAATGGGATCTAACCTAGAACTTTGGGATGGCAAAGCAGACATTTTAACCACTCAGCCATGCTTGCATTAATCAAGTCAAGTCAAGGGCTAAACATCATTGCAAAATTGTTGCATTGAAACATTTCCTGCTCTTTAATAGCACTCCTAGTTGCTATATGGCTAGATCCAAACTAAACACTCAGATCTGTTTAAACCAACAACCTAACACACCTTTCATTGTATTGTCATTATGTCTCTGACACAGAGTAGAAGATAATTTTTGTTACTTCTGCAACATAATTAACACTTAACTCCATGCCAATTACAAAGCTAATGTCAAACGTTCCACATAGGATTAAGAGTATAAGGCAACTACTGCTTTTATTGACACCAGTGGGGAAATCTATTTGCATCACTAAAAGTAGACACAGTTTGATGTGGTAGGAATGTGATATTGTATAGCACCATTGTTGTCTACATAGTGAAAGTAAAAGACCTGTAGATAGTGTATGCATGTGTTTGTATATGTGTGTGAGTGTTTGGGGAGAGAGAGAATAATAAACAGAAATGTGAAAGTGGAAGTTTTTGCTAGATGGCGTATGTATTGAAGTGTTTGGGAAGAGGTAGTAACATACTGGTAAAAGACATGTGGATTGTGTGTATGTGTTTGTAAGGAGAGTGGTAGGCAGTAAGACAGAGACAGAGCTGTAACAGAAAAAAATCTGTGCATAATGTATGTATATGTTTGTGTGTATATGTGAGTGTTTCGATAGAGAAAGTGTATCACAGCAGATCTGTAAATAGTGCATATATGTGATTTTATATATATGTATGGAAGGGTGGGGAGAAAGGGTGGGAGATAGAAAGAAAGTGATGTTTAAAGGAAAGATGTAATAGAGTGGTTGTTCTCAGTTTAAAGGTATTTGAGAAAATTTTTAATGAACTGATAAAGTAGATAATTAACAAGCTGTATTCATGAGGATTTTTATCACTTAATGTTGAGTGCTAATTAGGATAAAAAATTTACCTGTTCATTCGAGATGTACTTCATAGATCTTGGATGAAAATTGTTCTACTCCAATGAAAATGTTGTTTCTATGCATATGATAAATAGACAGCCTCATATTTAGAGAGATTCACCTGCCCCACATAAACTGCTTGGTGCCATTGAATTTTTCATCAAATTATATTTTGTTCTCTACATTGTCCTTCTTGACAAGAATTTTCTTTAACACAAATAATTATGTTCTCATTATGAGTTTAAAATCAATTAATAATAAAATATTTCTGGTACACTACATTATGTAAATTTGTCCACATTTAAATTAAATATTTAGTGAGGTCTTTAGTTATTTAGGTATTATGGACAATAGATTTCTGCAATATTCATACTTCTCATTTTCTGCATTAATAATGAAGTGAATCTTTATACCTGTGGGGATTTTATACATGGTTGAATGATTAAATAGTTTGTTTTACAATCATAAAGTTCTTACTTCAGTACCACTGAGTAAGAGTTTTTACTGTAACTTCAGGCCAACAAAGGTCTTGTGAATGAAAGTAAGTAGTTGGAAAATATTTGGAAACCATCAGATGAACTCCACTTGTAATTCATAGGGACACTCTTCTTACATACTCCTGGCATGTCAAACTGATGATCCCCTGAGGGCCACATGAGTCACATATGTGTGGTCTGAGGGCCACACACAATTAATTGCGCATATTACAACTAATTTTTTTAAATTTTATATTACGACGATAAAACATGCTTGCACTGTAAAAACCTTTATGCAGGCCTCAAGTGTGCTTGTAATGGGCCACATGAAAGCCTGCGGGCCACATGTTTGACATACCTGACATACTGTATTATGCTGAATCACCCTGGCAAATACATCAAGCATACACATGTCTATGGGATACTCAACCATTTAGATATCAATGTAACCAGTAAGTCATTCTTTTGACAGAACAACTGGAACACTCATCATTGAAATTGATGGAAGTTCATTCCACTTATCCTTTTATTTACCTAAACTTTATGCAACCAAACATAACCTTTTCTATGTTTTCAAATTGTGAAATGAGTTTTCAGTCGACTTTTCACTTGAAATAGAATATGTTAAAACTGGATATTTACTTTTAACTTCTGCATGTTTCTAAACTTAGTGCTTTCATAAACCAAATAGTAAAAAGTCAAGGCACACCTCTAGCTTCTAAATCAACATGTTAATGAATTAATATGAGAGTATCAACAAGGTTGCTTGGCTTGTAAGAAATAGCAACTAAATATCCATCAGATTACACTAGACCATCTTTAAAAAAGTCCTTGATGCACTATGTTTAAATAAGAACCTAGATTAGTTGTGGCTAAAATATTTTTAATTTCTACTGACATTATCTGTCTATGAATAAATTATCCCATGTGTCAGTTAAGGTGTATTTCCATGGGAAATGATGTGACATATGAAGGGCAGCTGAAAAGTTCATAAGCTGACCAAGATACTCTCATGGAATGACCAAATGAGATTTATTTTTCAGAATAGTCTCTAGAAAGAAACAATAGTTATTAATATGAAGAGTCAAAATTAAGACATACAAGATTTCACAGCTCTAGCACCACTCCTTTATGAACTTTTCAGCCCACCCTCGTATACAACAGTATATATATGGTATGTATTTATATATCACAATCAGTGCTTTTTCAGAGAAAGATAGTTTCAGCCACTGAGAGCTACGTCTTTTGGCTATGGCCACAATACATGGTTGAGGAAGCCATATCATCATATCCTAACTCTAACTAATCACCTTGACTATTCACAATGTCCCTACTCAATCCTGAGTGATACTGAATTAAATTTATTAGTCCAATATCTCATCCCATGTGGTCATTACCACTTAACCATCCCTGCAGACTAAAATAGTAATCTGAGAGACTTGTGTCGTTATTGTTTTAGTCCTGGATTATGGTGTTCCAGCAAAAACGATCCCATATTTTTTGTATATCCATAACTATATTGTGAAAATGCTGTCTTATTTTAAAGATATGTAGTAACTAAAGAGGTTGCACTGCTATTTCTTGCAAATTGAATGCTTACATACAGAGTTGGGTAATCATTTTGAAGTATGAAAGAACTTTTCCATCATTTCTCTTAAATCTACATGTAAAACCTTCTGTAGTTGGAAGATTAATTTTCATCTATCATTATGAGGTTAACTTTGCCTTTCATCCTTACGGGGGTCGATAAAATAAAGTACCAGTAATATACTGGGTAATTGGTGGCCTTGTGCCAAAAAGTAGAAACAATTATTATTAATAACTCATACTAACACACACGCACACACATGCTCACATATACACAAAAAGAAAGAGAAAATTGCAAAGACAAAGAAAAAGAAAATCATTCAGTCTTGCATACAACCATCTGTCACGAGCTTCAGAAATATATATATCTGTGATACTTCTTTCCTTGAGAATCACAAATACTTCCTGGGCTCCAGACAATCTAAAGATAAATTAAGTTGCTAATGACAACTAGGTGCATACTAATCAACTGAACTACGTGAAATACAAAGCAGAAGAATCTTCTCTTGGTTGGGTTTAGTTTTTCCATAATGTAAGAAATTGATTTTAGCTTACTGACACTTATTGATATTCATTAAGAGGAGTGAGGTTTATTTTTAAGCAGAGTTCAA
>OZ024740.1:101691911-101704411 GCA_964016885.1 Eledone cirrhosa
GCATCTCCCATCCATGCACATGCATGTCTATACTACTAGAGTCACTGGAGGTTTCTTCACCCATCCACCATGCAACATCCTATCAAATAACTCCACATATGGCACCTACCTGTAATATACACAGACCCCTGTCCAAAGTTGAGTTAATGATGACAACTTTTCTAGTGCCATGATAAATAAACCCAGTACACCTTGTAAGGTGGTTAATGATGCAGAGAGCATACTGCTGTAGAAATTATGCCAAGAAGATTCTTTAGTTGTGACATGGGCACAGCAGCCTCTCTAGTGTTGATGATTTGAACAATAAACACACAGAGTACAGCCTGTAAAGTGGTAGGTGTTAGGAAGGGCATTCCAAACAATGGTCAGGAAGACACTGCAGATATGCACTGCAGATTGGTGCCACAATAAACTACACAGTCTGTCAGGACATATCCAACCCTTACTAGCAGGGAAGACTGATGTTTAACGATGATGATATATATATATATATATATATATAATCATCCATTTAACATTTGTAAATGAAAGTCAGCAAGGTTAGAATTAACAACGAATATAGTGAAGAGTTTAACGTAAAAGTTGGTGTTCATCAGGGCTCTGTTCTTAGCCCCATACTATTTATTATTGCCTTTCAGGCTATAACAGTGGAGTTCAAGACCGGCTGCCCATGGGAACTCCTATACGCAGATGATCTAACGCTCATAGCTGAATCAATGGCCGAGCTAGAGAAGAAATTCCAAACATGGAAGCACGGCCTAGAATCAAAAGGCCTTAAAATTAACCTGGCTAAGACTAAAGTTCTAGTTTGTAGGAAAGAAAATAAGGCGTCGGTCCCTTCCGGGAAATAGCCATGCTCATTGTGTAGGAAAGGCGTAGGTAGAAACTCCATTTTATGTCCCAAATGCAATGTATGGGTGCATAAAAGATGTAGTGGGATCATAGGTAAGCTAACTAAGAACATAGATTTTACATGTGGCCGGTGCTCTGGTGCAATAAGTAGCAGCAAGTGCCCACAAAATACTAGCTCTTTCAATTGCGCAGAGGGTTCTATAGAAATAGTGGACAGCTTCCGTTACCTGGGTGACAAAATCAGCAGTGGGGGAGGGTGCTCTGAAAGTACAGTAGCTAGAGTCAGAACTGGATGGAAAAAGTTCAGAGAGCTTATACCACTATTAGCCGCTAAAGGGTTCTCCCTAAAAATGAAAGGCAGGCTGTATGATGCATGCATACGAACAGCAATGTTGCATGGCAGTGAGACCTGGGCATTGTGTGCAGAGGATATACGCAGACTAGAGAGAAACGAAGCTTGCATGCTCCGCTGGATGTGTAATAGTAATATACGTGAACGGCAAAGCATTAACGAACTAAGGGAAAAATTAGAAATAAGAGGGATCAGATGTTGTTTACTCGAGAGAAGGCTACGTTGGTATGGTCACGTAATGCGCATGAAAGACGACAGCTGTATATAAAAGTGCAGGGCAATAAAGATAGACGGTAGCCACGGAGTAGGCAGACCCAGAAAAACCTGGGACGACCTGATAAACTCCGACCTCACACACTTACACCTCTCCAAGACAATGTCACTAGACCGAGATCTTTGGCGGCACTCAGTAATAGAGAATACACGCCTTACCTAAATACAAAGTAAAACCTACTACAGTCAGTGGGCATCTCTAACAAAATACACCCCCGTCCCACCACCCCCACCCCATCCACTCCGCCCCTTTCAATGTAAAGTTATGTTGGTGCCACAACATCCAGGCCGAAACAAATGAGATCGTGTAGGTGTCACGACAAAAAAACACAGTCCACGCTGTAATGTGGCCGTGTAGGCAACACGGTAAAAACCTCCCAGTCCCACACTGTAAATGTGGTTGGTGTTAGGAAGGGCATCCAGTTGTAGAAAACCCGCCAGACAGTCCTATGCGAGCAAGACAACCACTCTTGCCTCAAGTGGGAAAACTACCGTCCAAACCCATGCAAGCGTGGAACATGGACGTTAAACAATGATGATGATGATATATTAATAAATAGATATAACAACAATATGTACTCTTCTTCCAGAAGACCACACTTAACACTTTGAACAAACCATCTCAATATTGCAATAGGAATGATGTTTAACTATTTCTTGTCATCCTAGTATTCTATTCTGCAACACACTTCTATTTATTACAGTTATTTACACTGTTTTCTACATGAATCAGCAGTCGTTTTACATCGTTGCTTCATCCTGATTTATTTGGGAGGACATTGCCTCGATTTTTGGCATGTTTATACATGTATCTTTTTTTTCATGTGTAAATTGAATCCAATAAAAAAGTACCAGTACAGTTCTGGAGTTGGGTTTTCCTCTCTCTCTCTCTCTCTCTCTCTCTCTCTCCCTCTCTCTCTCTCTCTCTCTCTCTCTCTCTCTCTCTCTCTCTCTCTCTCTCTCTCTCTCTCTCTCTCTCTCTCTTTCTCTCTCTCAAAGGAATCAGTTGTGTTCTAAACTGGAAAGTGTTGAGTTCCTTCAGGTTTAAAATTCCCAGGACTTGTGCGTTATTTTATCTGTTGAATACCCAATTTTCAGTTGTTTTCATGCAGATCTAAGTTTGGGAACTGTACATACGGCAGAGTCAAAATGGATAGAAACATTTTTATCCACTAGACATCAAAACATGAATTTGAAAAAGCAATACACTGAGTTCTAAATGTATTACTAGTGCTGTGAGCCTGCAAAATGCTTAATCAGTTGATTCCCCAATTCCTCCATGTTATTTAAAAACAACTTATGTTCAAGACCCTTATATGAATGTATGTATTTAAGTTGATGTTTTGCAGGAGTCATAACAGCAAGTAATCTTGAGGATGATAAAACTCAGAAAACGAATGATAGGAATAGAGATTAGAGTTTCTCCTTTTTCATTAGGTGAAACAGTTTCATGTGGTAGAGAACGTTGTCATTTACAGCCCTTTTGAGATGTTTTAAACATATTTTCTGACTGTGTAATTTCAAAACCCACACCATTCAAGATTGTAAGATGCAAACCCATTATACCTACTGCAGTTTGAGAAGTTTTCCCTTGGAATGTTTAAACATATATCTGAAATACACCAAATATGATGTAAGATATATTTTAGCTTGGCTGTCTTCTATTTCAGCCCTCTCTATTATGGTATGAGCAAATCTGATTACCTTTCTCTCTAGGAGTCTATATGCAGATATGAATGTCTGACTCTATATAAGGAACACATACTGCAATAGCCAGGAGTTCAAGGGACCACATCTTTTTAATAAGCTGTCAAAATATTTGAGAGATCTTCATGTAGATTTTTTCAAGACATATCTCGACATTCTACTGACCAACATCCTAGATGAACCCATAGCACGAGGCGAAGTGCAAATAAGAGCAGCAGCAACAAACTCCCGTTTGTATCATTGGCCAATCAGAGAAAGCTGACTATAGAAAGTGTAGCATCGGTGGCATTGCTCCTGCATGACCTCATCCTCTCGGCTCTAACATATACTAGAATGATAGAATATATATATATATATATATATGTGTGTGTGTGTATATATACATGTGTGTGTGTGTATATATACATGTGTGTGTGTGTGTGTGTATACGTGTGTGTGTATGTATATGCATATGTATATATAAATATATGTGTCATGCCACCATTGAAAATTGGATGCAAAACGGTGCTGATGATGATATATATGTAGAGAGAGAGTGAGAGACAGGTGTATATATATATATATATATATATATAAGTTGAAAAAAAATGAAAACGAAATTTCATTTCTCACTCTTAGTATGGCACTTACTTAAATGTAAGTATGTATGTATACGTACATACATATATGTATACAGACGTACAGTAGCATGCATATATATATATATATATATATATATATATATATATATATATATATATATACATACAGGTACACATACATATATGCACGCATCAGTTTAGCGGACGCTTATTATAACGCCGCTTTGTTCGTTTGTCAACAAACTGAACAGCCTGAATTTATGCCATACGGTGTTAAGGCAACCACGTCACCTTTTTGTTCAACACTGACACAGGAACGATGTACTAGTTTCAAGCTTGTTAGCTATCATCAGCACCGTTTACCCATCTGCCAGATAGTTGAACGTTCGAAAGTATATACTTTCCTTATGAAAATTAACGGCTGAGCAGCCTAATTTGCATAATGAGTGAGTTAAATCGGTCAGGCATACCGAAAACGATAAGTTGAAAAAATGAAAACGAAATTTCATTTCTCACTCTTAGTATTGTACTTACTTAAATGTAAGTATGTATGTATACGTACATACATATATGTATACAGACGTACAGTAGCATGCATATATATATATATATATATATATATATATATATATATATATATATATATATATATACATACAGGTACACATACATATATGCACGCATCAGTTTAGCGGACGCTTATTATAACGCCGCTCTCTTCGTTTGTCAACAAACTGAACAGCCTGAATTTATGCCTTAACACCGTATGGCATAAATTCAGGCTGTACGTTTGTATACATATATGTATACGTATACATACATACTTACATTTAAGTAAGTGCCATACTAAGAGTGAGAAATGAAATTTCGTTTTCATTTTTTTCGTTTTCATTTTTTTCAACTTATCGTTTTCGGTATGCCTGACCGATTTAACTCACTCATTATGCAAATTAGGCTGCTCAGCCGTTAATTTTCATAAAGAAAGTATATACTTTCGAACGTTCAACTATCTGGCAGATGGGTAAACGGTGCTGATGATAGCTAACAAGCTTGAAACTAGTACATCGTTCCTGTGTCAGTGTTGAACAAAAAGGTGACGTGGTTGCCTTAACACCGTATGGCATAAATTCAGGCTGTTCAGTTTGTTGACAAACGAACAAAGCGGCGTTATAATAAGCGTCCGCTAAACTGATGCGTGCATATATGTATGTGTACCTGTATGTATATATATATATATATATATATATATATATATATATATATATATATATATATATATGCATGCTACTGTACGTCTGTATACATATATGTATGTACGTATACATACATACTTACACATATATATATATATATATATATATATATATATTATAATTAGTCCCGAATAAGCCGTCGAAACGGCTTGAGCTCAGCCGTCGGGGTCCTACTCGTTCCTATATATATATATATATATATATATATATATATATATATATATCTGTATATATATAAAATTAAGTATGTGTGTGTGTGTGTGTGTCTGTGTATTACCTATAGGGGCCTACATCTTACGACCTATTTTCATGAAACTTTACAGGCTCATAGATTAGTCATCGGGGAGTGTTTTCTATATATAAGCGTATCGTTTTTTTTTATTTCGGGGTCATTCTGCAAATAAAAATCGATAGGGGCGTCACCTTCTTTTAGGTATCGAAAAATAAGATCTTTAGCTCTATCTCCCACATTTTGCCACCGATTTCGTTCAAATTTTAAAGCAAAATAGAATTTATCATTGCACATCCTGTAATGGCTTTATATTTTGCATTTGTTGTTCAGGGACGGCGTGGCAGCCGCTTAAATATTCGAATATACCACCTTTTCGCTCAAATTTCCGCCTTTTCGGCTCTAGCTCCCACATTTTTTAACCGATTTCGTTCAAATTCGAAACTCCCTCCCCCAGCATGCCCTTCGTCAGTCACCCGCGTTTCTCAGTGATAGAGGGCATCACCACCCTCCTCCGCATAGCCTGTGTGTGGCCATAGATAAGTTATCGAGAAGCAGTCGCTAAGATCAACACCTTTTCATCAAAGCAGATATTATTTTACCTACCCAGGCAACGCTGGGTACTGCTGCTAGTATATATATATGTATATCACTAGATAGACACATATACACACTTTTGTGAGGGAGTATGTGCATGTGTGTGTACAGAAAGATGAAACATCTCAAAATCCATCAAAAAGATAAATAGATAGATATGAGGAAGATAATTCCACATTCAGTTGAAATGTTTGATAATTCTAGGTAAAAGCTAAATTTACCATTTGAATTTTCTGATCAAATATAAACACAATTAAGAGCACTGATTCCAAACATCTGTGTTTGACATGACTTGTATATATAAGAATTTGTTTTGTTTTGTTTTTTTGTTTTTGTTTTTGGAAGTCCTGTTATCGTTATTGTTGTTCCTGCTGCTGTTATTATTATTATTGCTGTTGGGGTTTTATTTTACCGCATGTTTTGTTTTGAAACTGGAAAGACTTGTGTTAGACAACTAAAGAATAAAATCATGAAATATTGTCGTTTAGCTCCTGGTCAGCCCTGATCAGGAAGACATGGTGAAAGCCACTCCAGCAGTGACCATCCAGTCTTCTTTTTTAAACTAGTAAGATGTAATTTAAGAGAGATTCAGCTGTTATTTCTTGAAGAACAAGTGACAGCATACAAGTTTCACCATTGGCTTATTATTAACATTCACATCTTTTTTCTTGTAGTAACTCTCCAGAAACTCTTTAGCACTATTTGTTCCAATGTAGAAACTATGTCTGAGAGAGAGGCCATATTGAAACCAATCTTTAAAAAAACTACCAAGATTGGAAGTTGATTATAAGTCTACCAAAAATAAACAAAACCTTTGAGTACATGGAAGCTACGAAAAGATTCAACAACAAAAACTTCTAGCTTTTATACAGCTTCTCTTCTTACCTATTTTCCCTTTCTTTTTCGTTTTCTTATGCATAATCTGTCTCCCATTGGTCTTCAATATTGAACGTTTTATTTTTCCCGCCTTTAATTTTTAATTTCATTTGGATTTTATTACTCATCTCACTAGCTCTTTTTGATTACCGACTGTGTTTAATTAAATACAAATGATTTAATTTAAAATGCTTGTTGTGTCAGTTTTCTCTCCAGTTTATATCCTAAGCCAATATCTATTGCGGAAAGACACACTCATGAGTACACACATATATAAATGTATATCTAGATATATACACATATACTGTATATACATATATATATATATATATATATATATATATATATATATATATATATATATATATATATATATATACATATATATATATATATATTCATATATATATATATATGTGTGTGTGTGTGTGTGTATATATATATGTGTGTGCATGTATGTATGTATGTATGTATATATATATGTATAAATATGATTGTATGTGATATATATATATGTATATATATTTATGTGTATATATATATGTGTATATATGTATGTATATGATATATATGTGTATATATATGTATGTATATGATATATATGTGTATATATATGTATGTATATGATATATATGTGTGTATAAATATATGTATGTATATGATATATGTGTGAATATATGTATGTATATGATATATGTGTGTATATATATATATGTATGTATATGTATCTATATGTATGTATATGATATGTATATGTACATATATGTATATATATATGTATATGTATATATATGTATGTATATGATATGTATATGTATATATATGTATGTATATATATATGTATGTATATGTATATATATATGTATGTATATATATATATATGTATGTATATGATATGTATATATGTATATATATGCATGTATATGATATATTTATGTATATATATATATATAAGTATGTAATGTATATGTATATATTTTATGTATGTATGTATATATATATGTATGTATGTAATATATATGTATGTAATATATATGTATATATATGTATGTATGTAATATATGTATATATATATATGTATGTATATGTATGTATATATATGTATATATATATATATATATATATATATATATATATATATATATATATATATATATATATATATGTAATATACATGTATATATATATCTATGTAATATATATGTATATATATATATCTATGTAATATATATGTATACATATATATGTATATATATATCTATGTATGTAATATATATGTATATATATATGTATGTAATATATATGTATATCATCATCATCATCATCATCATCAACGTTTAACGTCCGTGTTCCACGCTTGCATGGGTTTGGACGGGGGTTTTTCCACTTGAGGCAAGAGTGTTTGTCTTGCTCGCATAGGACTATCTGGCGGGTTTTCTACAGCTGGATGCCCTTCCTAACACCAACCACATTTACAGTGTGGGGCTGGGAGGTTTTTACCGTGTTGCCTACACGGCCACATTACAGCGTGGACTGTCTGGCAGGTTTTCTACAGCTGGATGCCCTTCCTAACACCAACCACATTTACAGTGTGGGGCTGGGAGGTTTTTACCGTGTTGCCTACACGACCACATTACAGCGTGGACTGTGTCTACACGATCTCATTTGTTTCGGCCTGGATGTTGTGGCACCAACATAACTTTACATGAAGAGGCGGTGTGGATGGGGTGTGGATGGGGGGGGGGTATTTTGTTAGAGATGCCTACTGGCTGTAGTAGGTTTTACTTTGTATTTAGGTAAGGCGGGTCTCCTCTATTACTGAGTACCGCCAAAGGTCTCGGTCCAGTGACATTGTCTTGGAGAGGTGTAAGTGTGTTAGGTCAGAATTTATTAGCTCGTCCCAGGTTTTTCTGGGTCTGCCTACTCCGTAGCTACTGTCTATCTTTATTGCCCTGCACTTTGTTATACAGCTGTCGTCTTTCATGCGCATCACGTGACCATACCAACGTAGCCTTCTCTCGAGTAAACAACATCTGATCCCTCTTATTTCTAATTTTTTCCTGAGTTCGTTTATGCTTTGCCGTTCACGTATGTTACTATTACACATCCAGCGGAGCATGCAAGCTTCGTTCCTCTCTAGTCTGCGTATATCTTCTGCACACAATGCACCAAAACACATTAAAACAGTTCAAGAAGTCTTTGGACTAATTCCTTCAAGTAATCCCGGATAAGCCTCCTAGACCCAGATATGCCTCCGTAAACAATAACTCTCTACTTGAGTGGGCCATGGTTCCCAAATCCTGATTTGAAAGACTTTACCAGGTGGTGCTATTAAGTTAGACATGGCCTGGGCCAATACTGGCCAAAACCTATCAAAGTTATATATATATATAAGGAAAAGAAATTGAAAATGTCTTTTAAGAATATCTAAAAATTAAAAAGTCTTTTAAGAATATTTATTTACATTACCAGTTTCACAGATCTTATGATTTTCAAAAATAAAATTGAGATGGAGGGTTTGTGTCTCTGCTGTGGTCAGTCTCTCATCTAGTTTGATTTCGAAAGTTCTTTCTGTTTTATATGAAAAAAGTGTCTCAGATTAGACCATGAAACCTGGATAGCACTAGAAAAACATGTCACAGATTTCATAGACAAAATTTTATTTATATATCTATTTGTTTTCTGTGTGAGGCTCAAACTTTTCAATCACCTCTCATATATATATATCATCATCATCCTCATTTTACGTCCGCTTTTCCCTGCTTGCAAGGGTGAGAGAGGTCCTATTCAGCACAGCATCTCTCCACTTGTCACGGTCCTTCGTTATCTCCTCCGTGAGCTTCAGCGATCTGAGGTTTGCTCTCACCACCTCCACCCATGTTTTTGTGGTCTTCCTCAGACATATATATATATATGTGTGTGTGTGTGTATGTATATATATATATGTGTGTGTGTGTATCATGCAAACTTGGAAAAACGGACGTAAATACGATGATGATGATGTGTTTGTGCGTGGTTCTAGCCACTAAATTCAACTGGCAAGGTATTACTCAATCTAAGAATCTGGTGAACGACACCTCCCCAAGTTTCAGCTTAGTGTGATTAACTCTTAAAAAATATGTTTGCAAAGCAAAGTCCTTAACTGCACAGCCATGTGAAATATAAGTGATACTAATATATTTACAGCCATTCTACTAGATTTTCTCTGTTAAATGTGTTTAATTTTAGGCCATTTAATGCCTGTGCAATGTTAATATAGAGTGACTTCATTCTTTTATATAATAATTGAACACTGAACAATATGGCAGCATAAAAAGCTACAATTGTCACATTTTGTTCAAGACTTTTCTTTAAAAAATAACTGTAGCCACTCTCACTTTGAATATTTCGTTCATTGATGTCAACATTTGACAATTTATTTCATCATCGAGTTGAGTTTTGCTAATAAGAGACAACCTTGGAGCTAAGCAACTGTTAAAAGTCACCTACAGGGGAAACAATTTTTACCAATATAGACTGATTAGCTTTCATTATTGAACACTATTTGCTTACAATACACATACACACACACACACATATATATGTGTGTGTCTATGTATATACTTCCACATTTACATATATGTATATTAAATATATATATATATGCATGTACATACATTGTCCAACCCATGCTAACAAGGAGAATGGCTGTTAAATGAAGATGATGGTATGTATATACGTACATACACACACACACACATATATATATTCTCACATTTTGCATGTATGTATATACACCTTTACATATGTGTGTGTGTTCATATACATACATTAAATATATGCTACGCATTCAGGTAATGATTTAGTTCTTCATAATTCATGAAATGTATCGTTTCTTCTTCTTCTTCTTCTTCTTTTCTTTTTTCTTATTTTTCCTTTTCTTCTTTTCTTTTTCTTTTTCTTTTCTTTTCTTCTTTTCCTCCTTTTTCTTCTTTTTTCTTATTCTTTTTTTCTTCTTTTTTTCTTTTTCTTCTCTTTTTTTCTTTTTTTTCTTTTTCTTCTTTTTCTTCTTTTTCTTCTTTTTCTTCTTTTTCTTCTTTTTCTTCTTTACCTTTTCTTTTCTCCTTTTTCTTCTTTCTTTCATTCTTTCATTCTTCTTTCATTCTTCTTTTTTCTTTCTTCTTCTTTTCCTCCTCCTACTATTATTTTATTTCTATTTATTTTTTCTGCTCACCATCCTCCTCATCTGTTTCTCCCTCTTATTTTTTTTCAACATTGTATACAGCAAGAGGAAAAATAGCTTACATGGGAATATATTATTTTCTTTCCCTAGCCATCATATATAGCTTTTTTATCTTCACAGCAATTCCAGCATCCAGTTCCTCGAGAGCTGTGCTACAGAGTAATCAATACTCTATTTTCTTTCATTAGTTCCAGGACAAACTATCATACACACCTACCCACACATGCACACACACACGGGCAGTTTATATATATGTATGTATGCATATGTGTATGTATGTATATATATATATGTATATATATATACGTATATGGATATAAATATGTATATAAATATATATATATGTATATATATACGTATATGTATATAAATATATATATATGTATATATATATATATATATGTATATAGATATAATATACAAAGCATAAATGAATTGAGAGAGAGACTGAGCATAAGAGGAATCAAATGCTGTGTGCAGGAGAGGGGGTTGCGTTGGTATGGACATGTGATGTGTATGAAGGATGACAGCTGCATAAGTCGATGGAAACCGCGGAGTGGGGAGACCCAAGATGACCTGGGATGAGGTGATAAAAGCCGACATTAGCCAATTACACCTCTCAAAGTGGGACTTGACTCGTTCATCCTGACTTTTCGTTGCTTCACCATCTTTGTTTGTTTACACTCTCGCTGTTCCCTTTATTTACGTGTCCCAACGACTTTCTTTAGCCGTTGCTCACAGTAGTTTTATTTTTTAAGATATATTTATCAAACTTGGGTTAATTCTTCATGACTTGTTCTTTCGATCTCACTCGATAAACCCACAATTGGCTTTGATGACGGCCTCAAGGCGGCCTCGGAACCGGCTACAGGCCTTCGTCACTGTCCCCCGACTTAGGCCCCTAAAGGCACTTGTGATCCTGGCCTTCAGATCGTCTTTCGTATTGCAGCTAGATCTGTTGGTGTCTCGTTCCACTGCGCCCCACACAAAGAAGTCGAGGGGGTTACAGGCAGGCAGGCTGGGAGGCCAGATGTCAGGTGAAGTGTGGTCGACGAAGTTCTATGACAGCCAGGCTTGGGTCTTTTGGCTGGTATGGCAGGGCGTTGAGTCTTGCTGCCACACATACGGCCTACCTGCAGCTACCTGGTCGATCCAGAACGCGGATGTAGCCATCGGTGTTCAGCTTGAGTCCCTCAGGGAAGAAGTGGGGTGGCATGACGTCACCTTGACTGATGACGACACCTAAGACCAATGTTGTCGCTGGAAATTTTGTCTGCATGACTCTGAGCACGTCTTTGGATGAGACAGCAAGCCACCTGTTCTGGGAGTTGATCTTCTGGTCTTGGCAGAAGTTTTTCTCATCGGAGAAAAACCACAGCATGTCTGGCTCCAGTGGGTGTTTCAACTTGTTGATCAGCTTCTTTGCGTGCTTCCGTCACTTTTCTTGCATCGCCTTTGACAGAAATTGTCCTTTCCTCATCTTGTATGAAACGTAGCGAATGTCTTCATGTACCACCAGCCTAATGAGTTTTTCATCCACGCCTTTCTCCCTTGCACT
>OZ024740.1:101709411-101759411 GCA_964016885.1 Eledone cirrhosa
ATAAATCTAACATCAAAATCAGTTTGTCATGTCAGTAAAGGAGCTGTTTCTGTAGAAATCTTCATTATAAATGTCAGTAAGGCACTTAATATATGACAGTTCCTTTGCTGGTCCTTCACATAACTCACTGGACATTCCTATTGATGAGGAACTTTGATAAAATTGAAAAAACAATATGTATGTTGTGAGAAGAAGTGGCTTTTAATGTTTTAGTTAAAGCTTTTCAGTTGAGAGGGAATCACAAGATTCTTACTACATCAGAAACAAAAAACAGAAAAAAAGCTAATAAATAACAGATGCAGGCAAGTATGTAGTTTCAGGCTTAGTCCCACTATGTCACACTGTTGGGAAATGTTTTCTACTAGTCTCATATTATCCTTATGAGTGAAATTTGATAGACTGAAATTGTGCAGAAACCCATCATATATATAAACACACACACCTACATATATACACAGAAAGGTATACGATGCTGACGATAGCTAATAAGCTTGAAACTAGTACATCGTTCCTGTGTCAGTATTGAACAAAAAGGTGATGATGGTTGCCTGAACACTGTACAGCGTAATTAGGGCTGTTTGTTTGTTTACAAACAAACCGAGCATTATAATATATATATATATATATTACAGTATATATATGTATGTATGTGTGTGTGTGTGTGTATGTATATATATATATATATATATATATATATATATATATATATATATATATATATATATATATATATATATATATACATATATGTATATATATATATATATATATATATATATATATATACATATATGTATATATATATATATATATATATATATATATATATATACATATATGTATATATATATATATATATATATATATATATATATATATATATGTATATGTATATATATATGTATATGTATGTATGTATAATCATCATCATTTAACATCCATTTTCCTGGCTAGTAAGGAGTGGATGGGTCTTCACAGTGTCAATATTGAAGTGGGGTTACTGACATCCCAAATAGGCCGACGGTCTGCATCTCGCTTACATACGTTCCCACAGACTACTGAGTGCATTTTATCATGGCACCAGCACAAGAAAGGTTTTCGTGTCTTTGACTCAACTGAAAAGTCTTCTCAACCAAGCTTTCTATGGTTGGATGCCCTTCCTATTACCAACCACTTTACAGTGTGTATGTACTGAGTGCATTTATCATGTAGATCACCAACACTACAGAGCTTGTGCTGTTGACACAACTGAATGGTCCTCTCAACTCTTTTGGCATGGTTTCTACAGTTTGGTGCCCTTCATATTGCCAACCACCTTACAGGGTGTACCAGGTGCATTTGCATAGCACCAACACTATAGAGGTTGTCAGTTATTGTCCCAACTGAAGATCTCTCTCTGCTCTTGGGGTTGAGGGGAGCAGAGGAGAAGAAATATAAGTATGAAGTTATATATGTATGGCAAGTGCAGTGTGTTTTTGGAAGGACTGTCAGTAGGATGGAAGGGGTGATCTTTGATAGCATAGGAAAAGAGATGATGTAATGGTGGTGAGAATATCAACGTGGAGGCATTGTTGGAGGTGTGGATGCTATGATCAATAGCATGGATGTATCTATGGACCCATAACTCCTGATGGAGTCGTAGGGATGCCATATTCACATACAGCATTTCTTGGGCATTTTTAAACCTAGTGAATCTCATCTCCTCTTCAGGTCTGAACACAGCAGATTCTTTTTTAGAGAAGGATAGAAAGTTAGAGAAAGGAAGTAAAAAAGAGATTTAGAGGAATTATCGATCCCGGTATTGGCCTGCTACTTATTTCATTGACTTTGAAACAATGAAAGGCAAAGCTGACTTCGATGAGATTTGAACTTAGGAAGCATAGAGCCTGAATGAATATCGCAAAGTATTCTATCAGACATTTTAATGACTCTGCTAATTCACCACTGGGAAGGATAGAAAAAAAATTAGTGAAATGTCTTTTGACTGTTTTTGTTTTCAGTTCTTGGCTTATAGATTTAATCTATTTTACCCAGTTTGACATCACCACATTGGGTGCCTTTAGTGGATTTCCCTATTTCTGCAAGCATCAAGGCTACATGTTTGGTTTCAGGATAACTTTCTCCCTTTCCCTAATCACTATTGGGTTCTCTGAAAATATATAGACTCATTGCATTCCCTTCCCTCCCTGACTAGGTGACAAGCCAGAATAATCAAGATCACACTGGAGCACCACAACTTCTGAGGAGAGGAAAATTCTAAAGCTTCGACTATAGTCTGAAGTCACCTCTCCTTGTTCAATTTATTTTAAACGTTATTTTTATTAGTTTTATTAATGCTTTGAACCTGCTCACTTGATATTCCAGTAACACTGATTTGAGTATGTCCTGTCATGCAGTGTTGTTTACTATTGTCTAAATCAAAGATGTTTTTTTTTACCTTGTTACTTCAGTGATGTATTACTGTGACTTTTGTCAAGTTTGTACATCTATCATCCTTCTTTTACATTTAATTGACAAATATCTTTCTTCTGTTTCATTTTTGGTGATATATATGCAGACGCCCAGAGTAAGAAACCTTACATATAGCATGAGTCAGTATCTAAAAGGTTAATCTAGTCAGAAAATAAAATTCATTTTCGTTATTTTTCTATAGTTCTTATCACAGCTTGTTACCAAAAAATGTTCCTACTTCAAATAGAAATGTTTTGAGCATATCTTTACATTTGAGAGAATAACAATCTATGTCAGTATTGTTACTTCAAAGTGACATTACGTAAATCTTGTAAGGAATTTCAAAAATGGTTTACTGTTTAGTTAATCTATTCAACAAAACAAATTATAAATTTTCAAAGATTTCTATCATTATTCCACAAATTCAATTTCTGTTCCACATTGCTGTTTTAGGTAAAATAATCACAGCAATGGGTGTATGCAGAAAAAAGTCATGGTAATTTTAAATTAGTCATTAATTTTTGAAAAGATTACAAATAATTTGATTGAAATATTCAAGTATTATGAAATCAAAAACAAAAGAAATAGTAAATATATATATATATATATATATATATATATATATATAAACAGATGTAGGCATATTTTTAGTGTCTATTGATACTGAAGGAAATCAATATCATCAAAACTGTCTCCACTTGTATTTTTCATTTTTTTTTTTTAAATTGTTTCTTTTTGTTAATCAAATATCATTTTTATTTTTTTCTATAAATAGAAATTATGGAAACAATTTGACTGTTTTCAAAACTGATTTTCAGTGAACAATGAGACGTTTATTTTCAGTGGATTTTATTTTTACTTCTTATTTTCTATTGCTTTTTATGTATTTGTTTAATTATTTTTTAATAAATAAATAATTATCTTAAGCAATGTATTTTTAAAAACTACAATGAAACATTGTGTTTAAAAATGGTTTTAAAAATACCTTCTGAATATTGTCAATGATAATTTTTCTGTAATCTTTATTACTTTGAGGAGAAAAGAATCAAAACTAGTCAATTGTAGCTATTAAAAAATGTTATGAAATCTGGCCTCTTAAAACTTTTGTATAGAAGAAACATTTTCAAGATACAATAGGGAGATTGTGAAACCATTCATGAACAAAATGTATATTTCATGAACTGTGATATTTTTCTAAAATATTTTATAAAAGTGAAAAATATATTTTATATTCATTATTTTGGCAGTGGATTGGCAGTATCGGTAGAGGGTCGGACACCATGCTTTCCAGCATAGTTACGTCCCTTTACAATCTGAGTTCAAATCCCGCCGAGGTTGACTTTGCCTTTCATCCTTACGGGGCTGATAAAATAAAGTACCAGTAATGCACTGGGTATTTGCTGGCCTTGTGCCTAAAGTAGAAACAATTATTTAAAAAGGGTAGTGAATTTGCAGTATCTGTAGAGCCTCAGGCAACATGCTTTGCAGCATAGAGTTATGGCTCTTTAAATTTTGAGTTCAAATACTGCTACAGTCAGCTTGCCTTCCCTCAAGGGGTCAATAAAATAAAGCACTAGTAATACACTGGAGTTGATTTAATCAACTTTCTCCTACCCCCAAAATTGTGCCTAAAATCACAAACCATCATTTAAAAAAATTATTTCACTGGTTTCAGTCAAGGGCTTTGTTTCAATCTTAACCTCAGTACTTATTTTAGTGTGACACATATTTTATCAACCTCTGTTTGCCAGACTATTAGGGCACAGAAAATGAAAAGTCATGACATAAACAACAGCTCCAGTTTTTAGACAAACATAAATATAAAGACAGACACACACACGTGCGCGCATGTGCTGCAGAGTTCCCATCTAGTAATTTTCACTCAAACCAAATATAATTAAGATATAACACTGATTTTTTTAGCAACTGATTTTTTGCACCTTTTTTTAATCCAGACATAATCATGAGCAGACAATTGAATTTCTCATGACATGCCAGGTTAATTAAACCACATTGAGATGTTAATTCAAGGCATTAGATTAAATTTTAAACATTTGCACCTTTAGTTATATATATAGTTATATACAAGACAGGTACTTTATTTTATCAACCTCAGACGGATGAATGACAAAGATGAACCCAGATTGTAAAGGGCCATAACTAAATACAAGTCATGTTATCAAATGCTCTAACAATTCTGCTAATAATAATAAAATATTATTGTTGATAATATTATAGCATTGAAGAGGTTACTGGTATATTTTAACCCTTTCATGACTGCATTTCTAATGAAATACACACTTTTTCAACTAATTAATGAAAAATTTTGAGGGATTTACTAAAATTATTAATTATTTCATTAGTAAGATAGTAACTTATTATAAAGCTCTTATATAAAATTATGTTGGAAGACCATAATTCAAATTGGAAACCTTTAAAATGGGTGATTTTATTTCATAGAGCCAGAGCTCTATGAAATTAGAATCTGGTAACCTTCCCACAGCGCAACCTCAATGGCTTGCACTGCTGTGAATCAGTGACAATTATGTGGCAGTCACTTGCAGTAGAGATATATGATGGTATGTGTCTTGATATGGAATGTGGAATGGACCTTTGTCTGTTTCAACAATGAGTCTTCCAGTTGTTCAATCAACAGTACAGCCTACTTCTGAAATTAATATCTAAGTGGCTGAGCATTCCACAGACACATGTACCCTTAACATAATTCACAGTGTGACACAGTATTTGACAGAGCAGGTCTCTTTGAATTACAGATACAATCCATCCAACAAGGTTCCAAATAATTTCCATTTAAAATATTTCACTCACAAGGTATGGGTTTACTTAAGGCCATGGTAAATGATACTTGCCTAGGATGTTACACACTGAACCTAATGATTGCAAAGCAAACTTTTTTACCATTCAGCTATACTGCATTCATGTCCTGAAATAGCTATTGAGTGTTGTAAACTGTTGTGTCTACAGTTTATATTGCTTTGACAAAACACTCATAAAACATCTCATAAATTTGAAATACATATACGTTATTACCATTCTTATATGTATATATACATACAATGTTACCAGTTATATATATGACTACTGGATGGGAATGCCAACACAGTGCTAACCCCAGTGGTATATAAAAACACCACAACTTTCCACCTGCCTGAAGAGAATACACCAAATGGTTATTATGCAACCACTCTGACATCTTCGAAATACATATAACAGGATTATATAATAAACAGAGGATGTACATTTAAAACCGTCTCTATTCTTTATAATATATATATATAGATAGATAGATAGATAGAAGTAATAACATAACAGTTAGTTCACCATACTGAGAACAATTGTTTCACCTTATGCGGATCTTCAGCTCGGACTGCATAAGATGAAACAATTGTTCTCGGTATGGTGAACTAACTGTTGTGTTATTACTGCTACCAAACTTGTCCCATGGACTGAGTGCTCTACCACTACAGATATTACCTTCCAGTGTTCTCTCTCTCTCTCTCTATATATATATATATATATATATAATACACACACAACCTTTCGGCCTTGCAATCGAAAGGTTGTGAGTTCAATTCTCAGACCGGGTGATGTGTTGTTTCCTTGAGCAAGACACTTTATTTCACATTGCTCCAGTTTACTCAGCTGTAGAAATGAGATGATAGGGATTGAGGTCCATATCATTCCACTGCAAAGTGGTCGTGGAGGTGCCACGGCAAAAAAGCACCCAGCACTCACTGTAAATGAGGTTGGTGTTAGGAAGGGCATCCATGTAGAAATCAAGCCAGCATCAGTTCCTGTCCCACCCTTGCAAGCAGGGTAAAAGCGGACGTAAAATGAAATGATGATGATGATGATGACACACAATCACATCCTTAATATGCTAATTTATTAGGTTATATCTCCTCTCCTATCATGTGACTATTGTTTCGTTCCATTGTATCAGTATCTTCGAAACCATTTAGTCATGGTGATTAATGCCAGTCAACATTTTCCTGTGTGCATGTCACTTTCTATGTCTGCTTTCCTCTCCATGTTTAACTGGCCTGCTTCGTCACGTATTGTATGACGTAAATGCTGTACATTTAGTTCTATACATGTAGGTATTGTTTTGTTTTCAAATTGATATTTCAAGGACCAGCTGTGTCATTGGAAGGGCTCAAAACTGAGTACATTGATTTCAACAGCTGATGACTGGAGTTTTATACCTGTTGCCAATATTGCAATATAATATGTATTGCACATGACTCCCATGTTCTCTTTTTCCGATAAGTTATACATATATATATGTGTGTGTGCGTGTATGTTTTTGTGTGTGTCATCTTATACTTTTATTGTATTTTAGTTCGAATTTTCATCATCATCAGTTTTCTGTGCATCTTTCAATGATTGCCTAAGTTAGACAAGTCTTTTCCAACACAGCTTTCTCCTACCAGTTGTATGCCACTTTTATACCTACTGTGAGGTTCAGTGTTCTGAGATCAGCTCTCACCACTTCTGCCTAGGTTTTTCTTAGTCTTTCTTTTCTGCAGCTTCCTTCCAACTGACGATCCTAGCCTTTACCCACTGATCATCATATATTTATATATCATATGTCTGCACCTGTGCAATATTCTCTTCTGCACATTGCAGAACTGAGAAATCAGTCTATTTTAATGTGTTGTATGATACAAAGTAACAAGAAATTTACTGAATTTCTCATTAAGTAACTTATGGTGGGGAAACAATAAAATATCTAAAACTTCTTTATAAAGATGTCATCAAATATCACTACAATGAATCATGTGGCCTGACTACAATATGGAAGAGAACAGCAACTGACAACACAAAATGAATAGCTATAAAGAAAGGAGTACCAGTTGTAGAATCATGCTGATTGGAACAACAAGAGAAAGGAGTACTCAATACCAATAAAGAGGCAAAATTCCTGAGTAACAAGACTCACTTTTTAGCCTTAATAAAAATGAATATATATATATATATATCATCATCATCATCATCATTTTATGTCCGCTTTTCCCTGCTTACAAGGGTGGGATGGATCTTTTTAAGCACAGCATCTCTCCATTTGTCACTGTCCTTTGTCATCTCCTCTGTGAGCTTCAGCGATCTGAGATCTGCTCTCACCATTATTTCTGAAGACAGCATATATATGTGTAGGTATGTATATTCGCTCTGATAGTTTGTAAAAATTTTACATAGATCTATATGATATACATACCAACACACACATATATATCCTAGAAACGATCGTAAAATGATGAATTTTTTAATATAAGGAACTGTTTCTTTGTTTTTATTCATTATTTTTATTAATTTATATATATATATATATATATATATATATATATATATATATATATGTAAAAATAAGCACAACACTCTTTAAATTAACTTTATCTCCTCAGTGCTTTGGAAAAGTTCAAGGGATTGGCTACATATATATATATGTGCCTGTGTATATATTTATATATATGTCATTTTGAGCATACATACGCACATAATATAAATATAATGATTTACTCATTTGTATGAACAGTGGAATATTTGTAAAACTTGCATTGTAATTGTTATTTCTTTGAAAATAACTAATTGTTTTTATTCATAAGAGAGATCACTCAATGAATCTCCTTAACCAGAAAACAGATAGGTAGCTTTGCTATCTTTGGCCATTTAACATATCACTGATCAACACAATGTCCTTGTGAAGGCTTCAGTTTTCTAGGTTTAATCAAACATCAAAAGCTCACCAAGCAGTTTAATCTTTTCAAATACTTCTTTAGTCTTTGATCCTTTGCCATCGATGCAGACAGCCACAGATGCTGATATATACATACACACATATGTACATAGACTCACAAACACTGAGCCAGACACTCATATAATTATATATGGGTCCTGACTTCCACACCATTTTACATGCAATCATACAAAACCATACACAAACACACAAGACCTTATACTGCGAATGTGCAGCCATTGTCATTTAGTTGTATACACATTCATATAGACATATGTGATTCACAATTGATCATATACATATTAACAACATAGAGATGCAAGCAAGACAGAAATACACACATACACACGCACTCACACACACACATATATATATATATGTAAATATACACATTGATAATTAAATGCAATACCTGATATATTTAGATAGAGATGTTTACCAGTATACACATAGGCACACACAAACGTATACAAACACATACATATATAGATAAACACACACATGAGTATGTTTGTGTATATAAAAATGTGTGTTTGTGTGTGTAAGCATATTATCAAAGATACTCTGGCACACATAAAATACACACATATGCACATGCATATAGATATACAAAGACCCTCACACATACAGCCATATACTTTCACACTCACACAAACATACACATTCTATATATTATCATCAGTCCCTTTAAAATGCAAAACAACAACAATAACAACAGATGCCAAAATTCATTGGAAACAAAACAAAAAACAATGGTAAAAGGCATTGGTGTTACATATCTTAGTGTTCATTCAGTTCATATTAATTGATCAAGTTAATTGGATAAATATCAGAGAGAGAGACAGACAGACTGACAGGGAAAGAGTTAAGCACACACACATATATATATATATATATATATATATATATATATATATATATATATTAGAAAGTGAGTTTTTTTTTACAAAATGAAAAATAACCGAGGTGTCCTACACGAGTGAAAGTATAAAGAAAAAAAGATGAAATCGAAAATGCAACTGGAGTCTTATTTTTTTTAAATATATATATATTTATTTGGTTCCTTTACCGGTTTCGCAGTTCTTCTGCTTTTCAAAAGTAGAGTTGAGATGGAGCGTCTGTGGTTTTTCTCACATCTGTATATGTATGTATATATACATGTATGTGTGCATGCATGTATCATCATCATCATCATCATCATCATCATCATTTAACGTCCATCTTCCACGCTTGCATGGGTTTGGATGGGAATTTTCCCACTTGAGGCAAGATTGGTTGTCTTGCTCGTATAGGACTGTCTGGCGGGTTTTCTATGGCTGGATGCCCTTCCTAACACCAACCACATTTACAGTGAGGACTGGGAGGTTTTTACCATGTTACCTACACGGCCACATTACAGCGGGGACTGTGTGTGTTTTTTTTTGTCGTGGATGGGGTGGGGCGGTAGTGGGACAGGGGTGTATTTTTGTTAGAGGTGCCTACTAACTGTAGGTTTCGCTTTGTACTTAGGCAAGGCGGGTCTTCTGTGTTACTGTGTAGTGCCAAAGATCTCGGTCCAGTGACATTGTTTTGGAGAGGTGTAAGTGTGTGAGGTCGGAATTTATCAAGTCGTCCCAGGTTTTTCTGGGTCTGCCTACTCTGTAGCTACAATCTATTTTTATCGCCCTGCACTTTTTTATACAGCTGTCGTCTTTCATGCGCATCACGTGACCGTACCAATGTAGTCTTCTCTCAAGTAAACAACATCTGATCCCTCTTATTCCTAATTTCTCCCTTAGTTCATTTATGCTTTGCCGTTCGCGTATATTACTATTACACATCCAGCGGAGCATGCAAGCTTCGTTCCTCTCCAGTCTGCATATATCCTCTGCACACAATGCCCAAGTATCCCTGCCATGTAACATTGCTGTTCGTATGCAGGCATCATACAGCCTGCCTTTCATTTTTAGAGAGAACCCTTTAGCGGCCAATAGTGGTATAAGCTCTCTGAACTTTTTCCATCCCGTTCTGACTCTGGCTACTGTACTTTCAGAGCACCCTCCACCACTGCTGATTTTGTCACCCAGGTAACGGAAGGTGTCCACTATTTCTATAGAACTATCTGTGCAATGGAATGAGCTAGTATTCTGCTGCTACTTATTGCACCTGAGCACCGGCCACATATAAAATCTATATTCTTAGTTAGCTTACCTGTGATCCCACTACATCTTTTATGCACCCATACTTTGCATTTGGGACATAAAATGGAGTTTCTGCCTACTCCTTTTCTACACACTGAGCATGGCCATTTCCCAGATGGGACCGGTGCCCTATTTTCCCTCCTACAAACTAGAACAGGTTAATTTTAAGGCCTTTTGATTCTAGGCCATGCTTCCATGTTTGGAATTTCTTCTCTAGCTCAGCCATTGATTCAGCTATGAGCATTAGATCATCTGCGTATAGGAGTTCCCATGGGCAGTCGGTCTTGACCTCCTCTGTTATAGCCTGAAGGGCAATAATAAATAGGAGGAAGCTAAGGACAGAGCCCGGATGAACACCGACTTTTACGCTGAATTCTTCACTATATTCGTTGTTAATTCTAACCTTGCTGACTGTTTCTTTATATATGGCTTGTATAGCTCTCACAAGCCATTCATCAACACCTAGTTTTCTAAGAGCCCACCAGATAATGGAGCGGGAGACTCTGTCAAAGGCTTTCTCCAAGTCAACAAAAGCTAAGTTTAGGGGTTAACTTTTAGCTAGGTACTTCTCCTGTAGTTGTCGTACAATGAAAAGAGCATCTGTGGTACTTTTACCTGACACAAACCCAAACTGCATTTCATCTAGATCAATTCGCTCTCTGATTAGTTGCGCTATTACTTTTTCTGTGACCTTCATGACCTGGTCGATTAATTTAATGCCTCTATAGTTACCCCTATCTAGGGCATCTCCTTTACCCTTGTAGCAGTTAATGATGATGCTGCTATGCCAGTCCTTCGGAACAAACCCATTCTGTATGACTTGGTTTACTATCTGGGTGACCATAGTGTGTCCCACCGTTCCAGATGCTTTCAGCATTTCAGCAACTATTTCCCAAGGCCCAGCCACCTTACCCATCTTCATATCTTTGATTACCTTACTTATTATACTACCTTCAACCTGCACTGCTGTTTCCTCTATTGGATCGATGTGGGGGAGACTGTCTTTCTCCCATTTATTCTCCTCAGTTAGTAGCCTTTCGTAGTGACACTTCCAAGCTACCATCTTATCAGCGTCATTGATGGCAAGTACACCATCATTATTAAGGAAACACTTCTCCCAGACAATATCACGGTTTTCCTTGACACATTGCCTAGCAATCCTGAACACCTGGCATTTTTGGTCCTCGCGTTGTAGAGCATGCTTGAACTTTCTTTCCCCTGCTTCCCTTCTTGCGAAGTACACTTGTCTCCTAGCTTCCCTCCTGGCCACTTGGTAGTCTTCTCTACTTCCCCCATCCCGTCATACTTCCCAAGCCTGCTTTTTGGCCTTAATTGACTCCTCCACCTTACTGTTCCACCACCACGTTACTCTCCTCCTGCCTATAGGCCTGCTCCAGCCACAGACTTCATCTGAGCCTTCAGCAGGTTAGCTTTCAGGAATTCCCACTGTTCCTCTATATTGTAAGACTCTAATTGCTCTTCCTTACTGTCGAAAGCATCAAGTAATATGCTTTTCAATTTATTACTGGCTGTGGGGTCCTTTAGCTTCCATATTTTTCTCCTGAAGATAGTCCTCCTCTGTTGTCGAGTACGTCTTGTCCTGACTATGAGGTTGCTGACTATGAGTCTATGTTGGGTGGTGCATTCTTCATATTGTATATACAGTTTATCAATATATATATATATATATATATATATATTCTATATAAGGTTTATTAATATATATACATATATATACACACACACACACACACACATAAGTATATATATATATATATATATATATATATATATATATATATATATATATACGAGAGAGGGAGAAGAAGAAAAAGAAATAGGCTGCCCTCCTTCACCTCATGAAAATTCATAGTAGTTCTACATTTAGATTACATGTCTGTTTACCTTGTTAATGTTTCAGGCATGGGTAAATTAAGAAGTTTGCTTCACAATCATTAGGTCCTAGGTTCAATCTCAGTGAATTCTTCTTCTTCTCGTTCTCCTCCTCCTCCTCCTTATTTGTGTATGCAGAGTCCTCTAACACTTCTTTCAGTGGGTCCTGTCAGAAGAAACCCTTTTCACTTGATCTGGCTGAATCCCTAAGTGAGACCAGCCAAGCTGCTCAGGTTCTACCCCTGGGTCCCCTGCCAGTTGGTTTTGCCCATAAAATCTGCCCAGCAATTCTTTCCTTAGCCATTCTAACCATATTGAATGCAAAACAAGTAAATATTTAAAAAATAGAGAACCAAAAACAAAAAAAATTATATACAGGTATGGAAAGAAAGAAATTATAAATTACTCTGGTATTATTCCAAGTGATAAAGTGTTTGACTGTCAGCTTACAATATTTCAAAGGTGTTAATCAGTTTGTTTCATCTTTACATTGAATTGTTGTTGTTAGAACTGAGTAAACCCTGCAGTCATGCAGTAGTGAATCATTGACCTTTTAATTATATATATATATATATATATATATATATATATATATATATATATATATATATATATATATATATATACACACTATATACAATTTATATATATATATATTAATAAACCTTATATACAATAAACATATACAATAAATATATATATATATATATGTGTGTGTGTATATATATATATATATTAATAAACCTTATATACAATATATATATATATAGTGATAAATATATATATATATATATTGATACAATATATATATATATTGATAAACTGTATATACAATATATATGTACACATACATGCATGCACACATACATGTATATATACATACATATATGTATATTAACTTAGCTTACATGCTCTGAGTACTTTAATTTGATTGGGGGTTATTTATGGATGCATTTGCATTATACACATAAATACGCATACACACAAATGCACACACATACAGACACATGCACTCACATAATAATATGCAAGATTCTGTATGGATATGTGTTTATATATACATCTTCATGTGCAAATGTCTATGCAGATGTATGAATGAGTGGACATATTCTGTATATACATATGTGTAAACATAACTTTAATTTGTTGTGTACTGTGTAATATATCTTTCACATAATGTTTGTACATCTTTGAAATTTTTGTATCTGCTATTGTATTGTGTCAGTGAATTGGCAGAATCATTAGAACGTAGGATTGTGCTATGCAGTATTCATTTTCGCTCTCTGCTCTATCAGTTCAAATCCCACTGAAATCAACTTTGCCTTTCATCCATTTGGTCAATATAAAAAGTACCAGTCAAGTATTGGAGTCAATTTTTCCTCTAAATCTTTTTCTCACTTCCTTTCTCTCACTCACTATCCTTCCCTGGAAGAAATCTGCTGTATTCAGGCCTGAGTGGGTAGGCTCTGCTAGGTTTTAAAATGCCCCAGAAACACTATATGTCAATACCCCACCCCTACAACTCCCTCGGAATGTATGGATCCATACCATTGTATTAAAATGTTTTATATTTGTGTTACTCTTGTGGAAAATAAAGATATTATTATTAGGGGTCAATAAAATAAAGTACTAGTAATGCACTAGGGTAATTGCTGGCCTTGTGCCAAAAATAGAAGCAATTATTATTATCAATTTTAATAGTAGTGTGGTGGATTGATAGTATTGATAGTGTCAAACAACATGCGTTGTGGCATATAGCTATGGCCTTTCATGTTCTGAGTTCAAATCTCACCGAGGTTAGCTTTGTCTTTCATTCTTATTGGTTTGATAAAATGAAGCACCAGTAATACACTGGGATTGATTTAATCAACCTTCTCCTTCCCTTCAAATTGCCTTGCGCCAAAAATTGAAACAATTATTAATATTAATAGAAGGGCGGTGGATAGGCAGTACCGGTAGAGTGTCGGACTCCATGCTTTGCAGCATAGAGTTACGGCCGTTTATGATCTGAGTTCAAATCGCGTCGAGGTTAACTTTGCCTTTCATCCTTACAGGGTTGATAAAATAAAGTACCAGTCCCCCAAAATTGCTGGTCTTGTGCCTATATAAGAAACCAATATTAATAGATCCATCGTGGACAAAATCATTTCATTCCTCTATATTTATGATTCAAATTCCATCACAGTCATTCTCTGTCCTGTATAAAATAATTATAATTAAATAGTTTAGAATTAATTACATTGATTACTTAATTGATTGTTCCCTCCATCAACATCTGTAGTGTTGTTGTGTCTGATCTTTTCTTTTTTCTTTTACTTTTTTCAATCATTAGAATCTGGCTATGCTGGAGCACTGCTTTCAAGAGATTTAGTTGATCAGTAGAAGACACTTGCTGATATCACCATCAACATTTAATGTCCACTTTCCCTGCTAGTAAGGGTTGGATGGGTTGTCACAGACCAAGTCACCTCTTAATCAGGGCTACTGACTTGAGAAGTCAGTAGCTCTGATTAAGTGGCTTGCATATAACTTACATATATTACTGCACTCTACTGACATCACAGAGTGCCAAGGCTTGTACCTCAGAGGGGGACTTTCTAGATGCAAAACCAAGGTCATTTGTGACTGAAGTGGGTCTACAAGCTGGTGTAAGAACAGAATAGAAAATGTTTAGGGAGCTTTTACCTCTGTTGATAACAAATATGTTTTTTCCACCTGATCAAATAGTAGATTGTATGATGCCTACATGAGAAATGTGATGTTGTATGACAGTGAGGTATAGGTGGTGAATGCAAAGGATATGCTAAGGCTGGAGAGTAAAAAGCGACATGTTTCATTGGATGTGTAATATTGTGCTTGAATAATACAGCATGCTTTATCATTCAATGGCATCATCTCTCTTGCACATTATATCTGATTCCTTCCATACCCAGTGTTCCACTTAGCTGGGAATAAAAAGAATCAGATACAGTTTGCAAGAGAGAAGACTGCATTGGTATGGACAAGTGATGCACGTGGATGATAATTTCTAGGTGAAGAAGTGCCAAAAAAATCCCACTGCAAGTCAGCTACTGTAGAGGAAGACTGAGGAAGACCTGGGTAGAAATGGTTACAGCTGATTTCAAAATGCTGAACCTCACAGAGAAGATGATGAAGGAACACAATGAGTGGAAGGAAGCTGTGCTGGAAGAGAAGCAGCCAGCCTATGTAAGCATGGAAAAACAGATGTAAAATGATTGTGATATCATCATCATCATCATCATCAACGTTTAACGTCCGTGTTCCACGCTTGCATGGGTTTGGACGGGGGTAGTCCCACTTGAGGCAAGAGTGATTGTCTTGCTCGCATAGGACTGTCTGGCAGGTTTTCTACAGTTGGATGCCCTTCCTAACACCAACCACATTTACAGTGTGGGTCTGGGAGGTTTTTACCGTGTTGCCTACACGGCCACATTACAGCGTGGACTGTGTTTTTTTGTCGTGACACCTACACGATCTCATTTGTTTCGGCCTCGATGGCGCGGCACCAACATAACTTTACATAGAACGGGGTGGTGTGGATGGGGTGGGGGTGGGGGTGGTGGGACGGGGTGTATTTTGTTAGAGATGCCTACTGGCTGGAGTAGGTTTTACTATATATTTAGGTAAGGCGGGTCTTCTCTGTTACTGAGTACCGCCAAAGGTCTCGGTCCAGTGACATTGTCTTGGAGAGGTGTAAGTGTGTGATGTCGGAGTTTATCAGCTCGTCCCAGGTTTTTCTAGGTCTGCCTATTCCGTGACTACCGTCTATCTTTATTGCCCTGCACTTTGTTATACAGCTATCGACTTTCATGCGCATCACGTGTCCATACCAACGTAGCCTTCTCTCGAGTAAACAACATCTGATCCCTCTTATCTCTAATTTTTTCCTTAGTTCGTTTATGCTTTGCCGTTCACGTATATTACTGTTACACATCCAGCGGAGCATGCAAGCTTCGTTCCTCTCTAGTCTGCGTATATCCTCTGCACACAATGCCCAGGTCTCACTGCCATGCAGCATTGCTGTTCGTATGCAGGCATCGTACAACCTGCCTTTCATTTTTAGTGAGAACCCTTTAGCAGCTAATAGTGGTATAAGCTCTCTGAACTTTTTCCAACCAGTTCTGACTTTAGCTACAGTACTTTCAGAGCACCCTCCCCCACTGCTGATTTTATCGCCCAGGTAACGGAAGCTGTCCACTATTTCTATAGAACCCTCTGTGCAATTGAAAGAGCTAGTAGTTTGTGGGCACTTGCTGCTACTTATTGCACCAGAGCACCGGCCACATGTAAAATCTATGTTCTTAGTTAGCTTACCTGTGATCCCACTACATCTTTTATGCACCCATACTTTGCATTTAGGACATAAAATGGAGTTTCTACCTACGCCTTTCCTACACACCGAGCACGACCATTTCCCAGAAGGGACCGCCGCCTTGTTTTCTTTCCTACAAACTAGTACTTTGGTCTTAGCCAGGTTAATTTTAAGTCCTTTTGACTCTAGGCCGTGCTTCCATGTTTGGAATTTCTTCTCTAGCTCGGCCATTGATTCCGCTATGAGTGTCAGGTCGTCTGCGTATAGGAGTTCCCATGGGCAGCCTGTCTTGAACTCCTCTGTTATAGCCTGAAGGGCAATAATAAATAGTAGTGGGCTGAGAACAGAGCCCTGATGGACGCCAACTTTTACGCTAAACTCTTCACTATATTCGTTGTTAATTCTAACCTTGCTGACTGTTTCTTTATACATGGCTTGTATAGCCCTCACAAGCCATTCGTCAACGCCTAGTTTTCTAAGAGCCCACCAGATAATGGAGCGGGGGACTCTGTCGAAGGCTTTCTCCAAGTCGACAAAAGCTAAGTAGAGGGGTTTACCTTTAGCTAGGTACTTCTCCTGTAGTTGTCGTACTATGAAAAGAGCGTCTGTGGTACTTTTGCCTGACACAAACCCGAACTGCATTTCATCTAGGTCAATTCTCTCTCTGATTAGTTGCGCTATTACTTTTTCCGTGACCTTCATGACCTGGTCGATTAATTTAATGCCTCTATAGTTACTCCTATCTAGGGCGTCTCCTTTACCCTTATAACAGTTAACGATGATGCTGCTATGCCAGTCCTTCGGAACAACCCCATTCTGTACGACTTGGTTAACTATGCGGGTGACCATGGTGTGTCCCACCGTGCCAGATGCCTTCAGCATCTCAGCAACTATTTCCGAAGGCCCAGCCGCCTTACCCGTCTTCATATCCTTGATTGCCTTACTTATTATACTCCCCTCGACTAACACTGCTGGTCCCTCTATTGGGTCGATATGGGGGAGACTGCCTTTCTCCCAATTATTCTCCTCATTTAGTAGCCTTTCATAGTGACACTTCCAAGCTACCTTCTTATCAGCGTCGGTGATGGCAAGTGTGCCATCGTCGTTTAGTACACACTTCTCCCCGACAATATCACGGTTTTCCTTGATGCATTGCCTAGCAATCCTGAACACCTCACGTTTTTGGTCATCGCGTTGTATATATATATATGAAATTGTGATATATATATATGATATTGTGATATATATATATATGTTAACGATGGTGTAATAGTAGGAAAAGCACTCTACATTATGCAACACATCCATCATTGATGTTCAATCCCGTGGCTAGTGCAGGAATGGAGTTAAATATTAATTTGATTAAAATAACAGGAGGTCGGACTGATAATATTCTTTTTAAATTTTATTGTTGCAAAAAACACTACATACATTTCAATGACCTGGTTACGTAAGCAGGCCATTGAAATATAAATACTGTTTTTTGCATCAATGCCATCACCATCATCATCATCATTTAACGTCCATTTTTCATACTTGCATGGGTTAGATGGGTCATGCACATCATGAGACAAGTCTGGCTAGATTGGCCCCACTGTACCTTGCTCAGACAGAGCTGTAAATTTGGCCAGGATTTTTACAGCTGGATGCTTTTCCTAACACCAACCACATTTATTTATATATATATATGTGTGTGTCTGATGGTAGCTAAGATGCTTCCATAGGCTGTATGTGGGTTGAGCACTCTATGCTCTTACAGAGCAGAGTATGATAGAATAGAAAACGAAAAATCAGTGATGCATCTGAACTCAATTTATTGTGTGTTACAATTGTTTCGCCGTTGGACAGCTCGAGACGCAATCATGATCGCGTCTCGAGCTGCCTGGTGGTGAAACAATTGTAACACACAATAAATTGAGTTCAGATGCATCACTGATTTTTCGTTTTCTATTCTCTCTCTCTCTATATATATATATGTGTGTGTCTGTGTGTAAGTGTATATCTATACAGTATATATATATTAGGATTGGTGCTCTGAAATAGCGATGTATACATGAATGTATGTATAGTATATTTGGCAATATAACGTATGTTTAATTAAAAACATTTTGAAGACTTTGCGCTATCATTTTAAAGTAGTGACTATGTCACTCACTTCTCTTTTCGGCAAAGGAAGGGAGAGAAGCTGACAGATTCTGTATCACAATCAGTTCCTGATTATTACTGGAATTCTATAAGAATCCAGCCTCTATAATTTTCGGCCAAGTACGTTGCTCTGAGGATCACCAAAAGTGTGAAACAGAATCTGTCAGCTTCTCTCTCTTCCTTTCCTGAAAAAAGAAGTAAATGACATAGTCACTACTTTAAAATGATAGCGCAAGGTCTTCAAAATGTTTTTAACTAAAGATACGGTATATTGCCAAATATACTATACATACATTTATATATCATCATCATCATCATCATTTTACATCCGCTTTTCCCTGCTTGCAAGGGTGGGACAGGAACTGATTCTGGCTTGATTTCTACAGCTGGATGCCCTTCCTAACACCAACCTCATTTACAGTGAGTGCTGGGTGCTTTTTTGCCGTAGCACCTCCACGACCACTTTGCAGTGGAATGATATGGACCCCAGTCCTATCATTTCATTTCTACAGCTGAGTAAACTGGAGCAATGTGAAATAAAGTGTCTTGCTCAAGGAAACAACACATCACATGGTCTGATAATTGAACTCACAACCTTTCGATTGCAAGGCCAATGCTCTAACCACTAAGCCATGTGCCTCCATGTGCCTCCACATATATATATATATATGTTTATCCCAGGTTCAATCGAGGGTAACCACAGTAAGTAAGGTACTCAATACATAGCAGAGTATAAATATTTGATATAGAAATGGCTTCTACATGACGAGAATTGTTTCATTCGGGAGAAATCATCATGGGTTTCCTGATGATTTCTCCCGAATGAAACAGTTCTAGTCCTGTCGAAGCCATTTCTATATTAAATATATATATATATATATATATATATACACACACATACACATATATGAAAAGATACTATGATGGCTGAGCTCCAGCTGTTTTAACAGCTAGATCCGAACTGATCTAGCTGTCGAAACAGCCGGAACTCAGCCGTCAGAGTCCTGAATCTTTGTTCATACTACCCACTCTACTAACTCAAGTATTGAGTACTCTGGTGAATTATGGTCCACCTGGTATCTTACCACACCTTCTCTGATATATATATATATATATACATATATATATATATACGTTGGTATGGTCACGTGATGTGCATGAAAGACGACAGCTGTATAACAAAGTGCAGGGCAATAAAGATAGACGGTAGCCACGGAGTAGGCAGACCCAGAAAAACCTGGGACGACCTGATAAACTCCGACCTCACACACTTACACTTCTCCAAGACAATGTCACTGGACCGAGATCTTTGGCGACACTCAGTAATAGAGAAAACCCGCATTACCTAAATACAAAGTAAAACCTACTACAGTCAGTAGGCATCTCTAACAAAATACACCACCGTCCCACCACCCCCACCCCATCCACACCACCCCTTTCAATGTAAAGTTATGTTGGTGCCACAACATCCAGGCCAAAACAAATGAGATCGTGTAGGTGTCACGACAAAAAAAACACACAGTCCACGCTGTAATGTGGCCATGTAGGCAACACGGTAAAAACCTCCCAGCCCCACACTGTAAATGTGGTTGGTGTTAGGAAGGGCATCCAGCTGTAGAAAACCCGCCAGGCAGTCCTATGCGAGCAAGACGACCACTCTTGCCTCAAGTGGGAAAACTCCCGTCCAAACCCATGCAAGCGTGGAACATGGACGTTAAACGATGATGAAATGTCAAAATCAAAAGGATCATGGAAAAAAATAATAAACACCAGAAGAATCCAAATAAAAATTTTTTTTAAATAAAACAAAATAAGAAAAGAAACAAGAAATTTGCCAAACATCAAAACAAGCAGGAGCCAGAAATATTCAAGAACTTATTTAAAACAAACAATAGAAAGATACTGAACAAATACTAAAATTGTGTCAGCTATATCTTATCTTATACAAATTGGTAGAGAAATTTTTAAGTCCATTTCAATATCCCAAATGAGACAGTTGATAATCCAATAGTGCTGATCATGTATGTATCTCACACAGACACTCTTACAATGGCATACTGTATCATACACAGGCATAGATATACAATAGTATACACCTCGTGCAGACTTTTTTTACAATAACATATACATCATAAACAGACATAGATATGCAATAGCTTAAACCACATGCAGGCAATTTTACAATAACATATATATCGTACAGAGATATAGATATACAATAGCTTAAACCTCATGCAGGCAATTTTACAATAACATATATATCGTACACTGACATAGATATACAATAGCAATCACCTCACACATTCAGATATTTAATCCTATACTATATCATATGCAGGCAAATATACAATGGTTTATAGCATATGCATACACATATTCAATAGCATACAACATCATGCACAGGCATATATATAATGGTATATACATCATTCACGGACACATATTCAGTGGTATATATCTCACACAGTCATATCTACAATGTCATATACATAGATATCCATTAGCATACATCTCACAAAAACATTTACAATTGCATATACACCACACACATATACAATTGCATATACACCACACATACACACACATACAATTGTATATACACCACATACAGACACATATACAATTACATATACACCACACACATATACAATGGCATGATACACCATACACAGACACATATACATTGGTTATTCTATAAACTGCTATGAAACATGGATCCCAAAACTTCCTTCAAGAATGGAGTAAGATTGATTTAGAAAGAAACTCCAAAAGAATATTATTGATACAGAATCATTAGATAACGTGATAACAAAGAACTTATTTCTATTAATACACCAGACTGTGTGGTTAAAAAGTTATCTTTGCTCACATGGTTCTGAGTTCAGTTCCACTGTGGGGCTCAAATACTTTCTACTATTGCCTTGTGCCATTAATAGCTCACGGCTCCCGAAACGTTTTTCACAATAGTACCCAAAACTTTGTTTAAAAACTACCAAAATATACAAAAATGTACCAAATCCAATTACCCCCCCTTCATACACCTCCTACCTCCTAACACTCTACCCTTCATCCCCCTCTTAACACTCTACCCTTCATCCACGTCCTAACACTCCACCCTTCATCCACGTCCTAACACTCCACCCTTTATCCACGTCCTAACACTCCACCCTTCATCCACGTCCTAACACTCCACCCTTCATCCACGTCCTAACACTCCACCCTTCATCCACGTCCTAACACTCCACCCTTCATCCACGTCCTAACACTCCACCCTTCATCCACGTCCTAACACTCCACCCTTCATCCACGTCCTAACACTCCACCCTTCATCCACGTCCTAACACTCCACCCTTCATCCACGTCCTAACACTCCACCCTTCATCCACGTCCTAACACTCCACCCTTCATCCACGTCCTAACACTCCACCCTTTATCCACGTCCTAACACTCCACCCTTCATCCACGTCCTAACACTCCACCCTTCATCCACGTCCTAACACTCCACCCTTCATCCACGTCCTAACACTCCACCCTTCATCCACATCCTAACACTCCACCCTTCATCCACGTCCTAACACTCCACCCTTCATCCACGTCCTAACACTCCACCCTTCATCCACATCCTAACACTCCACCCTTCATCCACGTCCTAACACTCCACCCTTCATCCACGTCCTAACACTCCACCCTTCATCCACGTCCTAACACTCCACCCTTCATCCACGTCCTAACACTCCACCCTTCATCCACGTCCTAACACTCCACCCTTCATCCACATCCTAACACTCCACCCTTCATCCACGTCCTAACACTCCACCCTTCATCCACGTCCTAACACTCCACCCTTCATCCACATCCTAACACTCCACCCTTCATCCACGTCCTAACACTCCACCCTTCATCCACGTCCTAACACTTCACTCTCCATCCATGTCCTGTCTTGTAGTTTGAGACAGAGTTGCAGTTATGGATGCCATTTAGTGCAGTCAACATTTTGCAGCAGAGCCTTTGATCTTAACAAGGCATTAAATGTTGATATTTTAAAGCATTGGAATTTTTTTTGTTTTTATGTTATTGAGAACAGAAAAAAAATGAAGCAATGAAAGAAGTTGCAACTTATATAGTAATCGATAGCAATATATGTCACCACATTTTCCTTGAGAAACAAGTAACCGGTAGTTCTCAGGCTCATTTTGTGCATTAACAGGTGCATCTTGCAGAGTTAATTCCCTCCATTCTCTATTTATTTGTTGATATCGATCTCCATGCAGAAGACTGGAAAATTTCAGTGCCAATAGTATAAACGGTTTGTGTTTACCTTCAACAACATTGGTCAGGTTTAAAGCTGCTTGTTGGTAGAAATATCCATTGTTTTATCTACAATAATGGAGAACTTTACTGAATTTAACTTAGACAATAAATCATTGAAAGCATGGGGACTGATCACATTTGAAAAAGTGCAAGTTCCTTCAGTTCTTACGCACTTGATGTCTTTGATGATGTTTTGATTGAAGCATACATTGGCAATAAGGCCAGGCAAATGATTCAAAATAGCAATGGATAGGTTGTTCTCAACAATAAATCTGCAGTTTCAGCACAGCTATTTTTGTTAAGCGAGCAGAACATTGAGCAGGCTTTATGAAATTTGTCACCTTCACTGTTTGTTTTGCTAATTTTGCATTCTTTTGGTGTTTTTCTCTCTCTTCATGCCTTACTATTTGACAAGCTACAAGCTATCTTACAATTGCACAATAGCCTTTTGTTGCGTTCTTTTTACTCAATTCTAACCACCATAATTTTGACAGAACTTTTTTTCATAGAAAGAGGATTTCAGTTTTTTCTTCTGAGACGTGTCATTTTCGTTGCTATCAGAATGATATTCTATATTCACTATTTTCCACTCATGAGGGGTTCAAAATGTTTCTCAAAACAGCAAAATAGTTTGGATATTGAAAGATGACACCACCAAGGCACACTGCACACCATGACACAACTGCTTAAACTGAACTGATACGGTTGTTTTCAAGAATTTGCCTATATCCATCTATATTTACATGTTCTTTCATATTGTCAGTGGAATCTATTCAAGTAAAATATCCACTGATCGATTGTAAGTGAATAATATATTATTATTGGCTACAAGGATAATACAGAAGATGGTTGGCTACCGATTTGAAATATTATACAGATGAGTTATTGATGTCAAGTGAAATCTGATGGGCAAATACAATCAATGGATAGCTTCTCGATGCAAAAGTTGTTATAGCTAATAAATGGTAAATCAGTAAATGGGGATTTTAGAATATTGAGCTAAATTTGCAAAGCAAGTACAACCTCTAAAACATAGAAAAAATCTGGACATGGTACCCAAATGTATAGAAAAGTCAAGTTAAGGGCAGATTATACCAAATTTGTATAAACGCACCAGCTTCAGCAGTGCTGTAACAGCCTTGTAGTTGAAATTGGGGAGACAGAAACTGTGTGGAAGCCTGCTATTCCTTATAGTTATCCAGGTTATAACAGAGCAATCTAAGACTGGCTGACCAGAGGAACTTTTTTATGCCGATGATCTGGTTCTTTTAACTGAATCCAAGAAGTACCAGAGAATAAGTTCCAGCTCTAAAAACATAATTTAGAATCAACATCCCACTGGAAGGAAGTTATGATAGAGGAAGACCTGGGTGGAGGTGGTAAGAGCTGATCCCAAATCACTGAAACTTACAGAGTAGATGACAAAAGATTGCAACGAGTGAAGAGATGCTGTGCTAAAAAAGACCTGTCCAAGCATGGAAAAGTGAACTTAAAAACGATGATGATTATGATTATTTATATGCATGTATGTGTGTGTGTGTACTTATTAGCAGTAGCACTAACATAGTGAGGTACATAATAGAGGTGCATATGAAGGCATATATAATATGTTAATATATAATTGTTTCTACTTTAGGCACAAGGCCAGCAATTACCAGTGCATTACTGGTACTTTATTTTATCGACCCCGTAAGGATGAAAGGCAAAGTCAACCTCGGCGGGATTTGAACTCAGATGGTAAAGGGACGTAACTACGCTGGAAAGCATGGCGTCCGACCCTCTACCGATACTGCCAATCCACCGCCCTTATATATGTTAATATATAATAAACATACATAAGTCTTGCTAAGAATGTTTTAAGCTGTGGCCAGAAATGTATTTCAGGATTGTTGTCTTCAGTGACGTTTACTCACTTGGTACTCAGACATGCATAAGGTACAGCTTATATGTTTTTTTTATATAAAACATTTACTAGAGATACTCATTTGTATAGTAAATGTTTATACACAAAAAGTATATAAGCTATACCAGGTGCTTGTCTCAGTACTGACTGAGAAAATATATTTAAGTTGGTTTGTCTATTACTAATATATTTCCATTGGTCACCATTCCTTACAGAAGGTGCACTGTTCTTCTTAGAATAAATTTTCTGCTGCTAAACATGCTTATATCTATAAATATGCCAAGCAAAACTTGTATTTTATCAGGTCATATATCAAATTTCTTTGTCTGCTTCCACTACATAACTCCACTCTGTCACCTAGTTAAGTTCCATGTGGATATTTGTGATGGTTTTCTTTTATCAGATTTCTCATCCCAGTCCACCTGGCAGAGTTACCTCTGTCAAGAGTAGCTTAAAGAAAACTTTGGTTACTTACTAACACATACAAACATTGGCACTGACATAGCTGTGTGATATAGAAATTCTCTTTAAAAGAACATTAGTACCAGGCTCAATCCTACCATGCACCAGCTGTGGGAAATGTCTTTCACCACAGCCTTGGAATGACCAATACCTTAAAAGACTATGCAATACATAATAATGAAATTATTGTGCAGGGTGCTCAGGTGCACTACAGCTCATCATGAGTTAAGGAGATGAACAGTGATAGCAATATTGACCCTCAGGGTGTATCTCTTCGTTACACAATATGAAGTGGTGAGCACTAAAGTGACACAAAAGGACAGAAATGTCTGCATGGATATGTAGTTTCTGATACTTCCCAAAATGTAACTAGAAACTTCTGGTGCTATACACCATTGTGGGACTGAGGAAAAGATAACAAGACTGGTAGTGCAGAGTAGAAAGCTCATCCATTATATATGTACCATCAGCATCATAATCCTTTTATGTCCACTTTCTATGTTGGCATGTGTTGAATGGCTTGTTAGAATCCATCTAAAATCTTAATCTGAGTTGTAGTTTGAGTGATTTGGAGATTTTTCTACCCAGAAAAGCTGAAAAGGCAAAGAAAGAGAAAAAGTGAAGAACAGAGGCAGCAACAACTCCAGCAGATTCCAAAGACTGTTGTTTCTAAAGCACAACTAATGGTACACCAAAACCTTACCTGATTTTCAGTGTCAGGGAAAAGATTCAAGAAGCCAGAGAACTCCTCTCAATAGTACAATAGTACCTCAATGGAAAGGAAATAGAGGTTGAAGAGAAGTGAAAAACTCCCAGAAAGCAACAAGAAAAGAAAAGGGGCTCAAAAGAAATGAGCCCAAATCAAAGGAAGGACTTTAAGACCAACAAGGAGGTGTACACCCATTTTGGGATGACATGAGATTCACAATTGTGTGAACTACCAATAAGTACTTAATAAGAATAATGTTTGGCATGAAGTAAGACTATGAGGTCAATTTACTGATTATGGGAGTTAGAGTTGTTCTATGTCTGTTTTTCCATATGGGTTGTACAAAGTCCAAAGCTTTCTCCAGTTTCATGGGTGTTAATTAAGAATTACAATACTTCCCCTTGAACAGGATATTATCTTGTCACTAGGCTAACATCACCCAGCAGCCACTGGTACTCACTCTCAGCTGAGTAAACTGAATAATGCATTACACACTCTAGGAATCAAATCCATGACCTTATGATTTTGAGCTCAATGCTTTAACCTATGGACATAACCTATGCACTTTCATATGTACTGATTAAGATGGAGGAAATTACAGCTTTACTGGGTTCGGAATGATAAATCCTGCTCTCTTTATACAAATATATAGGTCTTCATTATTTAATGTGTCCTTTATCCATTTCATGACCATATTTCTAATGAAAGACACTGCCTACAATTATCAAATAACTCTGAAAAAATCAAGACTTAGCAATATTACTTTCTCATTATTTATCTGGAGTTTCAAGTATACATTAACAAAGAATCTTACATAAAATTATGATGAAAGGATTTTAGATAAATTTAAACCATTTAAAATATACAGCATTGTATTGTAAACCTGAGGGATGCAGTTTGGTATTAAAAAGGTTAAAATGGAGTATGATTTGGCTATTATTTTGAGCATGCCAAATGACCGTCATCATCTCTACATAATTGAAGTAGATGTGCTCTGTGTTTGTACTGAAAGCCTATAGCAAAACAACAATTAAATCCATCCATAGAGCAATATTAAATTATAAAATGATTAGTTGTGTGTTTATGTAAGTTTGGTAAAATTTCCAGAGAACAAGCACCTTTCATTAGATGGGATTGGCTTTATTGGTTAAAGAGAAGAGAAAGCATTCAAATCCTTTCTGTCTATTTAGTTAAATGGTGTAATACAATATTATAATGTAAACCATCAACATGACTAAAGCTCCCCACTACAGTTGATAGCAAGCTTGATACTCTATTTTAAGTAATGCATTAACAAATCAACTAAAGACAGCATTCCTCCCCACTCTCTCATCATCAGCAATGTCATTTTAACGTCCACTTTCCTTGCTAGTAACTGTTGGATGGGTCTACATAGACCAAGTCAGTAATGAAACAGGGCTACTGATCTCCCAGACAAACTAGTATCTCACGTTTTACTAATGTTTAGTGGTAGATGTATCCACCTTTCAATTGGTGGAATTTGTAGGCTCAAAGAAAATTTCTTTAATTCTAGTATTGACAAATTTATTATGAGTTTTATATATATGTGTGTGTGTATTTATATATATATACATGCACATATATATACATGCACACACATATCTACACACACAACTATTTATAATCAATAAAGACCTTAATGCGAAACATCACTTTGTTTTACTATATATGCACTCTGCCCTAACATAGTATTGATTTTGGTACCTTCCTCAGTAAACCACGAATCAACTGAACCACTTACTATATATAAACTATAATAAAGTAAGGAGCGCAGGACTGCGTACTGTTTATAATTTTTTATCCCATTAGTAAAATAAGTTGGATTACTTTGAATAAATAATGAATGAATATTACATAATTTATCTACCAAATTTCGTGACTGTTCATTAAATATATTTTGTTTATTTAAAGATTCCCTTCTTTAAAATTTCTGAAATGTCAACACTTCCGGTTGGGCATCACTTAAATAAACATACTAATTTTCTGTCACTAATTTTCTCCTAATGCAGTTTATATATAATATCGTCTTTATTAATGTATCATGGATTACGTTACTGATTACATAAGACAGTGTAACAAAGTCTTCGTTCAATTTCTGTGTATATTGTCAATTACAATTTTATTTGATCATATCTACATGCATATATACCTGCGTATAATATCAATATACACTACATATGCTAGCAGAAAATCACCCGAAGGGTGGTTTTCTGCTAGTATATATATATATATATATATATATATATATATATATATATATAGCTTTCATTTCAATTAATTCAGTTATAAACTATGTGCAGCACTCAATGCAATACTGTGAGTCCAAGGTGAAGCCAGGTCAACACATTTGATACAAGATGACTGCTTCTTGGTAACACAGATTATAAATACCAAGATAGAGAGATATCAATTTAACAAATCTTTATTTTGTTCCATGTTTCACTAGTGATCCAGTTCAAAACCGTTCAGAGTTAAAGAGTACTTTTAACTGTCAATTGTTATACTAGTCAGAAGACTAAAATGAAACTCAGTTATAATTCAAGAAGCTTTAGATTTTAGTTAGATTTCCCATGGGTACAAGCCAAAGCTGAAGCATATAAACAATATGCCCCCACCCCCTCCCATTGCAAAGTGGTCGTGGAGGTGCCATGGCAAAAAAGCACCCATTGCACACTGTAAAGTGTTCATGTAGGCGCCACAGAAAAAAAGCACCCAGCACTTACTGTAAATGAGGTTGGTGTTAGGAAGGGCATGTAGCTGTAGAAATCAAGCCAGAATCAGTTCCTGTATGAGCAAGACAAGGTCAGCCGACTGGGCATTGCCCACAACAGGACAACCCGTCTAGCCCATGCCAGCATGGAAGAATGGACGTAAAATGATGATGATGATTATGATATACATATATATATATATACATATATATATATATATATATATATATATATATATATATATACATATACATATACATATGTGTGTGTGTGTGTGTATATATACATATACATATATACACACACATGCACAGCTTCACAACTGACCGATCCCTGTTAGGATAAGTCAATACAGAAACAAACAGGTATAGTCATGCAATCTTGAATGCATTGAGCATATTCTACATGAAGTATTTCAATGCTGCTGCTGCTACTACTACTACTATAACATCATCTATCATCATCACCACCACCATCATATCTGTTTCTTTTTAATCTCTAATTAATTATTGTTATTATATATATGGGATCTGTCTACTAAACATATAGATTGAGTCTATTTTAGTTATTTTGTCATATTTTGCAAAAGTCTCATAATTGCCTTCCTTTACCCTCCATTAATATGTGAGACGGTTTGTACTTTTATTTTGTTTTGTTTTTTGAAAGCTTTTTAGATTTTTATAAAATTGGATAGATATTAACAATACATACACACACCCTCCCCACCCAACAAACAAATATACATAATACTAGTACAGCTCCCTTTGGAAGAAAGAAAAGGTAAGGAGATTTTCAGTTCCATTATCATTTCTGTCATAGGAAGTGAATGGACCTACCTTGCATCTTCGCTTGAATCCATTCTGAATGTCCATGTGACTTACGTCTGACTGAGAAATACAGAGCTTCTCTCAGACACAATTACAACACATCTGCACCAGACCATGACCTGACAACAAAGAGAAAGAGACAGGCATGCGACCGCTTCCAGCAAGACTTCCCTCAGACTTCCAGCACTCTTTTTTGGCATCCCCACAGTTTTCTTTGGTCTTTCCATTGCTGATTCTAACTGGTGGTCATAACTTCTGGTGGAAGGAGACAGGATTTGAACTTAGAATGTACAAAACCAAATTAGATATCACAAAGTATCTCGTCTGATTTTTAACAATGCCTCCAATCTACTGCCTCTGTTGAACTGTTACTTTATCAATCCCAAAAGGAAAAAAAGCAAAGTTGATCCCATTGAAATTTGAACTCACAACACAGTGAGCTGAAACAAAAACCAAGGTATTTCATCCAATACTCTAACAACGCTGCCAATTCAATGCTTATACTTCTAGAAGATAGAGAACTTAATACCTGTGTAGCTCTCATTCTATCTTTTGATGAGGCATTAATGTCTGAAACATTAAGGCTCCTTCCTACAATATCAAGTGTTAAACTAATATATATCATCATTGTACTGTATCATTTTCCTGTTTTGTTTTTACTCATTCACCATTAGGTGTGTATACACACACACACACACACACACACACACACACACACACACACACACACACACACACACACACACACACAGACATATTACTCTTTTACTCTTTTACCTGTTTCAGCCATCCAGCTGAGGCCATGCTGGGGCACCGCCCAGATGATGATATATATATATATATATATATATATATAGATGATGATATATATAAATATCTTCATCATCATCATTTTACGTCCACTTTTCCCTGCTTTCAAGGGTGGGACGGGAACTGATTCTGGCTTGATTTCTACAGCTGGATGCCCTTCCTAACACCAACCTCATTTACAGTGAGTGCTGGGTGCTTTTTTGGGTGCCTACAAGTCCACTTTACAGTGTGGGCTGGGTGCTTTTTTGCCATGGCACCTCCACGACCACTCTCCAGTGGAATGATAGAGACACCCCAGTCTTATCATCTCATTTCTACAGCTGAGTAAACTGGAGCAATGTGAAATAAAGTATCTTGCTCAAGGAAACAATACATCACCCGGTCTGAGAATTGAACTCACAGCCTTTCGATTGCAAAGCCAATACTCTAACCACTAAGCTATGTACTTCCATATATATATATTGTTTTTATTCTTTCACTATTAGGCATATATATATATATATGCTTCCTTGTTTACATATACATAGTTACATAAATACAAATACACACCTATACACACCCACACATACATTCCTTCCAACAATATATTATGTAAGTGAAAAATATTGATGGAACTGGCTCTCGTCTGTTATATTAATAGCACAAACAAATAATCAAGTAGAAGAAAATAAAAGCAATCCTAAGCAAAGCAAAACATTATATATGGCATTAGATTCATGGAATTCAATTAATCTAATTAAATCGTACCAAACTGACATGTATACTTCAACTTTAGCGTTATGAAATTATGCTAACCTTTAGAAAGCAATTTGTTACACAATACTCATTCACAATCTATAATCAATAATACCAATTGTAAAATATCGAAAAAACATAACTTAAATATGAGAAGAAAAGAAATCATTTGATAAGGCGTATCAATATATTGATTGTGTTTATTATTGTTATAATATAATATATCATTATATTATTGTAGAAACTGTATCATGTATACGCTGTTCTGTTATTGTTATGTGTTTGTGTGTATCTAATCATTTTCTTTTGTTTGTGTGTATGAATATATATATATATAGACACACACAAACACATATATGCATATATATATATATATATATATATATACACACACACACACATATATCATCATCATCTTTTTAGCGGACGTTAAAACGATATTGATGATATCTATATATATTGTATTTTGGTAGATTTATTTTTTTTCAAGTAAAGGATTCCTATTAAAATACATATTAAAAGAAGACTTATGTAGTTTTGCAACTAATGTACAAAATTTAAAGACAAATGAATTGTTATGCTACCACTACTACTACTACCACCACCACTACTGCTGCTGCTGGTGCTAACACTCATTTGCAAGACAGATGAAGAATGATTTTGGACCTCAGGGCTGAGAAACATTTCAGAAAATTTAAGTGTGCTGAGAGATTTTCTTTGGAGGTAGAGTAATCAGATATTAATGGGCCCTCTCCTAGGCTTTCTGCTCTGCCTTCCCCAGACAAAAGTGCTGACTGAACCCCTCCATTATAAACTCGGACCTAAGTGTTTTAGAAATGATACATTGGATAATGTGATGCTAGGTTTCCTGCACATAAGGAAAAGGCAGGAATGGTCATGACTGATAGGTCTGCTTGATCAAGACTTACTTAGAGCTAAACAATATCCTCCTCATCATCATCATAGTCATTCTGTGCACTGTTCGGTACTGACAGTGGCTGGACTGGATGTTTTGAGTAAATATTTTACAACCATATGCCCTTCCTGTTTCCTTTCCTTTTAGCCACCTCTTATGCAGGGATATGGTGTACTTATTCAAAAAGCTACGATATACACAATATCAACAATAAAAAGGAAATAACTGTTTCTACTTTTGGCACAAGGCCGGCAATTAGCCCAGTGCATTACTCGTGTTTTATTTTATTGACCCCGTAAGGATGAAAGGCAAAGTTAACCTTGACGGGAGGTTAACTTTGCCTTTCATCTTTAAAGTAAAAAGGATATAATGTCCTCCTGTTGTGCAAGGTACACAGTGCTTGAAAAGAAAAAAGAGATGGTTTTGGATGGATTATCTCTGCTTATGGGCCTTACCAGTCACAAACAACAGCAAATCTAAAAGTTAAAAAGAAAAAATACATATTGAGTTTGGGTTTCATAATCCCAATGAGTTGAGTTCTTTGTCATCTAAATTTTCTATTCATGATTTACAGTGGAACCTCGGTTCACAAATTAATTCATTTCTAAAGGCCATTCGTCAACCAAAATGTTCGTAAACTGAAACTATTTTTCCCATGTTAAGAAAGTATTGCCATAGTTTTTGTCAAATTCTTTGTCAATCCATAAATTTTTTTTTATTTCTTTTAGTGATTTTGGGGCACATGCTCAGCCTTGTTGACTGTACACATAACAGAGGGTTGGGTTTTAATGGGTTAATATAAACAGAAAAGCTCTACCATCTAACTCCAAACTCTGATCCCACAAATGTGCCATCTCCTTTCTCTTTCAATGCATTTTTTTATCATTACTACAATGGCCACTGCTTCTCAGATCTGGCTGGTTGCATGTCCTCACCACTCAAGCAATCATAACTCACTTGTCTTTTTTTCTCAAATCATCCATATTGTGTCTCTACCATCACCAGTGAAAGTACAAACCATTAGGCCCAGTCTTTCTACCACAGAACATTGAACCTCTGGGATTCCTTCTTGTATGTTATTTCCTGCAGTTGTTAATTTATAACTATTCTAGAGGAACATCAATTTCATTGGTTTGGGAGAGCCTATGAAGGCCATGGGTACATCACTGTCCTACAGACCAAACCAATATTGGGGTTCTGTATAGAGTTTTGTTTTTATTCAGTTTCATTCTTATATACATGATGAAAATATTACCAGGGCACAATTTCTAAATATCTGATGTTATTTACCTATTAATGAGATTCCTTCATATCATTTCATGTACTATGGTACATCCTAAGGTGTTATTGTTCATAGAGACACCATCAGTTGGGGCTCCTATAATGATCTAGCTGAAAATGGATTTTCTAATTCAAATGTTTATAGTATTTTTAGTAGTGGACATATAATTGTTTCTACTTTTTGGCACAAGGCCAGCAATTACCCAATACATTACTGGTACTTTATTTTATCGACCCCGTAAGGATGAAAGGCAAAGTTAACGTCGGCGAGATTTGAACTCAGACCATAAAGGGCTGTAACTCTTTGCTGCAAAGCATGGCGTCTGACCCCCTACCGATACTGCCACTCCACCGCCCTAGTGGACATATAATTTGGGATAATTTGAGTAAACTAAAGAATGTAATTTTTAATTGTGATGCAGTCAAATTTCTGTTTTGTACTTTTCCCTTATGCGTTGCTAATGCAGTTTCATTTGTTGCAGGTTGTTAAGAGCTGCTAATGTGACATTTACTATGATATTGGGTCAGACAGAAAACTGAAACAGTCTTTTCCTCTCTGCTATCATTAGAAGGCCTGATTTAGGGTGGGGCCTCTAATCTATTTGCTCCCTGCTCCATCCTCAGCAGATACCCATGAGAGCTAACATAGGTAGTGGAATAAATGTATAAATACCTGAGCTGAATTGTTAATAGGCCAACCCTTGTTAGCAGGAGAAACAAACATTAAATGATGATGAATTTTATAATCTTTCTGAATATTAATCTCAACTTTTGAAAATTTTGTAAATATTTACATTTACCTATGTTGGTATAAATACACACCAAGCAATTTAAGTCCATTTTTCCCTACTAAAGTTGTACCGAGGTTAGCCTTGTGAGCCCCATGATAGTTTTCATACTCAATATGGGTCCCTTTTTGAAGCAATGTTGTACAGCCAGATGCTTTTCTTAGATGTCAACTCTTTTAGTCACGTCTTACCACATGCAGGGATATAGTGCACCTATTCTAAACCAGAAACACAGTAAGCTGTTCATATATATACATATATGTGGGTGTAAAGTTCATCTCTAATGTTGAGGTTAACAGCCCCAAATATTAAGATATCAAGTAATAACTCCCATTTTAAAGAAAATAGCTTGTTAAAAGAGATTTAGCCGCTTCATGAATCAAATTGAACAAACCATGTAGAAACTTATTTACTGGCTGAAGGGCATAAGGACATTTAAAGAGGGGAGGGACAGGATTTTGGCAGACACAACGATTGTGAGTACAATTATTATATCAAAACAACGAGTATCTCTCTCTCACATTCTCTCTATTTCCATCTCTCTCAAACTTAATTACTATGGATCTATTCAATGTTTTCCTTTAAGGTAAAATTTACAAGAAAAAATATGTACAAAAATAAAAAAACAATACAAAAAATAAAACAAAGCAAATAGTTCTTCCCCAAATTATTAGGTTCAGCTATTTTTTCTTCTCTCATCCCACCTGTTTGCAATACCTTAGATGTAATTGCTTTTAGTATTAGCCATCTTAAGATAATTGAGCCAAAATTTGTGAATTGAAAAAGAAAGAAAGAGAACAGAAACAAATGAAAGGAAGAAGAAAAAAAAACAACTTTTTTTTTCATATATTTATTTAATTTTTATTTATTTAATTGTTTTTAAAAACTTTATATATTTCTTTGTGTTTATTTTATTTTATTTTTTTTCAATTACTCTGAATATTTACAATATTTGAGATGAGGGAATTGATTTTAACAGTGCTGCAATGTACTGAATAATTGTGATGGGCTTTGCTGTTTGAATTCATGTAAGGATTCTAAAACACTAATTACAATTTTAAATTTCAAAACACTTAGGTTAAGTCTGCATTGTTTGTTTTTTTATTTATTCATATTTTTTGTTCTTTTTTCTCTGTGTGTTAGTGTGCAATGTATCATATATATATATATGTGTGTGTGTATATATATATATATCAGGGGTGAAGGGTCCGTGCATGCATTATAGAATCTTGAGTTGATCAATTGCGTTGGTTGAAGCAAGCAGAATTTTGGCTGCTTACTAAAACGTATAGACACAAAAAAAGATAACACACACACACATACACACAAACACATACACACAAACACACAACAGCTTTGGGGCAAGCAGAATTTTGATTGCTTACTAAATCATAGACACATAAAAAGATAACACACACACACACACACACTAGATAACACTACATGCGGCCTTGACCGGGAGGGTCATTTAGAGGGAATTGGGGGGGGGGGGGGTAAGGCTGCACAGCCCCACTTTCCGCCATGGCGATTGGACTGCATACTCTGCTTTCTAGGTTACCCTTCGCCACTGATATATATATATATGTGTGTGTGTGTATATATATATATATATATATATAGATATATGTGTGTATGTATGTTTGTGTGAGTGAGTGTTATATATGTTTATATATATTCAAAATTTCAATTAAATTCATAATAGCTGGAATTTTCTAGACCTTTATAAACTGTAATGCAATAATTAACCAGAAATTTCCCATTATGATTAATTTTTTTTTTTTTTTTTTTTTAGCCAAATTAGCTCTGGAAGGGACAAATGATTTTTATTTGTGTGTGTGGTTGTGTAGATCATCTTTTTGGGTGGATGTGTAGATTTTTTTTCATATTATTATCATTATTTTCATCCTCATTATTGTTGTTACTACTACTACTCCTACAACTACTACTACTGCTATCACCAACACCACCACTACTACTACACCACCATCACCACCATTACTACTCCCACCACCATCACCACTACTACTACTACTACTACTACTACTACTACTACTACTACTGATACTACTACTACTACTACTACTACTACTACTACTACTGATACTGAGTCTTTAATAGCCTGGTTTCATGAATTGGAATATTTAGAAATAATTAGTAAAAAATGATGATATTCAGGTCATTTAAATTGAATAATTATATCAATGGAAATTCTATTTTTTGTGTTAATAAAATTATAGCAAAAAAAAATTGCAATGTTTAAAAATGGATTCTAATTCTCGATATTTAAAAAAGTGTTTTTTTTTATTTTTTTTTTTTTTTTTTAAATAAATATTACTATAAATCAAATCTTAAAAATAGTATTTTATGAAATTTATGGCATAGAAAATAAGTTATTAATTCTTTGAGTTGCACAAACCAATAAGCTATGAAAATTGCCATCGAAATATAAAGAGGTATTTATTATTAGTTCTCTTATTAACTGCTAAAGGTTATACAATGAATGAAGATGAAATATAAATAACAAAGAACATAAAACTAATGGATCTAGTTACAATAATGATTGAAAGAGAGAGAGAGAGAGAGAGATTCTCTTATTGTACAGAATTAAAATGAATTTATTGGAAGTTGTTCCAGGATATTGAAATATAGATGACATAGTCATGGTGAAACTTGTTCAAGAGATGTGGTGGGAAACCTTGTATCTGGAAAGAAGATTGTTGGCAATGTTAACAAAAGGCCAAGATATCAAAATAATATCAAATTAGTATAGCAGACAATAGATGCCTTGCTGGTTACTATTTTATTGCTTAACCCTTTCATTACCATATTTCCATACACTGCCTATGATTTTTATATAATTTGGAAAATAATCAAGAATTTGGAGACATTTAGTAATACAATTAATTTTCTTATTATTAAGCTGGCATTTGAGGTATAACATAACTAAGGTTCTTAAATAAGATTATGATGGACAGTTTTTAGATAAATATAAATACTTTAAAATAAACAGCATCGTATCATAGAACCAGGCAGAGTTTCATGTTATTTTGTATTAAATGGGTTAACTGTATAGACAAGATGAAGTAGTAGAGATAGATAGATGAAGATATTAAAGAAAAAGACTGACAGACAGAATTGTATATAGACAAAATATTTAAGCTAAATGTTTAACTGTATAGAAAGATGAGATGAAAGAGATAAAAATACAGATGGATAGGTATACCAATACATTATGTGAAGATTATTCACATAATGGATGCCTGTTGGTGATGTGCTTAAAATCCTTTTGTTACCAAACCACCTCTGATTCTATGATACAAAACTGTTTATTTTAAAGTCTTTATAATTTTATAATTTCATGTAAGAACCTTTGCTAAGTTATGTTCTAAACACCAGATTGATAATGAGAAAATTTGTTATATTACTAAATCTTTCTAAATGCGAGATTATTTTCAAAATAAAATGAAAATCATTGGCACTTTTTTTTCAAGAGAAATATGGTAACAAAAAAGTTAATGCAGAATATGCTGTTGTACACACCAGCTCAGAATTCATCATTATAAAAATAGCAGGCCAAGTTGGCGACTAACCCAGGCTGCGCTGCTCATCAAGCAAAATAGAGCAAACTATTCAAATATTGCTTGCTCTCCAATAAGTTTGTGGTCAAACCAGTTGCAATGGAAACCTCTGGTTTTCTTGATCCCAAGAGTACTTCTCTATTCACTACTATTGAAACAGAGTTGGCTACCTGCAGGAGTGAACCCCATGAGTTGGAACAACTATTCCAACAGATACCCCTCCATCATCTGAGGCAACGTTTTCTCCATTCTGTCTGCATGGATCATGTGACAGCCTACACTGGACAGACTCTAACTCCGCCCAGGTCCACACCACTGGGATAGCAATGCTGAGTCAGTCAATTAATACTTTCACTCTCAAAGGAAGAAATAACTATACATACATCTTCACTCGTATAATTGATAAGACTACATGGTCACATCACTTGTTCAATATAGCAGCCAAATCTCTCTAAAATCACAATTTAATGCCTTCCAAAAGAGGGGCATTGATGTTGATCGTTGTTTCATATACACAATAAAAAACAAAGTTACTAACCTATTTACTGTTGATGGTGATTATGGTATAGAAAATAATTGTTTTTACTTTTGGCACAAGGCCAGCAATTATCCCAGTTAAACATTACTGGTGCTTTATTTTATCAACCCCAAAAGGTAAAGTTAACCTCAGCGGGATTTGGGCTCAGACCATAAAGGGAGGTAACTCTATTCTGCAAAGCATGGCGTCTGACCCTCTACCGATACTGCCAATCCCCTGGTTTCAGAGGTGATGAGGGAAATGATAATATGACATACAATAATGATGATAATGGTCATAGTGGTGGTGGTGGCAGCAGCAGCAATGATAAATATGAAGATGTTATTTGTGGCAATAATAGGGATGAGGAGGATTTCACATAGGTGTCTCTTTAAAATATAATTCTAAATTCCTCGACATTAATTTTCTGATAATAACACAAAATTATGCTTTATCCTTTTCTCACGTTTTACATCCATGGAAATAATGAAAATTGTTGTTACCCTACATATATGCAGTTGCTTTTGTTGTTGTTTACCTACAGGTTATCCCTGCTTCAGCATACCTATGATCAATAACATTTCAGCTGTGACCATTCTGTCTTTTTAGGTGTTTGTTGGTCCATATTATCTAATGTGTTTTATCCTTATATGTGATGGTTTAACCATGTAAAGGTTACACCATCTTATAAAAAGACTAGGGACATTAGATCATATAAGAATGTTTTTTCAAGTAAAATACAGTGAAAGAATTGTTAAACAATGAGTGTTTTGTAATGTAGCATCTGCTCTTCTTCATTCACTTATTCCTGGGAGGATTGTGGAGGCAGAATCTTCAGACATGCTTTCTAATACCCTATGGCTTGTAAAGTTTATGTACTAAGAATTCAAAATATCAAAAGGGGAATTTTTTTCACAGGGGTGGGGGCTTCTAAAGTAATAAAAATGAATAAATTAGCATGAAATTAAAGTGGAAATGGAAAAAGTAGTATGTTTGAAAAAAGATAACCAGATTAAAAGTATTACTGGAATAGGGTAGAATTTGAACAGATGGATAAATATATCAAACATTGGGCCAAACAAGGGGGATTTTATGTGGTCACTCCAGTTGCTAGAATAGTTGAAATAACATTTTAGATAATGTGATCCTCAGTGCACTCTATTGAAAACAAAAATCAGTATGATCAATTGCGAGAATGCTTTTCTCTTACGGCTGACATGAGGCTAAATAACACAGCAACAACATGTGTGAGAAATCATTGACACTAGTTTTGCTTTAAAGAAAATGAAAGCATCTCATCCAATTCACCAAATTCATTGTGTATATACACATTAAAATTAAAAATTATTTTGGTTAGGCTTGGTTAGGTTGAGGATTAGAGTTTGTTAAAGTTATCTCATTAGCTCTGGTGTGTGTGTGTATATGTGGATGCAGGGCATGTGGATTGATTCTGGTGAATCAGATGGGATATTTTCATTCCCTACAAAGGAGAGTTATTGTCAATGATAACCAAAAGGGGTTAAAATCATGAGATATTAGACATTGTAAGCATCAGTTTGATTTAGAAATTACTGTGACCAAAATTATGTACTTTTCAATGTCTGCAGTGTCTGCCTCTGGTTATTAGTACATTTAAAATATTACTATTAAATTTAGATTTATATTATTTTCAATTTCCTTCTCAACATAAAATATACATAACATCTTACACATTAATAGTTTTCATATTTTATATGTATATTTTTATTTGTAAAATTTATTCTCAAGGGAAAAATAAATTGTGTTGTTTGCTTCTTTGTTTTGTTTCCTCATTTTGCATTTAATTTTTTTGTGGCCTGATGTTATGCACATTATGTTTTAGTGTAAAAGAAAAGCTATTTTTGAGAAAAGTTTTTGTCTTTATTTTCTTCTTTATCTTGTATAAGCCTCTCAATGCAAACAATGACCAATAAATGAAGGGCCTCTTATATATATATATATATTTATATATATATATATATATATATATATATATATATATATATATATATATATTAAAAAGTGAGGTTTTTTTACAAAATGAAAAATAACCGAGGTGTCCTACACAAGTGAAAGTATAAAGAAAAAAAGATGAAATCGAAAATGCAACTGGAGTCTTATTTTTAAAAAAATATATATATTTATTTGGTTCCTTTACCGGTTTCACAGTTCTTCTGCTTTTCAAAAGTAGAGTTGAGATGGAGGGTCTGTGGTTTTTCTCACATCTGTATATATATATATTATATATAAAAATGAAAATGTCTGTGTGTGTGTGTCTGTTCCACAAGGCCGATTTTCAAAATTTTTTTTGTAATCAACCACAAATTCATCAAGGCAAGTCGGCACGACATTGCAAATGATTGATCCCCTTTTGACCAGGTAAAAAATCGATAAAACTGACTATAGGTACGACTTTGCACAGAAAAAATCTCTATATCTATAAAAATGAAAAAGTGAGAGTGAAAGAAACAGACAGACTAATAGGGGGATAGTGAGAGAGAGAGAGAGAGAGAGAGAGAGAGAGAGAGAGAGAGAGCGACAGACAGTGTGTTTGATACATGACAGTGGAAGAGGGGAAGGAAAGATATAACTAATTAACATGTGTGTGTGTGTGTGTGCATGCACGTGAGTGTGTGTGTTCGTGCAGCGTTCCAGTATGAATTAAATCTATTAACATGTGTGTGTACGTGTACACGTGCATGCGTGAGTTTGCATGCATTTGAGCGTTTGCATGTGTGTGTGTGTATATATATATATATATATATATATATATGTATATAAGGGAAGACTTTTGTCATACAACTTCTCCTTGCCAAGGTTCGACAACACAGACACATAGCATTTGCTGTTGCATTTTCTGGTATTGCAGCAACCTTGCTTCCTGGAGGGAAGGACAGCACATTCAGCCTTCAAACTCCCCCTCAATATGAGAGCAAATGACACACCCTGCTGTAATATTACCAAATGATCAGAAAAGGCACAACTGCTTAAAAGGTGTGAACTTATAGTTTGGAACGAATCTACTATGGCTCATAAAGGAGCTTTGGAGGCACTGGACCAAACTTTAAGAGATATAAGAGACTCCCAGGATCCCATGGGAGGCGAGACTGTCCTTTTATCCAGAGATTTAGACAAACCCCCCCTGTTATTCCCAAAAGAACAAGGGCTGATGCTATTCGAGCATGCTTAAAGTCATCTCCGCTTTCGCGTTATGTCACAACATTAACGCTCTCTACAAACATGAGAGCTCGGATGGTTGGTGACCAAGTGTCATCAGATTTTGCTACCAACCTATTGACACTTGGGAATGGCAAAGTGCCACTTGATGAAGATGAAAAATCTCCCTCGAACTGGTCTGCACTTTAGTCGACAGTGCTGACGACTTGACAGATGCAGTATTCCCTGAGTTGAGCACTAACTACCAAAATCCAAACTGGCTGTGCGAAAGGGCAATACTGGCTCCGAAAAATGAGACTGTCGACAAAATCAACGGACAACTGCTTAAGTCTCTTCCTACAGCTTGGTGTACATACAAGTCCATCGATACAGTCACAGACCCCATTAACTACCCAATTGAGTTTCTTAACTCATTGAACCCCTCCGGGTTGCCATCTCATCGATTGGAACTTAAGCAAGGATGCCCAATTATGTTTTTGAGGAATTTACACCCACCAAAACTCTGCAACGGCACCCGCCTTACAGTAAATAAACTAACGCAAAACTTGATTGAGGTGACGATTCTCTCGGGGTGTGGAAAGGGGGAAAATGTTTTGATCCCAAGGATTCCCCTTTGTCCGTCAACATCAGAGATCCGCTTTTCATTTAGTAGGCTCCAGTTTCCAGTTCGTTGTAGTTTCGCTATGACGATAAATAAGTCTCAGGGGCAAACATTGTCCGTCGCGGGAATAAACCTAGAAGAGCCATGATTGTCGCACGGTCAGCTATACGTTGGATGTTACAGAGTGGGAAGCAAAAGAAACCTTTATGCATTTGCTCCGAACGGTAAAACCACAAACATTGTGTACAAAGAAGTTCTGTAATCAACACTGCAACACAAACCGTCTTCTAACAATCAAATACTTCGCTGCTTTCAATAATTATCAAATTGTAGACATACTGCCTTTTTAAAATTCATAACACCATACATTTTCGACTGTAAACATTGTGACCACTTTGAGCTGCACGGTATTGAAATGCATGTTCCCCCCGGTTGGTTGAGCCAGTTTTCCATGGATTCGCCAGCGCGTGCAGCAGACGTTGATTCACATGTCTTTGCTGCCGCAGTTCACGCCGTGTTTTGGTTGATACAGCTCAAACAGCAGCGTTGACTCACAGTTCTTTGCTGTCGCAGTTGATGCTGTGTTTCGGTTGATGCAGCTCGAGCTGCGGTAGTTGACTCCCATTTTTTTGCTGCTGCAGCTGACGCTTTGTTTCGGTAACGCAGCTCGAGCTGTGGAAGTTGCCTCAGCATTTCTATGCCACCGTAATGAATGCTGTGGTTCGTTCTCTGTATCTCCTGCAATAGATGTTGCCTCAATATTTGCTTTCTGTCACAGTGAGGGTTGAGAATCGTTTTCTGCACCTCAAGCAGCAGCAGTTGCCTCAGCATTTATTTGCTGTCGCAATGAACATTGTGTTTCATTTTCTGCATCTCGTGCAATAGAAGTTGCTTCAGCATTTTTCTTTTGGCGTAATAATCGCTATTCGTTATTCTCTGTTACTTTTGCAATCGAGGTTGGTGCAGAATTTGTGTTGAGGAATTTTGAGCGTCCTTCATGTTTGGTCTATGTCACTGCAATCAGTCTAAGGAAAGCAACGTCACAGTTTCTATTGGCAGTCACAACTATACAGAATGGTAAGCATTTCAAACTACATAAATCATTAGAATGCCTACATATACGCAATGCATAACGAAAAATGTACATGTTTCTACTGTAGCAAATGTATGCCCCCCCCCCCCTCATTTGTACCTTTCACTCAAAGTCGTCATACATTATCTCTGTCATCCCACATCGACTTCAGTCCCTGAATTGCCCAACATCCGACATTGTCATAAATTCCATGTGATTCAATTTTGGGTTGCTGACTTCCTTGTGGCATAGTTCGTGTTTGGAGCTTCACCGCGTCGTCACACATTTACACTCATTCATCTTTTCATATGCCATAACATTTTACCGTTTTTACATCGAACAACACATACTTCTTATGGTTAAAAATAAATGGGTTTTTTTTTTGGGGGGGGGGAGGCGTGCTACGTTGTTTTCTCTTTAAAAATATTAATTACTAATGGTAGACTTACACCCGGTCAACGCCGGGTATGGCTGCTAGTAATATATATATATATATATATATATATATATATATATATATATATATATAATATATATGCATATATATATATATATAATATATATGAATATATATATATATATATATACATACACATACATACACACACATCACACACACACACACACACATATATATATATATTGATCATTAACCTTTATTTGACTATATTTCTAACAAAGTATGCAGCATATGTGTTTCAGTTCATTTTTGAAATAATCAAATATTTGGAGCAATTTAGTATCATAACTAACATTTTCGTTAATTTCATATGTGTAGCTGATAATCAAGAAATAAATTAACAGATTTTGATGTAAAATTATGATGGAAGCTGTTATATTTGGGGAAGGTCATTTTGCCAATTTTGCCTATAAAAATACATGCACTAGTTGAGTTTCACTTTATTATTATTAGTTATTGGTTTTGGGTATGGATTGGCAGTATTGTCAGAGTTATGGCTTTTACGTTCCAAGTTCAAATCTCAACAATTTGCTTTTCATCCTTATGGTGTTTATAAAATAAAGTAGTAATAAAAATTGTTTCTACTTTTGGCACAAGACCAGCAATTACCTCCAGTGCATTACTGGTAGTTTATTTTATCGACCCCGTAAGGATGAAAGACAAAGTTAACCTTGGCAAGATTTGAACTCAGAATGTAGAGGGCTGTAACTCTATGCCACAAAGTATGTTGTTTGACACTTCAATGACTCTACCAATCCACTGTCAGCTATGAAAACAAACCACTGCCAAACCATTGCAGTAATAAAGCACTTGGGTCAGTTTAATTCCCCTCCCCAAAAACTGTTGGTCTTGTGCCTAAATCAGAAACAATTGTTAGTTACTGGTTAGTTTGTCAAAGCTCTTTCATCACACATTATGTGGCTTCCTCATTAACTATTTGTTCTACTTTTCTGTGCCTCCTCTACTTTCTGATCATATTTTGTTTACTCCATCTTATCTTTCTGTGGTACATTTTCTTGTCTGTGCATGTGTTTGCCTTTGTACTTGTCTGTCGGTGTGTGTGTGTCTTGTGTGCATATGTAACAATATGATGGAAGGTTTTGAATTTTAATATGAATACTTTAGATCTTCTCTGATTTGTGGTCTTTTTGGTCCATGTACCACAGACTATCAATATATAAACACACACACACAACACACACTCACTCACACACATGTACATGCACACACACACAGTCACACACACAACACACACACATATATATATACATATATGTATCATATATATATGTATATGCACTGATGCCCATCTTTTTCCATTCAAGGGCTCCAATACTAGATTATTTTCTTTAGTAAAAAATACAGTGAAATCTAATTCAATATATATATATATATATAGGAAACAAACAAGAGGATGCAATAACATGAAGTGTATTACTTTCATGCTTGGAGGAAGAAGTGTGAATTGTATTGTCAACATGTTGGGCATTTGCCCTTCATCAGGAAAAAACACAAAAGGAAAAGTTGAAATAAAATGGAATATAGAAAATGAAAAAGTTGTTGAAATATATATTTAGACAATGGGCTAATTTGGTAGACATAACTGTATAAAATACAGTTATGTCTACCAAATTTCTCTCATAAGCACTGGTCAACCTAACACTATAGTAAAAAATTACTCCAGGTGCTACACAGTGGGACAGAACCCAAAATTATGTGATTGCAAAGCAAATTTCTTAACTACAGTCATATTTACACCTATATTAGGACTTTTTAATATTGATGACCCTACTGCTAAAAATGCCTAAGTTACATTGATTTTCATGTGACTTAAGTTCTTTTAGCACCTGGGTATTCAATTGTTATTTATTACCAACAAATTATTTGGGGTTTTTTTTAATGACTTTATGGTTATCATAATTTTTTTTTTTTAGTTATCCAGAGTTGTTTATGGAAAGAAATTAGCTTTAAATTCTGAAAGATGAGAAAAAAAAATCGATAAATATTTCTATCAAGTATTATTTATGACTGAAGATATACTTTAAATTCTGGCAATGCTTAAAGGGAATAAAGCATTCTTTCAATAATAAATTTTATTTTACTTCATTGATGTTTATGGTTAAAAATTAGCTTCAAATTCTAGAAATGATTCCGAAAAAGTTGAGAAAAGAAACAATGGAATAGTTTCACTGTAGGTTTATTTTGTGTTTTGGTGTGTGTTCTTTTTTGCTATTGTTGTTTTTTTCATGATTAAAAATAAGTTTTCAATTCTAGAAATGTTATAAGTTATGAAATAATCGCTATATGGTAATTTTATTATCAAATAGATAATGAATACTATACATAGAAAAGTGTCATTTGTATGTTGTTGTTGGGTGGACAGTACTGACAGAGGGAAGAAGAGACTGTGAAAGATGTAGGAAGATGTGTTGTCAATGCAACATCTCAAGATGGCAGTGGAGATGATAAGCAAATGAGTTAAAGGCATTATGTTGTATAGGAGAATTACTCAACTCATATATAGGAAAATTGGTGTTAACTTGAAGCTGTTGTTGCTTATTGTTGTTATTTTATTTAGCCATATGAGAATCATGGTCAAACAGAATTATGATGAAAAGATTTTAACTGTGACCATCCCAACATTTCATAAAATCTAGGAATGGATTGTCTAATGTGTCCTTCCTGTTGTGGGTGCAGGTATGGCAATTATGTGGCTCTGGGTTCAATCACACAGCATAGCATCTTGGGCAATTTTTTAACCATAGCTTCAAATTGACTGAATCCTTGAGTGTGAAATGAGGTAAATGGAAACTGTGTAGATGCCTGTTAGATGGAGTGTACATGTGATTCAAAGGTCAAGCTTTATCATGCTGTGTAACACTAATTCTGCCTGAGGAATTCAATAAGTGTCCTTATATGTGAGGAATTCTCAACTACTTACTAGTCAGACATTTAATCCCATTAGTGTTCAAACCGGCCAAAACCGGCCAGAATTCTCTACCTCTTTCTGTTGAAACTGGTCGCTCAAACTGATGTTAAGGTATTGTTCTCAAAATAAATACTTTCAAAATCTCATAGATTCGATATTATGTGAGCATGAAAATATAATAGTATATATAAAATAACGTGAATGCTAAAGGGTTAAGCAACTGACTGCTCACAGACAATAGCATGTGACTTTGTTTTTATTTTTAACAGGTAGAGCAGCAAATTGTATTTGGGGAAAAATGTAAGACCTGCAAAGTGGTTAAAGTCTTTAGTGCCCTGATCTTTCATAGTAGCTACTCCCACACTTTTGGGGGTGCTTTTGTTTGTTTTATATTGTTATATATTTTCAACTGTTTTTCATTTTGTATTAGATTTATCTCTCCCTCTCCTCTATATATATTTCTTTACATTGTCACAGCGAGTCATATAATTTGAACATCATTTCTTGTGTTGTTTCAATTCTTGTTTAACCCTATGTCAACTCTAATAGAGCATATCAAAGTCTGAAGATATTCCAACAGTGACCATCTCATCTTTTTATTCTTAGTAATAGTGTACCTCATCTCCAAGTTACATTATCAAATGGAGTTTAAGGAAGAGTTGACTGCTATTGTTAACATGTATAGTAGCCATGTAAATTCTTGACTTATGTCGTAATTGATGTCATTTTCTTTATTCCCATTGTTGTTGTGATCCTCCTTATTTTCGTCATCTCTGTCATCTTCCATATTCATAATATTGCTATCAGCCTCCTTATTCATATTGTTGTTCTCCTTACATCGTCACCATCTTCTTATTTGGCTTTTTTTGTGTTAGATATGTTGTTGAAAATTAGCTTTAAATTCAAGAAAAATGTGATAATCTAAAACTAAAATCTTAAATATTCAAAAATGAAAATAAAAAAAAAATAATGGAAAATCCTTTTATGAAATTGTTGTTGCTATTTCAAGAGAGAATGTAACTTAGCTGAAAAACTTAAGTAGAACTTTTCAAAATTGATTTTGTTTGTGTCAATGGCTTTATAGGACTTAATGTGAAATTCAATATGAAATAACTATCCACTAAAAATCCCTTCTTCAGAAATCTTCAAAAGCTATTAAACGGCATTAGAAATAAACTGGTTTATTCCTTGATATGTATTTGTGGATTGTATGTACTGCTGCTTAGAGATTCAACACAGAGAGGCAGTGTGCGTGCATATATATACATATATTATATATTTGTGCCTGTATGTATCATCATCATTTTACGTCCGCTTTTCCCTGCTTGCAAGGGTGGGGCGGGAATTGATTCTGGCTTCATATTTACAGTTGGATGCCCTTCCTAACACCAACCTCATTTACAGTGAGTGGTGGATGCTTTTTTTGCCGTGTCACCTCCACGACCACTTTACAGTGGAATGATAGGGACTAGGAAGTGGGGTCCCTATCACCTCATTTCTATAGCTGAAAAAACTGGAGCAATGTGAAATTAAGTGTCTTGCTCAAAGAAACAACACATTACCTGGTTTGAGAATAGAACTCACAACCTTTTGATTGCAAGGCCAATCATCTAACCACTAAGCCATGTGCCTGCCTGCCTCTCTCTCTCTCTCTCTCTCTCTCTCTCTCTCTATATATATATATATATATATATATATATATGTATGTATGTATGTATGTATGTATGTATGTATGTATGTATGTTTGGACATCCTGCAGGACTAAAAACAAAACCTGTCAAAGGGCAAAGGAGCTCTTAAGAATCAATGGCCATCCAAAATCGCCGGGAGAGATGACCCCTTAGCCTTTATCAAGGCAGAATTCTAGGAGAAGGAAAACTCTGATATAACACCTGCAACCCTGATGGTATCCAATGATGTTGACTTGTTCTTCTTTTTGGTAAATATCATGTTGGTTAAGAGAGTGGGACTGGCTTTGTGCAGTGCCTTTGCTCACTATAAAAGCTTCACGGCACAGGCATTGCTTTATATCTGGAGATCTCTCTGCACTTGTCCTCACATGGTACCATGGGCCCAGCACTATGTGTCAATAATTGTCACAAGTGTTGTGTTTGTACCAGAGGTTTCAAGTCGCTGGCTGGACTAAAAAGTCACACTCGTTCAGCGCTTCGGTAGGGGTTCTCCTACATGGATATAAAGTAGTGGCCGTACTCGAAAACGAGTTGGCAGCCACCATGTATGTATGTATGTATGTATGTATGTATGTATGTATGTATGTTTTCTCTTTCTCTTAATTTCGAGTATATTTTTTTGACCGGCCACCTTCCTGGTGGCAAGGTTGTAAAAGAAAAGAAATTGTCATCCCTTGAATCGCAAGAATGTTTTGCATATTTTGAAGGTGCCAGCTATCGCAGCCATTTGTAGACTATGAATTAGGGAGCTGCGCTTTTTGTCCGCAAATCCAAGTTCGGTCATACTTTGGTCCAAGCGGGTTGGTATATAACACGTAGCACCAATAATGATGGGTATGAAGCTAAAGGTGTATCTTGGATACTGGATTTGTAAGCTCCTCATCAATGGTCCGTAGATGTCCTCCTTCTCCTGTATTTTTCTGACAACGTTTACATCAAGTGGGCAGCTGATCTCCACAACAGAACACGTTTTCAATGTGTGGTCCCAAACTACAATATCAGGCCGGTTGTGCTTTAATTTGGTGGCAGTTTTTATTTTCAGGTTCCACCAGTATTCCTTAGTGCCATCTGTCTCAATATATTCTTCCTCGTTTGTTGTTAAGTTTGTTTTCCGAAGTGCGTTCCAGATAGTTCTAGCTATCCCATCGTGTCTCATGGGGAGGTAGTAGCGAGATGACATTCTTTCGCAGCTGGCAACAATGTGGCTTACATCCTCGATCTTTGTTTTACATAGCCTACATTTATTGTCAGCTGCTGGCCCTCCTCTTTTGTGCAGCAGATATTTGGTAGGGAGTTCTTGTTCCTGTATTGCATAGAGATATCCCTCAAGGTGTGATGTCATAAACTTGTCGGAACTCCATGCCAGGCTTTTTGAGTGGTTTATCCCCTCTATGGTCTGTGTTTTACGCCTCAAGTATCCATGCACAACTTTCTCTGTAAATTGGTCAATTTTTTTTTCTTGTTTGAACATTGAATAGGATCTTCCGATTTCTCTGGGTGAGAGATTTATATCAGGCTTTATTCCATATCTCTCCTCCAGATCAGTCGCTATTCTAATGATATTTCTTTTTTCATGCTCATAAACCTGAGCAAGATGGTCGCCAACCTTTTTCCTCTGTTGAAGGTGTTGCTTCAGTGTTACTATCCGGGTCTCATATGTTGTTAATATTGATTTTAGACCCGGCCACCTTCCTTGCGTGAGAAGTATAGCCTATCCACATCA
>OZ024740.1:101764411-101766911 GCA_964016885.1 Eledone cirrhosa
TCTTCTCTAGCTCGGCCATTGATTCCGCTATGAGTGTCAGGTCGTCTGCGTATAGGAGTTCCCATGGGCAGCCGGTCTTGAACTCCTCTGTTATAGCCTGAAGGGCAATAATAAATAGTAGGGGGCTGAGAACAGAGCCCTGATCGACGCCAACTTTTACGCTAAACTCTTCACTATATTCGTTGTTAATTCTAACCTTGCTGACTGTTTCTTTATACATGGCTTGTATAGCTCTCACAAGCCATTCGTCAACGCCTAGTTTTCTAAGAGCCCACCATATATATATATATATATATATATATATACATATATATATATATACATATATATATATATATAAATATATACATATATATATATATATACATATATATATATATACATATCATCATCATCATCATCATCAACGTTTAACGTCCGTGTTCCACGCTTGCATGGGTCTGGACGGGGGTAGTCCCACTTGAGGCAAGAGTGATTGTCTTGCTCGCATAGGACTGTCTGGCAGGTTTTCTACAGTTGGATGCCCTTCCTAACACCAACCACATTTACAGTGTGGGTCTGGGAGGTTTTTACCGTGTTGCCTACACGGCCACATTACAGCGTGGACTGTGTGTTTTTTTGTCGTGACACCTACACGATCTCATTTGTTTCGGCCTGGATGGCGCGGCACCAACATAACTTTACATAGAACGGGGTGGTGTGGATGGGGTGGGGGTGGCGGCGGGAGGGGTGTATTTTGTTAGAGATGCCTACTGGCAAGGCGGGTCTTCTCTGTTACTGAGTACCGCCAAAGGTCACGGTCCAGTGACATTGTCTTGGAAAGGTGTAAGTGTGTGAGGTCGGAGTTTATCAGCTCATCCCATGTTTTTCTAGGTCTGCCTATTCCGTGGCTACCGTCTATCTTTATTGCCCTGCACTTTGTAATACAGCTATCGACTTTCATGCGCATCACGTGTCCATACCAACGCAGCCTTCTCTCGAGTAAACAACATCTGATCCCTCTTATCTCTAATTTTTTCCTTAGTTCGTTTATGCTTTGCCGTTCACGTATATTACTGTTACACATCCAGCGGAGCATGCAAGCTTCGTTCCTCTCTAGTCTGCGTATATCCTCTGCACACAATGCCCAGGTCTCACTACCATGCAACATTGCTGTTCGTATGCAGGCATCGTACAACCTGCCTTTCATTTTTAGGGAGAACCCTTTAGCAGCTAATAGTGGTATAAGCTCTCTGAACTTTTTCCAACCAGTTCTGACTCTAGCTACAGTACTTTCAGAGCACCCTCCCCCACTGCTGATTTTATCGCCCAGGTAACGGAAGCTGTCCACTATTTCTATAGAACCCTCTGCGCAATTGAAAGAGCTAGTATTTTGTGGGCACTTGCTGCTACTTATTGCACCAGAACACCGGCCACATGTAAAGTCTATGTTCTTAGTTAGCTTACCTGTGATCCCACTACATCTTTTATGCACCCATACTTTGCATTTAGGACATAAGATGGAGTTTCTACCTACGCCTTTCCTACATACCGAGCACGACCATTTCCCAGAAGGGACCGCCGCCTTGTTTTCTTTCCTACAAACTAGAACTTTGGTCTTAGCCAGGTTAATTTTAAGTCCTTTTGACTCTAGGCCGTGCTTCCATGTTTGGAATTTCTTCTCTAGCTCGGCCATTGATTCCGCTATGAGTGTCAGGTCGTCTGCGTATAGGAGTTCCCATGGGCAGCCTGTCTTGAACTCCTCTGTTATAGCCTGAAGGGCAATAATAAATAGTAGGGGGCTGAGAACAGAGCCCTGATGGACGCCAACTTTTACGCTAAACTCTTCACTATATTCGTTGTTAATTCTAACCTTGCTGACTGTTTCTTTATACATGGCTTGTATAGCCCTCACAAGCCATTCGTCAACGCCTAGTTTTCTAAGAGCCCACCAGATAATGGAGCGGGGGACTCTGTCGAAGGCTTTCTCCAGGTCGACAAAAGCTAAGTAGAGGGGTTTACCTTTAGCTAGGTACTTCTCCTGTAGTTGTCGTACTATGAAAAGAGCGTCTGTGGTGCTTTTGCCTGACACAAACCCGAACTGCATTTCATCTAGATCAATTCTCTCTCTGATTAGTTGCGCTATTACTTTTTCCGTGACCTTCATGACCTGGTCGATTAATTTAATGCCTCTATAGTTACTCCTATCTAGGGCGTCTCCTTTACCCTTATAACAGTTAACGATGATGCTGCTATGCCAGTCCTTCGGAACAACCCCATTCTGTACGACTTGGTTAACTATGCGGGTGACCATGGTGTGTCCCACCGTGCCAGATGCCTTCAGCATCTCAGCAACTATTTCCGAAGGCCCAGCCGCCTTACCAGTCTTCATATCCTTGATTGCCTTACTTATTATACTCCCCTCGACTAACACTGCTGGTCCCTCTATCGGGTCGATAAGGGGGAGACTGTCTTTCTCCCATTTATTTTCCTCATTTAGTAGCCTTTCATAGTGACACTT
>OZ024740.1:101771911-101801911 GCA_964016885.1 Eledone cirrhosa
AAACATATACGTGTTTTGCAACTGGTCACTTTGTGGCTCAATGAAAAATTAATAAATTAAAAACTTAATATATATATATATATATATAAAGTTTTTTATTTCTTATTATCTATTGTATTGTATATTGTATTATAATTCTCACATTGTATTACTATGTTGTGTTTCATGTATTAGAATTATATTGTACTTTCAAGGTGTGTTTGTTTTAATGTCTTACTTGCTCTCTTGTCCTATAGTCTATATTTACAAATGTACCCTTTTAGCTTTAGCATGTCTTTCCAAGTTAACTTTCCTAAATTTTCATAAATATAAAATCCCTATTCTTCTGAGTTTTGGCTTGTTCTGGCCGTTAATACTTCTTGTCTCTTTCCTTGCTCTGATGAGTCCTTATTAATGGGACGAAACATTGTCAGCTAATAAAGACTTTTTATGTATATATATATAAATGTATATATATATATGTACATATATATACATATATATATATATACATATTATATATATACATATATATAAATACATATATATATATACATATACATATATATATATATATACATATACATATATATATATGTATATATATATATGTATATATATATATATATATATATATATATGTATATATATATAAGGATTAGAATACTGGAGCGTGTTTGAGTCAAACACCCTCTTCGTATTATAGAAATGACAGTAAAAGGTATAGCTCAATGCAGTTAAACAGAGCCGAAAAATTAAGAGAGTAAAACAAAGAATCATTTAATACATCAAAAGTTTGTCGGCTAATAAAAACTTTTGATGTATATGTATATATATATATATATATATATATGTATATATACGCAGCACGTTTATTCTCATATTTACACATATTTTTTCCCCCGCTGTGACCCGTCTATGTTTTCGCGTATGCTTGTGTATGTACGTATTGGATGCGTTTTTGTATATATTTAATTTCAATTACCTCTGTATTTTATTTACTCTATTGTTAACTCTGAAGCCGAGAATCATTCGGTTTCCTAAATAGAATTTTAGTCTACGACTTCAGTTATACCATTTACGTAGTTTTATCTTTGCGTGTAATTGTTCTCAGCGGTCCACATAATGACGTATTATCTTAGTTTTTTTCCATTTGCCTGAGTACGTCTCCATGAACCATCTAATAAAATATTAGTCTACGACTTCATTTATACCATAAATGTGGTTTTGTCTTTGCGCATAATTGTTTTCACCGCACCTAATAATGACGTATTATCTTCGTTTTTTCCCGTTCTTTGCCAGGGAACGTTTCCACGAACCAAAGTACCGTCTTCCTGTCTTCCTTCGGTTGCAACGTTTTTTGAAATATTTACTTATGCGTTCACAGATTGACTTTTTTAGTTTCAGAAGATCCCGTTAAGTGTGAAAGCAGCGATCCTTTGCTTAAACTTTAATCTGTTATTTTAATAAATATTTGCTCTACGGTTCTTATACATCTGATATATATTTATCCTTATCGAGCCCGCTTTGGATTTAGTCTTCAAATTTATTATTAGAAGTGTTGAGCAAGTTATAAACCTTTGAAAATGATGATTAGATTTGAATAAAGTTAAAGGCTAAAATACCCATTTATTTTTACCATGGAAATAGTCAAACAACTGCGGCATATAGGCCTTCAAAGATGGAAAAAAAGAGATCCATGGGATTCAAAGCTTAGGTTTCCATGCACTATGCTCACATATATATCATCATCATTTTCTGCCCTTTTTTTCCATGCTTGTATAGGTTATATGGTCCTTATCCTACATCGTATACCTCCACTCATTGCAACACTTTGTCATCTCTTCTGTGAGCTTCAGTGATTTGAGATCAGCTCTCATAATTTCTGCTTAGATATGCCTTGGTCTCCTTCTTCCACTGGGATTTCTTTGCACTTCTTCAATCAATGATCATCATTCATATGCCTCACATGACTATATCTGGGCAGACCTCTCTCGTGCAAACTACTTCTGATTTCTCGTATATCCAGCTTTTCTCTCAACTCATCCATGCTTTGTCATTCATGCACATTAATTTTGCACATCCACCAGACCATACACATTTCATTTCTTTCTAGCCTTCACATATCCTCTGCATTCGTTGTCAATGTCTCCTACCATAGAACATCACACTTTGTATACAAGCATCATACAGCCAACCTTTCTTTTGTAGAAAGAAACTTTTTGTTGTCAACAGAGATTGTAACTTCCTGAACCTTTTCATCCTGTTCTTATCTAAGTTACTGTTCTCAGTGCAACCTCCTCAACCACTATTTAGGTCACCGAGGTAGCAGAAGCTATCAACTGTTTACCAAAACTTTGGTTCTACCCAAATTTAGTTTAGGCTCTTTTGACTATAAGTTCTGTTTCCAAAATTGGAATTTCTTCAGTGGTTCAGCCATTGATTTGGCTATAAGAACCAATTCATTATCATACAGAAGTTCCCATAAACTACTCTATTATGGCCAGGTGAACTATAATAAACATGGGTGAGCTGAGGATGAGCATCCACCTGCACATTGAATTCCTCACTAAACTCATTATGCACTCTCACTTCACTGACCACTCCACTACATGGTTTGCACTGCTCCCACGAGCCATTCTTTTACTCCAAGTTCTTTTAAGGACCACCAGATGATAGATTGCAGTACTTCCAAAAGCCTTCTTCATATCAACAATGCTATAGTGCCTTACACTTACCTAGAAACTTCTCTTGAAGTTGTCTCACTAAGAAGTGGGCATCTATGGTGTCTCTCCCTGGCACAAAATCAAACTGCATCTCATCTGATTTTACTCTTTCCCTACTTAGTTGTGCTAGAACTCTGTAAATGTGGTTGGCACTTGGAATGGCATCCAGATGTAGAAACCAAGGCATGGCCATCTGATCTGACTTGTCTCACAATGGGACAACTCTCTTAACTCACTCATGCTAGCATGGAAAAATGGACATTAAATAGTGATGACGATAATGACATATATATTATGCCAGCTAGACACACTTTGGCTTAACAATGCACTTAAGTCTTGGAGCAAATTATTAAAATGTAAATGGTTTGTATGAGGAATATGCAATGGAAGGGAAGAGCAAGAGGGGGAAAGCAACAGAGAAAATGTGGTAGGCAGATATCCGCTAATAGTGACATGAAGGTGAAGAATGATGGTTTGTAATAGATAATAATGGTATTGTATATAGATATGTTTGACATCATTGGCCATTGTCAAATTTAATAGCCCCCCCCCCCCCCCCATCCACCTCCAACTTATCCAAGAAACTCCACATTGCATTTCTGCAAACCATATCAAGGCTGTACCAAGTAGCTTAGATATAAACCAACTTCTATACAAACTATTGAAGCACTAGGTAATTTGAAAATCTTTTAGAATCTCTATGGCTACATGCCAATTTTCTCCGTAACTAGGAAGGATTTATTTGACTCTCACAGTGATTATTTATTGCAAATGACTCTTTTACAGTTATTTGCTGTGCTTGGGATTCCCACATTTCAAATCGCCCAGTGGTATGATGATTGTTAATACTTGTGTGTATATATATATATGCACACATTTATATATATGTGTGTGTATATATGCACATATATATATATGTGTGTATATATATATCTACATATATATATATATACATATTCAAAGGTATATCATAGTTTTTACTAAAGAAATTGAGCATGAAAAATTGCATGTGATTTAACTACTGAACCTTGCTTTGGGCTTGGAATATTAAGTAATAAAGCCAAAATATTATAAAAGGGGCTGCAATTTGTCTCCCACTGTAACTGATATGAGTATAAATGGCATATATATATATATATATATATATATATATATATATATATATGGGTGTATGTGTGTGTGCATACATGTGTGCAAGTGTGCATATATATATATAAATCATTTACTATTATCACCATCCTCATCCTATATATCTTAATATTTATCTTGTATTTTATGAAGTTACTGAATGAACATGATAGAGGGAGACTATATGAAAGAAAGCTTTCTTTTTTTTAATAAAACTTATGAATGAAAGAAAAATCAAATGAAAATCGAATGAGAAAAAAATAGGAACAATATATGAAAGCAATTCTAAAAGAGAAAATATGTAGAAGAAAGAAGGAAATAGAGAGAAAAATTGAAGATAAAGAATGATTTTCAAATATCAAAAAGGAAAGAAAATTATAGAAAAAGAAATTCTAGAAGAAAAGAGATGAATGAATTAGAGAATGGAACACAATAAAGGAATATATGAGAAAAAGAATAGAAAATGAAAGGATGTAAATATGAAAGAAAGAATATGGGAGAGAAGGAAAAAAGAAAGAATATAAGAGAGAAGGGAAAAAAGAAAGAAGATATGAGAGTAAGAAAAATTAAAGAATATAAGAGAAAGAAGGAAAGAGAACAGGAAAAAATGACAATGATGTAATATAGAAAAGAGAGAAAAAAGAACAATAATAGGAAGAAAGAACTACATGAGAGAAATTAAATAAAATCCAATAATAATAGAACTAAATACAGATAAGAAGTAAGAAAATACTACTGCTACTACAACTACTACTGCTAATAATAATAATCATAATAATAATAACAACATAGATGAAGAAGTGGAAGAAAAGAAGGAAGAAGAGGAGAAAAAATCCTTCATAATGCTTTGCTAAGTGCTCAATTACAAGAACACGATTAGTTCCCATGAATGATTCCAGTATTGATATTTGGAGAGCTTATTGATTCACTGAGCAGCATTGAAGTCAGTTAAAAGGCATTTTTAGTAGGACTTGAAGGACCATTGTTGGAGATTTACCTATTTCTTTGCCATTTACCAAATAGAGAGAAGAAGCAACATATTCCTAACAGCTTACTATTGCCTCACCATATGCCATTGTTGTGTCAACGTTGTGGTTGTTGTTGCTGATGGTTTTACTTGATGCTCAGATATCAGAGTTGCTGTAAAATTATACCACTTTGATTTGTGATTTGAAAACAGTGCTCTCCCTCTCTCCTCATACAAATGTGTGTGTGAGTGTATATATATATATATATTGTGTGTGTGCATGTGTAAGAGAGTATCTATCTAACTCTCTCTCTCTCTTTATATATATATATATATATATACACACACACATATATATATACATATATATATATATATATATATATATATATATATATATATAGCCACGGAATAGGCAGACCTAGAAAATCCTGGGACGAGCTGATAAACTCCGACCTCACACACTTACACCTCTCCAAGACAATGTCACTGGACCGAGACCTTTGGCGGTACTCAGTAATAGAGAAGACCCGCCTTACCTAAATACATAGTAAAACCTACTACAGCCAGTAGGCATCTCTAACAAAATACACCCCCGTCCCACCACCCCCACCCCATCCACACCACCCCCTCCTATGTAAAGTTATGTTGGTGCCACACCATCCAGGCCGAAACAAATGAGATCGTGTAGGTGTCACGACAAAAAAACACACAGTCCACGCTGTAATGTGGCCGTGTAGACAACACGGTAAAAACCTCCCAGACCCACACTGTAAATGTGGTTGGTGTTAGGAAGGGCATCCAACTGTAGAAAACCTGCCAGACAGTCCTATGCGAGCAAGACAATCACTCTTGCCTCAAGTGGGAATACCCCCATCCAAACCCATGCAAGCGTGGAACACGGACGTTAAACGTTGATGATGATGATGATATAGCAAAATTAGCAATGGTCATCAACTGTTGAAAATGGCATACATAGTTTTGATCCCTACCGACAGTACTGCTGGTTCATTCAGTGTTATGGTGTACAACAAGGCAGCTAAACACTGACATGGAGTATTTTATGTGACAAAAACAAAACAGAACTTACGTGAAATTACATATTAAATGTACTATATTTAAGTCAAACGATATGTGATAAAGAGGATCAGCTAGAACCATGGTTACAAAAACAAACACAGAGTAAGTGAGGTGCAGAGAGGAAAATGGGAGCTAGTAGTTATAACTAAAGGGTGTGAAAAACACTGAGACTAAAGTAGTAAACAATAACAATGTGGTGGGAGGAAAATGGTTGCAGTAAAACAGTGCAACTTAACAGGACGAAAAGAGCTGCTTGCACCAGAGATAATATTGCAAAATTGGCAACAAGTACAAAAACCCCACGAGCATCAACTGTCAATAGTTTGTATAAGATGTGAAGTTCACTTGACAACTTTTTTCCATCCCTAGGAGTATTTCACCTGATTTTCGAAGTTATAATTTATGGCAATCGACTGTTGTTACAGTTATTTTCAGCTATTTTCTGTGTCAGGTTAAGATAATCAGTTAGACCAATGGAGTCACTGAATACTCTATGAAAAAAAATATTTTTCTTTAATAGTAAAAGTCCCATATATTTGTTGTATATAGTCATATAATATATGCTTTTTAATGCATTCCTAGTGCTACTACCAATTATATATATGTATATAAGTTATGTACAAGTAAATATTATACAGAAATGTATGTATACATCTATATGTATGTATAATATAAAATACATGCTGAGTGAAGAAGTGCCAAGAAATCCCTATGGAAGGAAGCCAAATTAGAGGAAGACCAAGGACATTATGCATAGATGTGGTGAGAGCTGATCTCAAATTGCTATAGTACAAAGAGATGATGAAGAAATGCAATGAATGGAGGGATAGTACACAGAGATGATGAAGAAATGCAATGAATGGAGGGACACTATGCTGAAAACAACTCGTCCAACCAATGCAAGCATGGAAAAGTTTATATAAAATGATGATTATATATATATATATATCATCATTTCATTCATCATTTCATTTTACGTCCGCTTTTTCCCTGCTTGCAAGGGTGGGACGGGAACTGATTCTGGCTTGATTTCTACAGCTGGATGCCCTTCCTAACACCAACCTCATTTACAGTGAGTGCTGGGTGCTTTTTTGCCGTGGCACCTGCACGACCACTTTGCAGTGTAATGAGATGATAGGGGCTGGGGTCCCTATCATCTCATTTCTACAGCTGAGTAAACTGGAGCAATGTGAAATAAAGTGTCTTGCTCAAGGAAACAACACATCGCCCGGTCTGAGAATTGAACTCACAACCTTTCGATTGCAAGGCCAATGCTCTAACCACTAAGCCATGTGCCTCCACGTATATATATATATACTGGGGTCTCTATTATTCCACTGTAAAGTGGACGTGTAGGTGCCACGGCAAAAAAGCACCCACCACTCACTGTAAATGAGGTTGGTGTTAGGAAAGGCATCCAGCTGTAGAAATCAAGCCAGAATCAGTTCCCGTCCCACCCTTGCAATCAGGGAAAAAGCGGACATAAAATGAAATGATGAAATGAATGATATATATATATATATATATATCGATATCCAGTGAAATATATATATATATATATATTTCACTGGATATCGATCTAAACCTTTGTTATTATTATTATAATAAAGGGCGGTGAAGTGGCAGTATCAGTAGAAGGTCGAATGCCATGCTTTGCACCAAGAGCCCTTTATATTCTGAGTTCAAATCCCGCCAAGATTAACTTTACCTTTCATCATTACCGGGGTCGATAAAATAAAGCACCAGTAATGCACTGGGATAATTGCTGGCCTTGTGCCTATACTAGAAATCATTATTATTATTATTACTATTATTATTATTTTTAATGTTTTTTAATCAGGATTCATCATATTCCTGGTATGGTTTGTGTAGGTAGTGGGCTACTACCTGTAACCTTTGGTATACACATGGTTTGATTAAGCCATTAAGTGCTCAAAACCCTACTAATGATCATCCTTGTTCCCAAGAACAAACATTCTGGAGAATCTCTACAGGAGACTCCACTCCAATCTCCTTTATTCATTTGTTTTTCATCACTCACAATCCCAAGTACCTTAATTGCAAGCACAATCTTTACAGATTTCTTGTTCAAAATTCTCGCCATCTCAAATTTAAGGGGCTATAGTTTTCTTTATAACTTAGTATCAAACTGACATGAATGGATCAATCAATATACAAATTTGATTTACCTTGTCTATTACTGTAATATCTGGCATGTTATATTCCATCTTTTTATCTCTTTGAATGGGAAAATTCCACAAAATCTCGCATGTTTCCAACTCAATCATTTATTCTACCTGATGATTGTTATACATACTTCTTGCTTCAAACCTCCTATTTCTGATAAAACTTCCAGTATAAAATTTTCATAAATTGATCATGTCTCTATTTCTTCTACTAGCAGAAAAACCACCATTCGGGTGGTTTTCTACTAGCATGTGTAGTGTGCATATTGGTATTATATGCAAGTATACATGCATGTAGATATATGTCAAATAAAATCATAATCGACAATATGCACAGAAATTGAAGAGGGACTGTGTTACACTCTCTTCCGTAATCAGTAAAGTAATCCATGATACATTTAAAAAAGACGATATTGTATATAAACTGCATTACAGTGAAATGTAATGAAAACGAAAAAGGAAAAAATTAAATATAAACCTTATATAACGATGCAAATATATGAACATTTACATAAGCGATGTAATAAATGTTCTGATATGACAGACACTAACCGGAAGTGTAGACCTTAAAACATTTTTAAAGAATTGAATCTTAAAATAAGGAATCATTATATATATTTTTTTTAAAATAGAAACAATTATATATAAGAATATTTATGTTTAATCAACAGCTACGAAATTTAGTACAAAAATTATGTAATATTCATTCATTATTTATTCAAAGTAATTTAACTTATTTTACTAACAGGATAAAAAAATATATTCAGGACACAATCCCGCACTCCTCCTTTTATATTATGATTGTTCCTTGGCTAATCTGAGGTATTCTGCTACAATAAGTGCAACTGTTTCATCCCAAATTCTACATACTCTATATTTTGCTGACACTTCCTCTCCACATATATATTTTGTTAAAGTATTTGTTTGCAAATACCTTGAGCTGCTACAATGAGGCTTTCTTTCTTTTTTCTATTGTCTTTTTTCCAACTAAACCTGGGATATTTTTCTATGTACATCTTAAGTTGCTTTCCAAAACTCTGCAAAGGTTTCTCTTCAATCGCTTTGAATTTGATTTTTGTCCTTTTCACTCTTTCCAGTCTTTACTGCTTTTAGTAATTTTTATGTGCTCTTCTACACATAATCAAGTAAGCTGCTTCATTCCATCTGCACACAATCTTTCACACCAGTTAAGACTCTTCTACCCCAATCTCTCTTCAAGTTTAACCAGTTGATCAGCTTTTGCATGGTGGACTCCATACACTGTCAGCAATTTCCTAGTTTTTCTGTCAACTTTCAGCTCTATATCTGATAAATGGCACCACTCTCGAGTCAATCACTTCAATAACATTTCTTGAATTCAACCTTTACTGTGGTATTTTCCTCAACCTCCTTGCATAATTCCAGTTCATAATTGGCTTCATCTCTCCATGTTTTATTTAATCCACCTCCAGAATTCCCAAATACATATTCCTTATTGAATTCCCAAATACTTATACCCTGTCTTTTCTCAATTGATTTCATTATTTGCCCATATTTTTATTATAAAAATATATCACAGTTTTCTCCCTGCTCAATTTTTCTCTCTCTTTCATGCACACCAACATTACATATCAAATAAAGCATGATCATTATTTTTCTTATTTTTTTCTAGTTTTCGCAAATTCTCTGCATTCAAGACCATTATATACAGCATTGCATTGTGTAGTCAAGCATCATACTACCTCTCTTTAACTTTGATAGAGAAACCCTTTGTTATCAGTTGGTGTAACAGATCTCTGAATCTTACACTGACTACTTTACTTTCAGAACACCAACATCTACTCCTAATTATATCACGTAAGCAAAAATATCTATCAACTATATCTGGGAAGCCTTTGAGAAATTGAAAGGTTTCTATATTACATGTTGCTCTTATTGCTTACTGCTGTTTTGCAACTACTGCATACAAACTGTATTTTCTCTGTTAGCCTGTCTGAGATTAAACTGGATATTCTTTTTCTGCATTTGAAATCACATCCATTTTACTGATAAGCACAGTCCTCACACCTTTCTTACTCGCAAAATTTTAGTTTTTGCTAAGTATATTCTCTAAACATACAACAGACTCAACTATAAAAACTAAGCTACTGCCACCTAAACAATGGCTATATTCCATTCCAACTACACTTCCAATCGTTTTACTTTCAAACAAACCTTGCTTATTCCTGCTATCCCCTTAGATAAATTTCTCTATAAATTTCATGTATAAACTTCACTGATTAAATCGACCCATCAGGATGAAGGGCAAAGCTAACCTCAGTGGGATTTGAACTCAGAAGGTAAAGGGCCGTAACTCTATGCTGCAAAGTAAGGTGTCCAACACTCTACCGATTCTGCCAATTCTCTATCCTTAATAATAATTATTATTTCTACTTTTGGCACAAGGCCAGCAATTATCCCAGTGCATTACTGGTACTTTATGTCATCGACCCCATAAGGATGAAAGGCAAAGTTAACCTCGGCGGGATTTGAACTCAGACCATAAAGGACCGTAACTCTTTGCTGCAAAGCATGGCGTCTAACCCTCTACCGATACTGCCAATCCACCGTCCTAATTAATAATAATAATAATAGTAATAATAATGCTTCCTTTATTAACCACAAGGGTTGACACAAAGTATAACAATAAGGACAACACAGGACAATACAAATGGGCATTTCTGCGTGTAAAAAAACAAAAACAAGTGTGACAAAAGGAAACAATGAAAAATTCCCAATAGGGGAGAGACCTCCGAGGGTTGCTCTGAGAGAAAGCCCACAAGAAAAGCCACGGTTACCCAGACCGCTAGGGCAAATGCCCTCTTCCAGTTTTCCTCCTACAATGCTACAGGCACATGCTCAGGGTAGACCCATTCACACGGGCCATTCTTGCCTCTCTCACCCACCTTTCAACAAACTGGCTGGAGGTCAAACTTCCCTCTCTACCCTGATTTTCCTCTTCAGGTGAAACCTGAAAAAGTTAATGAGGGCGTCACTGAAGAGGAAAGTCCCGGTCCTCAACCCTTACAGATGTGTCCACCATACAATCTCTTTTACGAAGGCCACCAGGCAGATAAAAACTGCCTGCCCTTCTCAGCTAAAAGAAGGCGGCGGGGCAGTTTTCACGATGGACTCAGCTGATAGCCGGATCCGTTCTACACGTGACAGCAGGTGTTCGGCATAAACCCACAAATCAGCAATGCTCGGACACTGGACTAGTGCATGCAGGACGGTTGCATTACCCTGTGCACATCTCGGACAGGCTTGGCTGACGGCAATTCCATGCCTGTAGAGTTTATCCCGAACTGGCAATGCTCCTCGGTAGCACTGCGAGGCCAAGGATTTCTGGAATGTCCATGGGCCCCAGCCTGAAAGTTCTCCCGAAGAGATTGGCTAGTTGGTTTTTGTCGACGCCTAGAGTCTCCCCAAGGACGTCGTTGCTCTTTCCTTCCACTAATCCTCTATAGAAAGCCAAGGTGGAGTTTCCAGTTGCTCGACTGGTCGAGGGCTGTAAGCACCTGAAGACTTTCTAGTCTCCAAGCGCTTCCCCTCGGTCTTCGCTTGACTCAGGACTGCAGCTCCGCCAAGGAGACAGGCTGGGGAAACATGTGTCTAGCAAAGGGTGACCACACCTGATCACCATCGAGGAAGTGGTGGAGATGCCGTAGCCTGAGCGCGTGTCTGTGCATCATCAGCCACGGCATGCCCAGCCCTCCGCGTAGCGGGTGGTGACAGCAGATGGACCGCTTGACCATTGGAGCATGTCCCTTCCACAAAAAAGTGAAAGAGCAAACGCTCCAGTGCAGTCAGGCGAGGCTTAGGACAAGGCACGACAGTCAGGCGGTAGTAGATGACGGACGTGATGTACGCATTCGCCACCTTCGCTCGACCTTTCAGGGATAGCTTCCTCTCAGCTCATTTCTGGGTGAGAGAAAACACCTTGCTCGTGATCTCCTCCCAGTTTTTGTCCATCTGGAGGTCTGGACCGAACCAGACCCCTAGCAATTTAACCGGTATGTCTGTCCAGTGCCCGACGACGCTGTTGGGCAGCATGGACCTGCCTCTCTAGGTGCCGAGTTGCAGGCCTACTGATTTTTCCTGGTTGATCATTGCTCCTGTCACTACGTCGTATTCTCTTAGTGTGGTGCTGATTGCCTCAATGTGTTTGGTGTTCGACACCACTATGGTGATGTCGTCTGCATAAGCTGACACTCTTCTTCCGCATCCTAGTTCACATGGGACCCCCCTCAACGTCTCCAGTTTGTGCAGTAATGGCTCAAGAGTCAATACGTACAACAAGGATGAGAGAGGACATCCTTGGCGGATCGAGCGCATGATGTTGAACGGTTCCAAAAGGTGACCGTTCACTCTCACCACAGAGCAGGTGTCCCTGTGCATGGCAGCAATCCAGCCTCTGAAAACAGGCCCAAAGCCAGCTGCTCTTAGGACTGCTGCCAGATAATGATGGTCGACCCTATCGAAAGCTTTTGTCTGATCTAAATTGATCAAAGACCCACCCATGCCAGGTTCCCTAGCTACCCTCTCTACGATGTATCGCATGAGGTAGAGGTTGTCGTGGATGGATCTGTCTGGAATGGCACATGTCTGCACCTCTCCCACCAGACCACCAACGACAAGTGCCAACCTCTTTGCTAGCACCTTAGCCAAAATCTTAAAGTCTGTGTTTAGCAGAGTTATGGGCCTGAAATTGTCTATGTTATCCCCCTTGCTTGGATCCTTTCTCAGCAGCGCCACCGCTCCTTGGCTCACAGAGCTTGGAATTCTCCCATTCGATCTGCTGCCAGTTGCAGTAGACGTCTGCCAAGAGGTCTTTGAACAAGTCTGGCATATGTATGTAAAGTTCGTAGGGCACACCATCCAAACGATGCGATTTACCCATTGTGCAGCTAGTCATTGCCTCCCGTACTTCAGCAGCAGCCTTTCGCAACACTCCACCTCAGTGACCGAGAACCACGGCAGTCCATCGAGGTAGGCACTGAAGTCCATTCCGTGATGCGGCTCGCCATTGCCCTCCGAACAGCTGAGCAAAGTGCTGCTGAAAAGCTGCACACATCTGCCCGGGATCGAGTATCATGCGCCCGTCGTGATTTGCTAAAGACCGGATTGTGGCCCATTGAACGGCTTTTGTCCCCTCGTGTCTGAGAGCATGCACCCCAGCTCTAACAATGCAGCCTTCGTGCTTAGCATTGTAAAATTGGTCGAGAGTCAATTTTGCCGCAAGCACGTCGGTCGCGATGCCTTTACTAAGCGCCTCGTCTAATTTCTTAACTAGATTTCCTTCAGCTCTATTTTTCTGTTACTAGAGCTTTACTAAACCTAATGGATTCTATTCTAATCACTCTTTTCAGGGCAAACCACCATTTGTTGTTGACGATGGCCCCTGTCAATGCCCGCTTAACTAATTCGTTAATCCGGTCTCTGTAAGGTTTGCGCGCTGTTAACAACGCATTTAGTTTCTAGTAGCCAGGTCCCTGTCTACGAAGCCTATCTAAGTCAACCACACAGATCACGAATCTGTGGTCCATGTAGCTGACTATCTTGAATTGTGGACAGCCTATGCTAGATCTATCTATTTCCCTACAAAATACTCTATCTAGATTTGATCTGGATGACCCGATACGGTTTGTCCAAGTCCACATTGGCACATTCGGGAAATCCAATCGGTACCTATCCGACAGTTTAAAATGACTGAGTAGGTTTGTGAGGCTTTTACACCCTCCTCCCCTATCCGTTAATCCCACACAATCCCAGCGTGCATCTAAGATCCCGTTCCAGTTGCCCACTAACACTAGAGAGCAGGACGTTCCAAGAAAGGTCTCCAGACGCCGGAAGAATTCAGGCCATCCTGCTCTTATTGGGGCATAGGTGGCCACTAGCCTGAAAGCTTTTCCTTCTCCGCTAGTCATGTCCAGTACCACCAACTTACTCAGGGTAAGTTGGTGCTACCAGACTTCTCCGGAACAATACGGCCACTCCCTACCCCAGATCCAGGACGGCTTGGAGATGTGTACACCTCGTAGCCACGGAAAATGGGTGCGAATGCCCGTGCCTCGGAGATTCTGGTCTCGCTGATGGCCACCACATCTATGTTTAGTGACCTGAGATCGTTCAGCAGGTGGCCTTGCTTCCAAGACGACCCCAGGCCACATGCATTTATGCTACCTATTCTGAGAGAAGCCATGTTGGCTAGGATAGGAGGAAAACAAGTGAGAGGGGAGAAGTACAAAAATTACCTGTGGCTCTTCTTTAGAAAGGGGGTGGGTGATCCATCCCTCCGACCATTGTGGGTTTCTCCACAAGAATATCCGTGAATATTCTTTTGGTGATGTTCCCTTGGTAGTCTCCAATTGATGTGGGGAACATTTTTTTTAATGTTATGTAATAATAGTAATTACTATTACAAGTATGGATTCAACACATTAATAAATGTTTATTGTTATTTATATACCCCTGTATCTACCATCCAGCATTAACATCTATATATGCATGTGTGTGTTTTATATGTGCAGATATCTTTTGTTAAAATATAAACATATTTTGATGAACACTTACATTTTTCCAAACATGCTCTCAGACATAACAAATGAGATAATGTTTGTGTTTTGCTAATGGTGTTTGTAAATAATGTTTAAACACATCTGCTTGGATGGATGAATGGTCTGACACATAGGTTATAGATAGATGGATGAATGGATGGATACTTACATGTGTAGCTGGTCGGATCGATAGATGGCTGTATGGATGAATGGATAACTGGATGTGTAGATAGTATAGACAAATGGATAGATGGGGAATACCTAGAGGGATAGGTGGATGGATGGGCAGATGGATGGATGCCTAGATATATATAGATAGATGAATGGGTGGATGGATGCCTAAATATATAGATAGATGAATGGGTGGATGGATGAATGGATTGTTAGATGCTTATTTATTTATTTCTTTGGATTGATCGATCAGTTGATTGATTGATCAATCGAGCAAGGTTATCTTGCTCAATGTTTTATAAATACACTTCCTTATCTATTAAGTGATTGCAACCAATCAGTACATAAAATGTATATAGCTTTAGCCCTGATCAGGTTACACATATTTTACATCTCCAGCTGTCAGCTTTATTACATGTATGAAAATATACTTTGTTAAGATAGAGAGAGAAAAAGAACATGGTAAGAAAATTTCAATAAAATTGCAAAATTGTAAAAAATGATTTGTATTTAAGAGAAAATTGATACACAGCTCATGAATAGATGAACAACTGCAACAACAACAACAACTATAAATCAGAAAAATCAATGAAAACACCTATATGTGTTTGCTTGACTTGCTAGAAATTCTTTTAATCTTTTACTAATTTTAGTTATTTAATGTGAAGTTTATGGTCCACCTGGTTCCTTACTACACTTCCTTCGTTATATATATATATATATATATATATATATATATATATATATATATAGACACAGGACACAGGTTATTTAATTATGGTCACACTGGAGTACAAACTTGAGTGGATTTTAATTGATCAAATCACACATATACAGAATTACATCCATGCACGCACACATACACACACATGGTGGTTGCCAACTCGTTTTCGAGTACGGCCACTACTTTATATCCATCTAGGAGAACCCCTACCGATGCGCTGAACGAGTGTGACTTTTTAGTCCAGCCAGCAACTTGTACAAAACTCTGGTACAAACACTACACTTGTGACAATCATTGACAGATAGTGCAGGGCCCATGGTACCAAGTGACGACAAGTGCAGAGAGATCTCCAGATATAAAGCAATGCCTGTGCCGTGAAGCTTTTATAGTGAGCAAAGGCACTGCACAAAGCCAGTTCCACTCTCTTAACCAAGATGATATTTACCAAAAAGAAAAACAAGTCAACATCATTGGATACCATCAGGGTTGCAGGTGTTATATCAGAGTTTTCCTTCTCCTAGAATTCTGTCTTGACAAAGGCTAAGGGGTCATCTCTCCCAGTGATTTTGGATGGCCATTGACACTTAAGAGCTCCTTTGCCCTTTGACAGGTTTTGTTTTTAGTCCTGCAGGATGTCCAAAGTCACCCTCCTCACCAAGAAACCTTGGTGGGGTTGCCAGTTTAGTCGCCAACGACCCGACCATAAGACAGGTTGTTCTGGGATACATGTTACCACATACATACATACATACATACATGTATATATATATATATATAGTCACCCAGTCTACACTGTAAAGTGGTGGTGTATGTGTCATGACAAAAAGCACCCAGTACACAACGTAAATGTGGTTGGCGTTAGGGAGGGAATCCAGCTATAGAAACCAGGCCAAAATCAGTTCTGTGTGAGCAAAACATGGTCCTCTGACCTGGTTGTCTCACAACAGGAGGGCACATCCTACCCATGCTTGCATGGAAAATAGACGTTAAATGATGATGATGATGATGATATATATTCATTTTATGAAAGCTAAATAGTGAGTCTTGTTACTCTGAAGTTTTGCCTGTTTATAAACAGGCAAAACTCCAGAGTAACAAGACTCACTATATAGCCTTAATAAAATGAAAATTAAAGCTACTTCAGTATTGAGTACTCCTTTCTCTCAGCCATTAACCACATACGGGTATATGTATATGTATATATATATATATATATATAATATTATTTAGCAGTAGCATTAACATAGCATGGTTCTTAATAGGGGTGGATATGAAAGCATATATATGTTTATGTACAATAGACATACAAAATCTTATTATGAATGCTTTAAGCTGTGATCACGTCACAGTATCTCAGTAGCTGGTGAGAATGCCAGACATCGTTCTGAAATTTTATCTGTCATCAGTGACATTTGTTCACTTGGTATAGTGACAATAATAAGTTAAAAACTTATATATATGAATCTTTGTATAGTATATTTGGCAAAATACTGTATGTTTAATTAAAAACATTTTGAAGACCATACGTTATCGGTTTTAAAGTAGTGACTTAATGTCACTTCTCTTCAATGAAAGAAGGGAGAGAAGTTAACAGTTTGTTTCATGCTGTTTGGCGATCATCAGAGCCACGCACTCCCTGCTTCCACTGAAAATTATAGAAGCTGGATTCTTATAGAATTCCAGTAATAATCAGCAGCTGATTATACAGAGCGATTGCCAGTCCAGCAAAAATTAGGAATTAGGATTGGTGCTCTGAAATAGCGATGTATATATAAATGTATGTATAGTATATTCGGCAATATACCGTATGTTTAATTAAAGACATTTTGAAGATCATACGCTATCGGTTATATATATATATATGTAAGTGGTCGTGTAGGAGACATGGTAAAAAGGCTCCCAGTCCACACTGTAAATGTGGTTTGTGTTAGGAAGGGCATCAAGCCGTACACACACACATATATATATATATATATATATATATATATACACACACACACATATATCATCATCATCATTTAACGTCCATCTTCCACGCTAGCATGGGTTAGATGGGAGTTGTCCCAATTTGAGGCAAGGTTGGTCGGGGGAGCGTGTCTCGCTCATATAGGACTATCTGGCAAGTTCTCTACGGCTGGATTCCCTTCCTAACACAAACCACATTTACAGTGTGGAACTGGGAACTTTTTACTGTGTTACCTACACGACCACATTACAGCGTGGACTGTGTGTTTTTTTTGTCGTGACACCTACATGATCTCGATCTCATTTTCTCATTTATTTGGACTGGATGTTGTAGTACCAACTTTACAGAGAGAGGGTGTGTTGGTGGGAGTGGGGGTAGTGGATTGGGGTATATATTTGGTTAAGAGGTGCCTACCGACTGTAGGTTTCGCTTTGTACATAGGCAAGGCGGGTCTTCTGTATTACTGCGTAGCGCCAAAGATCTCGGTCCAGTGACATTGTCTTAGAGAGGTGCAAGTGTGTGTATGTATATATATACACACACATATATATATATATATACACACACACACACATATATGTATATATATATATATATATATATGTATATATATATATACATATATATATATATATATATATTCTTTTTTTTTTTGCATATGAAACATCTTAGTACCAAATGAGTAATGTCACCAGTGATGAGTAAAAATTTACTGTAGCTTCAGGTTTATCTCTGTAAGTAAAATTTGGTAGTCAGTAAGATAGGTGGGAGATTAGGCACTACTTTGTCTACTTAAAGTTCACTCTTAATATCCTGTTATGATTTATCAGAAAATATCTAAAAACGAGTTTGTTAATTCAAATGTCTATAGTATCTTTACTAGTGGACAGATTCTAGTGACAACTTGCTGTTAACTAAAATAAAAACTCCATATTTTAATGTGATGCAGTCATAGTGCTATTTTATATTTGTGTGGTACATGGTTATATTTTGTGTGGTACAAGGTTTTAAGAGTAAAAGGTCAGTCCCACGTCCAGAGGATCCCAGTCTATCATAGGTTTATTCAAGAACACAATGCACCAGCTAGTTTAAAAATTGAACCCATGGCCTTGTGATTATGAACCTAACACCCTAACCACTCAGCTCTATGCTGTTTCTTACTTTTCCAAGAACTGGTCATAAATCAAATGCACAACAGTGTATAGGCTTTCTCTTGGGTCATATCAACATATACATAACTAAAACCATCATTTGCCTTAACCAGAATGTAAAACTACCTACACAAACCATAATCTTACAATCATGCCCATCATACATATGACAAAAGTCATAAATTAAATTTAAACATGTCCTTCAAAACCATACCTCAGTCCTCCCTCCTAGTATTATGTAACTTCCATATGTTTCTAATGGTGATAATTACAAATGTTAAAACCATTATCGATAGTAAAACTGTGAGGGTGTTTCTATCATCATTGGTACTAAAACTGTGCTAGTACTACTATTATCATTGATAGTAGAGAAGACAGTGCTGTGTTGCAAGAACAGATCAGTCACTGTTGTACTATGAAAAACAGCTCAATTTTGTCATTTGTAGCAACAGAGATGAAGGAAAATACAACAAACGCATCTGTTTTTCTTGAAAATGATAAATCAATTGTTATTTTTTTAATAACTGTCTGTAAGATTAGATTAGCTATTTGATTAGGAATAAATAAGTTTTTGCTGATGTGTTGTGTGGAGCAGCATTTGAAACAGAAATAAATCCAGACTCCAATGTTTAATAAACATTTTATCAACATTTTATTTTTTATTTCATTTTGTAATTTATATAGTTTTTTTTTTCACTGTTTATTTTTACAGCTGTTTAAGACATGGTCTTTAATTTTTGGTTTAAACATTTTTAGTAATGCCCATGCTGGAGCAGTGACATATTTAGAATATGTCTGTCTGTGATCAGTAAGTTCCTTTACAATACAAATTAGAAAAGAACAAAATTATCTTTAATCTTAAAGAAGGGTAAAATAACCTTAAAGATTACAGATCAAGTGAAGAGGTAAATATAAGTCAGGCAATTATTCTTGATTTAGAAAATTAGTTCAACAGTGTCATGAAACATAATTAAGGAAATCAATCATTATAAAAACTCCACTGCTACTGCTGATAATAATAATAATAATAATAATCATAATAATAATAATAATAATAATAATAATAATAATAATAATAATAATAAATGAAACATTTTGCCATTATCAGGATCTAATTTGCAAAGGTCTGCTGTTTAAGACTAACGTTTAACCAGATTTACACTTTCCCATTGCTAGAGATTTATGTTGAAAGCTTTACAGGAATATCTCAGACTAATAGAATTGGTGTCTAGCCTGCTTCTCTCCTGCTTCCATTAAGATAGTTCTATGAAGTTAAACATTCAACTTATTTACTGCAGAACAAATGGATAAGGAACTTGCAATTATTGGCAATTGAAAGAGAGGTGAGTTTAGACATCTTTGAATAGATTAATGTTTGCAGTCTTCGGAGAATTTTCCATTTAACTAAAACAAAAAGAAAAAAAGAAATGCATCACCATCAACATCATTATTATTATTGTCACTATCACTATTATCGTCATCAGCATTATATAATTTTTCTTTCCATTCAATAGAGGATGAATAGTTCTGCAATGTATTTTCTTTCATTCAATAAAAGCACATCATTTTAAAGATCAACTTTACTTAGTTCATCTTTCAGTTTTCTTTCACATATGCCAGGGGTTCTCACCATTTCTGACCATTTATCCCATGGCACCTTTTCAAAAGTAAATTTATCCCAACCCATTTTGATCAGTAATTTGACTTCACATCTCTACCATAATGCAATAACTGATAAAGGGGGAAATTTAAGATACAGACAAATAGAAAGAATAAGTAACAAGCATTCAGCCATGTTGATGTTTTCTTTCTACTTTGTCTTTCATTTCTGAATTATACTACTACATATGTAACTCAATATTTAACCCTTCTGATGTCACTGTCTGAAACTGCCCCTTATTTTATAATACAAAACTGTTTGCTTTAAGTGCTTATATTTATTTATCTAAAAAACCTCCATCATAATTTGAGGCTCCCTTGTTCATTCAGTTCATTCAGTTTTGTGTTTATTCATTGAGTAGGTATATCTGTTAACACTTTTGTTACCAACCTGGTCAAAACCAGCTCTGGTTCAATGAAATAAAACAACCCATTTTAAAGGTTTCCAATAAAGGTTTCTAATTTAAATGAAAATCTTCCAATATAATCTTTTATAGGTGATCACTCAACCTGTTAGATATAACAGCTTAATATCTTTCAAAACATACCTTATCATTTTAACTATGGAAGGACAGATTGTTTCCTAATGAATTACTCTGGAGGAAGGCGCTATACCCATCGACTTTAAAAGCACTCTGAAACTAGTGAGATCAATGCAGTTAATGTTCCAGGAGGGGTTATGATATAGGGAAAAGGAACCGGACATAGTCTCAGATATATGGTTTCTGATTTAGGTACAAGGCCAACAATTGTGGGGGAGAGGAATATTGATTAAATCAACCCCAGTGCATTACTGGTACTTTATTTTATCGACCTCATATGGATGAAAGGCAAAGCTAACCTAAGTTGGATTTGAACTCAGAATGTAATGGGCAGCAACTATATGCCACAAGACATGTTGTCTGACGCTCTACTAATACTGTCAATCTACCTGTCATAGTCTCAGAAATATAAAATATTCATCATTGTAATTTTTCATCGTAGCCCTGCTGGATGAGGCTGACCTGGGGTTAAATATCAATAGCAACAAATAAGTTTTGTTTATAACTTAAATTTTTCAAACTATCAACCTTAGTTTTACTCTTTCTTTTTTTCTTAAGTCTTCAGAAGATGCATTTTTATTTCATATTTTTTAATATTCTTTACTGATTTTACTTATTCATCCCCAGACATGGTAGGCTATTACGTTTAAGGCTGTAAGTTTATTATATTGACTCCTGGAATATTTCAGTCTTGATCTTGTTTTATCAATCTCTATTTGTCAAACTGTTAAAATACTAGACAAACAGAAACATCAGTTTTTAGACGGGTGTAAACAAAACTTCAGTTGCGCGCGCACACACACACACACACACACACACACACACACACACACACACACACACAAATCATCATCATAAGCCACATTCTTCCACTGCAATAGAATGAAGAAAAGAGCCACTCGCTTCCCTTCCACTCCCACCCCACACAGAAAGAAAGAGAAAAAAAAAGAATCAAACCCAGTATTTGATTGTTTTTTTTTGTTTTATCAACCCTGAAAAAATGTTAGGCACAATTAACCTCCACAGGATTTGAACCCAAAATGCAAGGAGCTGGAATCGATAGAGCAAAGCATTTGATTGTTAATCTAACATTTTTGGCAGTCCCTGACTTTATATATATATATATAAATATATTTTTTCAGTGTGGTCTACCCTTGGTGGTAGGGTCCGTACTGTAGATAATCTGATGGCGAGAAATCCAGTGAAGTCCATACAAGAGTTCCTTGTTCCACCGAGTTAATTCCTTAGATACAGAGTCAGATATTAGGTATTAAATTAACAATGAAAATAATAACAACAAAGTCGAGTTATTTTACCTATTCATATCATTGTTTTACGATCATTTCGGAGGGTCGATCATATTGACATATTGTCTGATCTATAGTAGTTATATAACTGTATACTATCACACCTCATATATAGGTTCGATCAGACCGTCTTCTTTGGAAACATTGAGTGGACTGGAACAACATGAAATAAAGTGTTTTGCTCAAAGAGCCAGCATGCCACTTGGAATCGAATTCATTACCTTATGATCATGAGCCAAATACTCTAACCACTAAGCTACATGCCTCATATATACATATTCATATGAGAAGCTCCTGCTTTAATTCTGTCTTTAAAATTTCACTGACAGTAAACACTCAGTGCACCCACAGTGGGGTTTAAATCACAGTCATATGCATATATATATATATATATATATATATATATATATATATATACACACACACACATACACATGTTAGGCTCTAAATCTTTAAAATCTCTATTTCTAATGCAAAGTTCAAATGCAGTTAAGTGCTTTGCCATTATCTGTCAGGTCTGCATGACCACCTTCAGTCTACTATCTATTAACTACTAGATTAAATGAGGGAGAGGAATATTTATGTATATATATATATATTAATATGTGTAGAAGTAAACACAGTAAACCCGTGTCTAAAATTACGAGGGTAGATTACACCACAAATGTTACATATCATTCAACCTGAATCATATGGGATGTTACAAGATTTCTTACAAGATTTCTCATACATACCATATCAATAACCATTTCATCTCCCGGACAGACTAAAGATTTAATGTTTCGCCCTGAATGAATTGTGTTTGTAACAAGTAATCCATAGGCATTTCGTCAGCAGGAGATAAGACTAAATGTTACATAACACCTATAACAATAAACTCACTAAAGTTTACACCTCATGCGTTGAAAGTCATATGCGGTGCGAGTGGTTGTGCTAAAAATAATAGCCTATTTACACTCATTTTTATAAGCTCAACAGATAAGGAGCCGAAACAGATTAAATCTTTAGTCTGTCCGGGAGATGAAATGGTTATTGATATGGTATGTATGAGAAATCTTGTAAGAAATCTTATAACATCCCATATGATTCAGGTTGAATGATATATAACATTTGTGGTGTAATCTACCCTCGTAATTTTAGACACGGGTTTACTGTGTTTACTTCTCATATAGGATTATCTGGCAGGTTTTCTATGGCTGGATGCCCTTCCTAACACCAACCACATTTACAGTGTGGACTGAGAACTTTTTACCGTGTTACCTACATGACCACATTACAGCGTGGACTGTGTTTTTTTGTCATGACATCTACATGACCTCATTAGTTTGGACTGAATGTTGTGGTACCAACATAACTTTATAGAGAAACGGTGGTGTTGGCGCGAGTGAAAGGATGAAGTGGGTAGTGGGTTGGGTTTGGAGGGGCCTACTGACTGTAGGTTAACTTTGCACATAGGGAAGGCGGGTCTTCTGTAATACTGCATTCCACCAAAGATCTCGATCCAATGACATTGTCTTAGAGAGGTGCAAGTGTGCAAGGTCAGACTTTATCATGTCATCCCTGGTTTTTCTGGGTCTACCTACTCCGTAACTTCCCTCAATTTTGATCGCCCTGCACTTTTTTATACAGCTGTATAGATATATATACCATCATCATCATATATATACCAATGGCAAGAGCTAAACCCTTGAACACAGGAGCACTCTATTCAACCTTTAATTGAGCGGCATAGACAAGATGGTCTACAACCAGTATAGAATAAACTGGTACTGGCACGCTGAGGCCTTCATCTAGCAGTGGATCAACAATAGCTGATAAATATTGTCAATTTCTATGCTCTTCTTAATCAGAAATATCTAAAACTATTGAGATCTGGGACTGGGAAAAATAAGAGTTATAATCAGGTATTTCCTTGTGACATATGGGTAACAGTTAGAACTAAATCTCCAAATTGTCATGAACTTTGTAGATAAAGAACTTACCATTTCCTCAATGTGATGATGTATGCTACAGAAATGTGAAGTAGATGAATGTTTCTATTACTTTGAGAAGAATTTTCTCATTAAGACTGGCTCCAGGTTACAGTGAGATATTTCTTGTTTTCTTTTTCTAGAGTCTAAACATGTTTGTATAAGTATTGAACATGATCTGTGTTTTGCTCACCTTATTGGAGACATGAGATCTATTGATATAATTTATCAAATTTTTCATGCATAAGAACACTTTTTACCGATGTGTTAAGCTTCATTTTATGATTTTGAATAATTTTTCTTCAAAATCTATTTCCATTCCAATTTGGCTGCATATGTTTTTGTTTTTTTGTTTTCTTTTTACTACTTTGTTTGTCTTTGCAGTTAAAATTTTCTTCAAGCACAAACTACCTTTTGGTCAATAAATTGTATCAAACCAATCAATTCTTTCATCAAATAAGAAATTGACTTAATTTAAGAGCAGAAAGAAAACAAACTTTTACTACTTTCTATAAAACATCCGGAATTTCCGTTCCACACTTCAAGAAAACACTCATCCAAAGACAGATTTTTAGATGCCTATTTTTCTTTTAATTATTTATGATTCTTCCTGATGCTTCTTGTGGTTTTAGTTTATTCATATTCAATCAATACACAATATAGAGAATATTTTGATATCAATCATTTTTATTCAGTCAAGTAAAATTATTTTACAAATTATTTTGGATATATTTTTTATTTGTTCATTTTTCATAAGTTCTCAATAAAAATAAGAAATCTTCATTTGTATCATGTTTTATTTTGATTTCTAGTCTTCTTCTTCTTCATATTATGTTATTTTTATTCTTGTTCTTGTTAGCTTTCATTAAATTTTATCAGCTTATCATAAGACGGGAGGTGTCACACGTTTGTGATAATTTGCTAACAGTTATTGATAAATGCCAGTAAATGAATAATTTCTAATGTAGCAGATAAATGAAAATTTAATATCATTATTATATATACAATTTTTTTAAAGCAACAAATAATGAAAGTTAATCGCATTTTCCATTCCTTAGACATAACATAAATCATCTATCAGAAAATTGTTACAGTTAAATAAACTTTAATGAAAAATAGCAAAACAAAAGAGAGTCAATCTTAAGCAGATGAAAAATAATACACACAGTTTCTTCTCACTTAAAACAGTAATATTATAAGAAATTATTCAATTCTAATCTCTAAGAGAAAGTTCTGCATTATACCTCTGGTAATATCTAGAATACAAGACGTCTGGTAGCATTGAACCCATTCTGCATACAACATTATCTTGGTGTTCTGTAATTGTGCATTTATTCTTTCTTTCATTTCAATGTGTCTCATTATTCAGTTGGATTTTTTAAATAAAATGGTGTTTAAATGCTGTCTTATTTATAGTACATCCTTTGTATGTGTGTATACTCTTTTCCAGATTTCTTTACTTTGTAAATTTTTGTTTGGCAAATAGTAATGTAACATTTTGACATGGAGTGATATAACTTGATGCATCGTTTTACACTAATATACATAAGCAGATACATATGCATACATATATTAGTGAAAGTGGAGGATCGACTGTGAGCTCAGAGGTTTTGGCTAGTTACCTAGAAAAGAGGTAATTAGGTGAAACATCGAGCTCATGGTTGATGATCTACTTTAACTAATATACCCACTCTGCACCATACTATGTATTGAGTACTTTTCTGATTTGTGGTCTTCCCGGTCCCAGTACCACTGACTATAAATATGCTTCTTCTTCTTCACCCCTTTGTTCCTCAGGGGGTCATGGGGGTAGTGTTCTCAAACTCTCCTTCCAGCGGGTCCTGTCAGAAGCAACCATCTCCAATTGATACAGTTGAACCTCCAAGTGAGACTAGCCAAGCTCATGGATTATCCAGCCATCTTCCTTGAGGTCTACCCCTGGGTATCCTGTCAGTTGAGCTTCCTCTTCCACATCTTTCTGCTTGTAGCTCCTGGTATTTCTTCAACTAACAATTCTCATTCATGCTCATACAAATCTGATCTCCTCTTTTGCACACCACATATGTTTCCTTTTGTACCAAGTTTTTCCCTCAAATCATCTTTACTAACATTAACTATATTTAGGTGTTGAATTTTGTCCTTTTATGTCAATAGAAGACTGACTTAAGCATTTGAGGAATAGATATCGCTAAAACAATAACCAGATTAAACCAGTATTTGACTAAAATCATTGAAAGGATATTTGTAGTACACAGACTGAAGCCAGTAAAAAGGAAAATGAATTCCATATCAGAAGCACACAGTCCAGCTTGTGAGGTGGTAATGACATAGTCATGATAAAATGCTCACATTACATGCTGTAAAGTGATTGGAGTTAGGAAGAGTATCCAGACATAGAAACTGTGTTCCTAGTATATGCTGAAAAGTGGTTGGAATTAGGAAGGGCATCAATCCATCTCACCCATACAAGCATGATCATGATGGGGACGATGATGATATATCATCATCATCATCATAACATTTCTATGTCTATTTTTCCATGCTTGCATGCGTTGGGCAGGTTCTTTCCAGTACATGTTCACAGAGCAAAAGAGAGAGAAATATTTTTTATTCATAACAAATTGATAGCAAGGCTTTCACATGTTTATTGTATGTAAACATATAGTAAATGCTTCCATACATCCTTATATATATATATATATATATATGTATGTAAAAGGTAAACAGAAAGAACAACACAATCGGTACAGTATATGGAAGGGATATATTAGGTTAACACTTGATATAGCAGGAAGTGGGTCTTAACGTTTCGGACGCTAGTCCTTCATCAGAAGAAAGAATGAGAAATAAGATAGATTGAGGGGACGGGCGGGATGGAATTGGAAAAAGTGTCTTGAGTTAAAAATAACAAGTCCATTCATGTTGACATCTTTTGCAAAACTGTTGGTGCTGGCGTTTTGTGTATGATTTATTATTTTAGAAAAGGGGATGATGGAGCGCGTCTACCTGAAATGGAAAAGAAACCGTTTTGTAAAAAGAGCTATACTTGTGCACGTGTGTAAGCATGTGTGTGTGTGTGTTATTATACGTCCGTATGAAGCTAAGAAGAAATGTGTGTGTATATGTGAGTAAAAGAGTGTGTGTGCATGTAAGTACGAAGCTATGAGCAAAAGTATGTTAATATAAGGGTGTGTATGTGTGTATACAGGGCAGTGAAGGGAAAGTGGAGTGAGCATATATAGCCAGCATGTATTAGTTGTAAGAGAAGCTGCTAATGATCAAGAGAAAGCGATAGGAATCTAGGGGTGTGATAATGGACGGGGTATTAGAGAAATTGGGGAGGTGAGTTGAGTCCAAGAGGGGATAGGACCCAAGGCAGTGAATCAGACTTTGTTCAGTCCTGATGCACGAGGCCTGTGATCCATGATGTAAAAGGACACCCAGGACTGAAACATGTAGGGAAGAATGTAGAGAACAGAAATGACTGGCGACAGGAGTATTCAAACCGAGTCGTATGTCCCTCAAATGTTCGGCAAAACGATCCGTCATACGGCGTCCCGTTTGTCTGATATATAAAGACCAGCAAAGGGAACACCGGAGGGTATAGTCAACGTGTGTGGATATGCAGGTGAAGGAATGGTGGATACGGAAAGACCCGTTAGGGTCTATAAGAGTGGTGAAGGTGGAAATAAAGGGACAAGTATTGCAGTAGGAACGGGAACAAGGATGAGAGCTGAGTGGAGTCATGGGAGAGGACGAAAAGGATCTTTGAACCAGGAGGTCGCAGAGGTTGCGGGCACACTATTACATAGTCCCTGGAGAGAAACAATATAGTTAATAAGAGCTGAAATTAATACATGCAAGATTTCACAGCTCTAGCATGATTCCTTCATAGTCAGCCTATGAATTTTTCAGCCCACCCTCGTATTAAGCCAATTGCACTAGTTGGGTCACATATGACAATTACATGTTGGACAATATAATCATAGATATACAAATGGAGTTACTACTTTTGGAACAAGGCCAGCGATTACCCCAGTGTATCACTGGTACTTTATTTTATCAACCCCGTAAGGATGAAAAGCAAAGTTAACCTCAGTGGATTTGAACTCATAACACAAAGGGCCATAACTCTATGCTGCAAAGCATGGTGTCTGCCAAACCACCGCCCTAGATATACAAATAGATGGGATGGTCATGATTGGAATAATTATGGTCAAGATCGTGCTTGATCAGGACTGACCTCCCACTAAACAACAAAGATAACAACAATGAAGAATAAATAACTATTAGATCTTCTGATAAAAATTAAACAAAGTCATTGGTAGATCTTTATCCCCCCCCCCTCCTTATCTCCAGTCTCCAACATAAACATGTAATTATCTCTCATATAAGCTATTCCTCTAATCATATTCATTAGCTTGTTTGATAATGTGTAATTTTACTTGACTTAGAGTAAAGTTAAGTAAAATTTAATTTAAAATAAATTATTCTTGGTGTATTTCATCTGGGATTATTTTGTTTTTCATTATTTGCTGTTGTTGTTGTTTATTGTTTGTTTTCTCATTCTTTTTATGTTTATTTTTCTTCTCAAAACTAATTCCGTAATTGTTACTACTTGGAGCTGAATTAAATTATAATGTTAATTAATGGTTTTAAAAAATTATTTTCTTAGTTTTTTACTTCTTTGGTGTTGTTATTTTGTATACATCGGTTTATTATAATTATTACAGCAATTACCAAATTTTATTTGAGCTTTTCTTAATCATTTCTTTCTCTATCTCTGTCTTTCTACAGGTAAGTCAGATATCAATGTTGCTACTGAAGAAACCATACAGTTACAAACAGACAAAAAAGATAAACATGATAACCATTGGTAAATATAGCTTCAAATATGCACTTTATTGAATATAGTTTACATGTGAAACTGGAATAATTTAATAACAGTATATATTAGTAATTTACCTTCATAATTTATTGAGGAAGGCAAGTGCAAAACAAAATAGCTGTGATAATTTGTTAATATGAGGTTACTGTAAAAAGAAAATATAGAAAATATAGTTAAATGCATTAAATCTAATTCTGTTAGTTGGATTATTCGAATTTCGTTTATGTATTACATTAAACATAATTGATAGGTTTGGTGGAATAAGATGATACTTTCAATACGATCAATGGGGAATTGAAAATGTGTGTTTTCTACATGAGTGTGAGTGAGTAAAAGAAAGTCTGGCAATGAATGAAGGCATGAAAGGTGAGGAAAACAAAAAGAAGAAAAAAAGAAACAGAACAGATAAAATAAAGAGATATAGTGAGAAGGAAATCAGGTTTACTGCAAACAAGAAGAAAATAAATGTGTGTAGACGAGATTCATGAATATGTGTGAAAGAAAAGTGTGATGCATTTAGAATTGGAAAAAATAGTGAGAATATATAAAAATGTCATCGAGTAGGAAGGAAATACTCTTGCAGTGAAGCAGACATGCTAACTCTCAAAGATGACTAGAACTATTTAACACACTGTAAGTGACAAAAGCTATCATAAGAGAGTAGAAGTTAAATTAAAGTGGTTTAACTGTGTTGACCCAATTAACAGGTCAAATATACAGAGATTGTTATTTTCTGTATATGGCACTCTCACTAAATTTCCCTGTTTTGTTCACATATCATCAACATCTTCTTCATCATCATTTTAAACATTCACTGTTGGCATGGGTTGAATAAGATTATTGAAGCAGTGTACACTCAATTAAAAACAATTATAGTATAGAACCTATTGCATATGAAACAGAAATTACATGCACCCACACCAACCATGCAGAGACTAGTGAAAGATATGTGGACATAGTGCAAGATTGCTTTAAACAACA
>OZ024740.1:101806911-101939411 GCA_964016885.1 Eledone cirrhosa
ACTTCAAAAAACGTGACAATCACCTGATCACCTATAGATCCGGGGAACACACAAGCCAGGTAGATTATATCCTTACCAGAAGACGTGACAGAGTGTCTGTTGTAAACACTAAATCCCTCCCCCATGAAGAATGCACCTCCCAACATAGACTGATAATTAGCGACCTCATAGTCAGGACGAGACGTACTCGACAGCAGAAGAGGACTATCCTCAGGAGAAAAATATGGAAGCTAAAGGACCCCACAGCCAGGAATAAATTTCAAAGCATATTACTTGATGCTTTTGACAGTAAGGAAGAACATTTAGAGTCGGACAATATAGAGGGAGAGTGGGAATTTCTGAAAGCAAACCTGCTGTTGGCGACAGACGAAGTCTGTGGCTGGAGCAGGCCTGTAGGCAGGAGGAGAGTAACATGGTGGTGGAACAGTAAGGTGGAGGGGTCAATTAAGGCCAAAAAGCAGGCTTGGAAAGTATGGCGGGATGGGGGAAGTAGAGAAGACTATCAAGTGGCCAGGAGGGAAGCTAGGAGACAAGTGTACTTAGCAAGAAGGGAAGCTGAGGAAAGAAAGTTCAAGCATGTTCTACAACGCGATAACCAAAAACGTGAGGTGTTCAGGATTGCTAGGCAATGCGTCAAGGAAAACCGTGATATTGTCGGGGAGAAGTGTGTACTAAACGACGATGGCACACTTGCCATCACCGACGCTGATAAGAAGGTAGCTTGGAAGTGTCACTATGAAAGGCTACTAAATGAGGAGAATAAATGGGAGAAAGACAGTCTCCCCCATATCGACCCAATAGAGGGACCAGCAGTGTTAGTCGAGGGGAGTATAATAAGTAAGGCAATCAAGGATATGAAGACGGGTAAGGCGGCTGGGCCTTCGGAAATAGTTGCTGAGATGCTGAAGGCATCTGGCACGGTGGGACACACCATGGTCACCCGCATAGTTAACCAAGTCGTACAGAATGGGGTTGTTCCGAAGGACTGGCATAGCAGCATCATCGTTAACTGTTATAAGGGTAAAGGAGACGCCCTAGATAGGAGTAACTATAGAGGCATTAAATTAGTCGACCAGGTCATGAAGGTCACGGAAAAAGTAATAGCACAACTAATCAGAGAGAGAATTGACCTAGATGAAATGCAGTTCGGGTTTGTGTCAGGCAAAAGTACCACAGACGCTCTTTTCATTGTACGACAACTACAGGAGAAGTACCTAGCTAAAGGTAAACCCTTCTACTTAGCTTTTGTCGACTTGGAGAAAGCCTTCGACAGAGTCTCCCGCTCCATTATCTGGTGGGCTCTTAGAAAACTAGGCGTTGACGAATGGCTTGTGAGAGCTATACAAGCCATGTATAAAGAAACAGTCAGCAAGGTTAGAAATAACAACGAATATAGTGAAGAGTTTAGCGTAAAAGTTGGCGTCCATCAGGGCTCTGTTCTCAGCCCCCTACTATTTATTATTGCCCTTCAGGCTATAACAGAGGAGTTCAAGACCGGCTGCCCATGGGAACTCCTATACGCAGACGACCTGACACTCATAGCGGAATCAATGGCCGAGCTAGAGAAGAAATTCCAAACATGGAAGCACGGCCTAGAATCAAAAGGCCTTAAAATTAACCTGGCTAAGACTAAAGTTCTAGTTTGTAGGAAAGAAAATAAGGCGGCGGTCCCTTCTGGGAAATGGTCGTGCTCGGTGTGTAGGAAAGGCGTAGGTAGAAACTCCATTTTATGTCCTAAATGCAAAGTATGGGTGCATAAAAGATGTAGTGGGATCACAGGTAAGCTAACTAAGAACATAGATTTTACATGTGGCCGGTGCTCTGGTGCAATAAGTAGCAGCAAGTGCCCACAAAATACTAGCTCTTTCAATTGCGCAGAGGGTTCTATAGAAATAGTGGACAGTTTCCGTTACCTGGGTGATAAAATCGGCAGTGGGGGAGGGTGCTCTGAAAGTACAGTAACTAGAGTCAGAACTGGTTGGAAAAAGTTCAGAGAGCTTATACCACTATTAGCTGCTAAAGGGTTCTCCCTAAAAATGAAAGGCAGATTGTACGATGCCTGCATACGAAGAGCAATGTTGCATGGCAGTGAGACCTGGGCATTGTGTGCAGAGGATATACGCAGACTAGAGAGGAACGAAGCTTGCATGCTCCGCTGGATGTGTAACAGTAATATACGTGAACGGCAAAGCATAAACAAACTAAGGAAAAAATTAGAAATAAGAGGGATCAGATGTTGTTTACTCGAGAGAAGGCTACGTTGGTATGGACACGTGATGCGCATGAAAGTCGATAGCTGTATAACAAAGTGCAGGGCAATAAAGATAGACGGTAGCCACGGAATAGGCAGACCTAGAAAAACCTGGGACGAGCTGATAAACTCCGACCTCACACACTTACACCTCTCCAAGACAATGTCACTGGACCGAGACCTTTGGCGGTACTCAGTAACAGAGAAGACCCGCCTTACCTAAATACATAGTAAAACCTACTACAGCCAGTAGGCATCTAACAAAATACCCCCCCCGTCCCACCACCCCCAACCCATCCACGCCACCCCGTTCTATGTAAAGTTGTGTTGGTGCCACACCATCCAGGCCGAAACAAATGAGATCGTGTAGGTGTCACGACAAAAAAACACACAGTCCACGCTGTAATGTGGCCGTGTGGGCAACACGGTAAAAACCTCCCAGACCCACACTGTAAATGTGGTTGGTGTTAGGAAGGGCATCCAACTGTAGAAAACCTGCCAGACAGTCCTATGTGAGCAAGAAAATCACTCTTGCCTCAAGTGGGAATACCCCCGTCCAAACCCATGCAAGCGTGGAACACGGACGTTAAACGGTGATGATGATGATGATGATGATGAAGGTTGGCTGAAAAGTTCATTGGCTAACCAAAATATTCACATGAGGAAACTAAATGAGGTTTATTTTTCAATATAGTCTCTGGAAAGAAACTATGCTGTTATTAATGAGAAGGGTTGAAATTAATGCATGCAAGATTTCACTGCCCTAGCATCACTTCTTCATAGTCACCTTATAAACTTTTTAGCTGACCCTCGTATATATATATATATGTGTGTGAGTGAAACAAGAGAATAATTGGCAACCCCTTAAATATATAGAGAATACATTTTGGTTCATCTAAAAGTGTTCATATCATTTGTAACTGACCTACCTCTTATCTGGGGTCAAAGTATTTCTATTTTCCACTGAAATCCCATAGAAGGAAACAGTAAAAAGAAAATTGACATAAACCATCTCTCTTATTTGGAGAATTATATTGTATACCTGCACAATATTTTTTCCTCTATATATTTAGATGTAATATATATATTCATGTATTTTGAAACAGCTAAGATGAAATGCTTCTTACTTTCTAATTATCTTTAGTTTGGTTTTACAACTTCGTCTTTTTTAGTTACTTTTGAGTTAAACAGAATAATTGTGTTGCCTGCTTTGTGTGTGTGTGTGCTTTCCATTCTACACTTCCCTTAAATTCTCACTTCATAATTTACTAACAATTCTTTCATCAAGACATCAAAATCTATGTGGCTGTGGTGATTACAATGATGCAAATAATAATTGTTTCTACTTTTGGCACAAGGCCAGCAATTTGAAGGGAAATGGAAAGTAGAATAAATCAACCCTATTGCGATACTGGTACCTTATTATATCAATCCCTTAAGAATGAACAGCAAAGCTAATATGGTAGGGTTTGAACATAAAGGACCATAACTCTATACCACAAAGCAGGGTGTCCAATGTTTTACCGATACTGCCAATCCACCACTCTAATTATGTAAATAATAATAATGTTAATGCTTAGAGCCCTTGCTGATTCATGTAAACTTGCACAAATTCTTATCTTTCTTTGATAAAAGCTTTCACATGTATTGAAGTTTTGCTGGTTAGATACTAAATTGTCATCATTTATTGAAGGATTTTAGAGGTTGAATGAGAAGAGTGAAATGTTGGCTTCTCATAATTTCATTTCTTGTAAAATTCTGAGATTTTTTTTCATTAGTTAGTAGTTGGCATTAGGAAGGGCATCCAGATATAGAAAATCAAGCCTAAAAGGGAATGTATAAGTAATTTGTGGTACCTGGCCTGTCAGACCTCATAAAGTGACAGCTCATTTAACCCATGCAAGCATGGACACTAGATGTTAAATGGTGATGATGATGAACAGCAACCTAATCATTATTGCATAGTTGCAAGCCTTAATAACCAGAATCACTTTGAAGGAAGTAAATGCTGTGTGAAATGTAATTACAGCATGTGCTATACAGAATTATGACTATATACTTATAATGCGGGTCATGCAAGTTGAGGTAGTTTAAAATCTAAAGACATGAAATACTGCCAGGTGCATTGAATGTACCCAAAGAAGAAAGAGGGTCTTGAACAGAGTGAAGGATTTTGAGAACTGAGGATTAAAACCAGTGAGTGCTTTCTGAAAGAAATTATTGCAAGGAAAGAGAAGTGGTGGGTTAAGTATGAGTGAGTGCATGTATGTGTGTGTTTGTATGGGTGTGTTTGTATGGGTGTGTTTGTTTGTGTGTGTGTGTGAGGTTAGTAAGAATGATGGTTGTTTCATTCATTAAATCAATCATTCTTCTTTGCAGTGATTTGATTTAGTAAGTTTTCTCACCAAATTGGTGAGCATTGACCACAACATCTATCACCACCGCCACCATCATCACTACCACAACCAACACCACCACACCACTGTCCTCACATTGCTTTTGCAGCTTCCAACACCATCACCACTACCACAACATCCATCTCTACTACCACCACTGCCATCACATTGCTGCTACTGCCACCAATACCACCATCATCATCACTACCACAGCCAACATCGCCATGACAACAACATCCATCACCACCATCAACACCACCACCACCAACACCACCACCACTAACACCATCACCACCAACACCACCACCACCAACACCACTATCACAGCAAGCAGCACCACTACCACCACATCAACAACAATATCCACCACCAGCACCATCAACATCATCATCACCAGAACATCCACCAGCAACACCAGCAACATGACCAACATTACATCAGTGACCACTATCTCCATCACCATCACAGTCAACACCTCAACAACAACATCCACCACCACCATCATCACAACATCCACCATCACAACATCCACTATCGCTTCCACCACTGATACCACCATCACAGCCAACACCCCAACAACAACATCCACTACCACCATCCCCACCACCACCACCATCACTACTATCACAGCCAGCACCCTAACACCACCGCCATCACAACCAACACCCAACACCTACTTATATTGCTGCCAGTTGAGCAGAAGAAGAGTTAAGTACAACACCAATAAATATATCTATACTTCTTTAGTTGCCAAAATATTGTGGTTACTAGAAAGTGAGAGACGTGACACAAACATAACTATATACCAGTCACTCTCCGACAGGTTTGCGGTCATGCCCTTGGCAGTGGAGACTTCTGGTGTCCTCGGCTCTAGGGCTACCTCCCTACTCACCACCATAGATTCTGAGCTGGCCAGCAGCAGGTGTGAGCCTCGCGAGCTGGAATAGCTTTTCCAACGCATCTCCTTTGCCGTCCTCCGGGAAAACGCCTTCTCCATTCTGTCTGCCTGGGTTGTGGGGAAGCCACCAATATGATTGACTGACTTGTCATTGTCATTTTATCACTCAGATGTTCTAATGATTCTATATATATATATTTGTCATATTTCCAAGTAACTACGTAAACTATTCAGATATTCTATTTCGGCGATAGATACTGAATCTTTGCAGTATACATTCTCTTCTACTGTGTTCTGGTTTCAAATCACACTAGACTTATTTTTGTTTTTCATCCCCCGCCCCCAGGAGACATATCTTGGTTGATGGCAGAATCAATGTGTTAAACAAAAATCATATTGTGAATTTGTTCCATCTTGGTTTCATTGCTTTACTTCCAGGTCAGGTTTGCATTTCTCCCTCAACAGGGCAGTAACAAAGAAGTATCTGGCATGGCACTGTCATTAATATAATTGACTAAAACTCTTAAAGGCCATGCAACAGCAATGAAAAACCAATAAAAGAATTGAAAGAGTGATTTTCACTATCCACTATTGAATTGATGGCAAGTAAAATTCAAACTCAGCGAATGTCTAAAAAAATAAATAAATAAACCACCATAGTTATTTTTATAATAGTAGTAATAGTAGTAGTAGTAGTAGTAGTAGTAGTAGTAGTAGTAGTAGTAGTAGTAGTAATAATTGTTTCTACTTTAGGCACAAGGCCAGCAATTACCCAGTACATTACTGGTACTTTATTTTATCGACCCTGTAAGGATGAAAGGCAAAGTTAACCTCGGCGGGATTTGAACTCAGACTGTAAAGGGACGTAACTATGCTAGAAAGCATGGCGTCCAACCCTCTACCGATACTGCCAATTCACCGCCCTAGTAGTAGTAATAATAATAATAATTTTTACGTTCATTTTTCTATGCTTGCATGGGTTGAACGAGTCCTTTTCAGTACAGCATCTCTCCATTCATTGCATTCCATTGCCATCTCCTCTGTGCATCTCAGTGTTATGAGATCAGCTCTCAACACTTCTGCCCAGGTCTTTCTTGGTCTACCTCTACTGTGGCTTCCTTCTACCTCTACTGTGGTTTCCATATATAATTATTATTGTTAATATATTTTGGATGTTGGGCTACAGCAGGGTCTTGGCTGTGACAACTAAAACATACTAAAGAAACAAAGTTAATGAGTTGTTAAGCTTAATAGTGTGTGAGCCAATACTGTTAATAGCTATCTTGCAGCTACCTCTTGTAGAAAGAGTTATGTTAGCAAGATAAACTAGATAGTAGTTTATCTTAGGATATATCCCTGCAGCAATTAAGGAAATACAATAAAATAAGTACTTTATCACTGAGATGTTTATGTTGTTCTACTTAGTTGCTGTCACCATGGTATCACAAAAGAAATTAATACATGAAAAAATCCTATATAGTGGTCAAGTGGTTAAGATGTTTGTTTTTTAGTCACATGGTTTCAGATTCGATTTCGCCATTGTGCAACATCTTGGACAAATGTTTTCTACCATAAACTCAGTTTAACTCTGAACACCCTTTGATGATTTATCAGAAAATATCTTTAAAAAACGGGTTTGTTAATTCTAATGTTCTTTGTTACAGTAAATTAAGACAGTAAATAAAGACAGTTTGATGATTGAGGATGATTTTGTCACTATTTATAGCAAATTGAGCAACTGCATAGAGGCACTTTCAGATAAAAACTATGTTGAATCTCTTCAGATACACTATACTTGTTTAGGGGTGCTAGAATTAATCCATCACCTGCTTAACACCATCATCTGTTCCTTGAGTACATTTAAACAAACCTTCAGACAAGATCTCTGATCATAGAATAATTTTCAGTAAGACCCACAAAGAAACATTTGGAAAAATTCAGTTATATAACTAACTTTCTCATTATCTCTCTGTTGATTGAGACAGCTTAACAAATATTCAAACATAAAATTATGATAGAAGAATAAATATAAACACTTTAAAGCAAACAGTTTTGTGTTTTAGAACCAAGGGCAGTTTCGCATGATTTGGTATCATAAGAGTTTTTAATAGCCAGTTAAAAAACAAAATGAAATTTAGATGAAAACGCATCCTCAGAAATGAATTTGGTATTAGTGGGTCATCATCATAGCTTAATGCCCACTTTCCCTGCTAGCCAGGGTTGGTTACTAAATGAAATATGAGAAAAATACTAAATATAATCTGCTATCACACTGTGGTATCTTTGAAAATCATGCTTAACCCTTTAATGTTTAAACCGGTCAAAACCGGCCAGAATTCTCTACCTATTTCTGTTGAAACTGGCTGTAACCAGTCGCTCAAACTGATGTTAAGGTATTGTTCTCAAAATAATTACTTTTAAAATCTCATAGATTCGATATTATGTGAGATAATTATACGAGATAAAGCCTTTACCATGAAAATATAATAGTATATATAGAGTTATGTAAATGCTAAAGGGTTAAATTTAATAGCATGAAGTTAAATGAAATCATCATTGAAGCCCAGTGGAACAAAGGATTCTGATATTGTCTATCAACTTCTTGACAGCTAATTCCTGCAAGACTTCCTCATTTATATTCATAACATATGTTGCACCACATTGATAAAATATAACAGTAATAATAATAATGATAACAATGAAAGAGCATCAACTCCAGTGCAGTCAGACATGAACCAGGACAAGGTACGATGGTCAGGCAGTAGTAAATGACATGCAATATACATGCATTCGTTAACTCTGCCCAACCTTTCAGGGATAGCTTCCTCTCAGGTCATTTCTGGGTGAGAGTGGGTGCCCTGCTCTTTACTTCATCTCAGATTTTTGTTCATTTGGTGGTCTGAACCAAACTAGACCCCAAGCAATTTAACTGGTTTGTCCATCCAGTGATTATCAAAGCAGTTGGACAGCATGGGCCTGTCTGTACAGATGCTAAATTGCTGGCCCATTGTCTTTTCCTGGTTAATGTTTACTCCTGTTACTGTGTCATACTCCCTGAGATTGATATCAATCACCTTAATGTGTTTTGTGTTCGACACCACAATGGTGACGTCATTGGCATAAGCTGACATGGATCTCTCATATCCTAGATGTGGAGTAGTGGTTCAAGAGTCAATACATACAACAGAGATGGGAGGGAATAACATGCTAACCACAGAGCAGATGCCGCTATGCATTGCAGTGACCAATCTTCTGAAAACAGGTCCAAAGCCAGCTGCCTAGAGTACTGGCATCAGGTACTGATAATCAACCTTATCAAAAGATTTTGATTGATTTATGTTGATCAGGGCTGCACATATGCCAAGTTTCTTAGCCACTCTCTCTATGAGATATCACATAAGGTGGAAGTTGTTGTGGATGAATCTTTTTGGAATGGTGTATGTTTGTGCTTCCCCTACCAGATCACCAATGATAGGTGCCAACCTCATTGCTAACAGCTTGGCCAAAATTTTAAACTCTGCCTTTAGCAAAGTTATAGGCCTGAAATTATCACTATAGTCCTTCTTATTCAGGTCCTTTTTCAGCAGCGCCACAGCTCCTTGGCTCACAAAATAGGGAATCCTCCTATTCTGCTGTCAGTTGTAGATGTCTGCCAAGAGGTCACCAAATAAGTCTAGCATGCAAACATAAAGCTTGTAGGAGAGACTATCCAAACCAGGTGATTTACCTCTTGTGATGTTATCGGCTTTTTGCATCACTGAGAGCCACGGCAGGTCTTTGAGGTTGACATTGAAGTCCATCATGCATTCGGGGCTGAGAATTTTGAAATCACTAGATGTATCTGAGGAACTTGCGAATCCAGAGTCAGGTTTGATCCACAAACAGATCGCACCTCAAGCTGTTTGCCGGAGAAACAATTGTAATACGCAATAAATTGAGTTCCGATGCATCACTGATTCTTCGTTTTCCATTTTATCATACTCTGCTCCGTAGGAGCATAGAGTGCTCAACCGGCATACTGCCTATGGACACATCCTAGCAACCATACGACATACATATATATATCATCATGATATATATATGGGTCCAACCCTTGCTAGTAGGGAGAACAGACATTAGATGATGGTGATCATCATTATGATATATATATATACACACACATATATATTCTCTTTGTCAGTGCTTTGCTTTTGTGCATTTGTTTTACAACGAAGTGAGTTTGCAATAATAATTTCTGCACTTCTTACCTCCTGTGCGATGGTTGTTATCAGGAAGGGCATCCAACCATAGAAACCATGCCAAATATGGAATGTATGACCAAAATGAGGTTTCTCTGATCTGACATGTCTAATCTCAGAACATCACAACCTGCCTAACCCATGCCAGCAAGGAAACAGACAAATAATTTTGATGATGTTGAAGTGTCAAAAATCTTTTCTTAATATACATTCATAGACACTATATTTCCCGGCAGCTGAAATAGATGCAGTGAAATAACATGTGGCTGATCAGATCATTTATATGTGAGAAATGTGTTTGACACTTAATAGTATATAATAGTATTATAACATTTATTTTTCACCTAAAGATATACATAAAGGTAAAGAACATAGAGTGAAATCAATCATCAGCTTTGAAAATAAGTATCATCATCATCATTTAATATCTGCTTACCCCGTTAGCAAGAATTGGACAGGTCTACAGAAGCAAAGTCAGTACTGAGGCAGGGAGGGGCTGTATTTCACGTATGTATAATCTCATATTCTACTGAGTGCACAGAGAGTTTGTCATGTTTTTGACACAACAGAAGGGTCCTCCCAACCCTGTTTTTGACAAGCTTTCTATGGCTGGATGCCCTTCTTATCACCAACCACTTTGTATCATGTGCTAGGTGCATTTACGGTGTGCGTGTGTGTGTGTGTGTGTGTGTGTGTGTATATATATATATATATGTGTGTATAGATATATATGACTGTGTGTCTATGTGCATGTGTGAATATATATATATACCTATATACTGGGTGTCCCCCAAAAATTGACATCATTTCGTTGTCTAATAATTGTTTCTAATTTTGGCACAAGGCGAGCAATTACCCCAGTGCATTACTGGTGCTTTATTTTATCGATCCCGTAAGGATGAAAGGCAAAGTTAACCGTAGCAGGATTTGAACTCAGAACGTAAAGGGCCATAACTCTGTGCTGCAAAACATGGTGTCTGACGCTCTACCGATACTGCCAATCCAGCGCCATTTGTAGTCTAATAATATAGCCAACTCTCACTCAAATGATATCAAAGTTTAACAAATTGTGTAACAGCTAACCAAGTTTAAAGTTAAATGTTTTCTTTCTTTTAACCATTTAGCATTTAAACTAGCTGTATCCAGCCATAATTTCCTCACCTCTTTTTGTTGAAACCAGCTATAACTGGCCACTCATATTGATGTTAAGGTATTGTTCTCAAAATAAATAATATCAAAATCTCATAGATTTGATATTATGTGAGATAATTATGTAAAATAAAGCCTTCACCGTGAAAATACAATAGTATCATCATAATCATCATCATCATCACCATTTTACGTCCGTTCTTCCATGCTAGGATGGATTAGACGGGTTGTCCTGTTGTGGGCAGTATCTGGTCGGCTGACCATGCCTTGCTCATACAGGAACTGATTTTGGCTTGATTTCTAGAGCTGGATGCCCTTGCTAACACCAACCTCATTTACAGTGAGTGCTGGGTGCTTTTTCCGTGGCGCCTACACGTCCACTTTACAGTGTGGGCTGGGTGCTTTTTTGCCATGGCACCTCCACGACCACCTTGCAGTAGTGGGGGGGGGGGCATATTGTCTATATGCTTCAGCTTGTACCCATGGGGGGTCGGGTACTCTGTATTACTGTGTGACGCCAGAGGTCACAGTCGTGCCTTTGAGAGGTGTAATTGGGTAAGGTCGGCTTTTATCACCTCATCCCAGGTCTTCTTGGGTCTCCCCACTCCGCGGTTTCCATTGACTTCTAGTGCTCTGCACCTTTTTATGAAGCTGTCATCCTTCATACGCATCACAGGTCCATACCAATGCAACCGCCTCTCCTGCACACAGCATTTTATTCCTCTTATGCTCAGTCTCTCTCTCAATTCATTTATGCTTTGTCGTTCGCGTATATTACTATTACACGTCCATCGGAGCATGCAGGCTTCATTTCTTTCTAATCTACGTAAGTCTTCCACCTTTAGCGCCCAGGTCTCACTACCATGTAACATTGCTGTTCGGATACACGCATCATACAGTCTGCCTTTCATTTATAGGGAGAAGCCTTTTGCAGCTAGCAGTGGCAGTAGTTCCTTGAACTTCTTCCATCCCGTTCTTACCCTAGTTATTGTACTTTCTGAACACCCACCTCCGCTGCTAATTCGGTCACCTAGGTAGCAGAAGCTGTCTACTGTTTCTACAGAGCCCTCTCAGAGATTGGTGGTACTTGTTTCCTGTGGCTGTTTGCTGCTTGCTGTCCCAGCACAGCTGCTACATGTGAAGCCTACATTCTTAATTAAGCTTCCTGAGATCCCGCTACATCTCTTGTGTACCCATTGTTTGCATTTGGGGCAGAGAATGGAGTTCCTACCTACACCTTTCCTACATACTGAGCAAGGCCATTTCCCTGAGGGGATCTGGGTTCTATTTTCTCGTCTACTTACAAGGACCTTAGACTTTGAGACCCTTTCTTTCTAGTCCCTGCTTCCAAGTATACATAGAGTAATGTAAATGCTAAAGGGTTAAGGTTGAAGAAAGACATTCACTAGAAATTTCGTTTGCCTAGGAAATAGTTTCTCAGATATTCACATCTCAAATGATGTCAATTTTGGGAGATACCCTGTATATATATATATGTGTGTGTGTGTGTGTGCGTATATATATATATATATATATGTTTGTGTATATATTTGTGTGTCAGTAAAATGAAACTCCATATTTGTTTGTACAACACGAAATATCTAAATATGATTTAATTATTAGAGTGAAATATTTCAAGAATTTAAAGATTAAAAATGTGGAAAAAAACCAAAAAATAAAATATTTGCCACAGAAAAAATAAACAATAAATTTTCTTTTAATGAATATATTTGCTTCTTTTTTTATTTTGAATTTTGATTTAACATTAAATCACTGCAAGTTTGGAATAATTTCGTGCAAGATCTCATAATGACTATTTTTATTAGATAAAGATAACATAGAAAATACAAGATCCACCTCCTCCCCAACAAAAAATTATCCAACACTTTTGCTCAATATGTTACTGTTAATTTCAGTTATCACAAAACGAGCACACTCATAGCATGATTGACCATAATTAATTACATTGTTAACTAACTGCCATATATGTCACCCTCTTATCATAATAATTTATATCTAATATATCTAAAGCATAGAATTGTTGCTACTAATGTGGTTACATTTGTTATTTGGGGGCTTTCTCTGAAACGCAAGGTAATTTCTTTCGCTCTAAGTAAGTTAATATATTTTAGAGTTCTACTTGTTTGATAGAGACTCGATATGAAACTGTGTTGAAGCTAAAGCATGGAAGAGTGGTTTTAGCCATTTAAAGAAACAAAATAACAAAAATCTGTTTACAACATAGTTAATGGCCTACAGTACTGGATTTACGTATAAGATTTACCTATTTACCTAGGGCCACACACCTTCAGGGACCTCATTTTTAAAAATATATTTTTATTTTATCATTAGCTTTTATTCTTTAACATAAATCCAAACTCAACATTTCTCAGTTTTCTCACTGATTCCCCCCCCCCCCCTACGGACTCCCCTTGATAATGGATGGTAAATCTGAGAATATTTGGGATTATTAAAAATTGCTAAGGTAACTTCTTATTGTCCTTACTCTTTTAAATTACTTCACTGTTTTATTTTTTACTTTCTTGTTACCTTGGCATTTTTACCAAAGACACATTATCGGATTTCCAAATAACTAAACATATTTCTTATCTGTATTTGTATCAATAATTATATTATTATTAATTATATTATGAATAAGTATTAATGATTAATAAATAATAATTATATATAATTATTTAACATTTTTTTACCCAAAATGTTTTTAGAAAAGCCTTTAATTTCATATAGATTAAAGCTTCAGTCGGCTAAAGCCTGAACCTGGTGGCATAGTTCCATTGCGACTCTCAGTGACCAAGTTGCAAACGGCTCAACAAAATTTTTTGAAACCAAGAAACAAATGATAAATGTTAAGTTAATTTAACAGCTTCTTTTTCTTTTTCGAGTGACTAAAATAGCTCTTCTTAATTGGCAGAATCACGCTTGGGCAATCTATGAAATACATGGCTGGCCATTCTTTGCTAGAGCTGTTCATATATATGATTGAATAGACTCTCTATATCTTAGTTGCAAGAATTTGTATAACTCTGTAACTTTCAAATAAAGCCATTTACTATATGACTCAGACATATGGCAAATTGGCAGAGCCATTAGATTCATTTTACAGAGTGTATTGGGTGCATTATTTTGTGGCACCTGCACTACCACTTTACAGAGTGTACTGGGTGCATTTTATGTTGGGAAATTTTGCCTTCACTTCAATTAATTTGAACTCTTTCCCTGCATAATTGGCAAGTCCCTATCCTAACATCCTATGATTCATTCTTACTGAATAACTATATATTTGAAACCCTTTTAATCCCTAAATATGAATCAAATCTATCCAGTCTATATAACATGCTTCTCTCTAAACCCAGCAAAATTCTTTACAGACAATTAATGTTGTTATTTTAGTCTTGTCAGTTAATTAGATATTGAGGATTTGTTTCAGGGAAGACAGAAAGGGAGGTGTAAGGAGTTATCAGAGGAAAGTTGCTGAGTAGTTCAGACATTAATCTTGATCGGGGGAATGTGATAAGAGAACTTGATCAAGAGGAAACTTATAAATATCTAGGTGTTTGTGAAGGAGACAGAATCAAGCACTCGACAATGAGGGAAAGGATAAGGAAGGAATGTTACCACAGAGTAAGAGCAATTTTAAGAACTGAGTTGAATGCAAGGAATAGCCATAAACACATTTGCCAAACCAGTAGTAACTTACAATTTCGATATCATCAACTGGTCAAGCACAGAGATCCATAAACTCGATACAAAAATTAGAAAATTCTTTACCATGCACAGAATACATCATCCTAAGGTAGATACAGATAGAATATATCTCCCTAGGAAAGAAGGAGGACGTGCATTAATCCAGTTAGATATTTCTTTGAAAACTGCAACAATTGAATTATCTACATATCTAAGGGAATCATATGATTGGATGATTAAACTCGTTTTGAAACATGAAAGCAACAAAAGATCATACTCCATTACAAAAGATGCACATAGATACAGTAATAAACTACAAATTTCAGAAGTTTCCTTTACTGCTGAAATGAAAAACACAGAAAAAGCAAAGCAGGTAAAAGTAACTGCAAAGAAAGAACTGCTACAGAAACTGGCTAAGAAATTGCAATAAAAGCCTCTATATGGAAAATACCCAGAAAGAGCTAACAATCCTGATGTTGACAAAACTTTAACCCATCAGTGGTTGGCATCCTCTGGACTGAAATCGGAGACTGATTATATCAGCACAAGATCAGTGTCTGCCAGCAAAAAATTATCAACCTAACAACATAAAAAATGGATGCAACCCATTATGCCGTGTATGAAAAAAAACAACCAAAGACTATTGATCATATAATCTCAATGTGCAGTCCTATAGTTCCAACTGAATACCTAAATAGGAATAACAGAGCAGCACAATACATACATTGGATAATGTGTAAACATTTTGACCTGCCCCATCAAAAGAATTGGTGGGAGCATCATCCACCTCCTGTGCTTGAAAAAGGTCACATCTTAATTTTGTGGAACTTTAGCGTCCAAACAGACCAAAAATTAGATGCAAATAGACCTGATATAATACTGAAGAACTTCAAAAAGAGGGTATGCCTGCTAATTGATATGTCCATTCCTATACACAAGAATGTATCTATAAAAACATTTGAAAAACTGAGCAAGTATAAAGACCTAGAAATAGAGATTGGGAAAATGTGGAAGTTGAGAACTAAAACAATACCAGTGGTTGTAGGCACTCTAGGAATACCTAAAGGGTCTAATGATTACTTATCCTAAATCCCAGGAAACCCGCATATAGAAGATATACAAAAGAGAGTACTAATGGGAACTGCCCATATACTAAGGAAGATTCTGTCAATATAAGTACATCGCAAGCCTAAACCCCTACATATACATGTGTGTGTGCGTATGTGTTTTTTCTTGAACATGGCAGACCTTGTCTCTTGTGGTCCCTGGTTGTGACTTGGTGATAACTCGTATGAACATAAAGCAAGCTAAATGAAAAAATAATAATAATAATTATGATAATTATAATAATGCATTCTTTATTAACCACAAGGGTTTACATAAAGTAGACATTAAGGACAGTACAGGACAATACAGGACGGTACAAAAGGGCATTTCTGCATGTAAAAAAACAAAAAACAGAGGATGTAATAATAGAACAATGAAAAAATTCCCCAATAGGGAGGAGACTTCCAAGGGACATTCGTGGAGAAAGCCCATTAAAAAGCCACAGTGACCCTGACCACCAAGGCAAGTGCCCTCTCCCAGTTTTCCACCTTTAATTTACAGACACATACTCAGAGTAGGCCCATTCACTCGGGCCATTCTTGCCTCTCTCACCCATCTTTCAACAAAATGCTGGGAAGAGAGCACTTCCCTCTCTACCCTGATTTTCCTTTTCAAATGAAATTTGAAAAAGTTAATCACGGCATCACCGAAGAGGTAAGTGCTTGTCTTCAGCCCTTTCAGACGTGTCCACCATACTATCTCTTTCGCCATGGCCACCAGACAGATAAAAACTGCCTGCCCTTCCCGGCTAAGGAAGAGGGCGGGGCATTCCTCACGATGGACTCAGCTGATAGCTGGATCCGTCCTACACACGACAGCAGGTGTTCAACATAAACCCACAAATGAGCAATGCTCGGACACTGGACGAGTGCATGCAGGATGGTTTCGTTGCCCTGCGCACATCTCAGACATGCCTGGCTGACGGCACCTCCATGCCTGTAGAGTTTATCTCGAACTGGCAAAGTTCCTCGGTAGCACTGCCAGGCCAGGGATTTCTGGAAGTTGTCCATAGGCCCCGGCCCGAAAGTTCTTCTGAAGAGATTGGCTAGTTGATTTTCATCGATGCCTAGAGTTTCCCCAAGTACGTCGTCGCTCTTTCCCTCCACTAATCATCTATAGAATGCCAAGGTGGAGTTTCCACCAATCACATTGGTCGATTGGTCGAGGGCTGTGAGCGCCTGAAGACATTCCAGTCACTAAGCGCTCCCTCTCGGTCGTCGCTTGACCCAGGACTGCAGCTCCGTCAAAGAGATGAGCTGGGGAAAGACACATCTACAAACGGCAACCACACCTGATCACCATCGAGGAAGAGGTGGAGATGTCATAGCCTGAGTGTGTGTGTCTGCGTATCATTAGCCACGGCATGCCCAGCCCTCCACGTAGTGGGTGTTGACAGCAGATGGACCGCTTGACCATCGGAGCGCGTCCCTTCCACAAAAAGCGAAAGAGCAAATGCTCCAGCACAGTCAGGTGAGGCTTAGGACAAGGCACGATGGTCAGGCGGTAGTAGATGATGGACGCGATGTACGCGTTAGCCACCTCCCCTCGACCTTTCAGGGATAGCTTTCTCTCCGCCCATTTCTGGGTGAGAGAAGCCACCCTCCACGTCCCAGTTTTTGTCCATCTAGAGGTCCAGACCCCTAACAATTTAACTGGTCCGTCCGTCCAGCACCCGTCGACGCCGTTGGATGGGATGGACCTGTCTCTCCAGGTGCCAAGTTGCAGGCCCACCGACTTTTCCTGGTTGATCATTGCTCCTGTCACCACTTCGTATTCTTTTAGTGTAGTGCCGATCGCCTCGATGTGTTTGGCGTTCGACAAAATACTCTATCTAGATATGATCTGGATGACCCGATGCGGTTTGTCCAAGTCCACATTGGCACATTCGGGAAATCCAATCGGTACCTGCCAGACAGTTCAAAATGCCTGAGCAGGTTGGTGAGGCGCTTGCACCCTCCTCCCCTATCCGCTAATCCCACACAGTTCCAGCATGCATCTAAGATCCCGTTCCAGTCGCCCACTAACACTAAAGAGCGAGACGTTCCAAGAAAGGTCTCCAGACTCCAGAAGAAATCAGGCCGCCCTGCTCCTGTCGGGGCATAGACAGTCACTAGCCTGAAAGCTTGCCCGTCTCCGCTGGTCACATCCAGCACCACCAACTTACCCTCTGGGTCCAGGAAGATGGCCCGTATGGCGAGATCCAAACCTCTCCGAAAAAGCACAGCAACTCCTCCCCCTGATCCAGTACGGCTGGGTGATGCGTACACATCGTAGCTGCCGAAGATCGGTGCGAAGGCCCGTGCCTCGGAGATTCTGGTCTCGCTGATGGCCACCACATCTATGTTTAGCGACCTGAGATCGTTCAGCAGGTGCCCCTGCTTCCAAGACGACCCCAGGTCACGTACATTTATGCTACATATTCTGAGAGTAGCCATGTTGGCTAGGATAGGAGGAAAACAGGTGAGAGGGGAGGATGTAGCCTTCCCATTCGACACAAGAGTGCAAGAAAAGGAGAGGGAGAAAATTAATCGATACCAGGACTTAAAGTGGGAGGTAAAAAGGATTTCGAACTGCCATGAGGTCAAAGTGGTCCCAATTGTCATAGCGCACTAGGTACTATCTCAAAGAGTTTCCAAGGATGGTTAAAGAAAATTGGACCCGCCCCGCTTTTTGGAACACTTCAAAAGGCATGCTTGCTGGGAACAGCAAGAACACTCCGATGCCTCCTGAATATCTGAGGCTGTAGGTAGTGGCTTGATATTCATCTCAACAAACTTTCCAGTTAAATAACATCAATGACTGAGACTCAAAGAACAATAGTAATAATAATAATAATTTCTATATTTAAACTAATAGTTTCTACATTTGGCATGAGACCAGAAATTTGAAGGGAAAGTTGATTAATTTGGCCCCAGTGCAATAATGGTATTTTATTTTATTGGCCCCATAAAGATGAAAGGCAAAGCTTACCTTAGCAGGATTTTCTGTTAATGGATGGTGGTGGATTGATCTTCACAGTAGATTCAGCTGATAGCCTGATCTATCCTGCATGTGATAATAACTATTCAACATAAAGCCACAAAGCACAAACTCTAATGAAGTACAGGTTTGAATGTTTCATCATGTTTTATACATCACAGACACATTCAGTTGCCAGCAGCTCCAGCATGGCTATACTTGTAGAGTTTATCCCAAACAGATAAAACCCATCTGCAGTACTTCTTGGTCCAAAGATCTAGGACATTGATTATAATCTCTAAATTGAAAATACTCCAGAAATGACTTCTCATACTGTCTTCATTAGCCGCCAGAATTGCTTCCAGGCAATTGATGCTCATATCATGCACTCTGAAGGTTGATTTTCCACTGACACCCCCTTAACTTTTCATTACCCTATTCCTAACAAATAACAGTGTATGATATTCAAATAATTTTGAAGAGATTTAAAAATATAACAAACATTCTCATTATTAGGCTGGTGTTAAGCTGGAGTATAACTTAACAAAGGTTCTTACATAAAATTATGATGGGAGGTTTTAATGTAAGTATAAACACATTTAAAGGAGCTGTTTTCTATTATAAAACCAGGATGGTAGAGGGCAGTTTGGTATGAAAGGGTTAACCAATTGGTAGAGGGCAGTAAGCGCCTGACAACATTTAATAATAAGGGTAACAATAAAACAAGGAATAAAACAAACAGCACCTCCATAACTCTTACCAAATTATTGGTTGACATTAAATCTTGCCGAAAATATTGATTTCTGTGAGTATGAAACATTTTCATAGAATTCCACTCGAAAACTGGAATGGATAAATGAAAATTGATTTTGTTTTGGAAAATATAAAATTGTCACGAGAAACAATCGGAACAGAATTGCATCAAGAATATACATTTTTTATTTAATTTATTTTTATTTTCATGAAAACAAATAATTGCAATTATAACATTACCACCACCGTCAACATTATCATCATCCACAGAATCATGCCAGAATCATCCTCGTTCTATCATCAGCTTCATCATCATCATCATCATGAAAATCAGTATGACATCACCACTACCACCGTTTCCATCATTAACTTCATTATTATTTACAGCATCACTATTACCATTATCATCATCATCATCATCTTCATCGTCATCCTTATTGCTATCTCCATCATCATCGTCATCATTGTCAATCCCTTCTATCATTGTAGTCATGGTTGTCATCGTAATCATATTTCAGCAAATTTTGTTTTTATATATCTGATCAATTTATCATTGACTGCTATGCTTTTATAAGCACCATTGTTATTATCATAACTACAAACACAACCACTGCCACCCCCACCCCCACTACTACTACTACTACTACTACTACTACTACCACCACCACTGCCACTGTTATTATCATAACTACAAACACAACCACTGCCACCCCCACCCCACCCCCATTACTACTACTACTACTACTACTACTACTACTACTACTACTACTACTACTACTACTACTACTACTACCACCACCACTACCACTGCCATTGTTATTATCATAACTACAAACACAACCATTGCTGCCACCACCACCATCACTACTACTACCACCACCACCACCGCCACTGTTATTATCATAACTACAAACACAACCATTGCTGCCTCCACCACCAGCATTACTACTACCACCACCACCACCGCCACTGTTATTATCATAACTACAAACACAACCATTGCTGCCACCACCACCAGCATTACTACTACTACCATCACTCTTTTCACCATCTTCATTATCATAATCAATATTATCCTACTGGGGTCAACTTTGCCTTTCCTTTTGATGATGTGGATAAAGTAAGAATCATTCATGTACTGGAATTAATGGAATTTCCTACACACTCCTAATACCTTGTGTCTAAATAAAAAAATCAGCTTTTTATATAATGGTTTAGTTAGGGAGGAAGCAGCTGTGTCTATGTCATTCCCAGGCCCTTGATAACTGTGGAGAATGTTCTGGCAATAAGGATGGTGGTTGGCACAATTAATAAATGCATTGTAGTATTTAGTTATCTCCTTTCATAATCTATGTTCAAACCCTACCAGAGTTGATTTTTTGCCTTTCAAAAATAAGTGCCAGTTAATTATGGGGCTGATATAATTACCTATAGCCTGCCCCTAAAATATTAGACTGTATGACTAAGTTAGAAATCATTAGAAGTTTGTGTCATGATAATGTTGCTTTGCGATCCACCTTACTTCATAATACCTTAGGCAATTGTCTTTGACCGTAGTCTTGAGTAAACAAAAGCTGTATGAGTGAAATTTAGTTGACAGAAGCTTTTCAGGAACTTGTTAGATGTATATATAGACATATTAGCAAAGCCGCTGTAAAGTGGTAATACCAATGCCACAATAAAATGTGTCCAGTACACTTTATAAAGTGATACTGCCAGTACCACAACAAAATATACCTAGTACACTCTATAAAGAGGCAGTCGGTGTCACGATAAAAGATAAAATGTACCCATTATGCTGAAAAAAGTGGTAGTACTAGTGCCACAATAAAACAATTATTTGTTTTCAATATAAACGACTGAAAGCATACATTGGTAAGATAAGATCAGTTAACTCAGGTGATGAATGCTTATGCTTCCATCAATAGAACATATTTAAAATATAACAGGGATTAATGTGTTGATGATTTACAACTAATAGAGAAAATCACATCTCAAATGTTGCCTATCACCTCACAAAATATAATATAATATAATATATATATATATATATATATATATATATATATATATATATATATATATATATATATATGAAAGAAAACCAAAGACTTTTAGAGATTTAACACATCTTTTATTATTCTGACTTTACCTTGAATTTATTTGATCTGGATGATTAATAATCAAAACAACACGTTAAGGTTCCCAGCAATTTGTTTAGTCAAAAATAAGTGGCTATCTCTATCTATAAATATTTGTGTGTATATATATATCATCATCATCATATATATATATGTATGTCTTATTATTCTTCTTATTATTGCCTTTCATCCTTACGGGGTCGATAAAATAAAGTACCAGTAATGCACTGGGTAATTGCTGGCCTTGTGCCTAAAGTAGAAACAATTATTCTTCTTATTATTATTATTTTTATTATAGGGCAGTGGATTGAGAGTATCATTAGAGCATCAGACAAAATGCTTTGTAGTGTTAGTTACAACTCCCTATGCTCTAAGTTCAAATCCTGCAAAGGTCAAATTTGCGTTACATTCTTCCAGGGTCAGTAAGATAAATTACCAGTCAAATAATGGGGTTGATTTAATTGACTTTCCCTCTCCCTAAAATTGCTAGCATTGTGTCAATGTTAGAAAGAATTATTATCATAGTTGTGAATTTGACCAGTTTTTTTAAGGACTAGGAACTTTGTGGTTAGCAACACTTGTCAAACTGGAGTAGCTTTACAGCTATAATAAAATATATATCACACTTTCTAAGTATTGTTTCTCCTGTTTGTAAAATCAAACCTATATATATATATCAAGACAATGTCACTGGACCGAGACCTTTGGCGATACTCAGTAATAGAGAAGACCCGCCTTACCTAAATACAAAGTAAAACCTACTACAGTCAGTAGGCATCTCTAACAAAATACACCCCCGTCCCACCACCCCCACCCCATCCACACCGTCCCTTTCAATGTAAAGTTATGTTGGTGCCACAACATCCAGGCCGAAACAAATGAGATCGTGTAGGTGTCACGACAAAAAAACACACAGTTCACGCTGTAATGTGGTCGTGTAGGCAACACGGTAAAAACCTCCCAGCCCCACACTGTAAATGTGGTTGGTGTTAGGAAGGGCATCCAGCTGTAGAAAACCCGCCAGACAGTTCACGCTGTAATGTGGCCATGTAGGCAACACTGTAAAAACCTCCCAGCCCCACACTGTAAATGTGGTTGGTGTTAGGAAGGGCATCCAGCTGTAGAAAACCTGCCAGATAGTCCTATGCGAGCAAGATAATCACTCTTGCCTCAAGTGGGAAAACCCCCGTCCAAACCCATGCAAACGTGGAACACGGACGTTAAACGTTGATGATGATGATGATGATATATATATATATATATATATACATGCATGCACACACATACATTATATTTTCTTATATTATACTGTATTTATTAAACATTCTTCATAATGCAAACCACCAGAAACCTACTCATTCTAATTACTCTCTTTGCTTTCAATAGTGTATCCATATACATATGTTGAAATATCCAACACCCGAGCTGATACTTCAAATTTCAATATTGTATTGATTTACTTTCCCCGAGCAAAAGACCAAAAATCTGAATATCATATTACTCACATTTTGAATGGATATCAAATAGCAATGCTTTCTGAAACCACGAGGTTCAGGTTTATAGTGAAAGTTTTGTGTTTAATGAAGTTTTTACCATTCATCATCAGAAAGTCTAAATCAATTTCAGTAAGATTTATTGTTGAGCAATATGAAGCAGAATGGCAGAGGAATTATTGTACTGGAATTCTGACCAGGGTTTCATGAGTTCAAACTTGTCATGGGGTCCTTTTTGAGGCAATGTTTCATAGCCAGATGCTTTTTCTGGTAGCAACCCTTTTAGTCACCTGTTACATTATGCAGAAAGGGAGTTAAGCATTCCTTACACTATAAAAAGTAGAATTTATTTCATTATCTAAACTTTTTATTCTGTTTCACAGTTTTGTAGACAACTATATTCATCATTATACTGGAATAACGATATCAATATTTTGGAAAAACATTTTAGCAGTATGGGGATAGAATATCATGATAATGCTCATGATAATGAATTAATAAATTAGTAAATGACTAATAGCATAGATTTTTTTAAATTTATTAGATTTTGTGAAGCTATTGTCCTTCAAATTCTCAACATTCCATTTGCTTATACTAGCATTTTTTTTCCAAGACACCACTGACTATGTGGTTTAAATACCACATGAGTCTTGGGTTGTATGTCTAACATACTGCTTGATTTTATACCTACACCACCACCACTACATAGTCTTTGGGTGGTATGCTTTACATGCTGCGAAGTTTAACATAACTACCACATGGTTTAGTGATTATATGTCTAACACACTGCCTGATTTAACACTGCCACTACACGATCCTTGGGTTGTATGTCTAAAACAATGCTTCGTTTAACACTACTTCAACCACCACTATCTGCATTAATTCTAATATCATTTGGTCCTTGGATGATATGTTTTCACCCTTGCTGTTTTTGTTTATATAAATTAATTATCTCTCTAATTTTTGTTTTATATAATGTTTTATTAAAATTTTGGTGGTGGAGATTGTTGTGAAATATAGCTATTGTTCATCCGTTTTTTGAAAATCTTATAAGAGTTCCATATTAAGATAAATTTGAAGATCACTGTATCACAGTATTTATTTACATCTAGTCTCCATTTAAAATTCATATCTACCTCTGTCAACTCTTTATTTTCAACTCTCTGAACAGTGTGTTTATTTGCTTGTACAGTGAAGAGGGGCAATAGAATATATATCAGTAATATGCTGGCGTTGAATCAATCAACCTCACCATGCTTCTTGGACAGCATAACTGTTCTTAAGAAAAAAGGTGGTTGCATACACCCTATTGTGGTTGGCAATGTTTTTAGAAGGTTGACTATCAAGGTCATCTGCAAGTCCTTCACCTCTGAACTGGGCAATGAACTAAACCTGATGCAGCTTAGGGTTGGTGTAGCTGATGGGTGTGAGGGAGCCACCCATGCCACTAGTCAGTTCATCAATGACTGTCTATCTGATCCAGCATTGAGAGATTCTAGATATCTCATTGTCAAACATGATATCTCTAATGCCTTCAACTCTCTGATCCTTGATCATTTGCTCAAAACTTGTCTCAGTCATGCCCCACCCATCTATCCATTGGCCTACATATATGTGCTTCTGGGCATGCTTCTTGCAGCAGATATAGTCATATTATCCTCTACTGGCTCTCTTCTGTTCACACTTGTTACTCATGACATCATAGTTTCATTCAATGTGTTGTACCTTGATGACACAATGATAGGCAAGCCTGTAGAGAATATCTGCACAGATCACCACTCAGTAGTTCCTTATCTGGCAAGGACCAGCACTGAGATTAACTTGTCTAACTAAGAGGTTGTGAATGTTAATTACAACAGAGAGGGCTTTGAAGCCTTCATCTCAGACATACTTCCTCATTCTTTCCTTGGTAAATATAATCTATCTACACTGTTTCTTAATGAGATGCTCTGGACATCGTCATTGTCTTTCTTGTCTTTCTATCAATCTGTTTATGTTGCTGTCTTGACCAATTCAAGGATGCAACAAATTACCTTAATAGAAATACTACCCAGGCATTAATTTCTGTGATACTTTTTCCTCTATTAGATTTAGAATTAACACCTTCTTTAATCTGATAAAATATTCTTTTGCTGTCTTTTCTTTTGTCTCTTCACACAGTATTTTATCTGCTTCTAAAATATCCAGGTACTTGTAATTTTTACCATCTCATTGTTTTTATCTTTGTGTAATCAGGTAGCTCTTCACCTTCAGATTTTTATTTTCCCACTCTTTAATACTAGTATTGTACATTCCTTCATTCCAAATTATATTCTTATATTATTACTCCTAATTTTCACTATTATTATTGTTATTCTACCAGGCAGGCAATGTGGTCAGTAAAATTTCCACTCTTGAGTTCTGTAGTAAGACGCCTTACGCCCCCTGTCCATAAAAATGACATTCCAAAAACGGCTATAGTTACGCCATTTGGGTCATTTGAGTTTTTGATCATGCCATTCGGATTAAGGAATGCCGCTAGTACGTTTCAGCGGTTTATGGATGAGGTTACTCGTGGCCTCGATTTCGTCTATACATATATTGACGACCTGCTCATTGCTAGTTCTTCTCAAGAACAACATACGCACCATTTAAATCTTTTTTTCCGCCGATTGAAGGCGTATAACGTGCAGATTAATGCACCCAAATGTGTTTTTAGTGCTGAGTCACTGACTTTCTTTTGTCACGTCATCGATGCTGACGGTACTCGACCCCGGCCTGAGCAAGTTAAAGTCATAGAGGATTTGCCTCCACCGACCTCACTACGTCAGTTACGCCAGTTCTTAGGCCTGATCAATTTTTATAGGCGTTTCGTGCCAAATTGTACAAAGATTGCTTTTCTCCCTGACGGAAATTTTTAAAAATTGTCGGAAGAAGAAGACAGATATTTCTTTAACCGAAACACAACTTGCTGATTTTCAGCACGCCAAAACTGCTTTGGCTAATGCTTCTTTACTGGCTCACCCGGTACCCGGTGCAAAGCTAACGCTTTGTGTTGATGCATCGGATATCGCTGTGGGCGCAGTGCTACAACAAAACATCAATGGTTACCAGCAACCGCTGGAGTTTTTTTCCAGAAAAATGAAACCTGCTGAGACGCGCTACAGCACCTTTGGAAGGGAGCTTTTAGCCATCTATTTAGCTGTGAAACATTTTTCACATATGCTAGAGGGTAGACTATTTACTATCCTTACTGACCATAAACCATTAACTTTTGCGTTGAGAGCGAAGGCTGATAAATACTCGCCCAGAGAGACGAGGCACCTTGATTTCATCTCGCAATATACGAACGATATCCAACACATTCCGGGTTCACTGAATACAGCGGCCGATGCTTTGTCCCGCTTACCCGTGACAGCGATCTCGTCACCCTCTGACATAGATCTGACTCGTTTGGCTGCGGATCAGCCTCCCCTTGAGTCATTGGATGTTACATCGCCTGAGTTTGCGAATTGCGAGATGAAATACTTGCCTCTGTCGACTGCAGTTGGCCAAATTATCTGCGACGTCTCTTTGGACGTGCCTAGGCCCTTCATTCCAGAGAATCATCGTCGGACCGTGTTTCTGGCATTAAATAGTTTCTCATATCCAGGATCTGCTGCCACAGTAAAGCTCATATCAGCTAGATTTTTCTGGCCAAATATGACGCGTGAAATTGCTGCTTGGTGCCGTTCCTGCGTCGCTTGCCAGAAATCAAAGGTCCATCGACACGTCAAGGCTCCCCTGGGTATCTTTACTAACCCAGATGCGCGTTTTTCGCACATTCACATTGATATAGTGGGACCTTGGCCTGTCAGCGACGGTTATTCTTATCTGCTGACTATAGTTGACCGTTTTGCGAGATGGCCTGAAGCCATCCCCTTGAAAAACATCACCGCTGAGACAACAGCGCGTGCTCTTGTGTCTGGATGGATCTCTCGTTATGGAGTATTTGTAATATAGTTCTATAGAGGATTAACGGTGGGCAAGTGTGGAAACGCACTCGGAGAGGCTCTGGGCGTAGACAGAATCGAACTGATCAGTCTGTTCCAGAGGACTTTCGAGCTGAGGACTATGGATAACTTCCAGAAACCCTCGCTTGGCAGTGCTACTGGAAGCACTGCTGGTTTAAGATAAACTCTATAGGCACGTAAGTGCTGTCAGACAGACCAGCCTGAGATACACATAGAGTAACAAAAGTGTTAAGCACACACTAGTCCTGTATCCGTACATTACTGACTAGTGGAGTTATGTTGAACAGCTGTAGTCGCGTGTAAGATGGATCTGGCTATCAACCGAGTCCATAGAGAAGATCACCCACCACCTACTTTTGGCTCAGAAGGGCAGGCAATTTTCCTCGTGACTGTAGCAAAAGAAGTTGTGTGGAGGACCAGGTTGAAAGGACTGAAGTCAGACACTTTTCTCTTCAGCCAATCCTTCGTCAAACTTTGAAGTTTCACTTGGAAAGGAAGGTAAGGGTAGAGAGAAAAGTGCTTCCCCCTGTACATTTGCTAAAAGGTGTGTGAATATGGTGAGAATGACTCATCTGAATGGACCTACTCTGAGCATGCACCTGTAGGCTGGTTAATTTGAGGAGAGGGGGTGCCCTTCCAGAGTGCCCTCACAGCATGAGGTGGTTCAGGATTGGTGGGGTACCTGAATCACCCCTTGGTGGTTTTCCCCCCTATTGGAGAATTTTGTTGTTGTAATTGTATTTGTTAATTCGTTTGTACTCAAGTTTATTGTAAACTCCAATTGTCCTTGTCTTTTTTTATTGTCCTCTATATTGCCTAGTGGCCAATAAAGAAATTATTATTATTATCATTATTGAATGCCATGGTTGACGGAGGCTCGGCTCTCTAAGGTATAGTAATTTTTAACCGTTAAAACAATTGTAAATGGTTTAAAACTTGAACCAAATTGTTGATAAAGACACCCTCCTCCTCGTGAGAGGGGTCTTTCTGTCCGTTATTTGGCCCTTCGGGGCTAAATAACCAGTTATTGGGGTTTTGTACCCAATATTCATTTTAAACAAAAAACAACATGGCTACGAAAAAGAAATTTCATACGTCACTCCCACTCATTCCGTCTTCTTCTTCCTCAATCATCACTACAGCAGAGAGAAGATTGTCTCTCTCCCTCCCTTCTTTAAATGTGTCTCTCTCCCTCCCTTCTCTTTCGCAAGTGACGAAAGAAAAGAAAAGTCTCGTGCAAAGCGTGCAAAGTTTCTCCACGACGACGACGACAGCGACGAAACAGGTGTGCGGGAAATACGAAAACCCAGTTCATTCGTCTGACGTCAGGAATAATAGCAGTAGCAGCCGTAATAACAACAGCAACAGTGACAATGAAAACAACAGTAGCAGCCGCAACAGCATCACCAGCAGCATAAACAACAACAGCATTAGCAGCAGCAACACCAACAACAACCACAGCAACAGCGGCGGAGGCAGTAGTCGTAGTACCTGCAGCAACAACAAAAGTACCAGCAGCTCTGACGACAACAACAACAGCAGAGAAAAACCAATCTCATTTGCAGGTATTGCGAAAAACTTGGAAACAATCCTCATAACAAATGTGGAATTAGAGGAAGCGAAGAAGATGGTTACAAAGAACTGACACCGAGCAATCTGCAAGGCAGCGGAAAAATTTTTCGAAACCCAAGAGCACTGTACGGTCACGTACCGTACAGTAAGTACAAAATCCCGTAGGGTGGAAAGAGCCACAGAGGCCCAAATACAAAAAGCCTTGGGGTCTGTGTGGCAGCGGAAAACGCACATCACCCGAGGCAAAAAATATGCCACCGTAGACGTACTTTTTGCCACACCCCAGGAGGCAAAGGCCCAATCAGTAGTGACCCTAAGGAGCGAGGAAATGGTGTTGGTGCCCTCCTACTGTGGGCAAAAAATTGTGAGGGTCAAACTAACCCACGTCCTCCCCGGAATGACCCCTTCTTGGCTGGCCGCGTCTGTCCTCGTCGGAATCGAGGACAAAACAACTGTACTGCAAGTACAGAAAAAAGTAAGAGAAGATTGGGTCGGCTCCTCCATTGAGATGCTAATCCAAACCAACCAGGAGTGCATCGAAGCTATCCCGGATGTGATAGACTTCGATAACGGCACTCAACTGCCCATAAGTGTTGAGGGCAAACGCCCGAAATGCTTTCGCTGTGGATCGAAGACTCACCTCAGGGCCTTCTGCAACGAGAAGACCATGAGAAAGGAGAAAACCCCCCTCCTTCCGAATCCGGCTCCACGGCTACCAGCAACAGGACAAGCGGCAACCAGGAACGATAGGTCCGTGGCACCCATACCCACTCCACGGAAATCAAAAACAGCAGCAGCAGTGGAAATATTAACAACAACAACAGCAATACCAAATGCAGCTGCAACAGAGACTCCAGTGCAAACATCACCAACAACAAGTGAAAGAGTGGAGCTGGTACCCCTCCCCGACCTCACAGAATCAGACATGGAGTGTGAGGTGGGAGAGGGATGGCAAAAGGTCGTAAGAAGGCACAAACGCAGAAGCAGCGCATCGTCGCCTTTGAAAAGGGAGGAAAGAAATGAGAAAAGGGTAAAGTCTACTGCAAAGAGACCCACAGCAGCAACAACACCAACACCATCACCACCCACACTAGCACCACCATCACCACCGCCAACAACACCTTTAACACCACCACCACAAGCACCAACATCGCAAACACAACAACAAAACACACACACCCAGCAACAACGACAAGAAAATAGTAGAACCACACCCCACCCCCAGAAAAACAAATGCACGGCAATAAATACACACAACAAGAAACTAATGACTTACATAATTGAACACACAGACATTTCACAACAGGACTACATAATACCAGCACCAATCAAAACGCCAACTAACATAAGACTGCTAAAAATAGCACAGAAACAATACACAAACATTAAAACGAAATTCCCCAACGCAGTTGGTGATTTCAGGGACCTAGGAGGAACCATCAATCGAAGAGTATACTCAGACATTCTCTTAGAAGAGCCGACGACCAGCCGAAGGGACGATTCAACGGTCCCTTCACCAGACGATCAAGTGAAAAGGGATGTAAAAACCATCCCTCCTCTACCAAAAGTATGGTAAGTGGTCTTTCCCATCTTTTCCACTCTATTTTAAACATGACCTCACTCAGAATAGGCAGCATAAATGCGCGTGGCTTGGGGTCGTCATGGAAGCAGGGTCACCTGCTCAACGACCTCAGGTCACTAAACATAGATGTAGTGGCCATCAGCGAGACCAGAATCTCCGAAGCACGGGCCTTCGCACCGATCTTCGGCGGCTACGATGTGTACGCATCTCCCAGCCGTCATGGATCGGGTGGAGGAGTTGCTGTACTTTTTCGGAGAGGTTTGGATCTCGCCATACGGGCCATCTTCCTGGACCCAGAGGGTAAGCTGGTGGTGCTGGACGTGACCAGCGGAGACGGGCAAGCTTTCAGGCTAGTGGCCGTCTATGCCCCGACAGGAGCAGGGCGGCCTGATTTTTTCCGGCGTCTGGAGACCTTTCTTGGAACGTCGCGCTCTTTAGTGTTAGTGGGCGACTGGAACGGGATCTTAGATGCACGCTGGGACTGTGTGGGATTAGCGGATAGGGGTGGAGGGTGCAAGAGCCTCACCAACCTGCTCAGGCGTTTTGAACTGTCTGACAGGTACCGATTGGATTTCCCGAATGTGCCAATGTGGACTTGGACAAACCGCATAGGGTCATCCAGATCATATCTAGATAGAGTATTTTGTAGGGAAATAGATAGGTCTAGCATAGGCTGTCCACAATTCAAGATAGTCAGCTACACGGACCACAAATTCGTGATCTGTGTGCTTGACTTAGATAGGCTTCATAGACGAGGACCCGGCTACTGGAAGCTAAACGCGTCCTTACCAGCGCGCAAGGCCTACAGAGACCGGATTAGCGAACTAGTTAAGCGGGCGTTGACGGGGGCCATCGTCAACAACAAGTGGTGGTTTGCTCTGAAAAGAGCGATTAGAATAGAATCGATTAGATTTAGTAAGGCTTTAGCAATAGAGAAAAATAGAGCAGAGGGAGAACTAGTTAGAAAATTAGACGAGGCGCTTAGCAAAGGCATTGCGACCGACGTGCTTGCGGCGAAATTGGCCCTTGACCAATTCTTCAATGCAAAGCACGAAGGCTGCGTTGTCAGAGCAAGGGTGCGTGCTCTCAGACACGAGGGGACGAAAGCCGTTCAATGGGCCCAAGTGGCGGAGGCGCGTCGTGGCAACTAAGCCACGATCCGGTCTTTGGTGGACCACGACGGGCGCATGCTACTCGATCCCGGGCAAATGTGTGAAGCTTTTCAGCGACACTTCGCTCAGCTGTTCGGGGGCAGCAGTGGGCCGGGTAGAGGGATGGACTTTAGTGTCTACCTCGACGGACTGCCGCGGCTCTCGGCCACTGAGGCGAAGTGTTGCGAAAAGCCGATAACAGCCGCTGAAGTAAGGGAGGCAATGACTGGCTGCACAAGGGGTAAATCGCCTGGTTTGGATGGTCTGCCCTATGAACTTTACGCACAGATGCCAGACTTGTTCGGAGGCCTCTTGGCGGACGTCTACTGCAACTGGCAACAAAACCGGAGAATTCCCAGTTCTGTGAGCCGAGGAGCGGTGGCACTGCTGAGAAAGGATCCGAACAAGGGGGATAACATAGAAAATTTCCGGCCCATAACTCTGCTAAACACAGAGTTTAAGATTTTGGCCAAGGTGCTAGCAAAGAGGTTGGCGCTTGTCGTTGGTGGTCTGGTGGGAGAGGCGCAGACATGCGCCATTCCCGACAGATCCATCCACGACAACCTCCACCTCATGCGATACATCGTAGAGAAGGTAGCTAGGGAACCTGGCACGGGTGGGTCCTTGATCAATTTAGATCAGTCGAAAGCTTTCGATAGGGTCGACCATCGTTACCTAGCGGCAGTCCTGAGGGCGGCTGGCTTTGGGCCCGTCTTCAGAGGCTGGATCGCTGCCATGCACAGCGACATCTGCTCTGTGGTGAGAGTGAACGGTCACCTGTCGGAACCGTTCAACATCATGCGCTCGGTCCGCCAAGGATGTCCCCTCTCGTCCCTCTTGTACGTATTGACTCTCGAGCCATTACTGCACAAACTGGAGACGTTGAGGGGGGTCCCGCGCGAACTAGGATGCGGAAGATCCGTATCAGCATATGCGGACGATGTCACCGTAGTGGTGTCGAACGCCAAACACATCGAGGCGATCGGCACTACACTAAGAGAATACGAAGCGGTGACAGGAGCAATGATCAACCAGGAAAAGTCAGTGGGCCTGCAGCTCGGCACCTGGAGAGGCAGGCCCATGCCGTCCAACAGCGTCGTCGGACGCTGGACGGACGGACCGGTTAAATTGCTAGGGGTCTGGTTCGGTCCGGACCTCCAGACGGACAAAAACTGGGACGAGGTGACGAGCAGGGTGGCTTCTCTCACCCAGAAATGGGCCGAGAGGAAGCTATCCCTGAAAGGTCGAGCGGAGGTGGCTAACGCGTACATCGCGTCCGTCATCTGCTACCGCCTGACCGTCGTACCTTGTCCTAAGCCTCGCCTGACTGCGCTGGAGCGTTTGCTCTTTCGCTTTTTGTGGAAGGGACGCGCTCCGATGGTCAGGCGGTCCATCTGTTGTCAACACCCGCTACGTGGAGGGCTGGGCATGCCGTGGCTGATGATGCGCAGGCACGCGCTCAGGCTACGACATCTCCACCTCTTCCTCGACGGTGATCAGGTGTGGTCGCCGTTTGCTAGACGCGTGTTTCCCCAGCTCGTTTCCTTGACGGAGCTGCAGTCCTGGGTCAAGCGAAGACCGAGAGGGAGCGCCTGGAGACTGGAATGTCTTCAGGCGCTCACAGCCCTCGACCAATCGGGCAATGTGATCGGTGGAAACTCCACCTCGGCGTTCTATAGAGGATTAGTGGAGGGGAAGAGCGACGACGTACTTGGGGAAACTCTAGGCGTCGACGAAAATCAACTAGCCAATCTCTTCGGAAGAACTTTCGGGCCAGGGCCTATGGACAACTTCCAGAAATCTCTGGCCTGGCAGTGCTACCGAGGAGCCTTGCCAGTTTGGGATAAACTCTACAGGCATGGAGGTGCCGTCAGCCGGGCATGTCCGAGATGCGCGCAGGGCGACGAAACCGTCCTGCACGCACTCGTCCAGTGTCCGAAAATTGCTGACTTGTGGGTTTATGTCGAACACCTGCTGTCGCGTTTAGGACGGATCCGGCTATCATCTGAGTCCATCGTGAGGATTGCCCCGCCCTCCTCCTTTAGCCGGGAAGGGCAGGCAGTTTTTATCTGCCTGGTGGCCATGGCGAAAGAGATAGTATGGTGGACACGTTTGAAAGGGCTGAAGACGAGCACTTACCTCTTCGGTGATGCTCTGATTGACTTTTTCAAATTTCATTTGAAAAGGAAAATCAGAGTAGAGAGGGAAGTGCTCTCTTCCCAGCATTTTGTTGAAAGATGGGTGAGAGAAGCAAGAATGGCCCGAGTGAATGGGCCTACTCTGAGCATATATCTGTAAATTAAAGGTGGAAAACTGGGAGAGGGCACTTGCCTTGGTGGTCAGGGTCATTGTGGCTTTTTACTGGGCTTTCTCCACAAATGTCCCTCCGAAGTCTCCCCCTATTGGGGAATTTTTCATTGTTATTTTTTGTTACATCCTCTGTTTTTGTTTTTTACACGCAGAAATGCCCATTTGTACCGTCCTGCATTGTCCTGCACTGTCCTTAATGTCTACTTTATGTAAACCCTTGTGGTTAATAAAGAAATCATTATTATTATTATTATTATTATTATTATTATTATTATTAGCAGTAGTAGTAGTAGTAGTAGTAGTAGTAGTAGTAGTAGTAGTAGTGTTATTGTTGTTGTCTAATTATCATTGTTGTAGACATTTCTATATTGATAGATATGCTAGATCAGTGTATTGAATAACTGGTGTAGTCTTCTCGAATTTTACTTGTAACCTGTTGCAGATAGTTAATTGGAGACACACGAGAACAACTTATCAAGATCATCTTCGAAATTCTTGACAGGTAGTAGCTGTGTATGCATGTGTCTAAGAGTGCCACATGTGTGTATTCATTGCTGAATATTTAAGTCAGCATTTAATTATAAATGTATATGAACTATAAGTATGTCCACGTACATACATATATGTATACAGACGTACAATAGTATGTATATATATATACATACATGCACACATATATATATGTACGTATGGATTCACCGAACATTTATTATAATGCTCGGTGTGTTTGTAAAAAAACATCCCGTATTAAGCCGTAGTGTCTAGCAACCATCGTTGCTCGTTTGTTCAACACTGACAGAGGAACGCTGTTAAAGATCGTACTAAGAGTGGGAAATGAAATTTCGTTTCATATTTTCCGTGTATATGAACATTTACACTATATGTTCTCTCTGTACTGGTTTAGAGTAAGTATACCATATCCTTGCATGTTGTAAGAGGGCATCTGACTGTAAATGTTGCTATGAAAAGGAGACTATGTAAATGATCTTAACATAATTATTGTTCTTTTGTCTATACTGGTTTCATTTGTTAAACTCCACTGTGCTATGAGGGTGACTTTGGTAGTTTCTTTCATCTTGGTAACCCCAGTACTTATTTCAATCTAGTACTTATTTTAGTGATCTCTTACTAAGTTATGAACGTGAAGGTGCATGGCTTAGTGATTAGTGTGTTGGGCTTGCAATCGTGAGGTTGTGAATTCAGGTGATGCGTTGTGTCCTTGAGCAAGACACTTATTTCCCGTTGTTCCAGTTTTACTCAGCTGTAGAAATTAGTTGCAACGTCACTGATGCCAAGCTATAATGGCCCTTGCCTTTCCCTTGGACAACATCAGTGTAATGGAGAAGGGAGCCTGCTGGTCTTCCATAAAATAACCTTGCCCGGACCTGTGCCCCAGTGTAAATTCCATGGTCATTCATGACCGAAGGCGATCTTTAACCCTTTACTAAGTTATGAGCATAAAGCATCACAACATAATTAATTAACACTTGTTTTTAGACCAGTTTAAATGGGCGCACAAACATACATAAACACACACGCACGCACGCACGTGCGCGCACACAAACACACATGCACACACTGGAATCTGCATAGATTATATCCACCAAATTCCACTAAAAATGCATTGGTTAACCTTATAGTGGGATTCAACAAGATATCAAGTGGATGTGAATCAAACTATTTAAGCAAATGGATATTCTTGTGCCTCTCTCTCTCTCTCTCTCTCTCTCTCTCTCTCTCTCTGTGCATGTGTGCTTGTGTAGGCGTGCGTACATTTCACCTCCCCAACCTTTCTTTCTTTTTCCCTTCATTTCTTTTTCTTTTTCAATTATCTGCCCTCTCTGCTTTTCTTATCACTTCTTCCTCTTTCTCCCCCTTTCTCTCTCTCTCCCCTTTTTCTCTCTCCCTCCCCTTTCTCTCTGTCCCTCTCTATCTATCTATCCCCCCCCCCTCTCTCTCTCTCTTATTAACCTTATATTTTCGCTAGTCTATTCAAACAGACAGTCCCTCCAATAACAATGCCTTCTCTTTTGTTTTGCTTCCAGTTCTCCCTACTTTTCTCTCTGTTTTAAGTGGAAGCCTCTTTCTAAATGTGTGCAGCAATATTTTTGTGGGATGTCAACTCCTGTTTGGCAAATTAACAAGTAGCTAAAGAAGCAGAGGCCACCCATGGAAGTGCTGGAATAACTGCATTAAAGACAATCTGAACACTTTCAGCTTCAACCTCTCCACATGGTATGACCTGACTGCAGACCACAGTACCTGGATGAAGCAGATAAAAAATGGCTCCGTCTTTCAGAAGTGTGCCCTGCCCAGCTAGCAGATAGGCACTGAAAGCAACATCATAATGAGAGTCACCAATTGTCAATAATGATGGCAACACTGTACAAAAAGAGTGACGGCGTAGTCTTTTTTGGGGGAATGCTTGTAATCATAGATCCTCATGATTATGGACAAACACTAAATTTAAGCTACAACAACAATAACAACAATATTACAAACATTATTATGGTCTCCCCCAAATGGCACTAGTCTTAAAAAGAAAGGTTACAATGTAACCTGAGGCCTATTTCAAATGGTTGGTGATCGGAAGAGCATACAACGTTAGAAAACATGCCAAAGCAGTGTCAAAAGGAGTCTTCAGCTGTGTCAAGGACATCTTTAGTGTTGGTGACACAATAAATGCACTCAGTATGCTCTGTAAAATGGTTGGCATTAACAAGGGTATTCAGCCATAGAAACCATACCCAAAATGGAATATATGAAAGATATGCTATTCTTCAACCTGTCCATTATCACCCAACTTAGGCTAGCATGGAAAAATAGACATATGATGATGGTGATCATGATGATAATGATGATGATGATGATGAGAAGAATGAGGATAACTGGAACATCTTGGTTATAGGTCTACTTGATCAGATCTCAACTTCATCTAAACAATAACTTTACTCACTTCCCTGAAAATGTTTATTAAGCAGTGTAATCTTTAATAGGTTTTAGTTGTAAAACCATTAAACATAGACATACTACATGGATATGTATATATGTGTGTGTGTGTATGAATGCATTTGTGTGTAAATGTGTGTGTATGTATCTGTATGTGTGCATGTGTGTGTACATAGATCTACTTGTATCATTTGTATATATGCATATGTGTGAATATATACATACATCTGTTTGTGTATGTACTTGTGTATGTGTGTGTACACATACAGGAGCATGTATAGTTGATGAAGTGCTCTTCAGTGAAAGCTTACCTGTCAAAAAGATTTATGTTTTTCTTTGATAGAGTCTAAAGTCTGTGAGTTTCTGTGAGTGCAAGTCTGAATACAAACATTGTGTGTGTGTGTGTTTGTGTGGGGGGGAGGTGTGTATATATATATATATATATATATATATATATATATATATATATATATACATACACATGTATGTGCATTTGAGTGTGTGTGCCTGCATGTATAACAGTGTCTCATTGTACAGGTGCTTTTCTAGATGAATGTATGTGCGGCAGTAGTTTTGATGCACAATTACAATGTCTTGTATTTTACTTTCTTCACTGTCTCATTATTATTTATCTGCCATAAGTAAGTAAGCTCAACAACCAGTTCAAAGCCATTTTAATCTTAAACTCCAGAAATGTACTAATTACTTTCTTATATAACTTTTCAAAGAAATTTTGAAACATTTCTAGCATTGCTTTTGCCTTCCAATATTAAGTTTATTGTTGCATATATATATATCCCATAGTGTAGAGAGAGCTTTTCAGTCAAGTCATTGACTGACAACATCCATAGTGCTGTTGCCATGATAATTGTTTCTACTTTTGACACAAAGGCAGCAATTACCCAGTGCATTACTGGTACTTTATTTTATCGACCCCGTAAGGATAAAAGGCAAACAAAGTTAACCTCGGTGGGATTTGAACTCAGAATGGCAAGGGCCATAACTCTATGTGTGCATCAAAGCATGGCGTCCGACCCTCTACCAATACTGCCAATCCATGTTCACTCAGTACACTCTGTAGAGTGTGACAATATATGTAAGTGTGATGCAACCTCCAGCCAATCTGAAAGGTCACTAGCTCTAAGACAGAACAGGGAAGTGAATAGTGTATGAGTCATGATCTACATGTGTGTATGTGTATGGAGGGGGAACATTAGGTGTAGTGTTGGTGAATCTCAGGAAGCATGGAGGTTTTTAATGATGCAGTGTCTCGACAGCTAATAACTGATGCAGGTAGTTTGTTCCATGCTTCAGCAACTCTGAGAGTGAAAAAATGTTTCCGAAAGTCATGGGAGCTGTGCTGTTTTCTGACCTTGTTGGCATGCCCACGTGTGTTAGACACATGGAAATCAAAAAGGTACTCACGGTTGTTGCTGGCAAGATGGTTAATAATTTTGTGTGTGTTTACCAAGTCAGTTGCCAGACGTCAGAGCTTCAAGGTATCCATGCCCAGGGAAGCAAGGCGTTCAGAGTATGGTAGATGCCTGATGGAGGGTATTCGCTTGGTTGCACGTCTCTGAACAGTTTCCAGATGGTCAATATTCTGAGCAAGATAGGGGTCAATGTTCACCTGATCTAGGAATCGAAACCATGACCTTATGAATGTAAGCCCCATACCTTAAATATTAAGTCATGCACCTAGGATAAAAACAGCAGCAAAATCAAATCATAACCAACCTGATATTTTTGTTTGGGGCATAAGATTGAAAATATGTTCTGTTGTGGAAGTCAGCTACCTAATAATACAGCAATGTGATAAGTGAAATACAGAAAAAAACAGAACATTTAATCTCCAACGAAGATGGAGTTACATAAACACCATTGATTGGTCTGCACATTAATAATGTTGCTTTCTGAAATTATTGTAAAACAATGGATTAATTAACTACCAGCTCTTATTCTTGTATTGTTTAACATTATATATCATACTCTGAAATTCTGAATATTCAACAACATAAATGGGGATATCATCTTTCAACAAAAACAAATTACATTTTGTTTTGATGGGATATTCACATTAACGCTATATCAAGTTCTAAAATGAGTATAAATCCTACATTATTAGGTAGAATATTATTGAGTATATGTATGAGTGTGTGTGTATATATATATATATATATATATATATATATATATATATTCTAATACTTGGGGAGGGTCATATTTGTGTAGTATATATATATGTGTCTATGTATGTATATATGTATATATAAAATATATATATGTGTGTGTGTGTGTTTTAAAAGCCAGTACAATGCGGTAGAAAATACGAAGAGCAAATGATGGTAAATGAAACAAAACAAAACAATGTTAAATAATGTTTTACCTAGTGTATTAGGGCATGATAGTTCAGTGCTATTAGCCTCTTTTCAGATGCAGGCCTGAAACAGTCCTAGATAAATCAAATGATTTGAGCTTTATTCTGTAACTGGTTGTATGTGTTGGTAAAATATATGCACAGGGTTGTTAATTATTCTGCCTCATGCCTTTCTGACCAATTATTTATTTCTGGCTTTAATCAGCTAATTAAAATGGCTTCCTTGATTCTCAAATTTCTCGTATTCCTTTCCTGGCTTCTATCCTGACCTCAATCTCTTGGTTGTGGCATCTGTCAAGATGTTTTTTGACAGAAGAGGTTTTCATTGTTAGATATTCCTTGATCTATATGTGCAGTCTCCTTGTGGTATCTTCGATGTATGAGGAGCTGCATTTTGTGCACAGCATCTTATAAACCACATATGCTCTCATGCAGACTTCTGTGTTATTGATGGGATAATTCGGAACTGTGCATATATCGCTGTATGTGGGTGAGTGTCTGTGGATCAGTCTCTTCAAAGAGAGTCCCAAATGTGCCAGCCATATATCCCTTCATATGGATGGCTTGTCTGATGGCAGCTGTCGTCTTCTCATTGAAATGTGGTAGCTTTATGTAGCAAATTTTATCCTTAGGGGTACATATATATATATATATATATCCAAATAAACGTTATTACAGTTTTGTGAAATCATATATATATATATATATATATACATATATGTGTGTGTGTATATAAATGCTTTCTTCAACACATACATTTCCTCCAAAATTTTTTTGTCATTTCTTCCTCTTCTAACTCTCCTCTATCTTCCTATATCTTCTTTTATTCCTCATTCTATCTTCTGATGAAAACTAATGTCCAAAACGTTAAGATTCTTTTCCAACTATATCAAGCATTAAACTGATATATTTCTTCATTGTACTGTATCATTTTGCTGATGTATGTCTATGTGTATGTATGCATGTATTTATATAAATATATATCACACAGTCCACGCTGTAAATGTGGCCGTGTAGGCAACACGGTAAAAACCTCCCAGCCCCACACTGTAAATGTGGTTGGTGTTAGGAAGGGCATCCAGCTGTAGAAAACCCGCCAGACAGTCCACGCTGTAATGTGGCCGTGTAGGCAACACAGTAAAAACCTCCCAGCCCCACACTGTAAATGTGGTTGGTGTTAGGAAGGGCATCCAACTGTAGAAAACCCGCCAGACAGTCCTATGCGAGCAAGACAACCACTCTTGCCTCAAGTGGGAAAACCCCCGTCCAAACCCATGCAAGCGTGGAACACGGACGCTAAACCTGATGATGATGATGATATATATATATATATATATATACATAGGGGAGTGAGTAAACAAAACTTTTAATAGTTTCAGACTTAGCTGTAGACTTTTTTCTATTTATAGATGGACCTTTTCTCATTAATTACATTTAAAGTGTGGAGTTCATTCTTAAACATAGTTAATATGGTAGCATTGTGATTCGGTAGCATTGTGATATTGTCTGCTTCTTTGTATGTATTTGTGCATGTATATGTGTGTATGTTTGTATGTATATATATATATATATGTGCATTCAAACACACACATATACATGCACACACACACACACACACACACACACACACACACACACACACACACACACACATATATATATATATACAAATGTCTGTATAAATGTCATAAGACTGGTAGCAAAAATTTATTATCTTTATGAAAAAGAAGCAATCTTCATTTTTTTTTACAACATTGTTAATGTGGTGTAAATGTTCTGTGTCAATTACATGCAAGTTCTACAATAATTCATAGTCAGTATTTAGCTTTAAAACTTGCTCCCAAAACTAATTTTTCATTTGTGTTTTGGACTTGTTTTTTTTAGATAATCTACAAACTGTTTAATATTGAATTTTCACAAAACCTATTGATAATCAAATATGCTGCCTATTCCCGAATATGTATATGTAGTCATATCCATATGTTTTAATAAACATGGCTCTGTGAAACTTGATCCCCATGGTTAATCATATGGCTTTTCAAAGCCTGGAGCAGGAATCAAATAGACTATTTCAACTCATTTTCATTAACAACAGCATTTCATAGCAGTTGAAAAGCTCTGTGGTTTTAAGAATGCAAATAATACCACTCTTCCTTACTCCCAAATCTTCCATAACCAAACATCATCTATATACTTCATGCTAAATTTGTACTGTCTCCATAAACAAAGACCTCAAAAACATCCTCCAATGGGGCCATGCTTATCATGTGTCCTTCAATATCTCAAAGACACAATCACAACACATTAAGAAAACATTATCACAACTAAACCAACCCTAAACATCAAATCACTCTCATGTTTGCTCCAAATACCAGACTTCACTTCTAATCTTGGTGAACTCACAACCTCGACATAACCAAAACCTCAGTACAAAAATTGATCTTCCTCTTCAGTGCCAAAAAATATGTGAGCCTTCCATACCTACTAACTCTCTACAATGCTCACGTGAAGCCCACAATGAAGTACACTTCTCATACATGGAATGTTGCTGCCGCTTCACACAGACATCCTAGATTAGATCCAAAGAAGAATCACATGACTGAGGGGCTTGAAGTCACTCATCAGTATGTTCTAGTATCTGGCTTACAGATTTGCTTTTCTGCCACTATTACGGTGACCTCTGTTGCTTGGATCTCGCTGATATCATGCCACCTCCAATAAGGTCCTCTCGGCTCATGTTTCCCTCTTCCTTTCATCATCTATAGCAATTTCTGGGGAAAATGTAACTAGTTGACTCAATCTTCCTTCTAAACTGTCAAAACCCCTAATGTTCAACTATGGGACCTGCTTTCTAAAGCCTATCAGCACATGTAATTCAAAAGACCATTCTTGGTATACACTGATACTATAAGTGCAGCCTGCTATGACATGTGCAAATATTCATACACTTGTATGTGTATGTTTTTTGTGCATATTTTATAAACTAGTGGCTACAATGGTTCTCACCTGATTCTCACTTTTGGCTCTGGGACATTTTCAGCCACACCCTGGTAACTACTTCTGTTGTTAGGTTAAATTTAGTGAGGGACTGGATACTGAGAGAAAAGATGGGTGCCACCAAGCACTTCTACAGCCCACTGAAATGCCTAGAGTGACACCCTAATGACTGACTGCACAAGTTGTGTTAACTTGATTTATAAACACATTCCCTCTTAGCCAACAAGAAAGGTATTGGATGAAATCAATTATGGTGCAAGTTATGACAGTGATGGCAGCAGATGATAGATAAAAGATTAAAGACTAACCCTTTCATGACAATATTTTTAATGAAATACACTACCAATGTATTTCATTAATTAGGAAAATAATCATGGATTTGAAGAGATTTATTAAAATAAATAACCTCTTCATTTTCAGACCAGTGTTTGGAACATAACATAACAGAAAGTTCTCACATAAAATTAGGATGGAAAGTTATATTTCAAATAGAAACACTTTTCAATGAGAACTAAAGGCAGTCTTAGGCATGTTGATATCAAAGATGCACAATTTTTCTTGTGCATATTTTACTTCTTTAATAATACCATATAACTTTGTCATTGATACTTTAAAAGCTTAGTTTATCAAGTGATATCTTAGATAAAGCAATCTATTGAATGATGTATTTTCATTTTTATAGCCTCTGTATAGTCAATTTGATACACTCTTGCAAACCAATTTTCTCTGGATCACATGTATCTCAAGACATTCATAAGTTAAAGGGTTGAATCACATTCATTTTTTCTTCTTAATAGGACTGTTCACCTGCAGGTGTCCATCTAAGTGTCAATATTGTACTTACATAGCTATACTTTAAGGCTATTTTATTGCTTTCTTCACTCTGTAGCCTTTAATTTTCATGCTTCTCACATTCATACACTCACACACATATTCTCATTCACTTGCTCGCTCTGTTTCTCTCCATTTCCTCATTCATCCTCTCTTTCTCTCTATCTCTCTTTCCAATCCTCTCTATCTTCCTCCATCTGTCTCTTTGTTCTCTCTCTCTCTCTCATTACATTATTCCGTCAGTTACTTTCGTATTTCTCCCTTCCTCTTTAATCCCTTGTGATATCATCAGGTTTGGCAAAAGACAATCTGTTTTACTTTTCTTTCTCTTCTTTCACATATTATCGTCTCTGTTTCAGTACATTTTATCTCCATTCAAAATTTTCGATGGCTGTATTTACTGTATACTTATCTATAGCATTACAGCCCCTTTTACTAATTTTTCTTCCTTGAGGGTTTATTTCCAATACACATCCATCCTGCTCTGTTATTTGTGGAACAGCACTCCTAAAGAATCTCAATACCCTGTTTCCTTTTTGTCTTATTCTTTCTCTAGCTTAGTTTTGATTTATATTCAGCTCAGCATAATGTACACTCATTTTTCTTCTTAAATTGGTTTTAATTGTCATGAAACTTTGCTTCATTTCTTTGTTACGCACTTTCCAAAATATTTCCTGTCCTGCTAGCATAATTATCTCTTTGACTTCTCTTCTTCTCCTTCTTCTTTAGCTTCCAGTAATTCTTCAGCTTCTTCAATGTCTTGTTCTTCTATTTCATTTGTTGTTGAAGTATTGCCATGAAGATATCTGCTCTGGTTCTAAAAATTGTTTTAATGTATTTCTAACTTGCGTAATATTTAACTAATCAAATAAATGTTTGGTGTTTAAAAAAAAAGATAGTTTAGTTTTGCCCTTTTTCTCAACAATAGAGCTTAATAAAATATTTTTCTCTATAATTCTGAAAAACATTTTTACAACAATGGAACTTGGCAAAATATTTTTCAATATAAATTCTTAAATATTTTTAAAATTTTATTTAATAAATACAGAACAACTTACTTCTAAATTTGATCAAATATACCTTAATTTGATTTTCTTTGATTATATTTGTTGAAAAACAAATATATAACAAGATGTCATGGGTTGAAACCTTACTTTGTAAACAAGAAATGCAACTCTGTTTGCTTTGTTTTGCTTCGCTGAGAAAATAGATTATTTTTATTTGAAATTTTGTGTTTTTATATTATCACAATTGGTGAACAAGTGTGTTGTTATGCACACGTATTTGATGGGCCAATAACTGATTCACTGCATTTCTAACAGTGAAAGTGATGAGTGTGTATCTATTTGACTTGGTACAGAACAAATATCACAAGTAATTTTATTCAAACAACATTGTTTTATGGAGGTGTAAGGGTTTTTGTTGATGTTTACTTCTTTCAATGATATGCATCATTGAAAGTGTATGTATTTGTGTGAGTGTGTGTTAATTTCGAGTAGGTAAACCATATGCCATTTATTAATATCATATGTATGTATATATATATATGTGTGTGTGTCTGTGTGTAAAAGGTAAACAGAAATAACAACACAATATATATTCAAAATTGAATAGGACCAAAGATTAGTATTATTATTATTATTTATTTCTTACCCAATTGCACCTCTCAAAGGCGATGACACACGACCGTGACCTCTGGCATCACACAGTAATACAGAAGACCCGACTTCCCACGGTTACAAGCCGAAGCTGAAGCATATAGACAATATCCCCTCCACTGCAAAAAAGCACCCAGCCTACACTGTAAAGTGGACGTGCAGGCACCATGGAAAAAAAGCACCCAGCACTCACTGTAAATGAGGTTGGTGCTAGGAAGGGCATCCAGCTGTAGATATCAAGCCAGAATCAGTTCCAGTATGAGCAAGACAAGGTCAGCCAACCGGACACTGCCAACAACAGGACAACCCATCTAACCTATGCTAGCATTAAGAACAGATGTAAAACGGTGATGATGATGATGACATCTACAAATTTTGAATTATAAATGCAGCAAGATTGATCAGGTGACTGTGTCTCACTCGTATAGAACTTTACCTGGCAGGTTTTCTATGGCTGGATGCCCTTTCTATATATATATATATATATATATATATATATACTTGCACCTGACCCGCTTCATAGCTGCATCATCAGTCAGAATGATAATACTAGTGGTGTATTGGTCATGTGCTTGGCAGTGGTCATAAAATATCGTGAGAATAGTGGGTAATCACGGATGCCTGATTTAACCCTTTAGCATTCAAACTGGCTATATCCGGCCAGAATTCTCTCACCTCTTTCTGTTCAAACCAGCTGTAACTGGCCACTCATACTGATGTTAAGGCATTGTTCTCAAAATAATTAATATCAAAATCGCAAAGATTCGATATTATGTGAGATAATTCCTCATCCTCATCCTCAAACATCTATCTTCCACGTTAGCATGGGTAAAGCCTTTACTGTGAAAATACATTAGTAAATATAATAGTATATATAGAGCAATATAAATGCTAAAGGGTTAAAATTTCTCAATGCATGCCAATAATTATAATTGGTTTTACATATGCTGTATCTGTGTGTTAATTTTTTATTTATATTGATATTAATTGAGCCTTCATCGTTGTTCACCTTGTTTCATGTGGAATTCTATGTTGAATTGTAATGTTATTAACTAATGTCCTAACTAATTATTTTACATGTACTGTATGGAAATGTGTTGCAATATCTCATTGCTATAAGTACGTAGTTAACTAACAGGGAGATGTCATGCTTGTGTGACTGATGTAAGAATTTTGGTTATGAAGTTCACAATTTTGATGTGTGCATTGAAACTTTTTAATTACATTGGTCATCTGCAGTACATTCTGTGGTTTACTAGTTAGTGGTTTCATGTTAATGGGCAAGGGGGGATTATATTTTTGTAATACATTCTAACTATGAGTTTGTGGTTAGGATTGATTTATGTTATATTGATTTATGAGTTTTTTAATGACCAAAATTGTTACTTTGCCCACACAAGTCATGTTCTCAATATAACATGTTTTAAAGAAAAACTGTTCTCTACTTATATATATAATTACACACACATATATCATACACACACACACACACACACACACAGACACACATATATATATATATGGGGGGGGGGGGGGGGGGTGCAAAATTCCCGAGATCCATGGACGAGTTGTCTCCAGCGGTCTCTGTCCTTCATTATCGTTGCCATGTCCTGCGTCTCCAACAGACCAGTGTCTGTCCTTAGGGCATCAACATACGTTAACCTTGGTCTTCCTCTTCCAGTGTGTCCATGCAGGGGCTCCCACAGGAGCACTCAGTGCAGTGTCAACTCTGAATGTCTGTGAGCATGTCCAGCTAACCTCAGTCTCCCCTGTGTCACTTTTGAGCTGACTTTTGGGAGGCTCCTATATAGCTCTGAGTTTTTCATCCTCAGTGTATACTGATTAATGTTCAGAGCCATCCTCAGCATTCTCGTGTAGCACCCATCCACCATCTGAGTGAGTGTCTTGGTCAGTGTCCAAGTCTCAGACCCGTACAGCAACACAGACTCCACTTCAGCAATGAAGAGGCAGATCTTCAGGTCTTCACGAAGGTCGAACTTCCACACCGATCTCAAAATGTGGCACGCCGCCCAGGCTTTGTTCTTCCTCTCAACCACATCATCGTCCGTATTCCCAATCTTTGCTCCCAAATACAGGAAGTCCTCAACTAATTCCAGTGGCTTCCCACCTACATTAGTAATCCCCTCTGGCTTCTCAACGTTCTCTACCAGATATTTTGTTTCAGTCTCATTCATTCTCAGCCCACACTCATCGACACGGTCTCAACTTCCTGCATCAAATCCTCTGCCTCCTTCACTGTATCAGTTACCAAAACTATGTTGTCGGCAAATTCAGCATCCAAATATCTTTTTCGCCTTAACTCTCCTGCTCTGAGCCAGTGTTACAGTAAAGCCTGAGTCCTGGTGTTTCTCCAGTGCAAGGCGCATACAATGGTCCACTACGATGATAAAAAGGTAGGGAGCCAATATATCTCCCTGGAGCACTCCACCCAGTATCTCAAAGAACTCTGTCATCCTATCATGATGGGCTTTGGTGTTGGTGTAGAGCAGTGATATCAGGTCCACTATCTTCTTGGGGATTCCATAAGCCTGTAAGGCAGTGACGGTCCACAGAATCAAAGGCTTTCCTAAAGTCAATGAAAACCATGACCGCAGGCAGGCATTTTGCTCTAGTTCCTTCTAATATCCTCCTCAGCATCAGGATGTGACTGGTGGTTGATCTTCCCTCTCTGAAGCCATTCTGGTTGTCCCTGAGCTTCTTCTTCATCTCGGGCTGGATCCTGTTAAGAATCATCCAGTTGAGGGTCTTTGCCACAAATGATGTCAGTCAGATATATACATATACATGCGCATATATAATGTTTCTACTTTTAGTACAAGGTCAGAAATTTGAAGGGAAGGGAAATGTTGATTCAATCAACACCAGTGCATTACTGGTACTTTATTTTATTGACTCCATAAGGATGAAAGGCAAAGCTAAACTCTGTGGTATTTGAACACAGACCATAATTTTATGCTGCAAAGCATGTTGTCTGATGCTTAACCGACACCGCCAATCCACCAATGAATGTATTGTCAATACATATATATATATACACACATACACATATATCTATATTTAGATATAAATATATACACACACACCACATGCAGAAGGGAAAGCAGACATTAAATGATGATGATGACGATGATGACACATACACACACACTTTATCTAATTAAACTTAAACATCATATAAGTTAACTTGACATTTTTTTATATACTGAAATAGTTGTATGTCTATACCTTATCAAGCTAAACATACTCAAATTTTAATAATCTTCATTTGTAACTCATTAAAAATATATGTCATACATCGAGTTTGATGTACAGATAAATTTGATTAGTTTTGTATTACAAGGCAAATAATTTCCACACCAGACTTTCAAACGTGTTTTTCTAGAAACAGAGTTAACAACCATTCAATTTATTAGCAGACATGCTGGTTATAATGAACAGAAAAAAAAGTACTCAACACATATTGTAGAGTATAGTTATCCCAATTATTTGACTGGCTGATGCCAATTGCACTATTACATGGAGTTTCCACATGCTATGCTTTTTCAGGCAGCATAATATCCCCCCTCCTTTCTCTCTTCCTCCCAATCATGATGATGGTGTTGTTATTAGTGGTGCTGGTGGTGTAATTGTTGTTAGTGATGATTGATGATTTCTGGGATTCTGTTTCAGAATATTGTTTTTTAGAGAATAAACAATCTCATTTAAAACCCAATAGAGTTTTATATATATTTGAAGATTTTTATACATACATATATGTGCGTGTATATACTTTTTGAATTCATCAATACTTTCATTGTGCAATTGGCAACACATCAATTTATCTGAGTTAGTTGATTCAACATTATGATATTTAAAATGTGTTCGTGTATTAATGGAGAAACATTTAATTCAATTTTGAATAAACTGGAAACAATTCAAAAAGATGGATTAATGTTCAAAAAATAGAAATAAAAAAATATTTATCTGGACGGATTCAGTTCCTATGAATCCCAGCTTCAATTATGCAGATATGTAACATTACATTACATCAAGGAATGAAACAGAACAGCTTCATCAGCAAATGTTATCGTACAAATTGTATTTTCAAACATATTTCATTAATATCTGGTCAGCAACTAACTCACTAGTTAGTCAGTGTTTTCCAGTATCACATAGTATATGTAGCAGTGGTAGCCATCAAAGATTTTATACAACTCCAGACCTGCCAACCTCTAAAAACCTAAACGGGGAGTACCATGAAAAAAAGTGCCCCAAAATGGGGAGAAATGAGGGAAAATGGGGAGATTTTTACATAATGAAAGCTATACCCATTTTCACAAAAGAAGACATCTCACATCCACCCCAAAGTGGGTGGGAGATCTCCCTGTTGGACGGCAAGAGTTGACAGGTCTGCAAATCAAAGACGTTTGTTAGAATTCAAAACTCAGTACTCATGTATGTATTGGAGAGTGATATACTTTTTTATTTGTGTTACTAATTTATAGAGATAATCCTATTTCTGTTCTCCTAAATCTGTTCAAAACTAATGATTTGTGAAAAGGTTCTAAAAAAAAAAAACTATGATTATCTTCATAAAATAATCACCAAAATAAACACAAATGGTGTCTTGAAGTGTGGAGTACTTCATTTTGTATGTATAAACCTTGACAGATGGACCAGAACAGATATTCAGTGATAACGATGATGATACATACATACAACCTCCCTAACACTGGAGATCTACACTATAAAAGGGCCCAGTAATGCTGTTAAAGTGGTTGGTGTTAGAGAGGACATCCAGCCATTGAAAGCTTGCCAAACAAAAGGTTGTGTGGACTTTCCAGTTGCGTTGAATACCTGATGACATCTCTAGTGCTGGTGCTATAATAAAATGCACTTCATAGAACATGGAACCACATGTGAGAAGTGAACTCTCAGCATATCTATGAGGTCAGTGACCCCTCCACATCAGTACAGACTTCGTCTGTGAGGATTCGTCTCACACTATCATGACCATTAATAGTGCAGATTGGGTACTTTTTGTCGCATCACCACTACAACCACTTTACATAATGCACTGAGCGTTTTTTGTTGGGTCATCAATACAACCACCTTACAAGGTGGACTGGGTGCTTTTTTCCATGTCACAACATGTACATACTTAACCATCTGGTCGATGCCTAAATTCCAATGAAAAAGCCTTGTTTCTCAGTTAGCAACCTGCTCTTTCTTTGTTGTTGAGAAATTTAAAAATTCAAATCAGAACATTCACACAGCATATATGAAGGTATTTACATTGTATATTACACATAAGCACACACACACACACACACACACACACACACACACACACACACACACACACACACACATACACACACACACACACACACACACACACACACACACCATACACACACAGACATGCTGGCTTTCTGATAGAATTAAAATGAGTTCCTACCAAGAATTAAATATTCTTTTATGATACAAAAATAAATTTAATTTAAATATATGAATATTGGTAATACCCCACAAAATATATATAAAAATAGCATATAAATCAGCTAACACAGAGAGCGAGAGAGAGAAAAGACAGGGAGTCAGCAAAAATAGAGATAGTTAGATAGTGAGGAGGAGAGAGAGAGAGAGAGAGAGAGAGAGAGAGAGAGAGAGAGAGAGCCATGGGGAAAGAGGGAGAGAGAGAGATAAAGAGACAAAAACAGGCAAACAAAGAGAGAGAGAAAGAGAATAGAGAGACTGACATATAAAATGTAAGAGACAGAGCAGACAGAGTGACAAACAGATGGACAAACAAAAAGACAGGAGAGAAAGAAAGAGAGCTCCCAAATAGACAAATTTGTAGACAGAAAGACAGAAAGATCCAGACTGATAAAGAGACAAATAGAGAGAGAGAGAGAGAGAGAGAGAGAGAGATGAAAGAGACTTGTATGTATGAATGTTAATGACATTTCAGTGTTAGAAAGTAAGGGAAGAAATCAGATAAGTTCTTTTATTCTTGACACCACCTCTAAAATATAAAAATTAATATATATATATAGAGAGAGAGAGAGAGTGAGAGAGGAGGTATGTATGTATGTGTATATATATATATATATATATTTAGAGAGAGAAAGATATATATCTACCGATACTGCCAATTCACCGCCCTTATATAATGATAATAATAATGGTTTCTGATTTAGGCTCAAGGCCAACAATTTTGGGGAGGGTAAATACATACATATATATATATATATATAATAAATAAAAAACACATATATATATAATAAATGAAAGACAAACACGAGAAATGCATTCTTCAATAATCAATACTGGATCAGAAAATATCATGAAATAAGATTGTTTCTTTTTACTAAGTATTTTTACTGAGTAATTTAACAGGAACAATTGTTTCTCTTCCATTTTTTCTTTATCTTTCTCTCTCCTTCAACTTTCATCACATTCCTCTCCCCTTTGCCACTTCTTCTACCACCACCTCCTCCTGTTTTTGTTTTCCCAACATGTAACTCCTTTTTCTAACCTCTTTATTCTACTCCTTCTTTTGATCTTATGACTTCTTTTGTTTTCTTCTCTATTCACTTTTTTCTAATAAATTATTTTATGGTTGTTGAACAAATAATAATTGTTTCTACTTTAGGCACAAGGCCAGCAATTACTCAGTGCATTACTGGTACTTTATTTTATCGACCCTGTAAGGATAAAAGGCAAAGTCAACCTCGGAGGGGTTTGAACTCAGATCGTAAAGGGACGTAACTATGCTGGAAAGCATGGCGTCTGACCCTCTAGAACAAATAATAATGATAATAATAATTGTTTCTACTATTGGCACAAGGCCAGCAATTACCCAGTACATTACTGGTACTTTATTTTATCGACCCCGTAAGGATGAAAGCAAAGTTAACCTCGGCGGGATTTGAACTCAGAATGGCAAGGGCCGTAACTCTATGCGTCAAAAGCAAGGCGTCCGGCCCTCTACCGATACTGCCAATTCACCGCCCTTATATAATGATAATAATAATAATGATAATAATAATGGTTTCTGATTTAGGCTCAAGGCCAACAATTTTGGGGAGGGTAAAGTTGATTATATTGAACCCAGGGCATAGCTGGTGCTTTATTTTATCAACCCTCATAAGGATGAAAGGCAAAGTTAACTTCAGTGAGATTTGATTTCAGAAAGGGAGATAATTATATGCCGCAAAGCATATTGTCCAATGCTCTACTGATACTGCCAATCCACCAACTTAATAATAATAATAATAATTTCATCACTATTCTCATGAATGACAAGACCTACCCATTGTGGCAACGGCAGCAACGATTATTATTTTTATTGTTGTTGTTATTGTTATTGTTGTTAATATTGTTTATTATTATTATTATTACCATCATCATCATCTTATTAAATTATTATTATTTCCATGTGTAGTAAACATTCAAGCAATTTTGATATGTAATATTCTGGAAAAACCAATAATCTACCTGAGTTGATTTAGCAAAAATATAATATTTTTAAAAAATCACTTGTCTGCATTGGAATATATTCTAGTGTACTGTATTCTACTTTTTTAAACAACACACATACACATGCATGCACGCACACACACACACACAATTTATATTTCTTTTCTTCTTGGACGCTACAGCAATGATAGACAGACAAGCTATGAAGAATTGACTGTATATGAATATTTTGTGATGGATAGACAGACAGATAGAGAGCCAGGTAGATATAGAGAAAAATATATATAGTTAAATAAATAGAAAGATAGATAGATATAGAAAGAAATATATATATATATATATATATATATATATATATATATATATATATATATAGAGAGAGAGAGAGAGAGAGAGAGAGAGAGAGAGAGAGAGGGGGGGGGGGAGAGAGAGAGAAACAGATAAACAGATATAGAAAAACAGACTGATAGATTTCAAGTTTACATGTAATGAAGAATGTTGTTAAGTGCCATTATATAGCAAACTGTGGATGGCTCAGTGGTTAAAATGTTTGTTTTGCAATCATTTGGATTCAACTTCAATCCTACTGTAAGACATCCTTGGCAGGTGTCATTTACCATAGCCTCAGGTAGACACAAGCCTTTTAGAGTAACTGTGTAGATGGAATCTGTGTGGAAACCTGCTTGATGGATTATATTTGTAATTCAAAGGTCCAAACTTGTCACATATTATGTCATGTTAAATCTCCCTGAGAATTATGTTAAGAGTACACATTCTCAACCATTTACATATTAAATTCATGAGCAGGCTGTTCCATTTAGTGAACAACTGAAACTCTCATTGTTAAAAGCAACAGAGACTCATCAATCAATCATGGGTTATCTATGAAACACCACTGCTATAAAAATTGCCCAAATGTTAGACTAATAGTTGAGTCTTTTATTTGCTTCTTCTGATGAAGCTAGTTCCTCACAGTTTCTTAGTCAGAGAAAGATTTGTCTCCACCCATTCTGTTAACACTATAGTAAACCGACTTCAGCACTTATCCTGCAGTGAATTGGAAGTATCATTAATGTTTGAGATAAAATGTCTTGCACAATTTGTTCTGGCTGTCTATACCTTGAGTTCAAATTCCATGAAAATCAAATTTGATTTTCAAATTTTGGTATTAATAAATAAAGTACCAGTCTAAGTCTTGTAGATTGCTGGAATTGTTAGAGCATCAGATGAGATACTTTGTGGCATATATTCCTGCTTTTTGTGTTCTGAATTCTTGGGTGACTGACATAATCCATCAACTGGTTTAACACCCCCACCTAGTCTTTAGTGGAGTTCACTATGTTGTGAACATTCAGGCCATGACTCAAGTTTGAGGATAATCTCATCTCAGCCCTTTCACAAACCAGTCTCAAAGGCCCTAAAAAGTAAAAGGATTATGGTCACTCCCTTCCATCTTTGACTTAACAGTAATAAATGCTTATGACTCAGATTGACTGATAAATGTAATAGTTTAAAGTCAAGTTAGTGTTAATATATTTAATCTGGTGAGCAATAAAACAATAGCTAGAATTAATTACGTGGGGGAACAAAAAAATTTCGGCTATGTTTTTGTTTTATTTTGACCTCATCTGTAAACCACAGACTTCTCCTTTATACATGTTAAAATAGCGATGAGAGCATCCCTAAATAAATTTACTAGACTGTATACTAATTGAAATCGTAAAATAAAATTGGTTAGAGAATATAGATTACATTTCATTAGTCAGGATACTAACCTTTGCAGAGTCCGTTGTATAGCTACTGATTCAATTGATCACTGTTGTTACTGATTTTATGGACTGCAAAATTAGCAAAATCAACAGTATTCAGACTTGTCAACATACTTTGATCTGAGAACACTCTGGAATAAAACTAAATTCTTTCATCCATTTAGCCCGGTACTCTGACATTTTTGGACAACTTTCTACTCCAGTCTTTATTATATATCGATTTCTTTTAACTTCTATATTGATTTCTTTTAACTCAAGGAGAAAACATATTTCATTGACCAATACTTTGTTAGAATTTCAGATTCAAGATTGACTTTTTCTTCATCATAGACATAATAATGGGATTTTTTTCAGACATTCTATTCAACTAGTTTTTTCGTAACAATTTGTAACAATTTGTTTAAGAAATAAATACAAAATAATTGAATTAATCACAGTATATTACTGCTATTAGTAAGGCATTCGGTTTACTATTCAATTGCCACTGCCAACTCATGTAAATTGAATAAACTACAACTGTCACTCACAATTGTGTGTAACTTAGTAGCCTGCCAAAAGGTTTTAGGTGCTGTGCAATTGTAAATAGAAACAGGCACTCTTTTGACTCTCCTTCTCTTGATCCAGTAGAACATCCAATAGGAATAAAATCTGCAAGTATTTTATCGAAGGAATAAAATCTGCAAGTATTTTATCAACCCTGAAAGAGGAAAGACGAAATAAACCTCAGCCGTATTTGAACTCTGAACACAAAGAGCTAGAACAAATATCCGGTGCTCTAACAACTCTGCCAAATTGACCTCCTACTATAGATTACTGACTTCAAATTATATTAATACTGAGTTGTTGATGATTTTAGCCTAAGGTAAGCACTGATTAATACAACCTATTCTGAAAAATTCTATGCAATGGGGTTGGTGCAGGGACCTCGTAAATGTGAAAGAAGCTTCTTAACTACTCAGTCATACTGCATTGAGCTACATTCTTTTCTCATCACTCCATTGGTATTTCTAATTAAATTTTTAAAGCTCAGCATTAAATATTCTTACTCCTTAACTGCCGGCTTTCATGCAGTTGGCATTTCTGAATAATTAACCTCAATGATTGCCAACTTTTTTTTAAAGTTTCTTTAAGTAGATGTTTAGTATTTGTGTTTGGGGCATTTCTTGATACTACCTGAGACAACATTCACTAATCAAGTTATTGAATGACATTAGCAGGAGAAGGAAGAAAAGATTGACACAAGATGTACTGGAAGGAAACTATAGAAAAAACCTCTAACTAGTCAACAAGATTTAGGGCAACATGATATGAGATAACAGGATATGGGACAACATGATGTGGAAGTCGAGTAATTAGTGTCACAGATAGGAAAGGATGGAGTTGAAATAGTATACAATGATGAAAGCATTTTAAAAAAAAATAATAAACAGGAAGAAAAAAAAGGAAAGGGAGAGAAAAATAAATTGAATAATAAAAAAGGGAGAAGGGAGAGGCCAACTCTACACTCATAGCTGCAGTACTCTACAAAGATGGTGAAAGCAGTGCCATGGAGAGCAGCCAGCAACAACTGTCACATCAGCTTTTCCAACCCATGGGGGTCTTTCCTCATGTGGGATACACTCTGCAGGTTTTGCAGGGGGAAATGGTAGTCTGAGAATTGAGGACACCAGAAGTCTTGAGTCTGGATAGCAACTGTCACAAATACAAAGCAGTTGGAAAAGTCCTTGTATTTTTCATATTTTCTGCTCCTCCTCATTATGGATTCCATGAAAATTAAATAACACAGTGTATTTAATGCGACTGTATTGAAAATATAATCCATCCAGGGACACCAGAATGTTGAGTAGGTTACGTATGAGAATCATCTGAAATGGTTTGGACCTGGGGAGATAGATGTTAACTGGTGATGCGAATGATGTTAATGACTGGAAGATGTCATATTATATCTTATTAAATCTCAAATGTCAACATTGTAGCATTATTGTAATATCTTTACAGCCACGTAGTAGTTAGTTTTCATTGTTCATAAGAAAATATATTAGTCTTTAATGTTCTTGGTATGTTAGACAGCCACCTCAGTGATTCCTGATGAATTTTAATTAAGAACAAAACTGGTTACAGTTATCCTTATTTACTTCTACTACTGAAGTTTCTGGACTTTGTACATGGATGGTATTTTCACAGAATGATTATTGAATATATTGTCTATGAATTCTCTGCACACATTTTACTCATAAACATGCTGTGTTGGTATTTTTTTTTCTGCTTTCATTATCACTGTTTAACATCTGTTTGCATGGGGTAGATGGGTTGTCACATTATGAATATATCCATATCAGGTGACCAAGGATATGTTTTGGGCTTGGATTTCTATGACTGGTTGACTTCCATAAAACTAACTACATTACAACATGTACAGGGGGCTTTCTCATGATACCACCATTACCACTTTAAGAAAATAGACTGGGTGATTTTTGTTGTGGCTCCATTGAAAATGTTCATGTCTCACCATTAAGTTCTTCTATTTTTAAAGGTAATATTTGCTCACAATATTTTCAAACTATTATACATATGCATCCATGGATTGATATATCTCAGTTTCAGATGATCCTATGTAACGGTGAAAGCAGATATTGTTTACTTAAACTTCTTTCTGTCCTAATAATAAATATTTGCTCCATTGGTTTATATATAATAATAAGTATTTGCTCTATGGGTTATATATATATACACACACACAGATACACATACAACTCTTATTGAGTCTTCTCTGGATTTTGGTCTTTGTATTTATTATTATTGCTACAATATATCATCATCACTGTTTAACGTTTATTTTTCCACACTTGCATGGGTTAGATGGGTTGTCACATTATGAGACCAGTCAGATCCCATGACCATGTTTTGTTCATACAGATCTGTATATATATATATATATGTATATACACACATATATGCTCACATGCACACACACATGCTCATATATATATATATATATATATATATATATATATGTGTGTGTGTGTGTACATCATCATCATAGTTTAACATCTATCATGAGGATAATATATATATATAAAGTAACCTAAAGAAAATATGGGTGTAAGATGAATCAGATGAATCTGCTCCTATTTCATGGTTGGATAATTATCAGTAAGTTAGAAGAGCATTCAACTGTTAAATCAGTTTGTTCCTACCAATATATATATATGTCCATATTTTCTAACCCATCCCAGTGAACCAAGCATGAATAATGGATCTAACTCAATAAATCCGAAAAACAATTTCTAACTATAGTACAAGGCCAACTATGCTATTGTTATTTAGCCAAAGGTCAGCTCTGATCAATCAATGAAAATCCAGCCGTTGACCATCACATCTTTTTCAGTCTTAATGTATCTTACTCTATATTATCTGATATGTCCTTCCTTTTTAAGACAGTAGAGTGTGATATGAAGGAAGACTTTTGTTGCTATTTCTAGATTTATTGCATTTGATTATGGGTAATGGCTTTTGCAGGTCCACTGAGAATAGTGACATCACTACGTGAACGGCAAAGCATAAATGAATTGAGAGAGAGACTGAGCATCAGAGGAATCAAATGCTGTGTGCAGGAGAGGCGGATGCGTTGGTATGGACATGTGATGCGTATGAAGGATGACAGCTGCATAAAAAGGTGCAGAGCACTAGAAGTCAATGGAAACCGCGGAGTGGGGAGACCCAAGAAGACATGGGATGAGGTGATAGGGGCCGACCTTACCCAGTTGCACCTCTCAAAGGCGATGACACACGACCGTGACCTCTGGCGTCATGCAGTAATACAGAGTACCCGACCTCCCATGGGTACAAGCTGAAGCATATAGACAATATGCCTCCACACCCTCCCACTGCAAAGTTGTCGTGGAGGTGCAACAGCAAAAAAGTACCCAACCCACACTGTAAACTGGACGTGTAGGCGTCACGGAAAAAAGCACCCAGCACTCACTGTAAAGGAGGTTGGTGTTAAGAAGGGCATCCAGCTGTAGAAATCAAGCCAAAATCAGTTCCTGTCAGCCGACCAGACACTGCCCACAACAGGACAACCCGTCTAACCCATGCTAGCATGGAAGAACGGACGTAAAATGGTGATGATGATGATGATGATGACTGCTAATATTCTTCTTGAATAGCAGCAAGTTGATGGCTGTGGGTCAAAATGGGCTATGTGGGTGTTCTAGAAGAATAAGATTCTGAGGAAGAAGGATTGAGTGAAATGGTTGATGTGATGCCTGAGGCAGCAGATAAGTGAGGGTGATTAGCGGAGCAGAGATGAGTGAAATGGATAGGCTTAAGTAGAGGTAGCTTGCATGTAATCAGAAAGCTTCAAATAACAGAAATTACTGAGTTATTTTATCAGTCTTAGAATTATAAAAGTGAGAGAGAATCTTAATAGAATTTGTAATTATAACATAAGGAAGGAAAGGGCTGATTCTTAGACCAGACCGGTGCTGGATTTAGGAGAAATGAGGCCCTGTGCTAGTTAAGTTATGAGGCCACTTACTTGGGTCCTGAAGGAGGTAGGCCCAGTAAAAATGAAATATTTTTGGCAGGAAGATGGGCATCCTCTGGTCAACATGGCCATGTGCTTAAGCACACCTAAGCACAGTGGTAAATCCAACACTGGACCAGACCAAAAAAACTGCTTCTTTTGATCTTTCATTAATAGTTACAACTCCTGGCTGAAGTATCACCTCTTTTCTGGTAAAAGGAGGCAGAATTTGAACTCAAGATATTCAGAGCCTTAACAGACACTGTAAAACATTCCATCTGATACTTTAATAATTCTACCAATACACTGCCCCTGAAATGGTAATTTATTTATTGACAGTACGAATGACTATGTTGCACTGCAGAGAATCAGAACAAATGCTACAAAGTATTCATTCAAACACCCTAACATGTCTGCCACTTAGCCAAATATAATAACTGCCTTCCTGGAATTGAAATGACAGTATCCACTGGTGGATTATAAAAGTTAACTTTTAAGTCACCCATAGAGGTAATGATATGAAATAAAATAAAATAGAATAATAAAATGCATTCAACGTTTAATGATAACAGTGTATTCAGAGAATAAATAGCTGATCTTATGAGTACAAATATCTAGGAATCGAAGACTGATATCAGTATATAAAGATAAAATATGTGAATAAAGGCAGGAGTTTATACATGAACATGACAGAAATAGCATTAACAACTCTCCCATACTTGCAGCTTTTAGTTATTTATTTAACAGTTTGTCTGATTGTTGTAGTTGGGTAATATACATTGCTGCAATCATTTACTGAATCTGAGTGAAAATAAATATGACAAAGAGATCTAACAGGAAATGATGACAGAATATGACAGCCTTAAACCAATAGCAACTGTAATAAAGTTTATTCATTGCAAATATAGATAGCTCGGTGTATCCAGTTTAGAATTGATACACTGTACCCCTGCATACTGCAATAGGTAACTAAATGGGTTGACACCAGACAGGTCAACTAACTATAAGACATTGCCTCAGAAATGACCTTATAATGAGTATGAAATCTGGAATGGGGCCATGCAAGACTAACTCTTTCATTAGTAAGGCAAAAAGACTTAAAATGTTTATTGTATATATATATATGTATGTGAAGGCACATAGCTTAGTGGTTAGAGAATTGGGCTTGCAATCGAAAAGTTGTGAGTTCAATTCTCGGACCGGGTGATGTGTTGTTTCCTTGAGCAAGACACTTTATTTCACATTGCTCCAGTTTACTCAGCTGTAGAAATGAGATGATAGGGACTGGGGTCCCTATCATTCCACTGCAAAGTGGTCGTGGAGGTGCAACGGCAAAAAAGCACCCAGCCGACACTCTAAAGTGGACGTGTAGGCGCCACAGAAAAAAAAGCACCCAGCACTCACTGTAAATGAGGTTGGTGTTAGGAAGGGCATCCAGCTGTAGAAATCACGCCAAAATCAGTTCCCGTATGAGCAAGACAAGGTCAGCCGATCGGACACTGCCGACAACAGGACAAACCGTCTAACCCATGCTAGCATGGAAGAACGGACATAAAACGGTAATGATGATATATATATATATATATCATCTCATTGTCGTTTAACGTCTATCTTCCACACTAGCATGGGTTTAGAATATATATATATCATCATCATCATCATCATCGTTTAACGTCCATCTTCCACGCTAGCATGGGTTTGGATGGGAATTTTCCCACTTGAGGCAAGATTGGTTGTCTTGCTCGTATAGGACTGTCTGGCGGGTTTTCTACGGCTGGATGCCCTTCCTAACACCAACCATGTTTACAGTGTGGACTAGGAGGTTTTTACCATGTTACCTACACGGCCACATTACAGCGTGGATTGTGTGTTTTTTTGTCTTGACACCTATGCAACCTCATTTATTTAGGACTGGATGTTGTGGTACCAACATAAATTTACATCGAAAAGTGTGGATGGGGTGGGAGTAGTGGGACAGGGTGTATTTTTGTTAAGAGGTGCCTACTGACTGTAGGTTTCGCTTTGCATTTAGGCAAGACGGGTGTTCTGTATTACTATATATATATATATATATATATATATATATATCATCATCATCATCATCATCAACGTTTAACGTCCGTGTTCCACGCTTGCATGGGTTTGGACGGGGGTAGTCCCACTTGAGGCAAGAGTGATTGTCTTGCTCGCATAGGACTGTCTGGCAGGTTTTCTACAGTTGGATGCCCTTCCTAACACCAACCACATTTACAGTGTGGGTCTGGGAGGTTTTTACCGTGTTGCCTACACGGCCACATTACAGCGTGGACTGTGTGTTTTTTTGTCGTGACACCTACACGATCTCATTTGTTTCGGCCTCGATGGCGCGGCACCAACATAACTTTACATAGAACGGGGTGGTGTGGATCGGGTGGGGGTGGGGGGGGTGGGACGGGGTGTATTTTGTTAGAGATGCCTACTGGCTGGAGTAGGTTTTACTATATATTTAGGTAAGGCGGGTCTTCTCTGTTACTGAGTACCGCCAAAGGTCTCGGTCCAGTGACATTGTCTTGGAGAGGTGTAAGTGTGTGATGTCGGAGTTTATCAGCTCGTCCCAGGTTTTTCTAGGTCTGCCTATTCCGTGACTACCGTCTATCTTTATTGCCCTGCACTTTGTTATACAGCTATCGACTTTCATGCGCATCACGTGTCCATACCAACGTAGCCTTCTCTCGAGTAAACAACATCTGATCCCTCTTATCTCTAATTTATTCCTTAGTTCGTTTATGCTTTGCCGTTCACGTATATTACTGTTACACATCCAGCGGAGCATGCAAGCTTCGTTCCTCTCTAGTCTGCGTATATCCTCTGCACACAATGCCCAGGTCTCACTGCCATGCAGCATTGCTGTTCGTATGCAGGCATCGTACAACCTGCCTTTCATTTTTAGTGAGAACCCTTTAGCAGCTAATAGTGGTATAAGCTCTCTGAACTTTTTCCAACCAGTTCTGACTCTAGCTACAGTACTTTCAGAGCACCCTCCCCCACTGCTGATTTTATCGCCCAGGTAACGGAAGCTGTCCACTATTTCTATAGAACCCTCTGCGCAATTGAAAGAGCTAGTAGTTTGTGGGCACTTGCTGCTACTTATTGCACCAGAGCACCGGCCACATGTAAAATCTATGTTCTTAGTTAGCTTACCTGTGATCCCACTACATCTTTTATGCACCCATACTTTGCATTTAGGACATAAAATGGAGTTTCTACCTACGCCTTTCCTACACACCGAGCACGACCATTTCCCAGAAGGGACCGCCGCCTTGTTTTCTTTCCTACAAACTAGTACTTTGGTCTTAGCCAGGTTAATTTTAAGTCCTTTTGACTCTAGGCCGTGCTTCCATGTTTGGAATTTCTTCTCTAGCTCGGCCATTGATTCCGCTATGAGTGTCAGGTCGTCTGCGTATAGGAGTTCCCATGGGCAGCCTGTCTTGAACTCCTCTGTTATAGCCTGAAGGGCAATAATAAATAGTAGTGGACTGAGAACAGAGCCCTGATGGACGCCGACTTTTACGCTAAACTCTTCACTATATTCGTTGTTAATTCTAACCTTGCTGACTGTTTCTTTATACATGGCTTGTATAGCCCTCACAAGCCATTCGTCAACGCCTAGTTTTCTAAGAGCCCACCAGATAATGGAGCGGGGGACTCTGTCGAAGGCTTTCTCCAAGTCGACAAAAGCTAAGTAGAGGGGTTTACCTTTAGCTAGGTACTTCTCCTGTAGTTGTCGTACTATGAAAAGAGCGTCTGTGGTACTTTTGCCTGACACAAACCCGAACTGCATTTCATCTAGGTCAATTCTCTCTCTGATTAGTTGCGCTATTACTCTTTCCGTGACCTTCATGACCTGGTCGATTAATTTAATGCCTCTATAGTTACTCCTATCTAGGGCGTCTCCTTTACCCTTATATATATATATATACAAAAGTACCAATGGAAACTTAATCTTCTTTCATCAAATAATTGTTTTTAATCTCTTACAAATGTTTCTAATGAACTGTGATCTCGAATTATTCAACTGTTGTTGGAAAATACATCTGACATCTTCTGCAATATAATAGATATGAATTTTAGAACACAACTTCACCCTCTTCAGAGAGAAAAAGAAAGTCAATCATGATGATTAATCACTGAAAATATTTTTTACCTTTAGCATGGGATATCTTAAATAATTTATAAGGATCAAGAAAATATATACTGAATTGATTTTTTTTTTCTTTTCCGGTTTTGTTAAATTCACAAATATCAAGTGTTGCCATTCTGTATTAAAAAGTATCAACAGCTGAAGTGTGTAAGGGAGATAATTTATGGAAATTTAATTTCAGAGATAAATAAACTTGTTTTAGAAAGGACAATATCCACCTCCCTAAATTACAATTAATTATTTGGGACACTATTATTTAGAACCAGAGGTGGACCTATTCTACCAGTTCTTTGAGAAAACAACACCAAATTTCAGCACTAAACATATAAAAAAATTGAAATAACAGAATAAGCTTTATTCCATCGTTATGTTTTTCTATTTTTTTCTATTCAAATTCTAGCTGTCTCATGAGGTCATAGCTATTGCATAATGGTTATCACCAAAATATATATAACAGCAACTATGAATAAACGAAGTTAATTTTAACCTGTTGACTTACACTTCTTATTTATAAATATACACCGGAGTAAACAGACCCACCTGCTCTACCCTGCATACTGAAGTGTCGGTAATTAACACATACTTGAAATAATATATATCAATCTATATACTACTAAAACTCTGTGATTACTTGCTTGCTTGTCTGTGATGTAATACAGCCAAAAGGGTGCATAATGGGAAAATACTTTGAAAGGAAGTTGCCCCAGAAATGGGAATACAAATGGAATAAAACAAGTTTTGAGTAAATCGGAGCACATGTTCCTGAGATATGGGGTTTTTTCGGGTACCTTCATAAACAGAGAGAGAGAGAGAAGGATAGAGAGAAATAGATAGTGGTTGTGAGAGAGTAGATTGAAAGAGAGACATAGAGAGAGGGAGAGGAGAAGGAGAATGGAAGAGAGAGAGATCTGGTGGTGTTGTCTGTATATATATATGTGTGTGTCTATGACCAGTGTATATAGATCGTATATATACACAAACACATACATATATATATATATGTATACACACACAGACACATTTATATATATACATAAACACACGTATATATATGGGCCTTCCAGTTTCATTTCACATTATATACATGTCTGTGTATATTTTAATTATTTAAAAATTATTTTTAAATGAACATGATTTTTTTAAAATATTTTGAAGTGAACAAGATCCAACGGGTCATGGTTGGTCTAGTATATATATATAAAAATTAGTCAGTGATATACTTTACATCTCAACAAAAAATATCACTTTGAATATACTTTAGAGAACCTTATAAATATAGAAATATCTCAAATAATGCTCGGATTAACCAAAGGGTACTTTCGAATAAAAAAACTTTATAAGCTTCCCACCCTAGGGGAAGATTCCTTAAGTGACCTAAAGCTAGAGGACTCAATATTTGTTGTTCCCCTTACTGCAGTTTCATGAGCTAATGAACAGAATTGACTATCTCAATTAATTAAGATAGTTCATTCTGCCAGAATTTGCTCAATATTCAGAGAATATTTATGTTCCATACTATAAGAGATAAGATATATTTACATGTTTCTAGACATTATGTTCATCCGGGAAACTGCAGTAAGGGGATACTTGTTGAGCTCTATAACTTTAGGTCACTTAACAAGAATCTACTCTTAGGGTGAGATGCTTATAAGGTTACTTTATTTAAAGAACTTTCCTTTGGTTAATCTGAGCCTTATTTGATATATATATATATATATATCATCATCATCATGTTTACGTCCGCTTTTCCCTGCTTGCAAGGGTGGGGTGGGAACTGATTCTGGCTTGAGTTCTACAGCTGGATGCCCTTCCTAACACCAGCCTCATTTTATAGTGAGTGCTGGGTGCTTTTTTTCCGTGGCGCCTACACGTCCACTTTACAGTGTGGGCTGGGTGCTTTTTTACCATGGCATCTCCACGACCACTTTGCAGTGGAATGATATGGACCCCAGTCCTATCATCTCATTTCTACAGCTGAGTAAACTGGAGCAATGTGAAATAAAGTGTCTTGCTCAAGGAAACAACGCATCACCTGGTCTGAGAATTGAACTCACAACCATTCGATTGCAAGTCCAATGCTCTAACCACTAAGCTATGTGCCTATATATATATGGAAAAAGTTTGTGGGGGTGAGACTCATATGCGATAGTTAAAGAATAAGAGAAATATATGTAAACAGTATAAAATTGTTGCACTAGAATGTGGCATGTGATAGTGGTTTTGAAATAAGTTTGTGGAATAGGTACATAATATAAAATCATGATTAGGAAGAGATAAAGTAGCAATAAAAGAAAGAATGACAAAGATGGAGTACTGAATAAAGATAGAAAACAGTTTAATATTTGATTTGATTGTGTAATGAAGTTTTGAAGAAAAGAAATAGGTTTTTCTTGTATTTGCCTAAAGTCAACCAAACTTGTGATTCTTGCAGAGATATTTATCATTTGCTAGAATTTGGCAAATGTTCATTTTTCAGGAAGAAAATGTGAACAACATAATACAATGAATGTATGAAATATACTAGTCTGAAGGGGTTAGAAATCTCAGTATAACAAATTATGTTTTAATATAGACATATAAGATATGGCTTTCATAATATATATTTGCTACATACAGAACTATGTTGAAAACTAAATACTTCATGCAGCCAACATAAAATACTCCTGGTATTTATTTTTCAATCTTTTTTTTTTTTTTATATAATTTATTCGGAGATACAGACCAGAGATATTAGTGTCCAAGCAGAATTTCACAAGTTAGTATCAGCAGGAAAATCATGTATAAATTCTTGAAATATAAAGGATTCTTCTAAAGTTACCCAAGGACCAGGTGGTGGTATTAACTGGGGTGTAGCACCCAAGTATATGTATGCATAATTTTACATTGATATTGGACTTCTTGCCTCAGTACAAGGAACCGAAAATCCAAAATTTATGAAGATGTTCATCTTAGCATTTCTGAAACATGGTTCTGGATGGAATGTCTTACCCACACAGCCATTCCTCCACCTCTCTATTATAATTCATAAATTGTTTGACTATGCCAACATGTATTCCTTATATCAGTGCATGGTAAAAAAGATGACTTTTTGGTGATTATGTGATCCTAGTTTTTATCCAACTACATGGTACCTTTGGCAGTAGCATAGCTGGGGACAGTAAGGGGACGCCATATACTCCAGATAACACTTTAATGGGAGTGTCATTTTTTACTCTGCTGTATATATTTGAGTAGATGGGGTGCCGATGTGGATGTCAAACTGAAGAGCTGCCATGACCTTCAGAAAATGGCAGTTAGCATCAGCTCATGCTGAATGAAGCCATGTAAAGGGAAATTGCGTAGATAGAAACTATCTGCAAGCCTCCCAGATGGACAGTGTCATGTTAATTCTACTTAATGGTTATGTTAAGGATACAAAAGTTAACAAAATACTCAAACACTTACTCTATCATACACTGCAGAGTTAGTTGCATTGATTTGACAACTGCAATACACTGAAATTAATACAAGATTCCATTCATTACAACATATAGCAATGCACAAGTTAGGTAGGTGTTCAAAATAATACAAAGAAGCAGAACATTTCTGAAGTGAACAGCATTGGAGGATTCTGTTCGCTCAACAGATGATTGCTCCAATAATTACACTTAAATTCAAATATCACAAAATTATAAAATTATGTTATAAATTCAAATCCTGAGGAAACTAGCTAAGTTATTTTGTTATGTTTATTTTAAGTACTTAAAAGCCTATAATGATGAAAAGGGAATGTAAAAAAAAAGAAAACAAGGCAGCACTTAGATTTTACACTTACATATATGTAAGTCCAAATCTAGCCTGTTGGGGACAACAGCTGCTAAATGTTGATATTGGTGATATATATATATATATATATATGTAAAAGGTAAACAGAAATAACAACACAATCGGTACAGTATATGGAAGGGATATATTAGGTTAACGCTTGATATAGCAGGAAGAGAGTCTTAACATTTCAGATGCTAGTCCTTCATCGGAAGAAAGAATGAGAAATAAAATAGATTGAGGGGACGGGCGGGATGGAATTGGAAAAAATGTCTTTAGATAAAAATAACAGGTCCATTCATGTTGACATCTTGGCAATATACGGTATGTTTAATTAAAACACCTGTGAATAGAGGGACCCTCTATCCACAGGTGCTTCAGGTCAGTTACTATAGTTATCTTTAGTAGTGGGGACAATATCAGCTTGAGCACTTGCTGATGATCCAAGAGCTGAGTTTGAGCCCACGTATAAGGTGAAACAATCTTTTAGTGAATTTGTATAAGTGCGATTTAGTTATGAGGTCTTTCATTTTAATTTATCCTTTTAATTATTATGTTTCTCATATACCTCCCTTAGCTTATATTCTCTTCACGCTGGTGGTTAAAATCCTGTAAATGAAAACATACTCTCCTGTGTTTTCCTCTCTATATTGTATATATATATATAAATTAATAAAAGCAGTGAGTGGGAGCAAGGAGCAGGTTCCTTGTGTTGGAAAATTCATCGTTTTACGATCGTTTCTAGGATGTGTGTGTGTGTTGGTATGTGTATCATGCGGATCTGTGTAAAAATATTTTACAAACTATCAGAGGAAATATACATACCTTCACATATATATGCGTGTCTTCAGAAATAATGTAAAATATTTTTACATGGATCTGTATGATGTGCATGCCAACACTCATATGTGTCCTGGAAATGATCCTAAAGTGATGAATTTTTTAATGTGGGGAACTTGTTCTTTGTTTTTGTTCATTGTTTTTATTAATTTATCTTGACTCTGTTTTCCTGGGATTTTCATCGAAAATTTTTGAATGCATCTTCTCTTTTCATGATATTTGGATTACATTGAGTTCTTCATACGGATTGGACACTACCGTATATTTTGGTAGATTTTTCTACATATATGTGTATATGTGTGTATATATATATAAATATATATATATATATATATATATATATATATATATATATATATATATATATATATATATATATATATAGGTATATATATGTATATGTGTGGAAGGGTCTACCAAAATATACGGTCTGAACAACGATCCAGACGTATATTTTATTATCGTCTCTGATCCAGAAACATTTGGTAATGGAGTAGTTATATTTTGTGTTGTTCACTTTCTAATATATATATATATATATATATATATATATATATAAAAGTGCAGGGCAATAAAAATAGACGGTAGCCACAGAGTAGTCAGACCCAGAAAAACCTGGGACGACTTGATAAATTCCGACCTCACACACTTACACCTCTCCAAGACAATGTCACTGGACCGAGATCTTTGGCGCTACACAGTCATACAGAAGACTCGCCTTGCCTAAGTACAAAGCGAAACCTACAGTCAGTAGGCACCTCTAATAAAATACACCCCCGTCCCACTACCCCCACCCCATCCACACCACCCCCTTAAATATGAAGTTATGTTGGTGCCACAACATCCAGGCCGAAACAAATGAGGTCGTGTAGGTGCCACGACAAAAAAACACACAGTCCATGCTGTAATGTGGCCATGTAGGTAACACGGTAAAAACCTCCCAGTCCACACTGTAAACGTGGTTGGTGTTAGGAAGGGCATCCAGCCGTAGAAAACCTGCCAGACAGTCCTATACGAGCAGGACAACAAAACTTGCCTCAAGTAGGAAACCTCCCGTCCAAACCCATGCAAGCTTGGAAGATGGACGTTAAACGATGATGATGATGATGATGACATATATATACACACACATACATACATATATATTAAAAAAAACTGAAAGGAGCTAACAGAAATTACTCAAATGATCAGTGGCATGAATTGAGATGAGAAATTTGAAAGCTGAGTGTGTCCTAGTGTCATTATTTGCTGCCCACAAAGAAAATGTTAATATGTTAAGAAAAACATCATCACCGTCATTAAATGATGAGGATGATGAAATGTTCTTGTGGATAACAAAAGGTAAGAGGTAATTGTTAGCACCTGAATGAGAAGGGGAGATTATTTCAAATAACGGTTGAATACATAGAAAAAAGAACAATCTGGTCTTTGATTCCAAGTGAAGGACTGTATATGTATGTGTTCTAACCTGAATTTGGTTTCATCGACATAGCATTGTCTTTCGTGCCTCTTCTGTATATATTAAAATGCTTATGTCTGTTCAGAGGTGAGGAGAACAATGAAGCCAAATTGAAGCAGAAGCACAGACCCATATCTGTCTTTCATCTTCAAAACAACGTTTAAATTGTTCGTTTTTCTTAAGTGTGTTGATTCAACAGTGAAATTATTATTAATGTCTTTAAAATATCTCACATTCTCATTTCTGTTAGGAAGTAATCCATAATAACAAAATAACTGTAAATAATGTAGTTACTTTCAGATAGATGTTAGAACTTGTCTCATCAGTAAATAGTCAAGAAATTATGTATATATATGTGTGTGTATATATATATATTATTATCATCATCATAATATTTTTAGATCCATTTTCTTATGCTGGAATGATCCAAGATTAGATGGATCAGAGACCCACATCTTGCTCATATATTCCATTTTTTGTATGGTATTTAGAGCAGCAAAGAGTTGTTACAATGTCAGATAGAATGATTTGTGGTGTTGTGTCTGGCTCTCTGCTCTATGAGTTCAAATCCCAGCAAGGTCAACTTTGCCTTTCATTGGTTTGAAAGTGATAAAAAAAAGTACCAGTCTAGTATTGAGTCGATTTTTCATGCCTGCTTGTACTGCAAGTGCCTGAGATGTTAAAAGCCTTAAATTCTCTGGCTAACTCATGTGTGTCAGGGGGCCTGGATCTCTGGAAGGGCACCTAAGCAATGGCAATCGTGAGAGATAATCCCAATTTTCAAAAAGAAAGACAAGAGTGATTGTTCCATTTACAGAGGGATCTCCTTGTTAAGCCTCCCTGGTAAAGTCTATGCTAAGTGTCTGGCAAAGAGATGCAGGGATATTGTCAAGTCAAAACTAGCTGATAAACTGTGCGTTTTTCACCCAAGCCACAGCACAACCAACCAAATATTCACACTGCGGCATGTATTCGAGAAATCGTGGGAATATTGCCAAGATGTATATTCTTGTTTTGTCGACCTTGAAAATGACCATATTCATCAGGACCTGCTGTGGAAAGTTGTGCAGGAATATGGGATTGATGGTGAACTTCTTGAATGCCTGAGTATTTGTGTTCAGATAAATGATGCTAAATCGAAACCATTCAGTGTGGGAGTTGAACTCTGCCAAGGGTGCATACTGTCACCTCACCTGTTCATTATTTACATGAATATGGGTGGAGTATCGGTAGAGGGTCGGACGCCATGCTTTGATGCATAGAGTTACGGCCCTTTCCAATCTGAGTTCAAATCCCGCCGAGGTTAACTTTGCCTTTCATCCTTACGGTGTCGATATAATAAAGTACCAGTAATGTACTGGGTAATTGCTGGCCTTGTGCCAAAAGTAGAAACAATTATTTACATGAATAGGATTGACATGTGCAGCTGAGTTGGAAGTGGTGTCATGACTGGTGGGTGTAAAATTAGTCAGCTGGAATTTACAAACAACATGGTGTTACTTAACTCAAAAGAAGGTGATGTCCATCTTGCACCAATAGGTTTGATGCTGAGGGCTGCATGGCTGAAATGAAAATTAGTACCGTGAAAACAGAGACATTTGTCCTCTCAAGGAAGCCTGCACAGTGCATTCTACATGTGAATGGAGTTCCACTGAAGCAAATAGAGAAGTTCAAGTATCTCTGGACTGTGTTCACAAGTGATGGAAGGCAGGGGACAGAATTAAGTGCAAGAATTGCAGGAGCTGGTGCAGTAATATGTCAACTTCAACATTTGGTAATCAGAAGGAGGGAGGTAGGCATTAAAGCCAAACTCACTATCTTCAATTTGGTATTCATGCCAATCCTTACCTATGGTCACGAATCTTGGGTAATGACCAAAAGAGTACAATTGCGAATACAAGCGGCCAAAAAGGGGTTCCTCTGAAGGGTCTTTAGAGTAACACTATTCGATAGAGTGCATAGCTCAGAGATCAGAATGTCACTTCAGGTAGAACTGCTACTTCTCCGAATTGAGAGATCACAGTTCCGATACTATGGGCATGTGGTTAGAATGTCTCAGGAAAGAATCGCTGGACAGATTTTATGGGCAAAATCAACTGGCAGGAGACCCAGGGGTAGACCCCGAGCAAGATGGTTGGATAACATCCATGAGCTTGGCTAGTCTCGCTTGGGGATCCAGCCAGATTATTTGGAGACGATTACTTCTGATAGGGCCTGCTGGAAGGAATATTTGAGGGCTCTGTCCCCATGACCCTCTCAGTAATACATAGGCAAAGAAGATTTTAATTTAAATATAACCCCCCCCCCCCTTAAATGAGTTTTTTGTTTTATAAAACCAGAGGCTAGTTTAGAAGTTGGTATCAAAAGGTTTACATTGAGTAGAGAAATGTGGTCCCTAATTAGGTGAAAAATATAGCTGGCTATATGGCACAGTTGCCATACTACTAATACATAATATAAATACAAGACGAGTGTGCAACAGAAAATACAATAGATACAAGAAGGTTGTACAACATAAGATAACTTCATTCAAGTGTAGAAAGTAGCATAAAAACAGGATATGCAGTTTTTATGTAAAACTACCAATGACATGAATTTTAGTGGGACATTTCAAGAGTTGTATTTAGCAAAGAGCAAATAACTCTTCATTTAATTTTTGATTAAGCCCTGAGATCGATAGTCTAAAGTACAATGAGCATGTTAGATTTGGATGAATTGTTCAAGAGCTACTTAAATCATATATAGTGTGTTTCAATGTTCTGGTAAAGTCTGTTCTCAGTTCTTTCATCTTCAAGGATAATTAATAGAATCTCAAGAGATTAGTTGTGATCAGTATCAATAAGAATTGATTCAGTAAAAATGCAAAAAGTAGTGTATGTTGTTGTGCTCTGATAAGAAGTACTTAACAAAGTCTGAATAATTTTTTTTTAATGCTATACCAATGTTTCTTTTCGTCACTCTAGTCTTTAAAGTTATTATAACGCAATTCAAAATTGAATGTCTTTCTGGAATTTCAATATGTTAAAAACTTAAATGACATTACAATAGTAATTCAATAAACATACAAAGGAAATTTAAAATCTAGGAGAGTGGGCTTCAATTGAGATAAATAGACAAGTTTCTAAAACTGCATCATACTCATTTTTTTGCTGTTGCATCTAGGGAGAGTGTTACCTAAGAAACAAGTATGCTATCAGAACTAGTAATTGCATGTTTAATGTGTGAATTATAGGGAAACTATCTATAAAAAAAAAACTATTGCTTCTGTTGGTAACAAAAAGTAGATTATCTTATGCATGTATATCCCAGATGTGTGATGCTGTATAGAAGTAAAATGAAGCAAAATAAAAAAAGAATTCTGGGACAATTTGAGAAAAATAAGTTAATAGTGTTCCATCAATTGTTTTAAGAAAGGTTGAATGCAAGTGAGTTTTAAAATAGTTAGAGGCTTTAGTTGATGACTTTTGGGGAGAAACCTTAGAAAGATAGGTATTGAAAATTTGCTGATGTAGCATAGAAACACATGAAAATATGTTTTAGTTGAGGGGCAGGCATATAGTTAAACTTGGAAAAATGGATACGACACAAAACACTTCTGAAAATAGACATTACACAAATAAAGTGGATGATGATGGTGATTATGGTTTTAATATCAGTGATTGCTGTTAGTGTCAACTTCTTCGGGAGATATTTTAAAATGAAAACTGTATCATGGCATCAAGTTATATCTCATTTAGAATGAAACAGTAAATTTTATCAGCATATCTTTAATAAATTACAATAAGCATTAATTTACATTCATTAACACTTTTGTTACCATATCCTTAATGAAATTGGTAGTGTTTCAATTAATTAATGAAGAATTTGGAGGGATTTACAAAAATTATTAATCATTTCATGATTAGAATGACATTTGTAACATCAACAGATTCTTAAGTCAATTTATGTTAGAAGGTTTTAATTTAAATAGAAACTCTGTAAGGTGGGTGGTTTTGTTTTACAGAACCAAAGGCAGTTTATGGTGTGTTGGTATCAAAAGGGTTAAGCAATTTGGAAAATCCAGAAATAGAACCAAAGTGGATTTTAACTCACAGTCAATTCAAAGATAAGCTTATACTAGTGGTTCTCAAACCTTTTATACTTGTAGCACATTTTAGTGCAAACAGAATTTTTTTTACATATTTTGTCCATTAAGCTAAAAAGGGCATTATATATTTTAGGCTATAAGTATAAAAAAAATTAAACTACAGATAATTATTCGGTGCTTAAAAAATGAAGGATTGTTTTGAAGACTTTCTTATCATCATTTAACACACAATTCCTTTGCTGGTATGGGTTGAACAGGTTGTTACAGTTGGGTCTTTTAACTTAGGGTTACTGCCCTCTTAGATGAGTCACATGATGTTTGATTTGACAGAATCAGAATCACAAGAACATTAGATATTTGATCCAACTCTCTACACTCTGATTTCAAATCCTGCTTATAGGGATTATGTATAGCCACAGGTACAAGCCGAAGCTGAACCATATAGACAGTAAGCCCCCACCCCCACTCCACTGTAAAGTGGTCGTGTAGGCACCACAATAAAAAGCACCCAGTACTCACTGTAAATGAGATTGGTGTTAGGAAGGACATCCAGCTGTAAAAACCAATCCCAAATCAGTTTTGCATGCACAATGTCACGATCACCTGACCTAGCATTGCCCACAACAGGACAACTCATCCATGCTAGCCTGGAAGAATGGATGTAAAACAATGATGATGATGATGATGATAGTCATTTGCATTAGATCAACTACATTTCAGATAGCAAATTTTCCCAAGTTAGCTCATTGTTTATATATATATATATATATATATATATATATATATATATATATATATATATATAAAATTAAGTATGTGCGTGTGTCTGTGTGTCTGTGTGTCTGTGTATTACCTATAGGGGTCTACATCTTACGACCGATTTTCATGAAACTTTACAGGCTCATAGATTAGTCATCGGGGAGTGTTTTCTATATATAAGCGTATCGTTTTTTTTTTATTTCGGGGTCATTCTGCAGATAAAAATCGATAGGGGATCATCTTTTTTAGGTATCAAAAAATAAGAATTTTGGCTCTAGCTCCCACATTTTGCCACCGATTTCGTTCAAATTTTAAAGCAAAATAGAATTTATCATTGCACATCCTGTAATGGCTTTATATTTTGCATTTGTTGTTCAGGGACGGCGTGGCGGCCGCTTAAATATTCAAAAATACCACTTTTAGACTCAAATTTCCATTTTTTCGGCTCTAGCTCCCACATTAATCAACCTACTTTGTTCAAATTTTACACTACGCTAGATCTGATTATTTCACGTCTTAAAGTGGCTTTACATTTTGGATTTTTTCTTCAGGAACGGCGTGGCAGCCGCTTAAATATTCGAAAATACCACCATTTCGGGTCTAGCTACCACATTTTTCAACCGATTTCGTTCAAATTCGAAACTTCAGCTCCACCTCACACATAAATCAATTTATTTGGTTCAACTTTTATACTATTATAGAACCTATCATTGCACATCTTATAGTAGCTTTACACTTTGCATTTTTTGTTCAGGGACGGCGTGGCAGCCGTTTAACTCGTCAAAATACGATTTTTTCCACCTCTCACATATTCCATACGATTTCACTCTTCATTTCGCCATTTGCTACACTTTACGACCGATTTTCAAGAAACTCGCAGTCGCTAAGATCAACACCTTTTCATCAAAGCAGATATTATTTGACCTACCCAGGCAACGCTGGGTACTGCTGCTAGTATATATATATATATATACTAGCAGTAGTGCATATATTTTTTTACTCACTTCAATTTAGATTCTAACTTATAATTTTTTTAATTTTTGATTTCTGATTTTTGATTTTCAATTTTTAGTTTTAATTTCCAACTCTCATTCATAATTTCCACTGTGAAACCATAATACCTAGAAATAAGTATATATTCTCTTAGAGGTTGATGGTCAATTCTACTGTCCATGCTTAATTTAGGGTAGTATTGAGACCTATTGATACTCATACTGTCCCAACCCCACTAGCTTTCGGCCGGCTGCCACTAACAGGGTGGTTAGCAATAAGCTATAACCGTGTCATATTACAGGCCTGGATGGGGTCATTGTTTGGTTGAGAGGGGGAACTGCCTAGGCGAGTTTCGTAGAACTCTGCGGTAGTTGATGGTCAACTTCCTTCAGACCTGTGCCTGCGCAGACCGATGGGGGTGAATTGGGGCTCACAAGGGAACGGGCGAAGAACTCAAGAGCACACGCTTTGTCCATTCCCATGTCGATTCAATTTGGATTGCCTCGGAAACATAACCTTATTATGTAACAAACTGTCTGACGATGTCGCGACACTGGCGCATGGAACCGTGTGGCCACTGCCGCCATTGAAATATGTATCACAGCATTATCATTAAAGGACTTTAACATCTGAAACTACTTCACTTTTTCTTATTCGATATGTACTCCATCATTCCTATGTGGAAAAAGTACGTTGAGTGCTTGAATTGAATTGCATCAATGTTTACCTTAAGTATATATATATATATATATATACACATGGCTTAGTGGTTAGAGCATTGGCCTTGCAATCGAAAGGTTGTGAGTTCAATTCTCAGACCAGGTGATGTGTTGTTTCTTTGAGCAAGACACTTTATTTCACATTGCTCCAGTTTACTCAGCTGTAACTGTAAAATGGTCATGGAGGTGCCACGACAAAAAAGCACCCAGCCCACACTGTAAAGTGTACATGTGGGTGCCATGGAAAAAAAGCACCCAGAACTCACTGTAAATGAGGTTGGTGTTAGGAAGGGCATCCAGCTGTAGAAATTAAGCCAGAATCAGTTCCCGTCCCACCCTTGCAAGCAGGGAAAAGCGGACGTCAAATGAAATGATGAATGATGATGATGATGATGATATATATATATATATATGGAATTCTACTGGGATTTTCTGGCACTTTCTACATTTTGAGCAGGTCCACTTCCCTGAATAAATCAGGGTGTTATCTTCTTTTCTACTTATTAGCACTTTAGATTTGGCTAAGTTTACACTCACCCCTTTTGATTCCAAATTCTGTTTCCATAGTCAGAACTTATGTTTCAGTTTTTCTATGGATTCAACTATAAGGACCAAAACCTCTGCGTAGAGAAGTTTCCATGGACAGCCAGTCTTAAACTGCTCTATTGTTGCCTGCAGGACTTTAATGAACAGCAGTGGGCTGAGAACTGAACCCTATTGGACTCCTACCTGCACCTTGAATTCCTCACTAAAATCATTTTTTATTGTGTATCAACCTGTGACGAGTGTTTCACAGTAGATTGGTACAAGGTCACCCATAAAAGTTATAGATCCAACTCCATTATCGATCTGCTCTTTAGACTGGTGATTCAACAAAAAATACGCTGTCCATCAATTCTTTCTGGTTGGGGGATTGGGATTACAATCATCTGGTAATGAGTTCCATTTCTGGTAGCAAGTTGTGTTTTTCAGCAAGTCACTTTATTCCATATTGCTCCAGTCCACTCAGCTGGCAAAAATCAATTGTACTTCTATTTTAAAGGGGCCAGGCGTGCCATACACTGTGTTATGCTGAGTCTCTGTGAAAATTGCATTAATGAGTCACCATGAGAATGCTCAGCCCTTTGCATATTAATTTCATGAGCAGGTGGTTTTATTTTTCAAACAATTGGAACACTCATTGTCAGAACCAATTTAATACAAACACACATTTATACACAAAAGACTCATTCATCTTGTCAAACTAAATAGATATATTTATTAGTAGGTATGTAATATATTTGAATAATTTGTGCCTGTTTTTAAATTGATTCAATATACAACATACTGAAAATCAAATCAGTATGGAAAATCAGTTGTATAAATGATGTTAATGATGTATATATACATATGTATGTGTGTCTTCATTCAAGTGGAGAATGTACTTTTAATGGAGGGGTTCTTAAAGGTCTTATGCATACTTGAGTTTTGAAGATCTTAATTTTCAAGTGTTGTTTAAAGAATACTGAGAAAAAAAGAAGAAAGAGTTACAAATTGTCATTTTCTTTTTTTGTTAAACTGTGATGGAGTTAATAAGTATCTTAGACTGTTAAATGGTAAAGAATTTCCTGATATTAAAATGTTATGTCAGAATGACAGATTAGTTTGTTGATATGTATCAAAAGCTATAGCACCAAGATATTTTGTCTGTTAAGGGAGATTGATGTATTTGAATCATCAATCATACACTTGCCATATTTGTTAGCAGGGAAAACTAGGACATCTGCTTTCATCCTATGTGGTTTGAGGTAGCAATTATTGTCCTTTTGTTGATAATGATTATGGTTGTTGTTTAACACTTGGTCAATACTGTTCTAGGAGATCTATGATCACAAGTAATCCAGCTTTGACCATTTTCCCTATGTTTTGGAATACATTGTTCATTGTGTTTTGATGATAATAGAGTGTGATTTAATAGAATTTGGTTGCTATATCTAGCAAATCAAACAACTGTATAGAAACTCCCTCATTATGATGATATTGGTCATAATGTCTAGTGGAAGTATTATAGTTGCTTATATTTTCAAGAGATGTGTTATTCATTCATAAAACCTGTGGCTTTTACTTATTCATTCAGTTGATTACCTGCATGCTATGGATTTTCTTGATCACAGCTGACCCAGGGCCACAACAACAACAACATTGATAAAAACCTTAAGTTTTAACCCACACAGTGAAAAACTAAGAAAGGTCTTAGGGTTTCAATTCATTTATATTAAAAAGCATTACTGTAATCAGTACAGCCCATTTTGGGTTGTTCTCTTTCAGAAATGATGGATGTGTCATGAGCAGTTATCTATCCAAGGGCCCTGAACTCCTATTGTAGCTGTAGGGCACTTTAATGGCATATAGTGTGTCTTGAGCATTTAAACTTGGCAATGACCATTCCTCCAGATAAAAGAGGTACTGTGACAAACTGGGAAAAGGGGTGGGGAAATCGACCCCAATACTGGACTCATACTTTATTTACGAGCCCTGAAGGATGAAGGTAAAGTAGGCCTTGGTGAGATTTGAACACAAAGCATTGAAAGCCAGAGAGAATATTGTAAAGCATTCTACCTGACATTATAATGTATTGTCAGTATCGGTAGAGAGTCGGACGCCATGCTTTGACACATAGAGTTACGACCCTTGCCATTCTGAGTTCAAATCCTGCCAAGGTTAACTTTGCCTTTCATCCTTACGGGGGTCGATAAAATAAAGTACCAGTAATACACTGGGTAATTGCTGGCCTTGTGCCAAAAGTAGAAACAATTATAATGTATCAGTAGAGCATCAGATATTGTTTAGCGACATGGAGTTGTGGCCCTTTACGTCCTGAGTCAAATCCCACCAATGTTAGCTTTTCCTTTCATCCTTATGGGGTTGATAAAATAAAGTACCAGTAATGCACTGGGATTAATTTAATCGACTTTCCAAAATTGTTCGCCTTGTGTCTTAATCAGAAACCATTCTAATGACTCTTCCAATTGTCAGAGTGGCAGAAAATGTTTCTCAGTTTGATGGTATAATAAATGAGCATAGCAGAATAGGCTGCAATACAATAACTGTATTTCAAAAATCGCCATAAAGTGCTGTAAAGGTATTTTAAAAAAAACAGCTTATTTCAATTGAGATATGTCTCTGGTATGATACCTACACTAACACCTTCAAGCTGAGAAAGTCTGTATGTGATCACCTGACTTGCTAAAAATAGCAGCTAAATCTCTCTCAAGTCAAGCCGTAGGGAAAGAACATATTGGATAATGATGAGGTGGTCATGGCTGATCATAGGTCTGCTTTATCAGACTTGATCTGGGGCTAAACAGCCGCACCAAAAAAAGCAACAACTGGACAGTCGAGAAAACAGAATATATCCAGATTGTCATGTTGTACCTCATATGCTTCATCTCTGTATAGTAGAATGTGGAGTGGTAACCCACAGTAAGGTGGAGCATTGGTGTTTCCAGAGCAACAGATCTGTGTACCATGTCTGTTTTGTTTGACTGACTGCCTGCTTTGCCATAGATTTGTTGGATCAGAGCTGAACTGTGGCTGTACAACAACATGGCCATCACCACAATGACAGCAAAGGATCCTCAGTGTGTTCACTCAATCTGCTAGAAGTAGAAGCTAAATCTTATTCAAATTACATCCTACATTCTTAAAAAGCAAAGTATACTTTTAACAATTCTAGGTTCAGTGTCTACAAAAAGATAGAACAAAAACACAAATGGAATTTCATTGCTCAGTGAAATCTGTCTTCTGGTTAAATGACAATGACAACAACAACATCAATATCTTTGCATGCCAACATTAAAGTAAGGAGGATTGCAATATAGTTTTGAAATGACCTAACATTCCAGCAGAGCATACAGATTTTAACATCTTGGTTAGATGTTGCAGCTTTAGAAGTGTTTATCTTTATATATCAGACATTCAAATGATGTTATCATCTGTGATTGACATCCTGTGACTTCTTACATAGATTATATATTGGCTAGGTGGATGTCAGCTTTACAATTTTCTTCTTTGTTTTATATATGTGTGTATGTGTGTGTGTGTCTATATATATATGTGTGTGTATATATATATATATATGTGTGTATCTATATATATATATATATGTGTGTGTATCTATATATATATATGTGTATGTGTGTGTGTGTATCTATGTGTGTGTGTGTATATATATATATATATGTGTGTATCTATATATATGTGTATGTGTGTGTGTGTATCTATGTGTGTGTGTGTATATATATATATATATATATCGTCAACATCATCATTTAACGTCCATTTTTCCATGCTAGCATGGATGTATATGAATATGTGTGTGTGTATGCATACATATATATATATATATATATATGTACATCCATCTATATATATGTGTGTGTGTGTGCATTTAGACAGTTTGATAGATATACAGGGAAACACAAAGAGAGACAAACAGACACACAGATATCATTAACATCATCATTTTATATTCGACTTGTCACAAGTTTCAATTTTTCTTTGTGCAACTTTGCACTTTATTACTACTATAACACTACATAATCTTTTTACTAACTACCTGTTTACTTACCAATGCAACAACACTTTTCTTTTATCTCTCTTCTTCTTCTCTCTCTTTTGCTTGCTGATATATGCTCGGTTACTAGTCTCCTGTTTCCAAACCTTTCCTTCACTAACTGCTTTCAAAGAGACAACATGTTTATCTGCTCGTCTCTACATTTACATTTTTGACAAAAAGTCTATGTATATTTCTTTCCTTCCTGTGTTACTGTTTACACAACTTGCCTCTACCACATCCATTTCAGTTTCCAGTCATAAGACCTTTTATTATTTGTTGACATGGGGAGTGGATTGGCAGTATCAGTAGAGGGTCGCGCGCCATGCTTTGCAGGATAGTTACGGCCCTTTACGGTCGGTGTTCAAATCCCGTTGCGGTTAACTTTGCCTTTCATCCTCACGGGGTCGATAAAATAAAGTACCAGTAATGTACTGGAGTCAATTTAATTGACTTTCTCCTCCCCTTCAAATTGTTGGCCTTGTGCTTCAAGTAGAAACAATTATTTGTTGACATGAGGGTGGTGGATTGGCTGTATCGGTAGAGCATCAGACACCCTGCTTTGCTGCAGAGACTTACGGCCCTTTACATTCTAAGTTCAATCCCGCCGAGGTTAGCTTTGCCTTTCATCCTTACATGGTCAATAAAATAAAATACCAGAAAGCACTGGGGTTGATTTAATTGACTTTCTCCTTCCTCAAAATTATTGGCCTTGTGCCTAAAGTAGAAACAATTATTTGTTTACATATATTGCTATCTTAGTTGAAAATTTTCCTGTCTCTGTTGTTGTGTTGTCTCATATGCATCTTTCCAGTGGCTTTATCAAGATGGCATACATCATGGGCTCAATATTATGCAATCCCACACTTATGCATGAAATTGCATTGTCCATTGAGTGGTTGATGAGGAAGCTAAGATGCCTTTGTTCACACATCACATATATTTTGTTTTTTTCCATGTGCAACTTTGCTATATCTATTTATCTATATATATATCTCTGTCTGTCTGATCATGTCTGATCATCCATCTGGCAGTCTGTCTGTAGTGCAACTTAAAAGTAGTGGAAGGGAGCTGCATGCATCAAAGACCAAAGATAACATTGCAAAATTGGCAACTGGTGAACAAATTGTGGTCATCAGCCATTGAAATGGAGGTAAATCGTCATCATCACCGTTTTTTGTCCATTTTCCACACTAGCATGGGTTAGAAGAGTTGTTCTGTTGTGGGCAATGCTACGCCAGGTGACCATGTCTTGCTCATACAAAACTGATTTTGGCTTAGTACAAAGTTTTAAAAAACTTATGATGGTACTGCTAGTCCCTTCAAGGTCACAGCACTGAACAAGGCAGCCAAACAGTGTCCTAGAATGTTTTATCAAGACAAAAACAAAAGAGAACTTACATGAAATTACATGTTCAATGTATGACATTGAAGTTGAATATGTGATGAAGAAGGACAGTTAGACCGATGGAGACAAAATCAAATATAGTAAATGATGTACAAACAGGAAAATGGGAGCTAGTAGCCATAACTAGAGGGTGTGAAAAACAACTATATAAAACTATGTGACAATAGTTATGTGATGGGAGGAAGATGATTGCAGTAAAATATTGTAACTTAATAACGGAAGAGGAGGGAAACTGTGGAGTTTTTTCACCTGTTTTCACATGCCACTTTTGCTATAAATATGTATATATATATTTTGGAAAACCAACATTCACCCTTGCATGCCAGTCTCCCCTCTCCATGCCACTGATGTTGTCATATGGTGCCGATATAGCTTTGCACCAGTGACATCACAATTCATTTCTGAGTGAACTGGAGCAATGTGAAATAAAGAACACAACACACAGCCCAGTCCAGGATTCAAACTCACAATCTTATGATTGTGAACACTAAGCCTTCACACATATATCTATATATATGGCAGGCTTAAATAGTTTTCATCTGTCAAATTCCACTCACAAGGCATTGGTCAACCCGAGACTATAGTAGGTGCTGGCCTAGGGTGCTGCACAACAGGACTGAAACTAGAACCATGGTAACAAAATCAAACCTCAGAATTCTTTTTGTCATATCTGATGAAATCATCATCATTATCATTATCATAATAGATGAAAAGCAAAGTTTATCTTGATAGTGTTTGATCTCCAAGAACAGAAAGATGGAACAAATGCTATAAACCATTCTATACTATAGTCTCATAACTCTGCTTGTTTGCTGCCTATTTTTTACTTTCACATAGAAATTAATTAGCCAAATTAATCTGTATTATCATTAACTCTTTCATCAGTATTGGTATATATTTAATTCCATACTATAATCAGCTTTATACGTTGTGATCAGACATGTGTGAAAATAACTGAAACACTTATGTTATTATTCTCTTTTATTTTTGATTTGATTATTTTTTACAGAATACTTTAAAATTTTTGAATTTTAAGGATCTATTTCACACCTTCCCCCCTTTTCTATTCATGCAGAAAAGCTCACAAACACTCTCACACATATATGTACATTACATCCATCACACATTAGTCATTTGTGTTTATATCCATACAAACATACATACGTTCTCTCTGCCCATGAATACACAGGTATGTATGTGTATATACACAAAGTTTATTAAATAGAGGGGGAGACACACACATGTATCTATACATACAAAAGCACATCAACACATAAATGTATGTATACTGGTATCATCATCATCATCACTGTTTTCTGTCCATTTTTCCATTCTACACACACACACACACATGCATACATTATATATATATATATATATATATAATGTATGCATGTGTGTGTGTGTGTGTTGGATTGGCAGTATCGGTAGAGGGTCGGACGTCATGCTTTGACGCATAGAGTTACGGCCCTTGCTATTCTGAGTTCAAATCCCGCCAAAGTTAACTTTGCCTTTCATCCTTACGGGGTCGATAAAATAAAGTACCAGTAATACACTGGTAATTGCTGGCCTTGTGCCTAACGTAGAAACAATTATATATATATATATATATATATATATATAGAGAGAGAGAGAGAGAGAGAGAGAAAATTCTGACCGTGGCATCAACCACTTTCGGCTTATATATACATACATTCATACGTACACATACATACACAAATGTATATATACATACACACACATGCAGGCACACATATATGCACACATACATGCACACACACATACACACACACACACATACACACACACACACACATACACACACATACATATACACATATGTACGTACGTATGTATATAGCCTCTCCTTGATATTTTACACTGTTATACTAAAATAGAAATATCCCCAAGTGAAAGATCGTAACATTTTATTTTTATGTATTTGTTATCAACATTATTATTTGTATTATTATTATTTTCATTATTTTTATTTTTATGTATTTATCTCATTTTATATTTTTCAATATGCTAATTAATTGAAAAAAAAAAAGGAATATTTGTCTAATGGAGTAAATTTTGTTGTATGTTTCTAAAATATCAGCTAAAGTCTTGACAATTAATATAAAACTGTTGATTGTTCTTCAAAATACAAAAACAAAACAAAAAAGCTTTGTATCTGATATGTGTGCATCACTCATTATGCTAATAGCTCTGCTAAACTTCACTTATTTTGATGAGATGTTAATTAGTCCAATTAAACTATGACATTATTATCCTGCGGAGGTTAACTTTGCCTTTCATTCTTACGGGGTCGATGAAATAAAGTACCAGTAATGCACTGGGATAATTCCTGGCCTTGTGCCAAAAGTAGAAACAATTATTACATAGAATTTTTATTGAGGTTTGGGGGGGGGGGGGGTTTAATGCATATTTCTTGGGTTTTTCATCACGTGCTGCTCTTTCATTCAACATCTACCTGAAAATTAAAATTAAGTAATAACGATATGGTTTTGTTTGTTTTTTAAATTCACATGGTTGATTGGTTAACAAGAAGGCATCCAACCATAAAAATAAATGTTTGAACAAAGGGAAAGTAAATAAAATTCAAAACTTCAGTTTGGTAGAGTTATTAAAATGGATTAAATGCTTGCTCTATTTGTTCTGGCTCTGCACACTCTATGCTCAAATCCATTCAAAGTCTACTTTGCCTTTCATCCTTTTATCATCATCATCATCACCATCATCATCATTCTATGTTAACCTGGTTTAGACAGGTTGTCCTGTTCAGTGGCTAGACAGGTCAGATATCTCACATACATTCTTTTCTGGCATGGTTTCTATGGATGGATGTCCTTCTCACTGCCAACCAGTTTATGTTATGTACTGGATGTGTTTTATGATGGCATCAGAACTACCAGCTGACAGGGTGGACTGTGTGCATTTTATCCTGACAGCAACGCTACCCCTTTATTAAGCACTTGAGTGCTTGTGTCATTCTCATCCAAGCCAGGAAGGCAGTGATGTGAGGGAGAGCCAAGGATGAGGGGAAGAAGCTATATATTGTTTGCCAAGGAGGAGGGGAAAAAAGCTACATATTGTTTGTCAAGGGAAGAGGAGTGATTGTCCAGGGCAGGGCATTAGTGAAATTGATTGTTAATGCATTGGACAGGTACCTTGCATTATCTCTTTTGGTTCTTTGCATTTTGAGTTCCCCTGTGTTAACACTGGTCCCACACTATATTGACCCATACAATATGAATGGTATGGAGAAAGAGGACATGCATGTATGGGTGACTGCTGGTCTTACACAAAACCCTTGTCCAGGCCTGCATCTTGAACTTTACCAGTTGCAGAACCATAGTCTCACAAGATATATGGAGGTACTGAATGTTTCAAGGATGATAAAATAGATATATACCATTTTGTGATTTAGAAGTCAACAAGGAAACTGTATTTTGTTGTTCAACCTGTTAGAAATAGCAGCCAAATCTTCGTCAAATTACACCTTTCCATCTTAAAAAGGGAAGAACACATTAGATACTGAGATACTAAAAGCACCATCTGAAAAATAACAAAGATGTGAGTGTCTTTGATTTAATCAAATGTGTGTTCAATCAGGCTTTACTTGAAACTAAAACAACAACAGTAAAACATGATTTGGGGCACTTAATGATTCTTTTAATAAATTAATTCATTCTTGTACATTACCTCCTGCTACTTCCTTTTACTCATACCTTCTTCTTCTTCCATCTTTGTTCCGCCAACTACATATTTTCATTCCCATAATTTCTTCTCCCTACTCATCAACATCCTTGCCTCCTCCTCTTCTGTGTTTGAGAGAGTTCTTTCATAGAATTTCCAAACCCCTTTAACCCGTTAGCATTTAAACCTGCTGTACCTGGCCAGACATCTCTCACCTCTTTCTGTTCAAATTGGCTGTAACTGGCCACTCATACTGATGTTAAGGCATTGTTCTCAAAATAAATAATATCAAAATCTCATAGATTCGATGTGAGATCTTTACCGTGAAAATATAAATAGTTGATATAGAATAATGTAAATAATTAAGGGTTAAACAATTTGTCTAATCCAAACCATTTATTAGACACACCATAATTACAAAAATGTTTGCCCTTTCCTAAAACACATTTATGTAGCCACAGGTTGTACCTAATTCAATAGGCCTATAATCACAAAGCATTCCACCCGTGATTATCTTCTCTATATTCAGGGGATTAACTACAGCCATCATTGTCATTTCAGTTCCGAGGCAACATTTGGATGCAGAATGAAAAATGCTAGAACAGATGCTGTGAGTTCTCATTTGACAGTAACAATTCTAACATTCCACCAATATAAACTGGTACTTTATTTTATTGATCCCTGATGTATGAACAGCAAAGCTAATCTCAGAGGGATTTGAACTTAGAGTACAGAGCACCAAAATGAATACCACAATATAGTCTATCAGATCCTTAAATCACTCTCTCAGTTTGCCTAGCTAGAACTACATTCTATAATGTGTTTTGTATTGTTTTCTATAATGATACTACACTTTCATCTCAGCCAAGAGGCCGAGACATTTTTTTCTACAATGTCATGATAGGATTTCAGAAAGATTTATTTGCTATATCTAGCAGTTTGAGTGACCATATAAAAGCTTCCTTGTTGACATGCACAAAACTGTAATTAGTTCAGTAGTTGAAATCTGAATGGATAGTGAAGTAGATACATAACTGTTGCTTATTATTTGATATGAAAATATAGAAATGATTGATATATTGACGTATCTATATTTACATATTAAATCTTGTCTTAGAATGAAAACCATTCATTGTACTAGCTTTGAGATAATTCAAAAGTTCATATGTAAATAACAAAATTTTCAGAGAGAAGCTGGAAAAAGGAAGAAAAAAATAAACGATTTTATTTATGCATTGCTCTAATTTTTTAATGGTCTATGTGTGCAAAATTTTATGATGCACTTTTTCTTCTGCTGACAGAAAAAAATGTTTGCCCGAAATTGTTGAGTGCATATACGCCAGAAAATATTAAGGAAATTTCGGCCTGTATGTTATAGCTAGCTATATTACAAAAAAAATTATATCTGGATTTAAAAAAAAAAAGAAATAAGTTATGATTGAATAATATGAAGTACTATTTTGTTTTAAAGAAGAATGGAGCATACAGCATGTATCTTTTTTCAAACAAATATATTCAATAATTCTCATGCACAATTTAATTTCCTTTATGCACTAGTTGCATAAAACATGATTAGATAGATATGCTGCATAACATGAAATGTGCATTGCACTGATGCTGACATGGGAAAACTGAAGTAGAAATGTTAAAAAAATAGAAACTATAGAGGGAGAAGTATATCCAAATGATTTTGAGTTATGGATCTATGTTTGGTTGTCAGAATTCTGATTGGCTGTATGAGCTTACTGTAGCTGGTAGTGGATTTTGTTGTTGTTATTGTTGCTGCTGCTGTCGTATTAGCACCAGGTGATCCCTGATTTGAACAGACCTATAAATCAAAACGTTCCAACTAGATGATGCCTAATTTTAATCATAGTGAGTAAATCTAGAAGCAAATTATTCAATATACCCTTCATGATTAAGAAGGTCATGTGTTATTTGAGGGATATTTGATTCCTATTTTTAGCTGGTAGAGTGACAATGTAGAAATTCCCTCATATCTTGCAATAGGCATCATGATGAAGAGCATGACTAGCTAAATCAACAATGATTAAATACTTGACAACCAATTAAGAAAGCAGTCTCTGTTGCTATGATGAGATATTGTAAGACAATCCTATACAATTGCTAGTATGTTTCTGAGTGGTATAATTCCACACTTGTATATAATTCCACAGTGATATAAGTCTACAGTTGCATAATTCCAATCCACAGTGGTATAACTCCACAATGCTATACAATTCCACAGTGATATAATTTGCCATTTTTAGCAGCAACTGTAGGATTGTAAAACTAATTGTAGAATATGTGGAATAGATTAATTTTCTTTCTCAAAGTGAGATCTGGTCTCTTTTTATGAATATGTGTGTATGTGATAGGAAAAATAATAACTATGATAAAACATCTACATAATTACAACTATAACTTACAAAACTAAATGGATAATGTGAAGGTCTACCATCTGATAGATTATGAAATCAATTCTACTGAAAGGATTTTAGAAGTAGTAATTATGTCAGGGCCCTAATTTCATCAAGGAAATGACCATGCTCAATATGCAAAGTAGGAGCTAGTAGAAACTCCATAAAGTGTACAAATTAAAAACTATGGGTGCACAAGCAATGTTACAGGGTAACAAAGAATGTAAGCTGTTTATGTACAGATGCACAGGAACAGTAAACAGAAAATCTTCACATAAATTAGACTTGATTAAATACTCTAATGACTCCTTGGAAATGGTTGACAACTTCTGCTATCTATGTGATTTAATTATCAGTGGGGTGGATGTTCTGGAGATATAGTATCTAGAATGAGAATCTGGAGAAAGTTCAGGGAGCTACTACTTCTGCAGGCTACAAAGGGTTTCTCCTTTAGAACAAAAGACAGGTTGTAGGATGCCTATGTGAAAACTGCAATTCTGCATGGAAGTGAGATGTCCTTGACTGCAGAAAATCTGCAAATATTGGAAAGAAAGGAGGAAAGCTTGTTGCGTTAATATAACTGAGGGATGAAGCATAAATGAACTAAGAGAAAAGTTGAGCTTAAGAGGGATTAGGTGCAATACACAAGAGAGAGGAATGTGATGGTTTGAACATGTGATGCTTATAAAGTATGATAGCTGCATATAAAAGCATAGGCTGCTCAAAGCTGACGGAAACCGTGGAATAGGTAGGCTTAGAAAAACTTTGGATGATGCAGTCAAGGCTGATCTCACAAAGCTGAAAGTCTTGAAAGAGATGGCAAAAGACTTATTCAACTGGTGATATGCTGTACGGCAGAACACCGACCCCACCTCCTCTAATCCGAATGGAATGAAGCAAAACTAGTCTCTTCCCCTCCACATAGTTTTCTCCTCCCGTTCACATCCCCAATTCCTCCTCACTCTGCCAACCCATACAAACATTGAAAGACTGATGAACCTTTGGCAAGGCACAGTGGCACACCACCCACTCACCACCTGCCTATGTCGCCACCCTCTCTGTGTTACATCCCACTTCTTTCCTCTCACACCATGCCATTAAGTTGTTTCCACTAGGAAATGTACCCAGCCATAGAGGCCTAGAAATATAATGTATAACTAATACACAGTCATCTGCTCTACCTAGTCTGAGAATATGATAAATCTGTCTAATCAATGAAAGTGTAGATAATAAATGTTAAATGATATATATATATAGATCATCGTCCTCATCATTTTATGTCCGCTTTTCCCTGCTTGCAAGGGTGGGATGGGTCCTATTCAGCACAGCATCTCGCCACTTGTCACGGTCCTTCGTCACCTCCTCTAGGTTGACCTAGAGAAGGCCTCACTCCTCAACAGATCTCTCACAGAACTGGTGCCATGATAAAAAGCAATGCAACCAATCCATCCTGTAAGGTGTTCATTCTGGTTACATGAAAATAAGCAGCCAATCTACCCTGTAAAGGGGTTGACATTAGGAAGGGCATCTAGCTGTAGAAAACCAACCTGAAAATAGATCATACAAGCAAGACATGATCACCTGACCTGTCTTGCCACATAAAATAATAGTTCATCTAACATATGCAGGCATGGGAAATAGACATTAAATGCTGGTGATGATGTATATCAAAATGTGTGTATCCATATATCTATGTGTTTCTGAACATAGATTAGTATGAGGCATGGTTGCATCTATGTATGTAAGTATATTTCTTTCTCTCTATATATGATTGTGGGTAATTGAGTGAGTATATGTGTATGCATATGGCTGATATATATTGAAGAAAGGTGTAAACATTCATAAGAAAACTGTTTTAAAATTTCTGCTTGTATATGTGTGTGTATAAGTGTGTGTTAACCCTTTACTCTTTACATTTCTGTATATATACTAGTGTATTTTCACGGTAAAGGCTTTACCTCACATGATTATCTCACATAATGTTGAATCTATGAGATTTTGTTATTATTTATTTTGAGAACAATATCTTAACATAAGTATGAGTGACCAGTTACGGCCGGTTTGAACAAAAGCAGATTAAAGAATTCTGACTATATATGACTGGTTAAAAATACTAAAGGGTTAAACAAACTTCTTAACCACACACCTGCTTATAAATAATAATGTCATTCTTTTTATGATTGTTTCATGGTTTTGTCAAAGAAGAATGGGTGGCTCTCATGGTTTTGTCAAAGAAGTAGGGGTGGCTCTCATGGTTTTGTCAAAGAAGAATGGGTGGCTCTCATGGTTTTGTCAAAGAAGAATGGGTGGTTCTCATGGTTTTGTCAAAGAAGAATGGGTAGCTCTCATGGTTTTGTCAAAGAAGTAGGGGTGGCTCTCATGGTTTTGTCAAAGAAGAATGGGTGGCTCTCGTGGTTTTGTCAAAGAAGAATGGGTAGCTCTCATGGTTTTGTCAAAGAAGAATGGGTGGCTCTCATGGTTTTGTCAAAGAAGAATGGGTGGCTCTCATGGTTTTGTCAAAGAAGTAGGGGTGGCTCTCATGGTTTTGTCAAAGAAGAATGGGTGGCTCTCGTGGTTTTGTCAAAGAAGAATGGGTAGCTCTCATGGTTTTGTCAAAGAAGAATGGGTGGCTCTCATGGTTTTGTCAAAGAAGAATGGGTGGCTCTCATGGTTTTGTCAAAGAAGTAGGGGTGGCTCTCATGGTTTTGTCAAAGAAGAATGGGTAGCTCTCATGGTTTTGTCAAAGAAGTAGGGGTGGCTCTCATGGTTTTGTCAAAGAAGAATGGGTGGCTCTCATGGTTTTGTCAAAGAAGAATGGGTAGCTCTCATGGTTTTGTCAAAGAAGTAGGGGTGGCTCTCATGGTTTTGTCAAAGAAGTAGGGGTGGCTCTCATGGTTTTGTCAAAGAAGAATGGGTGGCTCTCATGGTTTTGTCAAAGAAGAATGGGTGGCTCTCATGGTTTTGTCAAAGAAGAATGGGTGGCTCTCATGGTTTTGTCAAAGAAGAATGGGTGGCTCTCATGGTTTTGTCAAAGAAGTAGGGGTGGCTCTCATGGTTTTGTCAAAGAAGAATGGGTGGCTCTCATGGTTTTGTCAAAGAAGAATGGGTGGCTCTCATGGTTTTGTCAAAGAAGTAGGGGTGGCTCTCATGGTTTTGTCAAAGAAGAATGGGTGGCTCTCATGGTTTTGTCAAAGAAGAATGGGTGGCTCTCATGGTTTTGTCAAAGAAGAATGGGAAGCTCTCATGGTTTTGTCAAAGAAGTAGGGGTGGCTCTCATGGTTTTGTCAAAGAAGTAGGGGTGGCTCTCATGGTTTTGTCAAAGAAGAATGGGTAGCTCTCATGGTTTTGTCAAAGAAGAATGGGAAGCTCTCATGGTTTTGTCAAAGAAGTAGGGGTGGCTCTCATGGTTTTGTCAAAGAAGAATGGGTGGCTCTCATGTTTTTTTTTGTCAAAGAAGAATGGGTGGCTCTCATGGTTTTGTCAAAGAAGAATGGGTGGCTCTCATGGTTTTGTCAAAGAAGTAGGGGTGGCTCTCATGGTTTTGTCAAAGAAGAATGGGTGGCTCTCATGGTTTTGTCAAAGAAGAATGGGTAGCTCTCATGGTTTTGTCAAAGAAGAATGGGTAGCTCTCATGGTTTTGTCAAAGAAGAATGGGTGGCTCTCATGGTTTTGTCAAAGAAGTAGGGGTGGCTCTCATGGTTTTGTCAAAGAAGAATGGGTGGCTCTCATGGTTTTGTCAAAGAAGTAGGGGTGGCTCTCATGGTTTTGTCAAAGAAGAATGGGTGGCTCTCATGGTTTTGTCAAAGAAGAATGGGTGGCTCTCATGGTTTTGTCAAAGAAGAATGGGTGGCTCTCATGGTTTTGTCAAAGAAGAATGTGTGGCTCTCATGGTTTTGTCAAAGAAGAATGGGTAGCTCTCATGGTTTTGTCAAAGAAGAATGGGTGGCTCTCATGGTTTTGTCAAAGAAGTAGGGGTGGCTCTCATGGTTTTGTCAAAGAAGAATGGGTGGCTCTCAAGGTTTTGTCAAAGAAGTAGGGGTGGCTCTCATGGTTTTGTCAAAGAAGAATGGGTGGCTCTCATGGTTTTGTCAAAGAAGAATGGGTGGCTCTCATGGTTTTGTCAAAGAAGAATGGGTGGCTCTCATGGTTTTGTCAAAGAAGTAGGGGTGGCTCTCATGGTTGTGTCAAAGAAGTAGGGGTGGCTCTCATGGTTTTGTCAAAGAAGTAGGGGTGGTTCCAAAGTTGGGGGGGAGGAAATATAAAGTTATCATCAGTCAAGAGGTCTGACAGAAATATCTGCTACAAAGTTGTTATAGGTGACACCTGCATAAATTTAGCTGACCTCTTATGGGGTTGCATTCTATAGGAGTGTTTTGATAGATCTAAGTACTATCATGTCACTATTTTTCTTATGACAGGATCTGGGATTTGAATTCAGAATATATAGAGCTGGAACAAATATCAAAATTCTACCAATTCATCACTCTAAATTTTTGGTAGAGTCTACTTTAATGTAAAATGAAGTGTTTTCAACCTTTCAGGGTTGATAAATTAAAAAAATTATCGAGCCTGAAAGGTTGAAAATACTTCATTTTACAATAAAGCAGACTCTACCAAAAGCACCTATGGGTCATGGACTGATATTCACCCAATCAATAGTTAATGGTTCAGACATAAGGCCAACAATTTGGGGAAGAGAGAAAGGTGACTAAATCGACCCCAGTGAATTACTGGTACTTTATTTGAACAACCTTATAAGAATGAAAGGCAAAGCTAACCTCTGCAGGATTTGAACTCAGAACGAAAATAACTATATACTGCAAAGCACATTGTCCAACACTCTACCAATACTGTCAATTCACTCAAACAATACTATTTGTATGCAGCTCTCCTCATAAATGCATGACTACCTTGCAATCTCATTATGTTTCATTCAACTGTTAAATCTGAGGTTATAAGACAATGTAAGAAATCAGGATGTTGATGATATTATAAAAAGAAATGTTACAGTTAGATATTGAAAAGATGAGTTTTATCTTCACACCCACCTACTCATTGTTGTTTCAACAGTTATAAGTCATCAACTAAAATGTCCTTCGGTTTTTGACATTTACTCAATGCACATGTAAATGCATGCACATTTATATACATTCATTAATGCATATGTATATTTACACACACACACACATATATATATCAATAAACATATATATTGACACACACAGTCACACACATATGTATCAATAAACTTATATATTGATGCATACACATATACCTTTGCACATTCTCATGCACAACTTCACAAACACACTTTTGGATATTCCACACATAACCCCACAAACACTCTCATTTATATGGACATACTCACAGTCACAAACACACACACACATTTACACATGCAATGTCATTGACATTTACACTTTACACATGTTCTGAGACAGACAGAGATACTTGTGCATAAACATGTATGTATGTATGTGTGTCTGTGTCTGTATGAGCAAACACATATACACAACAAAAAACACATTCACCCATACATTTGTATAGTTAAATTCACACATAAATAGACATCTTTACACACCTATCTAATCACTCTTACACATAGCTACACAGACAGATAAATGCAAGAACTGTCAAACCAAAAAAAGTAGATAAATAAATCTTAAAAGTACACTAAACTAGTTATATTGGCATAGCTTTGTGGTTAAGACATTTGTTTGGTAACCAGATGGTCTGGGTTTGATCCTATTGCATAACACCTTGGGTTTACCAATGCCCATGTGAGTAGAATTTAGTCTAAAGAAACTGTTATATGTGTGTGTATCTTACTCTCTCTCTCTCTCTCTTTCTCTTTCTTTCATTCACTCTCTTACCTTCTCTCCCACTCTCCATTTTTTATTTACTCTCTCACTAACAGCTAGGGCAGGATAGGATGGGGTAGATAAGATATGTTGTGGAAATGTGACAATAAATAATTGGAAGGAAGAGTGACAAGTTTGGGGTTCAAATTGGGATGTGGAAGGGGGAGAAGGAATGAGAAATATATTATGGGTGTAAGACAAGTGTAGTGGAGTTTGCCAGGGTTAGAAGAGGATGGAGTTTAAGATAAGGGAGCAGTGATCCAAGCTATAATAATTTCTAAAGAGTAATAAATATCAGTGGGGTGAACGTTTCATACATTTGTCATGAGTTTCAGCTTTCTAAAGTCAATCTTAACTAGTTCATAGCATGTCTTCTAGGTCTACCTCTTCTGCACATTCCATTCATTAAGGTTTCTCTGCACTACTTCCATTGCATATAAATGTGTGTGTGTATATGTACACACACACACACACACACACACACACACACACACACATATATATTAGAAAAAAGGAAAAGAAAATGCTAACAAATTTTTCCCAGTTGAAAATAGTTTAATTAGGAATAAGTATAAATTACTAATAAGTATTGGTTAGTATTCAGTTTTAGTTTAAGATTTTACCTGTTGCGCATTTCTAATGCTTTTCAAAAATAATTTTGAGATAGAGCGCTCGTGATTTTTGCTCTAATCAATATATATATATACACACATACATATATATATATATATACACACATACATATATATATATACATATATATATATATATACACACATACATATATATATATACATATATATATATATATACACACATACATATATATATATACATATATATATACACACATACATATCATCATCATCATCATCGTTTAACGTCCATATATATATATACATATATCTATATATATAAAATTGATGTTGTCTGTGTGTGTGTCCTCATTTTTGCAAAGTCTATACAAATCCACATTTCTACTCCGATTGACTTCAAACTTCATCATCATCATCATCGTCATCGTTTAACGTCCATCTTCCACGTTAGCATGGGTTTGGACAGGAGTTTTCCCACTTGAGGCAAGATTGGTTGTCTTGCTCATATAGGAACGTCTGGCGGGTTTTCTACAACTGGATGCCCTTCTTAACACCAACCACGTTTACAGTGTGGACTGGGAGGTTTTTACTGTGTTACCTACACGGCTACATTACAGCGTGGATTGTGTTTTTTTTTGTCGTGACACCTACACAACCTCATTTATTTCGGACTGGATGTTGTGGTACCAACATAACTTTACATCGAAAGGGGTGGTGTGGATGGGGTGGGGGTAGTGGGACGGGGTGGGGGTAGTGGGACGGGGTGTATTTTGTTAAGAGGTGCCTACTGACTGTAGGTTTCACTTTATACTTAGGCAAGGCGGGTCTTCTGTATTACTACGTAGCGCCAAAGATCTCGGTCCAGTGACATTGTTTTGGAGAGGTGTAAGTGTGTGAGGTCGGAATTTATCAAGTCATTCCAGGTTTTTCTGGGTCTGCCTACTCCGTGGCTACTGTCTATTTTTATCGCCCTGCACTTTTTTATACAGCTGTCGTCATTCATGCGCATCACGTGTCGATACCAACGTAGTCTTCTCTCGAGTAAACAACAACTGATCCCTCTTAATTCTAATTTCTCCCTTAGTTCATTTATGCTTTGCCGTTCACGTATATTACTATTACACATCCAACGGAGCATGCAAGCTTCGTTCCTCTCCAGTCTGCCTATATCCTCTGCACACAATGCCCAGGTCTCACTGCCATGTAACATTGCTGTTCGTATGCAGGCATCATACAACCTGCCTTTCATTTTTAGGAGAACCCTTTAGCGGCTAATAGTGGTATAAGCTCTCTGAACTTTTTCCATCGCGTTCTGACTCTAGCTACTGTACTTTCAGAGCACCCCTCCACCACTGCTGATTTTGTCACCCAGGTAACGGAAGGTGTCCACTATTTCTATAGAACTATCTGTGGAATGGAATGAGCTAGTATTCTGCTGCTACTTATTGTACCAGAGCACCGGCCACATATAAAATCTATATTCTTAGTTAGCTTACCTATGATCCCACTACATCTTTTATGCACCCATACTTTGCATTTGGGACATAAAATGGAGTTTCTGCCTACTCCTTTCCTACACACTGAGCATGGCCATTTCCCAGATGGGACCAGTGCCCTATTTTCCTTCCTACAAACTAGAACTTTAGTCTTAGCCAGGTTAATTTTAAGGCCTTTTGATTCTAGGCCATGCTTCCATGTTTGGAATTTCTTCTCTAGTTCAGCCATTGATTCAGCTATGAGCGTTAGATCATCTGCATATAGGAGTTCCCAAGGGCAGCCGGTCTTGAACTCCTCTGTTATAGCCTGAAGTGCAATAATAATTTATATACTCCTTGTGGTCTAAAGATACTAAGTGCCACTTTTATTTTTCAATTTTCTGTTGTTAAAGGGGTGTTAGGTGCCGGTTATCCATCGCCATCGAGCCCTTATAATATTTGCCTGTATGTCTGGCTGTCTGCAAAACGATATTCTGACGAACACGTCATTGCTGACGTATTATCTTCGCTACATTCACACACACACACACACATATATACATATATACTTATATATACATATATATATACACATATATAAACACATATACATTTATTCATTCATTCATTTCATTTTACGTCCGCTTTTTCCCTGCTTGCAAGGGTGGGACGGGAACTGATTTTGGCTTGATTTCTACAGCTGGATGCCCTTCCTAACACCAACCTCATTTACAGTGAGTGCTGGGTGCTTTTTTGCCGTGGCACCTGCACGACCCCAGTCCCTATCATCTCATTTCTACAGTTGAGTAAACTGGAGCAATGTGAAATAAAGTGTCTTGCTCAAGGAAACAACACATCACCCGGTCTGAGAATTGAACTCACAACCTTTCGATTGCAAGGCCAATGCTCTAACCACTAAGCCATGTGCCTCCATTATATATACATATACAAACATATACTCATATTTAGATATACACATATATAAATATACACATAAAAATATATGTATATACACACACACACATATATATATATATATATATATATATATATATATACATACATACACACATATATATATATATATGCTTACATACACACACACATATATATATATATATATATATATATATATATATATATATATATATATATATATATATATATATATATGTGTGTGTATATATATATATATATATATATATATATATATATATATATAGCCTCTCTAGTAACATTGTCTACAAATGTAAGGTTGTAACACCCACGTCCCGTAGGGCCTACATAGGGTTAACCGCCAATAGTTTCAAGCAGCGTCTTTACATGCATACCCATTCTTTTCGTTACCCTCTAAGAAGGAATATGACGTCACTTTCAGCTTATATCTGGAGTCTAAAAGACAACCACACCCAATATAAGTTACACTGGGAGATCCTAGCTAGGGCTAGATCGTATAACGGAAATAAAAGACCATGTGACCTCTGCGCCGCTGAGGCCCTGGAAATACTCTACGCTACAGACCACATCTTAAACAAAAAATCTGAGGCAATTTCGGCTTGTAAACATAAATTGCACAAAACTTTCCTGTATTACAGCCCCACGTTATACCCTAACGGATAGCACGATCTATACGTGGATATTTTACGTCTTGATGTGGGAGCTAAGTATATGTTTTGTTTATTCCTTTACGTATTTGCATAGGTAAGTATATATTACCCGTATGTTTTGTGAAGGTATGTATACCTTCTCGTACGTATATTTGACTGTTATAGCGTATAATTTTTACATATTCTGGTATTTAGGGTTTGGCTATGTGTATACGGGAGTTTTGCGTCCGCGTGAGTGTGCAGGTTCGTACGTATGGTGGGTGTGTGTATATGTGTACTTCTTGTTTTAGTTGACTTACGTCTCCGAACATTCGTGTATTTATATGTAGGTATGCGTGTGCGCTTGTTATATACGTATTTATTTACTTATATACGTTTATATAATTATTTATTTATTTGTACACAAGCATACACACACACACATATTTATATGTGCGTGGTTTTGTATACCCATGGTAAGGTTTTGCGTATGCTTGTGTATGTACGTATCTGTTTGCGTGTATGTATTTATTTGTTCCTATTACTTCTGTATTGTATTTATTTACTTTGTTCTTAACTCTGTAGCGGAGATTCATTTGGTCTCCTAGTTAGAATTTTAGTCTACGATTTCTGCTATACCATTTACGTGGTTTTGTCTTTGCGTGCTATTGTTCTCCACGCTCCACATATGACTTATTATCTTCGTTTTTTCGTTCATTGCCAGAGAACGTCTCTATGCACCACCTAAGAGAATATTAGTCTACGACCTCTTTTATACCATAAACGTGGTTTTGTCTTTGCGCGTAATTGTTTTTCACCGCTCCTATTAATGACGTATTATTCGTTTTTTCCCGTTCTTTGCCAGCGAACGTTACCACGAACCAAAGTATCGTCTTCCTGTCTTCCTCCGGTTGCAACGTTTTTTGAAATATCCAGTTCTGCGTTTACAGATTGACTTTGTTAGTTTCAGAAAATCCCGTTAAGGGTGAAAGCAACGATTCTTTGCTTAAACTTTAATCTGTTATTTTAATAAATATTTGCTCTACGGTTCTTATATATTTGATATATATTTTCCTTATCGAGCCCTCTTTGGATTTTAGTCTTCAATTTTATTATTATTACTATTTGGCTCCTTCGGTTGAGCACTCTACTGACTTATATTCATCATGCAGAAACAACATCTGAATATTTCTACAAAGAACATACCCGTACCAAGCAGGAAAACATACCTAAAACTCCTGATACAGAAAACAGACGCGTTCATTAAAAGGTTGCGTTGGCGTACCTTTTATTTCGATAATCCGCGAAAAGCAGACAACAAACAGGATAAATTTGGATTTAAAACTTATAATAACCCTCCGTGGAACCCAGCATTGCTACCCTTCGAAAATGATGTCTTGGAACTCATTCGGAATATCAAATTTCGGAATAGGAGCAATTCCTTCCAGCAAGACCTGAAGAATAGAATTCGTTCTATTAAGGATTCTAACGCCGTGCACGTCCATTCCGACAAAACTGGCAACCTATATCAAGTGGAGCGCAGTACTTACCATCAACTACCACATAATGCTGTAACTAAGGATTACCGTAAAACTAATCGGTGCGTCATCAATGAAATCAAAGATGCTGGGTTTAAAATCACATCTGATCTCAACATCCTGGACCGGACCGAACCTCTGGACCCTATCTCTCCCCACTTTACCATGAAGGTTCACAAATCCAATTTTCCGAACAACCCCTCTATTCGGCTTATTAACCCTACGAAGTCCGATTTAGGTAGACTTAGTAAAACGATTCTTGATAGAATTATACCTGAAATTAGAAGTTTGGCCCCTCTCGCACTGTGGAACAATTCTTTCGCAGTGATTGATTGGTTCAACGGCATATGTAACAAGGAATATTGCCGTTTTATCCAATTCGACATCAACAATTACTATTCCTCCATCACTTTACCACTTCTCCTTAGAGCTATCAATTTCGCTAAAACACTTACAGTGGTTAAGGATTTTGAAGTTGATGTCATCCTTAATGCCCGAAAGTCGGTGATTAATTTCGACGACTCTATTTGGATTAAAAAATCCAATAGTACCCCATTCGACGTGAGTATGGGCGCCAGTGACTCTGCGGAGGTTACTGATCTTATTGGCCTTTTCCTTCTTTTCTCTATCAAGGACGAATTCCCCAACGCGGGCGGTGGTTTGTACCGTGACGATGGTCTTTTGACCATGACTAAGTGCGGACCTCGTGCTTGCGACAGGTTCAGAAAAGAACTCACAGCCTTCTTTAAAGGCTTCAACCTCTCTATACAGGTTGAGGCCAATCTCTCGGTCGTTAATTACCTCGACGTTACCCTCAATTTATTGAATGGGTTGTATTACCCGTATAGAAAGCCGAATGATACGCTTAATTACATAAGTAAGCATTCCAACCATCCTGCCAGCATAACCAAGAACCTGGTAAGAAACGTTTCGTTGAGGCTTTCCCGTCTTTCCACCAACGAGCGCATTTTCAACGACCATTCCACTTATTACAATGAAGCTCTTGCTCGAAGTGGATTTGTCGATAAGGTAGCATATACAGAGTACGAAAATAGACCTAGAAGAAATAGATCCCGTCGCATTTGTTGGTTTAACCCACCATATAATATGGAGGTGGCCACACCATTAGTTAAGATCTTTCTTTCCCTTATTACGAAGCATTTTCCCCCTACACATAAATATAGTAAAATTTTTAATAGAAATACTATTAAAATTTCTTACTCTACGACTCCTAACCTTGCACATAACATCACAGCTTCAAATTTAGCTAAACTACCTAGCCGTAGGAACACGTGCAACCCTGTAGGTAGTACTAACTGTAATTGTAGGAATCGGGCTGATTGCCCCCTATCCGGGAAATGCCTCTCTAGTAACATTGTCTACAAATGTAAGGTTGTAACACCCACGTCCCGTAGGGCCTACATAGGGTTAACCGCCAATAGTTTCAAGCAGCGTCTTTACATGCATACCCATTCTTTTCGTTACCCTCTAAGAAGGAATATGACGTCACTTTCAGCTTATATCTGGAGTCTAAAAGACAACCACACCCAATATAAGTTACACGATTCTTTGCTTAAACTTTAATCTGTTATTTTAATAAATATATATATATATATATATACAGATGCATTGTAGGTTGCTTTAACCCGTCTTTTATTATTAAAAAAACTTCTTGCCAATAAACATTAACCCTTTGCGCATCATTCATCTAACTGTAGACCAACAAATACTAAAAAACGCAGCGTTGACAAGAACGATGGTGAATGAATGTTCGAGATAAGCAGTTTCCTCTCGAGCTATTAGTTCACGCGGGATTCTCTGCTACACCTTTTCGTAATAATACCAAACAACGTACTTCTGGTCACTTCTTATGATTTTGTAAAAGTATAGTTTTCGAAGCAGCACTGAAGTATTGACAAAAATGATATACATAACTGCTGTTTAATACCTGAGCAACGCCGGGTACCTCTGCTAGTATATATATAAAAGAAATGAAAAAAAAGGAGTATATACCGTTAAAACATTTATATAACATGTATGTATATATATATATATATATATATATATATATACACACAGACATACATATCATCATCATCATCATCGTTTAACGTCCATCTTCCACGCTTGCATGGGTTTGGACGGGATATATATATATATACATACATACATATATATATATACATATATATATATATATATATATATATATACACACATACATATATATATATATATACATATATATATATATACACACATATATATATACGTATATATATATATATATATATATATATATATATATATATATATATATATACATATGTATATATATATACACACATATATATATATATATATATCATCATCATCATCATCATCATCATCAGGTTTAGCGTCCGTGTTCCACGCTTGCATGGGTCTGGACGGGGGTTTTCCCACTTGAGACAAGAGTGGTTGTCTTGCTCGCATAGGACTGTCTGGCGGGTTTTCTACAGTTGCATGCCCTTCCTAACACCAACCACATTTACAGTGTGGGGCTGGGAGGTTTTTACCGTGTTGCCTACACGGCCACATTACAGCGTGGACTGTCTGGTGGGTTTTCTACAGCTGGATGCCCTTCCTAACACCAACCACATTTACAGTGTGGGGCTGGGAGGTTTTTACCGTGTTGCCTACACGGCCACATTTACAGCGTGGACTGTGTGTTTTTTGTCGTGACACCTACACGATCTCATTTGTTTCGGCCTGGATGATGTGGGACCAACATAACTTTACATTGAAAGGGGCGGTGTGGATGGGGTGGAGGTGGTGGGACGGGGGGGGGGGGGGGGGGGGTGTTTTGATAGAGATGCCTACTGACTGTAGTAGGTTTTTACTTTGTATTTAGGTAAGGCGGGTCTTCTCTATTACTGAGTACCGCCAAAGGTCTCGGTCCAGTGACATTGTCTTGGAGAGGTGTAAGCATGTGAGGTCAGAATTTATCAGCTCGTCCCATGTTTTTCTGGGTCTGCCTACTCCGTGGCTACCGTCTATCTTTATTGCCCTGCACTTTGTTATACAGCTGTCGTCTTTCATGCGCATCACGTGACTGTACCAACGTAGCCTTCTCTCGAGTAAACAACATCTGATCCCTCTTATTTCTAATTTTTTCCTTAGTTCGTTTATGCTTTGCCGTTCACGTATATTACTATTGCACATCCAGCGGAGCATGCAAGCTTTGTTCCTCTCTAGTCTGCGTATATCCTCTGCACACAATGCCCAGGTCTCACTGCCATGCAGCATTGCTGTTCGTATGCAGGCATCGTATAACCTGCCTTTCATTTTTAGGGAGAACCCTCTAGCGGCTAATAGTGGTATAAGCTCTCTGAACTTTTTCCATCCAGTTCTGACTCTAGCTACTGTACTTTCAGAGCACCCTCCCCCACTGCTGATTTTGTCACCCAGGTAACGGAAGCTGTCCACTATTTCTATAGAACCCTCTGCGCAGTTGAAGGAGCTAGTATTTTGTGGGCACTTGCTGCTACTTATTGCACCAGAGCACCGGCCACATGTAAAATCTATGTTCTTAGTTAGCTTACCTGTGATCCCACTACATCTTTATGCACCCATACTTTGCATTTGGGACATAAAATGGAGTTTCTACCTACGCCTTTCCTACACACTGAGCATGGCCATTTCCCAGATGGGACCGCCACCTTATTTTCTTTCCTACAAACTAGAACTTTAGTCTTAGCCAGGTTAATTTTAAGGCCTTTTGATTCTAGGCCGTGCTTCCATGTTTGGAATTTCTTTTCTAGTTCGGTCATTGATTCAGCTATGAGCGTTAGATCATCTGCGTATAGGAGTTCCCATGGGCAGCCGGTCTTGAACTCCTCTGTTATAGCCTGAAGGGCAATAATAAATAGTAGGGGGCTAAGAACAGAGCCCTGATGGACACCAACTTTTACGCTAAACTCTTCACTATATTCGTTGTTAATTCTAACCTTACTGACTGTTTCTTCATACATGGCTTGTATAGCTCTCACAAGCCATTCGTCATCACCTAGTTTTCTAAGAGACCACCAGATAATGGAACGGGGGACTCTGTCGAAGGCTTTCTCCAAGTCGACGAAAGCTAAGTATAGGGGTTTACTTTTAGCTAGGTACTTCTCCTGTAGTTGTCGTACAATGAAAAGAGTGTCTGTGGTACTTTTGCCTGACACAAACCCGAACTGCATTTCATCTAGATCAATTCTCTCTCTGATTAGTTGCGCTATTACTTTTTCCGTGACCTTCATGACCTGGTCGATTAATTTAATGCCTCTATAGTTACTCCTATCTAGGGCATCTCCTTTTCCCTTATAGCAGTTAACGATGATGCTGCTACGCCAGTCCTTCGGAACAACCCCATTCTGTACGACTTGGTTAATATATATATACGTATATATATAATATATATATATGTATATATATATATATATATATGTATATATATAATATATATATATATGTATATATATAATATATATATATGTATATATATAATATATATATATGTATATATATATATATATATACACACACACATACATATAATACATACTTATATATATATGTATTGCAACACTGTAAGATTGGACCACTCTTTCATAAAAATGGTTCATTAAATGAGGATCCCAAAGAGATAAGTGGAATACTGAATGAACATTTGCACATGCAAATTACAAAGCCAAAGGATTTCTTTGATGCCACAACACTCCATGAAGAAATGGCAACCATCAACCACATAGCCATAATGGAGGAAGATGTGATATCCACCAAAGAAGAAATTAGAACAAACTCAGCTACTGGACCTGGTGTATTCCCAGCAGTCCTCCTTAAAACATGTAAGCGTGCCTTAGCAAGACCACTAAAGACCCTCTCCAGAAGTTCTTTGGCTAGCGATAAACTACCCAGAGAGCTAAAAGAAGGCTCTATCCATAAAGGAGGAAGCAGAGCAGAGGCCAAAAATTACAGACCAGTCTCCCTGACGTCAAATATCAGTAAGGTCATGGAACGAAACATCAGAAAGAAACTAATCATATTCCTCGAGGAAAATGACTGCCTAACTAGCACGCAGAATGGCTTTCACCCAGGAAGAAGCTGCTCTATGCAGCTGTTACAACACTATGACTGGGTACTGAAGCAACTGCTGGAAAGCTCACATATGGACATGATATATCTTGACTTTGCGAAGACTTTGACAAGGTCGACCGTGGAATGATATGTCACAAACTACACAGACTCAGCATGTTGATACTATGGAGGACATTTGTCTTAAGCTAACTGGACTACTGCTCCCAACTGTTGTCACCCCATAGTATCAAACTAACCACAGAGCTTGAGGCAATCCAATGAAGCTTCACCAACTGGATTGCCACGATGAAGGATATGAGCTACTGGGAGAGGCTAAAAGAACTAAAACTCTACTCCTTGGAACGAAGACGGGAGAGATATTCAGTGATATACATATAGAAAATCCTGGAGGGACTAGCAACAATCTTTGGCATTGAGAGCTGAACCAACCCTCAAACAGGATGTCACTGTGTAGTGCCAAAGGTCCCGTTTTTTACATCTAGAATAAGGAGCAGATATTACAATAGCCTGGGGTTCAAAGGCCCTCAACTCTTCAACAAGCTGCCAAGAAAATTGAGAGATCTGCATGGTCAGGACATGGATGTTTTCAAGAAACATCTTGACACTGCTATCTAGGATCCCACATGAGCTCACAGCACAGTAGGAAGGTAACCTAAGGGTTACAAACTCCCTCTTATACCAATGGTCAGCCAACAAAGGCTGGAGATAGAATGTGTAGTAACAAGTGCAGTGCCCCAGCATGGCCTCAGCCGGATGGCTGGAACAGGTAAAAGAATAATATATATATATACATATCGTTTTGAGGAAACAACAAACAGAGGTACAAAAGTCTTTTGACAGAGCAGACTAAAAGAAGATGGGTGGGGAATTAAGTTTAGAGAGATGAAAGCATTCTAAGGAAAAAAATAAGTTGCTATTCTCTACGCCAGCGCGAGTCAGTGGGTCTGGCATAATGTGCAAAGACACTGAGGCTGCATGTGGAGTGGCCGGTGGATTGAAAATATATATATACACACACACATACACAGATATATATATATATATATGCCTCACATATCCATACCAGTGCAGTCTTCTCTTTTGCAAACTGCATGGGATCCCCCTTGAAAAATTTAATGTAGATATAACTACAGTTTTTGAATTATTAGGATCATTACTGTGAAAAGTAAGAAGAGTAAACACTTTTCACTATTACTTTTGTATACACAAAAAAAGAAATAGAAGAGATCATCTTTATGCATTTTTCAGATTATTCTCTCCAATTCTAATAACCACTCCCACGATTTTCTCTACGGGGAAAACTTTTTAGAGTATTGCTATATATGTTAAGCAGAATGTAGATTATAGCTGAAATGGTCAGGGTAACTTGCAGGATGTGCATTTGTTTGGCAACACATAAAGGTAATTTTATATGTATCTTTTCTGTATACAGAGGAAAGAGTGGAAAGTGTTTATATTTCATTCTTTTCACAGGAAGACTTTTAAGTTCAAAATTTCAGTTGAATTAAATTTATCTTAATCTTCTAATATATGCTGTGTTCTAACATAAAACACACACACACACACACACACATATAACAAACACATACAAATGTATACCTGCAATGACATGTGTATAGAATACATAGATATAAAATAGCAAGCAAAGAAATACACATTTATAAGAAGAGAACAAAGCCAATTTTAGTAATGATAGTATTAACGTAATACTGTCCATCAAACCCTGAATTTCAAAGTCTTAGCAAGTAAGTCTTCTTTCTTATGTGCAGTGAGAGGTTGGGTATAAACTGGTTTGGGTAGCTTTAGGTGTACGTCGATAAACAGAGTAACATAAATATAGATGCAGCAAATCTGTGGAAAATTACATATATATGTATATATATACACATGTTTGTATGTATATATATATATATATATATATACACATGTATGTATGTATCATCATCATCATCATCATCAACGTTTAACGTCCGTGTTCCACGCTTGCATGGGTTTGGACGGGGGTAGTCCCACTTGAAGCAAGAGTGATTGTCTTGCTCGCATAGGACTGTCTGGCAGGTTTTCTACAGTTGGATGCCCTTCCTAACACCAACCACATTTACAGTGTGGGTCTGGGAGGTTTTTACCGTGTTGCCTACACGGCCACATTACAGCGTGGACTGTGTGTTTTTTTGTCGTGACACCTACACGATCTCATTTGTTTCGGCCTGGATGGCGCGGCACCAACATAACTTTACATAGAACGGGGTGGTGTGGATGGGGTGGGGGTGGTGGTGGTGGGACGGGGTGTATTTTGTTAGAGATGCCTACTGGCTGGAGTAGGTTTTACTATATATTTAGGTAAGGCGGGTCTTCTCTGTTACTGAGTACCGCCAAAGGTCTCGGTCCAGTGACATTGTCATATATATATATATATATATATATATATACACATGTATGTATATATATATATATATATATATACACATGTATGTATATATATATATATATATATATATATATATATATATATACACATACAAAGCATGGTGTCAGACCCTCTATCGATACTGCCAATCCACTACCAATCGACTATAATAATAGCCAATTTATAAATACTAGTTGAGGAAATAAGGTAGCATACCCCAGAAGATGTGGATTAACTTCCTCACAGGTGCCTCTGTCTATATTGGGTATTTTACTAGATTTCCTCTACTGTTATTTACAGGAATCAACTCTTATGATTATTTGCATTGGGATGACTACATTCCATATATATATATGTGTGTGTGTGTGTGTGTGTGTGTGTGATTGTATAGTTATAAGCTATAGGGGTAAATATATGTAATTATATATATGCATACATACACATGTGTGTGCATGTGTGTATATATATATATATATACACACACACACATACATATACATATGTGTGCAAGTATACGTGTAAGTTTATACACATACACAGAAAGACACACTCACACAAACATGTTAAAATTACTAGTTGTCTCCAGAAATAGACATAGTAACCATATATCTAATCTCTTTGGAATTTCTATCTCCAGCTAGACTAGAGCTATATATTTTTTTTCTTCTTTTTAATATTTTTTTCTTCAATTTTTCTCTCTTTTTATAAAAAAAAAAATACATACTGACATTTTATGTGTTTTTTTATCTACACTTTCTCTATTTTCTCTGCTTATATTTTGTATATGTTTGTTGTTGTTATTATTGTTTTCTGTTTATGGCTAAGCTGAGTCTGTTCAATCAGTTCACTTTATTGACTTATATTTATTTCTTAAGGGTAAAATTAGTAATGTTCTTTTTGTTTTTCTCATTCTTCATCACTTTGACCATTTGACCCGCAAACAAATAATTGTTTGAATTGCATTCCAATACATGTAACATGAAAAAAGGGCAGTGAATTGGCAAAGTCATTAGAGCATCAGATAAAATGCTTTGCTGCATTTGTTTCAGCTCACTGCTCTCTGAGTTCAAATTCCGCTGAGGTCAACTTTGCCTTTCATTCATTCGAGGTCGATAAAAAAATTACCAGTCTAGTACTGGGGCCGAATCTTTCTCTATATCTTTATCTCACTTCCATTTCTATACTCTCTATCCTTCTCTGGAAGAAATCTGCTGCATTCAGACCTGGAGAGGGATGAGCTCCACCAGGTTTTTAAATGCTCTAGAAACACTGTATGTCATTGCGGTACCCTACAACTTCCTCAGGAGTTACAGATCCATACATACATGTAACGTGAAGTGAAGACACATAGCCTTGTACTTAAAGCATTGGCACTCAGGATCATAAAATGATGGGTTTGATTTCCAGGCCAGATGAAGCACTGTCTTTGAACAAGGAATTTCTTTTCACAGTGTCCCAGTTCAGCTGAAATAAATCAGTAGCAGCAGCAGGGGTTTTGTTCTTAAACTGAATGGTGCCCCAACTAATTGGAAGTCTTGTGCTCTCAGTCATGTTCTGCCCTTGAAACCAGGATAAGCTCTGTGTTTCATCCAGCCTGAACAAATATGGAAAGCAGATATAAAATGGTAATTCTTACTCTAGCATGTAACATGAACAAAACCTTCACTGCCTTCTTTCAAACTAACCTATCATTTCTTGATTTTAAAAAAAAATGGAACATAATCAACTGCACCTTAATACTGTTGAACATTTTGTACACTGCTCAAAAGAATTCTGCCAAATAATCATAGAATACAGTAAACATTATAAAAATAGGGGTTAAAATGCATGTGAGGATGGATAGACAAAATTATATAAAAATGATGAACGTTATACAATAGACAAATTAATTTGATAAAATATGAAATAAGTATAAAATTATTATAAAACACACAATGTTTAACCCAAGATATATAAAATTGAAAACATTTAGGATTACCCACTTACACACAGGTAGAAACTTACTAGTTAAGTTGAGTAAGAACATCCCACATTTCTGCTTGCCCACTGTGAATTATATAGTTCTCAAGGATCACTGAAATCCCCATAAGCATTTATTTGGTGAATGCATCAACAAAAATACCCACATCTGGACAGAAGTAGTTTATCTCTTTGAATACATATTTTGTTATTAGAAGTAGTGGTCTATCATCCAAGAACTCTCAATAACAATCCTTTATTTCTGAGTCTATCCACATATTGCATGGGATTGCCTTCTCTAATTCAGGAATGTTGTTAAGAAATCCATTGTTGTGGGTTCTGATAAGCGAATTGCAGGGAATCTGTTTCAAGAAATCACCACTGAAAAAGCTGTTTTTGTTTGATTTCTGTTTTTTTCTCCTTTTTTCTACTGTTGTGACAGTCTGCCAGCCTTCCTCAAGTTCTATTTCACCCTCCTTATCACCAATGGATTAGGTTATACTCTTAGGAGGAGAATTCCAGCATCTTTTTCCTCTGCAGCTGTGTGTGATGTAGATTTTTCTTTCCCAAGACTCATCATTGTCTATTTGAGTAACTGAGAAGAAAGTAGATTTTATAATCACCTTTGGAAATTGAACTGATGGTATGACTGATGGGTGCTAGAGGAAAATAGCTCCAGGAATTTGTTCATTACTTGATCTTGTTTTCAGCCTCTCGAGGCAGAAAGCCAGGTGGCTTTTGCTGCCTCTAGTGTAACAACTTGGCATTCTGCTAATCACCATTTAAAAGCACTCTTTTAACTCTGTACCCATAACGAGGCAATGTTCTGGAATGGCTTTGTGATGTTGAGAGGTCCTCAATTTATCATTAATTTGGCACTTATTACATACTGTTTAACAAATGCAACTATGACCTAAGGGTCAATGTCATTATCTATCATTTCATGTACAGTTTACTGCTTCAGCTGTACTCAGTAACAGTAAAGAACCTTTACACTCTGAGCTAAAATCCTGCTGAAGTTGACACTACTTTTTGTCTTTCTGGGTTGATAAAATAAGTAGTCAAACATTTGGTCAATTTTAATTGACTTCTGTCCTTGAATGATTCTTCCCTTCCTAAAATCTGGCCTTTTATTATTAAAACTGACCAACAATAGATAGGAGAATCAATAATCAGTGAGACAAAATTCCTTATGGTATTTAATCATGTCTCTTTATGTTTTGAGTTCAAATCCAACTTCATCTTTTATCCTTCAGTGATTAATAAAGTAAAGCAGCAGTCAAGTTACATCCTCTTACATTTTAACTTCAAATATTACTGAACTGACATGACTTCACTTTCCATCATCTCCAGTATGAAATAAAGCTCTCATTGGCTTCAGTTAACAAAGGAGTTTATACTGGGTCACCCATACTTTTAGAAATAACAGCCAAATCTCACTCAAATCCTATATATTTTTTTTAAATGTCTCTCCCAAGCTTAAAGGCTGGTTTATCCTGGTTTCATTGTTGTTAAGTGACTGAGCAGCTGAAGATGATGTCAACCATTTCATTGTGTTAGGTGCACATTATGCATTTGGTGTTAAGATCCATTTTCATTAATTTATTTTCATAGCTGACAGTGGATTGGTAGAGTCATTGGAGTGTCAAACAACATACTTTGTGGCATTGAATTACAGCCCTTTCCGCCGTTCTGAGTTCAAATCCTGCCACGGTTAACTTTACCTTTCATCCTGGGGGGGGGGGGTGATAAAATAAAGTACCAGTCATACACTGGGTCAATTTAATCTACTTTCCCTCTCCCAAAATTGCTGGCCTTGTGCCTAAATCAGAAACCATTACTATTATTATTGTCGTCAATAGTAATATATTGTAGACATTGTGAATAATACTCGAAGCTATGGATCTGGAATATTTAATTCATTAACAAGAGAATTTTACAATTACCGTAGTTACACACATGCTCTCGCACTAATATATACGCACAGGCTAATGTATTCTTTTTCTTATATCATAGCTATGATGTTTCAGCAAAGCATGTGTTTATAGCTGTTACAAGTAAATGAATAAATCAACCTATATAACTATTCTATTATAAATATTGAGTATGTGATTTTATGTGCTGTGAACTTAAAGATGCTGGAGAAAAAATATCAAAACAAACAGACACAAAAAATGAAGGCAGGAAAGAAAGAAAGAGAAAATAAGAAAAAAATTGCTTAGATTGGAATTTTAAACTAATTATACACTTGTAATTAATCAATTCTCTTGCAACATTAAAAAGTAAGACAAGTAAAAGTAGATAAAAATATATTTCTTGTATATTTCCCAGATATCTAGAAAAGATTGTGGAAATGGCACAGGTGACAAAACTGCAAAGTTGATATTTCCTGATATTTTCAAGCTTCTACATTTTTTACTTTTTTTGTTACAAACATTTGACATTCTTTTGTTTCTCTCTTAAGTTGAAGTAAAAGATAACATTATTTATTGTATTTGGTCTAATAAAGAGACCTACAGAAATCGGGCAGCATCACCATCATAATCATCATCATCTTTCAATGCCTGTTAGCAAGGTTTTTTAGTTGGATCATTATAGATCAAAATAGTACTTAATCATCAGAGCTACTGACGTTACAGATGGCCGAGGGAGCAGCATCTTATAATAATGATAATGAAAATTGTGTACAGTGCTCAGGTGCACTACAGCTCATCAAAGGTGAATGTATAGTACATTCATGTATAGAGCAATTAGAGTCGTACATGGTAGAGGAACAGTGGGAATTCCTGAAAGCAAACCTGCTGATGGCGGCAGACGAAGTCTGTGGCTGGAGCAGGCCTGTAGGCAGGAGGAGAGTAACATGGTTGTGGAACAGTAAGGTGGAGGGGTCAATCAAGGCCAAAAAGCAGGCTTGGAAAGCATGGCAGGATGGGGGAAGTAGAGAAGACTATCAAGTGGCCAGGAGGGAAGCTAGGAGACAAGTGTACTTCGCAAGAAGGGAAGCAGAGGAAAGAAAGTTCAAGCATGTTCTACAACGAGAGGACCAAAAACGTGAGGTGTTCAGGATTGCTAGGCAATGTGTCAAGGAAAACCGTGATATTGTCGGGGAGAAGTGTGTACTTAACGATGATGGTGTACTTGCCATCACTGATGCTGATAAGAAGGTAGCTTGGAAGTGTCACTACGAAAGGCTACTAAATGAGGAGAATAAATGGGAGAAAGACAGTCTCCCCCACATCGACCCAATAGAGGGACCAGCAGTGTTAGTCGAAGATAGTATAATAAGTAAGGCAATCAAAGATATGAAGACGGGTAAGGCGGCTGGGCCTTCGGAAATAGTTGCTGAGATGCTGAAAGCCTCCGGTACGGTGGGACACACCATGGTCACCCGGATAGTAAACCAAGTCATACAGAATGGGGTTGTTCCGAAGGACTGGCGTAGCAGCATCATTGTTAACTGTTACAAGGGTAAAGGAGACGCCCTAGATAGGAGTAACTATAGAGGCATTAAATTAATCGACCAGGTCATGAAGGTCACGGAAAAAGTAATAGCGCAACTAATCAGAGAGAGAATTGATCTAGATGAAATGCAGTTCAGGTTTGTGTCAGGCAAAAGTACCACAGACGCTCTTTTCATTGTACGACAACTACAGGAGAAGTACCTAGCTAAAAGTAAACCCCTATACTTAGCTTTTGTCGACTTGGAGAAAGCCTTCGACAGAGTCCCCCGTTCCATTATCTGGTGGGCTCTTAGAAAACTAGGTGTTGACGAATGGCTTGTGAGAGCCATACAAGCCATGTATAAAGAAACAGTCAGCAAGGTTAGAATTAACAACGAATATAGTGAAGAGTTTAGCATAAAAGTTGGTGTCCATCAGGGCTCTGTTCTTAGCCCCCTACTATTTATTATTGCCCTTCAGGCTATAACAGAGGAGTTCAAGACCGGCTGCCCATGGGAACTCCTATACGCAGATGATCTAACGCTCATAGCTGAATCAATGGCCGAGCTAGAGAAGAAATTCCAAACATGGAAGCACGGCCTAGAATCAAAAGGCCTTAAAATTAACCTGGCTAAGACTAAAGTTCTAGTTTGTAGGAAAGAAAATAAGGCGCCTGTCCCCTCCTGGAAATAGCCATGCTCAGTGTGTAGGAAAGGCGTAGGTAGAAACTCCATTTTATGTCCCAAATGCAAAGTATGGGTGCATAAAAGATGTAGTGGGATCACAGGTAAGCTAACTAAGAACACAAATTTTACATTTAGCCGGTGCTCTGGTGCAATAAGTAGCAGCAAGTGCCCACAAAATACTAACTCTTTCAATTGCGCAGAGGGTTCTATAGAAATAGTGGACAGCTTCCGTTACCTGGGTGACAAAATCAGCAGTGGGGGAGGGTGCTCTGAAAGTACAGTAGCTAGAGTCAGAACTGGATGGAAAAAGTTCAGAGAGCTTATACCACTATTAGCCGCTAAAGGATTCTCCCTAAAAATGAAAGGCAGGTTGTATGATGCCTGCTTACGAACATCAATGTTGCATGGCAGTGAGACCTGGACATTGTGTGCAGAGGATATACGCAGACTAGAGAGGAACGAAGCTTGCATGCTCCGCTGGATGTGTAATAGTAACATACGTGAACGGCAAAGCATAAACGAACTAAGGAAAAAATTAGAAATAAGAGGGATCAGATGTTGTTTACTCGAGAGAAGGCTACGTTGGTATGGTCACGTGATGCGCATGAAAGACGACAGCTGTATAACAAAGTGCAGGGCAATAAAGATAGATGGTAACCACGGAGTAGGCAGACCCAGGAAAACCTGGGACGAGCTGATAAATTCCGACCTCACACACTTACACCTCTCCAAGACAATGTCACTGGACCGAGACCTTTGGCGGTACTCATTAACAGAGAAGACCCGTCTTACCTAAATACAAAGTAAAACCTACTAGACAGTAGGCATCTCTAACAAAATACACCCCCATCCCACCCCATCCACACCGCCCCCTTCAATGCAAAGTTATGTTGGTGCCACAACATCCAAGCCAAAACAAATGAGATCGTGTAGGTGTCACTACAAAAAAAACACACAGTCCACGCTGTAATGTGGCCGTGTAGGTAACATGGTAAAAACCTCCCAGTCCCACACTGTAAATGTGGTTGGTGTTAGGAAGGGCATCCAGCTGTAGAAAACCCGCCAGACAGTCCCATGCGAGCAAGACAACCACTCTTGCCTCAAGTGGGAAAACTCCCGTCCAAACCCATGCAAGCGTGGAACATGGACGTTAAACGATGATGATGATGATGATGATGATATAATAATTGTTTCTACTTTTGGCACAAGGCCATCAATTACCCAGTACATTACTGGTACTTTATTTTATCGACCCCCGTAAGGATGAAAGGCAAAGTTAACCTCGGCGGGTTTTGAACTCTGAATGGCAAGGGCCGTAACTCTATGCAGCAAGGCATGATGTTCGACCCTCTACCGATACTGCCAATCCACATATTTATAGTACATATAATAATGTACAAATGTCAGGAAAGTGAACAGTGTATGAGTCAAGATATACTCACACATACATGCATGTGTGTGTATGGAAGGGGAATATCAGGTGTAGGTGAGTTTCAGAAAGCATGGACTATTTACAGGACTTGCGTAGATTAGAAAGAAATGAAGATTACATGCTTTGATGGATGTGTAATTGTAATACACATGAATGGAAAAGCATAAATGAACTGAGAGAGAAACTGGGCATAAGAGGGATCAGATGTGTCAGGAGAGAAGATTGTGATGGTATGGACATGTGATGTGAATGAAGGATAAAAAGGTACAGTGCACTCAAACTTAAAGGAAATGATGGAGTAAGCAGAGCTAGGAAGACTGTAGATGAGGTGATAAATCTGACCACGTACAATTGCACCTGTCTTCCCATGGGCAAGGGTTGAAGTATACATCTAGTATGCACCACCTTTCCCTACCATCTTTTCTCCATACACCAGCCCTAAAACTCCATCCATGCCCTAACACTCCAGCCTTTGCCAGATAAGTCCCCCCCTCCCCCCGCCTCATTACACACTGTAAAGTTGTCATTTTGTGCTATGACAAAAAGGACCCCATTCCATACAGTTCTGTATGAGCAAGACACTGTCATCTGGTCTGGCATGTCCCGCAATCGGACAACTCATCTAACCCTTGCTAGCATGGATAAATGGATGTTAAACAGTGATGATATATATATATATCAAATACAAAAAGGATGATGATATATATATATATCATCATCATTCTATTCTTCTTTATGTCCATTTTTCTATGCTGGCATAGGTTGGATCTGGATGAAACATTTTTATACTAGAATTCTACTTCCTCATGCCAACCCCTGCTAGATTGTAAACTATTTTTAACTATTGTATGGATCATTCCACAACTAACCAGTGACCTATGAGATTTCTGTTTATGCAGGACATAAACAAATATGTGCATGTGCTAATGATATTAAATGCAAAGTGACAAAAGATAACCACACACACAGACACACACACACACACACATATATGTATATATATATATATATTTCCAACAAGCTTTGTACAAGTTATATCTACCAAAATCCCTCACATGATTTTAGTAGAAGACACATACCCAAAGTGTCTCACAATAAGATAGAACCCAAAATTACATAATTGTAAAGCATACCACCTTGCCTGAAACACTAATATTTGGCTTAACGTTTTACATTCTGACCTCACCAATTGTTCCCATGGCTGCCTCATTTTCCCCTCTTTCATCAGTATATTTCCCCTATCAGCATAGAGCAAATTTTCATCCAATCATTTGTCCTGCACATGATACTTAAAATACTCAGCTATTTTCTCAGAATACTTGTGTTCTAACTGGTTTTGGCTAGTTTGGATATTTGCATATTGTCTGAGTAATTGCATCTGTGTGTTGCTGTTGTTATTGTCATTGTTTTGTTTCAATATTACCACAATTTGATGCCTTTTCTATAACTAACCAGTCAACATATATATCTCTGTTAATCAGTGAAGCATATTGGAAAAGGAAAGACAAGTGGAATTAAATGGAGATGACATAACATTAGTAATTTAAGAAGAGCTGAGGCCATTATATTTGTGATAGAAGAGATAGATGATATATTTTAACAATCATCCAGTGTGTTGTGAGATAGTGTGTTAGTAATAGCCAACTAGACTATCTGGCAGACATTTTACATCTTGTATTGCATAGTCTAGAATATCTGGAGCTAAGGATGAAAAAGTTGGTAAAGCATCTGACTGTATGTTTCATAGAATCTACTTTTGTCCTTTTAAAATCCTGGTTCAAATCTTGTCAGTGTTGATTTTACATTTTCCAACCAAAGTTTATAGAATAGTAAATACATATAGATTGGCCTGATGATTAAGAAGTCCATTTCATTATCGTGAGTGAATGTATGTAGTTTAGTAGTTAAGTAGTTTGCAGCTCACAATCCTTAGATTGTGGGATTCATTCTCAGACTGGGAGGTGCATTTGTCCTTGAGTGAGACACTTTATTTGATGTTGCTCCAGTCTACTCAGCTGATAAAAATAAGTACTAACTGTAGCTATAGGTTAACCCTATGATGGACAATCATCTCTTCTTGCCTCTTCAGTTGCTTAACATCAATAGAACCAAGATACATTCCAGTTTGATGTTCCTCTGGGCTTTTGACAGACTTTAACTCTCAATATCCTGTACTGATTTAGCAGAAAATATTTAAAAACAGGTTTTTTAGTGCAAATCTGCATAGTATCTTTACCAGTAGATATATTGTTTTGACAATTCACAGTAAACTAAAATAAAGACTTCAATGTTTTATGTGGTATAATCATAGTGCTGTTTTGTACTTCTTAAGAATATTTTGCTGGTGTGGTTTAATCATGCATCTTTTTTTTATTCTCACACTGACAATGAATGCAAATATAACACAGAAAGTAGAAGGAAGAGGAAAAGCCATGGGAGAAAGGGGTTGGGTGTTTGAAAGAGAGAGATGAGGTGGATAAAGAGAGAAAGATGTGGAAGAGGGAAAGAGAACATTTAGATACCAATAAATAATAAAACTTCAGTTGGACACAAAAAAATCTTTTAAAAAATGGAAAAAATTTAAGCTGGAGGTGAAATTATATTTTTTTTTAATCTTTTCTTATAAGAATTTTTCCACCCGTGTTTTATATATATATCTACATATATCTACATATATATATACAAATGGAAGTTCAGCATAATCGAAGCTCTGGCTGCAGCTAAGCTAACGAATACAATCGGAATGTGCAGCTAAGCACTCAATAAGGTATTTTACCTTAGAGTAATAACATTACTTTGCAAATATATATATATATATATATCATCATCATCATCATCATAGATTAATGTCCATCTTCCACGCTACCATGGGTTAGACGGGTACTATTATATATATATATATATATATATATATTATACCACTATTAGCCGCTAGAGGGTTCTCCCTAAAAATGAAAGGCAGGTTATACGATGCCTGCATACGAACAGCAATGCTGCATGGCAGTGAGACCTGGGCATTGTGTGCAGAGGATATACGCAGACTAGAGAGAAACGAAGCTTGCATGCTCCGCTGGATGTGTAATAGTAATATACGTGAACAGCAAAGCATAAACGAACTAAGGAAAAAATTAGAAATAAGAGGGATCAGATGTTGTTTACTCGAGAGAAGGCTACGTTGGTACGGTCACGTGATGCGCATGAAAGACGACAGCTGTATAACAAAGTGCAGGGCAATAAAGATAGACGGTAGCCACGGAGTAGGCAGACCCAGAAAAACATGGGACGAGCTGATAAATTCTGACCTCACACGCTTACACCTCTCCAAGACAATGTCACTGGACCGAGACCTTTGGCGGTACTCAGTAATAGAGAAGACCCGCCTTACCTAAATACAAAGTAAAAACCTACTACAGTCAGTAGGCATCTCTATCAAAACACACCCCCGTCCCACCACCTCCACCCCATCCACACCGCCCCTTTCAATGTAAAGTTATGTTGGTCCCACAACATCCAGGCCGAAACAAATGAGATCGTGTAGGTGTCACAACAAAAAAACACACAGTCCACGCTGTAAATGTGGCCGTGTAGGCAACACGGTAAAAACCTCCCAGCCCCACACTGTAAATGTGGTTGGTGTTAGGAAGGGCATCCAGCTGTAGAAAACCCGCCAGACAGTCCACGCTGTAATGTGGCCGTGTAGGCAACACGGTAAAAACCTCCCAGCCCCACACTGTAAATGTGGTTGGTGTTAGGAAGGGCATCCAACTGTAGAAAACCCGCCAGACAGTCCTATGCGAGCAAGACAACCACTCTTGCCTCAAGTGGGAAAACCCCCGTCCAAACCCATGCAAGCGTGGAACACGGACGCTAAACCTGATGATGATGATGATGATATATATATATATATATATATATATATATATATATATATATATATATACACACACACAGTGTTTTTATTTTCATTTGTTTATTGCTAATGTTAATATTTAAGAAGTTTGTTTCCCAGGTTCGATTCCACAATTTGGAGTCTTCCGAGTGAAATTGGATAAACAGAAAATGTTTAGAAAGTTTTCCGATGGACTCAACCTCTAATTCAAGAGGCCAGTCTTGTCATATTTTGGGGTTACACTGATTTTGCTGTGAATTACATTATGGGTTCACATACAAGTGGAATACTCAGTCACTTGCATGTTAATTTAACAAGTATCGGTAGAGTATTGGACAGCATGCTGTGTGGCATACGTCGTGTTAGAGACCTTTACATTCTGAGTTCAAATCCTGCCGAGGCTAGTTTTGCCTTTCATCCTTACGGGGTTGGTTGATAAAATGAAGTATCAGTAACGCACTTGGGTTGATTTAATTGACTTTCCTCTCCCTAAAATTGTTGTTCTTGTGCCTAAATCAAAAACCATTTTTATTTGGATAGGTGGATTGGCAGAATCATTAGAGTGCCAGACAAAATAGTTTAACCCTTTAGCATTCACATTACTCTATATTTACTATAGTAATTTTCACATTAAATGTTTTACCTCATATAATTATCTCACATAATATCAAATCTATGAAATTAATATTATTTATTCTGAGAGCAATACCTTAAAGTCAGTATGGGGGGGGGGGGGGGGGCAGTTATAGCCTGTTTGAACAGAAAGGAGTGAGAGAATTCTGGCCAGATATGGCCGGTTTAAATGCTAAAGGGTTAAAGTATTTATTTCAACACTTTAATGTTTTGAGTTCAAATCTTGCCAAGATCAACTTTGCCTGTCATCCTTGATTAACACTACTGCTCAAATTTCTGGCCTTGAGCCTAAATTAGAAAACATTATTATTATTCTTGTTACTTTTATTATTTAACAATGAGAAGTGGATTGGTAGTATCAGTAGAGTGATGGACAACATGCTTTGTGGCACCTTTACGTTCTGAGTTCAAATCCCACTGAGGTTAACTTTGCCTTTCATCCTTTCAGGATCAATAAAATAACGTACCAATATAAGGCACTGGGGCTGATTTAATCAACTTTCCCCTTGCCCTCAAATTGCTGGCATTGTGCCTAAAGTAGAAACAGTTATTTAACAATGGGATGACAGAAACAGTGTTGTACTAAATACTTTAAAATATTTGGTTTAGTCCCTTCATGTTTCAAGTTAAAATCCTTCCACGGTTAACGTTGTCTTTCATATTTCTAGAGGTCAATGAAAGACCTGCCAATGATGTACAAGATCATTAAATAAATTCGTTCTGAGCTTACATCCTCCAAAATGTCTCATGTTCTGCCATTATTCAAGTTGGTAGATGGTAAATGTTTTAAAGTATTTAATCATATGTTCTGAGGTCAGTTCCTACTGGAATCAACTTTACTTTTTTTCCCCTGTTGGGTGATCATCGTCATCATTTTTATATTTACTTTTCCATACTGACATTGGCTGGACAAGACTTTTTAAGGTAGTTTTTTTATGGCTAGATGCACTTCCTGTTGTCATCTCATACATTTTTTTATAAGTATGATATACACCACTCATCTTCATTGTTATCTGCAAACATAAACAAACGTCAACACTCACTTTGAATAGTGTTGATATGAAGACTTATGAAGACAGCCACACATATACACTCACAGACATGTATTTATATACGATTTTCTTCCTCACGGTATCCATCTATAAAATTTCCTCACAAGGTATTGATTAGCTTGAGGCTGTATCAAAAAACGCTTACCTAAAGTGATGCAGAATGTGATCAATTACGAATCTAAATGATTGCAAAGTTAACTTTCTAAACAGACAACCATGCCTGCACCTCAATAGTATAAAACCAGTGATGTCCTAGAATCAATTTAAACAACTATATCCACCTCATAGAATGTTTGCCCTCCTCTATCAGTGTTAGACTATGTGGATTTGGTTTAGAATCAATACACTATATCCTTACATATCGTAAGAGGTGATTACAATGGTTGACACTAGGAAAAACATCCAAGTGTAAAAGCTCCTTAAAAATGGGCCTTATGGAGTCCCCAAGGATAACCACTATATTAGCAGGGGGAATTTGCCTTGAAATGCTTGTGTTGTTTGCCTATAAAGTATTAGAAGTTATTCTTTCTACCACCCTTGTGGCAAATAAATTTTAAAAAGTATTCTTATTCTTCTTCTTCTTCTCATTTATGGTCTGAGTTCAAATCCCGCCACGGTTAACTTTGCCTTTCATCCTTACGGGGTCGATAAAATAAAGTACCAGTAATACACTGCGATAATTGCTGGCCTTGTGCCAAAAGTAGAAACAATTATTATTATTATTATTATTATTACGATGGAAAAGCAGGGTGTAATTTGAGGAATACTTGACTGCTATTTCTAACAAGTCAAGCCAACATGTAAAGATTTCCTTATTGGTGCATTAATATCCATGCTTGAATATGATGATGTTAGTGATAGTTTTGATTTATTGTTAAAATACTCACGCAAACATCATCATCATCATCATCCTCATCGTTTAACGTCCATATTCCACGCTCGCATGGGTTTGGACGGAATTTTCCCACTTGAGGCAAGAGTGGTTGTCTTGCTTGCATAGGACTGTCTGGCGGGTTTTCTATGGCTGGATGCCCTTCCTAACACCAACCACATTTACAGTGTGGAGCTGGGAGGTTTTTACCGTGTTACCTACATGGCCACATTACAGTGTGGACTGTGTGTTTTTTTGTCGTGACACCTACACGACCTCATTTGTTTCGGGCTGGATGTTGTGGTACCAACATACATTATAATACAGACGTACACATGCATACCTTTTAAAGACATCTACATGAGCTAGAGTTAACATTTTACATTAATTTTCCGATGTTTGCACAGATTCGATAAAAGCTAGAGCTTATTCCAAATTAATGAGCATTAAACATTTCATTATATTTCTAATAAAAGATACTGCCTACGGTTTTCAAATAATTTGGACAAACCTGGAACTTATCATAGTTTAATGCACATTAACCCTTTTATTACCATATTCCTAATAAGAGATGCTGCTTATAGTTTTCAAATAATTTTGAAAATAATCAAGAATTTGGAGGTTTTATTAATATAACTAACTTTTTCATTATCTTATGTTTGGAACATAACTTAATTTTTTAGATTGCCACAACAAAAATATCTCAGTCCATACTGTAAAGGGGTAGTGCTGATGCCACGATAAAAAGCACTCAGTCGATTCTGTAAGGTGGCAGTGTTGGTGCCATGATAAAATGCTCCCAGTACATGCTGTAAGGTAGTTAGGGTTAGGATGAGCATCTGGCTGTAAAAACCATTCTAAAAACAGAATGTATGAGCAAGGGATAGTCACCTTACTTGTCTAGCTACAGGACATGAACCCATCAAACCCATGCAAGTATGGAAAGTAAATGTTAAATGTGAAAATAAATGTACAATGATGATAAACACTTTCAAATAAACAGTTTTATAACATAGATCTAGGGGCAATTTCAGGAGGTTTGGTTAACACAAGCGTTAAACCATTGATTGTACATGACACCACCCTGGATAAGGTGCTAGTCAGCTACTGCTACTACTTATTTTCAGATGAGTGAGCTAGAGCAATGTGAAATGAAGTAATTTGCTCAAGGACACAACATGTCATCTGGTCAGGGAATTGAACTCCCAAATATATGATCATGAACCAAACAACCTATCCAATTGGCCATGCACCTTCAACACATATTTACTGACACGTACACAGTCATTTGCAAAAACATATATCTTCTTATAACATAAATGAGGCAGAGTTGGTTTGCTGTGTTCATTCCAGTTTTCTGTATTCGGAGATCAAATTTGCCCTTCATTCTTCCAATCTAGGACTGGGGTCAATTTTTCCTCTATATCTCTTTCTCACTTCCTCTCTATCACTCAGGAAGAAATCAGTGGTATTCAGACATAGCGAGGTTTAAAATGCCCCCAAAACACCATATATAATTACAGTGTCCCTACATCTCAACTAGGTGATACAGGTACATACATATATACCTACATACCTACATACATACCTATATACATATATACATACATGATGGCTGCAAACTCTGCTAAGAGTATTGCAATCACTTGTCAGATTATAGAGTTTGGTGCACTTCTAGGCTACGGCCAGCCACACGAACCTGTAACATATCCTGAACAAGCAATGCCTCTGCTTTGAAGGATTCTTAAGTGGGGAAAGGCCTTGCACTCGACCAATCCCACTCTTTGAGCATCAAAAACACTACCCGAAAAGGAGAACTGTTCAACATCTTCGGATGCTTCCGAAGCCGCAGGTTTTTTTTCAGAGTTTCCCTCTCCTAGAAAGGTGTTGTGACAACAACTGAGAGCCTTTCACTCCCAGGTGAAAAAAAAAAAATACTATTTGGATGGCCATTGACTCTTGAGTTCCTCTGCCTACATACATACAAACTCAAATATTTATCTTCAAATGCATACAAACTGACACAAACAATCTATCTCTGTCCCTCACTCTCTCTCTCTCTCTCACATTATCTCGCACACTCGCATACATACATATTCTCATGTACATACAAACACACGCTCTCAAACGAACACATTCACATACATGAACAAACTTTCCCATACACATTCATATAACATGAATATTCACAAATACAAATACAAATTTTCTTTTAACATACACACAGAACACACACACAGACACACACATATATGTATATTCCTCTAACACAAATATATTTTCTATGTAACACACACACTTACACACATGTACACACATATTCACACATATTCACACATATACACATGGATACATACTCACTTACACACGCGCACACACACATTTTATGTTCCTTTTGTTATATTTGTTTTGGGGAAATATATCATTAATACAAATATTGAAAATATTCAACTTTAAAAATCTCTTCTGAGAGTGTTTGTTTATATGTGCCTGTGCGTGTTTATTTTTGTATATGCGTGCATATGTGTGTGTGCATGTGTGAATATATATATATATATATATAAGTGCGTGTGTGTGTGAATATATATATATATATATATATATGTGGGTGTGTGGGTGTGTGTGTGTGTGTGTGTGTGTGTGTGTGCATGTGTGTGTGAATATATATGTGCGTATGTGTGTGAATATATATATATGTGCATGTGTGTGTGAATATGTGTGTGCGTGTGTGTGTGAATATATATATATGTGTGTGCGTGTGTGTGTGAATATATATATATGTATGTGTGTGTGTGTGCGTGTGTGCATTTTTGTGTATGTGCAAACGATTTTGTTTGTTTTTTTAGTGCCAGCGTCTCCACCATTACTTTGAGAGAGTGTCTCTATGAGATTGCTCAACCTGCTTGAGATGGCAGCCAAATCTCCCTCGAATTGTATGCCCAACTGTCATAAAAAGAAAAGACACATTCAACAATTAGGTTAATCATCCATCATCATTTTTACATCTGATTTTCCATTCTTGCATGGGTTGGATGGATCCTTTCAAGCACAGCTTCTCTCCATGCTGCTTTCCTTTGTCATCTCCTATGTGAGGCTCAGCAATTTGAGATCAGCTCTCACCACCTCTGCCAAGGTCTTCCTTGGTCTACTTCTACTGCGGCTTACTACTACTTGGATTTCCTGGCACTTCTACATCCAGCAATCATCATCTATTCACATCACAAGTCCCTACCAATACAGTCTTCTCTTTTGCAGATTCCTCTTAAACCTAGTTTCTCTTTCAGTTCATCCAAGCTCTGCCTATCTCTCACATTTACATTGCACATCCAACAAAGCAGGGTTTCTTCATTTCTCTCTAGTCTATGATTATCTTCTTGAATATAAAAAAGAAGGGATGGTCAAAGATCGAATAACTTCAATTGTAAAGTTGAACTAGTTTAAAGAAACAAGAACAATCAAGTGAATCTTTAGGCAGATGTTTCATCTGCTAGAAAAAGCAACCAAATTTCCCTCAGATCTTATCCCACGGTCATAAACAGAAAACTTTGTGGATAATGTAATCTTAGACAAATGAAAAGAAAGACGTGATGTTCATGGCTGGAATGCTTCTGGTCATAGATTTGCTCAATAATCATTAACTTGGTGTTAAACAACAGCAACTTCTTGTTGTTTTGTTTACCCTTAGATCAGCCTTTTAAAAATTGTTGTTCAAGGTTTGCTAACCTTGTCGAAATTTATTCAGTCATAGTATATCTAGGAGTACATTATCCAATGTGACCTTCCCTTTTTAATATGATAAGGTGTGATTTGTGAGGCATTTAACTGCCATTTCAGATCGGCCTTTTTAAAAAATGTTGTTACAGGTGTACCAATCATGCCAATGTTTATTTAGACATAGTATATCTTGGAGTATATTATCCAATGTGACCTTCCCTTTTTAATATGGCAGGAGTGATTTGAGATGTTCTTAGCTGCCATTTCTAGCAGGTTGAACAATCACATGGAAACCCCCTCATTGACTCAACGAGTCAGCTGATTAGATGACATTTAAGAGAACAAAATAAATAAATTAATAAATATATATTTTATATTTTATTAAAAAATGTTTAATTTTTTATAATTTTTATTTGATTTTATTGTTATTTTTTGTTTGTTTGTTTTTTTAATTGCATTGTTGCACTTACTGCAAGATAAGTGAAGATAGTGTGAAGAACTGAGAGAGAAGAAGGAGATTGTGTGGGTGTGTGTAGGAGTTAAAAGTGGTGTCAGTGGCTGTGGAATAAAAGATATTGTATATTGTGTGGGAGGGTAGTTGTGTAATTGCTGATAAAGTGAGTGATTGTGAGAGGCAGATAGGTTTTAGTGTATGTATGTGAGTGTTTGAGTGTGTATATCTGTGTGTGTATGTTTGTGTGTCTGGGAGTGTGTTATATGTTTGTGTATTGTTTGTCTGTGTGGGTGTATGTGTATGTTTGTCTTAGAGTGTGTTATATGTTTGTGTATTGTTTGTCTGTGTGTGTGTATGTGTATGTTTGTGTCTGAGAGTGTGTTATATGTTTGTGTATTGTTTGTCTGTGTGTGTGTGCTGTTAAAGTGAGTGATTGTAAGCGAGAGGAAGATATTTTTTAGTATGTGTTTGTGTGTGAGTATATGTTTCTGTGTCTGAGAGTATATTATATATGTGTGTGTTGTGTATCTGAGGGTGTGTTATATATGTATGTGTGTGCAGTGTATGTGCTGTTAAAGTGAGTGATTGTAAGTGAGAGGAAGATATTTTTTGGTATGTGTTTGTATGTATGTGTGTGATTGAGTGTTATACGTGTGTTTGTTATACGTGTGTTTGTTATATGTGTGTGCATTTTTTTTGTCTGTGTGTGTTGTGTGTTGTTAAAGTGGGTGATTCTAGGTGAGAGGAAGATATTTTTTTAGTGTGTGTTTGGATATGTTTATGTGACTCTTTCTCTGTGTGATGTGTGCTTGAATGCATGTATCTGTGTTTTGTATGTGTGTATCTGTGTGTGTATGTTTATGTGACTCTTTCTCTGTGTGATGTGTGCTTGAATGCATGTATCTGTGTTTTGTATGTGTGTATCTGTGTGTGTATGTTTATGTGACTCTTTCTCTGTGTGATGTGTGCTTGAATGCATGTATCTGTGTTTTGTATGTGTGTATCTGTGTGTGTATGTTTATGTGACACTTTCTCTGTGTGATGTGTGCTTGAATGTGTGTATCTGTGTGTGTATGTTTGTGTGACTTTTTCTGTGTGTGATATGTGCTTTTATGTGTGTATCTGTGTGTGTATGTTTGTGTGACTCTTTCTCTGTGTGATGTATGCTTGTATGTGTGTAGCTGTGTTTTGTATGTGCTGTATGTGTGCATTGTTTGTCTGTTTGTTGGGTTTGTGCCTGTGTGTACCTGCATGTGTATGTTGTATGTTATGTGTGTGTGTCTGTGTGTACCTGTGTGTGTTGCATATGTGCCTGTGTGTGTCTGTGTGTTTGTTAAGTTGGAGGCAGATATACATATAGAAAGCTGGTAGTGTGTGGCAAGTTGAAGATGTTTGTATGTGGGTGTATATTTGTGTGTGTATATGTAAGTTGTGTGTAAATATATGTATATGTATGTTATGTGCAAGTGTGTGTCTATATAGTGTATGTGTATGGTTTTGGCATATATATATATATATATATATGCATGTGTCTGTGAGTGTGTATATGTGCTTGAAAATCAGTTCTTTAATCATCATCATTTTACCTATGTTTTTCCATGCCTGCATGGGTTGGACAGGTCCTTTCTAACACACCCTCCTTCCACATATATCAGTCTTTTGTCATCCACTGTGAGGTTCAATATTTTAAGATAAGCTCTATCACTTCTGTCCAGATTTTTCTCAGCTTTACTCAGTCTTAATATATTACAAATTATGAACCATATTGTGATTGGTTACAAGATTTTATGGCTCAATTGCTGGTTCATTGCATTTGTTGACAGAGAGTGGCAAGAGAAAGTCTTTAACTCTGTAAAAACGATCTGGCTTTTCTTTAAAATTTACAGCCTTCACCAATATACATTAGTGAAATTGACTTCTGCAATGTTCATTTTTGACCCATAAACTGCTGGGGGAGTTGTAGGGGTGCAGTCATAACATACAGCATTTCTTGGGCATATTTAAACCTTCTAGAGCTCATCACCTTACCAGGTTTGAACATAGCCATTTTCTTCCAAAGAAAGTAAGAGAGTGAGAGAAAAAAAGTGAGAAAGAGAAATAGCAGATGACTTGACCCAGTACTGGACTGGTTTTTTTTTTATCAAACTGGAAAAGATGAAAGACAAAGTTTACCTTGGCGGGATTTGAACTCAGAGTTGGAACAAATACTGCAAAGCATTCTATTTGACGTTCTAACAACTTCCCCAATTTGCCAGCTTTTCTACCAAATTCTATTTCCAAGGAAAGTATTAATCAATTCGAACTTATGGGAGAAGACACTTGCCCTATGGTATTGCACAGTGGTACTGAACCTTAAGCTGTGTGGTTATAAGGCTAACTCCTTAACCATACAGCTATGTCTGAGCCAGTTTTCATTTTTTCATAGTTTTATTCACAGAGACACTTCAACATTTTCAAGTCAGCACTTTAGGTTTTAGGCATAGGAATAAGGTTTGTTTTTGTTAAATTATATTATTTTCTTTGTCTACATGCATGGGAAATATGCTACAAGAAATAGCAACCATGTATCCCACCCCAACACATTCATAGAAAGCGTGTAAATGCACAAAACAAACAAATTAAAATGAACAAGAAAATATTGTACAGCAAAACAAACACACCTTTTAAAAGAAAATTAGTGACATTTCCATAAACAATGCCACTAGCACAAACAATTCTAGCAATTTTCTTAGCAACAACAATAACAAGTATCTTTGCCTATAGCTTCAGGTTGGCCAGTGGTTTGTGAGTGGAATTTGCTAGGGAAAAACTGTGCAGAAGACTTTCATATATATACACACACACACACACATATGTATATATATATAGTATATATATATAAGTATATATGTATGTATATATATACATATATGTATATATATGTATATATATTTATACATATACATATTTATACATATATATATGTATATATGTATGTATATATATATATATATATATATATATATATATATATTTATACATATACATGTATATGTATACACATATATGTATATATGTATATATGTATATATATGTATATATATATATGTGAGTGTGCTTGTGCGTGTGGTTGGATAATTGAGGAAAGTGTGCAGCAAAAGTTGACTTAGCCATTCAATAAATATAAATCAGTAAAATGAATACTTGTATTGATATAATTAGCTAAAATCCTTAAAGGCTCTGCCCTAGTATGCTTGTAGTACTATGATGAAGTCAGTAAAAGAATAAAATAATAAGTGTGCCAGAGTGACACAAAGGTAGATGATTAGCCTTAGTTCAAATCCAACAAAATGTTAAGTTTCCAACCTCCCTGTGTCAATAAAATAATTTCTGATCATATTTTAGTTTAATTTAATCCCATAAAATTCATTTCCCTTAGACATGTTTGGCTTTATCCCAATATTATAAATAATGGTTTCTTAAATAGGCACAAGGCCAGCAATTTGGGGGGAAGGGAAAGTCGATTAAATCGACCCCAGCGCCTGCCTGGTACTTTATTTTATCGACCCCTTAAGGATGAAAGGCAAAGTTAACCTCGGCGGGATTTGAACTCAGATCATAAATGGACGTAATTCTATGCTTGAAAGCATGGTGTCCGACTCTCTACCGATACTGCCAATCCACTGCCCTAAGACCAAACCAAACCACCGCCCTAAGACACATTAGATAATGGTTTCTTATTTAGACATAAGGCCAACAATTTTGGGAGTGGGGAAAGTTGATTAAATTGACCCCAGTGCATTACTGGTACTTTAATGTATTGACACCGTAAGGATGAAAAGCAGAGCTAACCTCAGAGGGGATGTCAACTCAGAATATAAAGGGACGTAACTCTATGCCAGAAAGCATGTCCAATGATCTACTAATACTGATATTCCACTGCCCTTATTATTATCATATATACTCGAATATAACATCATTCTATGTACTATGCATGCGCCTTTGATGAGTTGTAGTGCACCTGAGCACTGTACACAATAATTGGTGGATTGGCTGTATCGGTAGAGGGTCTGACACCATGCTTTGCAGCAAAGAGTTACGGCCCTTTATGGTCTGAGTTCAAATCCCGCCAAGGTTAACTTTGCCTTTCATCCTTACGGGGTCGATAAAATAAAGCACCAGTAATACACTGGAATAAGTAGAAACAATTATTATGATTATAAGCCAAGAAATATGTGACCAAAAAATCGATGGTAAGATAGGGGTGGGGGGTTTTCGGCTTATATTCAGGGTCAATATTTTGACGATTTTCACCAACTTCTGATTCTAAGTAAACAAGATGCTAAAATATCTCGAGTGATTATTTCACAATGAAACACTGTTTTTCTACATTTACGATATCTCCATGAATTTTATTTATGCATTGCCTTGAGAACATTCTCAACAAACTTTTATTATTTGAACTTTTTAATATATAAATATTCCCTACACATATATGCATTCATGTTCACACACATATGTCAAATGTTTTTCTCTGTGACTTAATTATACTTTTTCTTTCAATCTTGTTTCAAATCCCCAGTCTGTCTGGGAGGTCAGTGACCTTACTTCAGTACAGACTAGTAGGGAAAGTGTATGCTAAATGATGATGATGATGATATATATATATATATATATATATATATATATATATATATGTGTGTGTGTGTGTGTGTGTGTGTGTGTGTGTCTGTCTGCCTGTCTGTCTGTATATTAGAAAATATAATTTACACTCTACCAACCAGTATTGAGTGCTCAATCTGTTTTAATGTTTGAAGATTTTGAATGCTGTGTTATTTTAATTGCACACTCTAACATGTATATATATAAAAGTATTTTAATGGTACTTTATAAACTCATATTAGTGCCTGAAGAAAGGTTGGGTAGTGGCATTGTTCCATGTATGAACATAAATAAATAATTTTTTCTAGTTTTGGCACAAGGCCAGCAATTATCCAGTGCATTACTGGTACTTTATTTTATGAACCCCAAAGTTAACCTCGGCGGGATTTGAACTCAGAATGGCAAGGGCCGTAACTTTATGCCCCTCTACCGATACTGCCAATTCAATAAATAATATAATATTTCTGCTCTCTTCTTGATTGAATGCTGTTTTCCTTTTTCCTTTTCACATCTACGGATATTCATACACACACGCACACACATACACACATATATATATGTGTATATATATATATGTGTGTGTGTGTATGTGTGTGTGTGTGTGTGTGTGTCTATATGTGTGTATGTGAGTATGAGTGTGTATACAGAGAAAAAGAGATATACCTCACATTCGTCATCTTCTGGCTGGGTAGCTATTTCTATGTAATTGATAGAAAGGGTTTGGCTCTCACAGCAACCTTGCCAAATGTTTCATATTCGCCACCTCATGACAACAGTAACACACCTCACTTCTATTTCATTATATGAGAAATTTAGATATTTTTACCAGAATCTGTAACACACACACATAAGCATACAGACATCGATATGAAAATGTGTGCACACAAATACAAACACATGTGGCTATAGAGAGACTAACATACCCAAATACACTAACATACACACAGACATATAAATAGACAAACATATATCTTACTTTCTCTCTCACTCTCTCTCTCTCACACACACACACAGACATGCACTCATACACACAAACTTACACACGTACACACAGAGAAATATACTCAGGAACATACTTACACACTTTTTCACACAGACGGACACACATGCACACACAGAGGTGTACATACACGCACAGGCATATATATATATATATATATATATATATATATATATATATATATATATATATATATATATATATATATATATATACATTTATATCAACACACACAACACCAACACATGCAGATATATACACATGCACACACTCACACACTCTCACACACATACACACACATGTAAATAGTAAAAGATCCTCTGTTAGTTTTAACAATGAATATTTCAATTGTTTGATAAACTGAACTTATCCCTCATTGAATTACAATATAACTGGTTGAGTATTCCACAGACACATGTCCCCCTTTAATATAATTCTCAGGCACATTCAATGTGTGTGACAAGACTTGTTTATTTGAATTACAATTACTGTCCATCTGACAGTCTTTTACACAGTTTCTGTCAACCAAATTCACAAACATACTCTCTAAAAATTGACAAACATACTCTCACACACACATACCTATCTGTATACTTACTCTCTAATATTCTAACAGATAATGTAGAACATACAGATACATACATATACAGAGAAAAACAAATACAAACACATGCGAAGAAGCATAATCATACACACACACATATCTGTACTCATGCACAAAGAAACAAACATACTCACACATACATATGTCTAGAGAGATAAAGTATCATACACACACACACACAAAATATGTATATATTCTTACAACTACATGTATACATGTATATAGAAAAAGGTAAATTTTTAATAGAGGATTTATAGTGTTAAAAAAAAAATGAATTTTAAATCTGTCAACCATGCCTTTCCCAAGGATTTTGCAGAATATGGGCTTCATAGTTAAGCAGTTTGCTTCACAAGTCCATGTTTTTAAGTTCAATCCCACTTCGTCACATCACCTTCATAAATGACCTCAGGTTAACCAAAGTTTTTGAGTGAAATGTGGTTGACAGAGGTTGTATGGAAGCCCATCAGAAGGACCTTTCAAGTTCTTAATTAGCAAACTTAATCAATCTATTAGTTTTCTACTATTACATGATTCTTGGATACCTTAAGTGAAGTGTTCTCGTAAGCATTCTAACCAAGCCTCCAGTCTTAGAATAACTTGTTGCCTTCACCCCACTAGTCTTTTATGTATGTATGTATGTATGTATGTATGTATATATGTATGTATGTATGTGTGTGTGTGTGTGTGTGTGTGTGTGTGTGTGTGAGAGAATGTATGTATAGACACATACTTGTTGGTGATGTTGTAGAGGTGCCATCATTGCATACAACATGTCTTGGGCACTTTAAACCTAGTGAAGCTCCACTCCCTCTCCATGTCTGAACATAACAGATTTCTTCCAGAGAAAGAGTGAGATAGTGAGAGAAAGTGAGAAAGATATATAGATAAAGAATCAACTCCAATAGTGAGCTGGTATATTTTTAAATACCTCAAAAGGATGAGAGGTTAAGTTGACCTCAGCAAGAGTAAATAGAGCCAGAACAAATAATGGTTTCTAATTTAGGCACAAGACCAACATTTTTTTTGTGGGGGGCAGCGAGTAAAGTTGATTAAATCAGGCCCTCGTACATTACTGGTACTTTATTTTATCGACCATGTAAGGATGAAAGGCAAAGGTAACCTCAGCAGGAATTGAACTCAGAATATAAAGGGCCGTAACTCTATGCTGCAAAGCATGTTGTCTGATATTCTAGAACAAATAATTGCACAAGGCCAGCAATTTTGAGGGAGGGAAAAGTCTATTAAATCGACCCCAGTATGTTATTGGTGCTTTATTTTATCGACCTTGCAAGGATGACAGGCAAAGTTAACCTCGATGGGACCTGAACTCAGAACGTAAAGGACCACAACTCTATGTTGCAAAGCATGTTGTCCGATGCTCTACCGATACTGCCAATCCACCACCCTCATTCTAGAACAACTAATACAAAGTATTCTCTCTGATGTTGTAAGTCACCCCACTGTCCCAACAATCTTAAAGACTATATAAATGATCATAGGAGCACTGCCCTACCAAAAATAGATAACTTTGTTTTTAGTTGTGATATAAAGGGCTCACTAAACATAAAACTTATAATATTGATAGTGATGACAAGGGGAGGAAGATCATAATGATTATTAGAGAAGCATTGAGTATAATACTGGTGATATTGTTATTATAAAGCAGACCTATGAAGAAAGACATTCTAACCATGACCATTGCATCTAACCATGACCATCTATTTACTATATGCAAGAAATTCTAAACTACACTATCCAATTTATATTATTTTTCAAAGACAGTAGGGTATCATTTGAGGAGAATTCAGCTGTTATTTCTAGCATGTAGTGAGTCCACAAATTGGATCCTGATAATGATGTTGATTTGTAGTAGTGATTGTGGAGATTATGATATTGATGATGAAGATAATGGTAATGGTGATAATGGTGATGGGGATAATGAAGATGGTGATGATGAGGGTGATGGTGATAAGGGTGATGGTGTTGATGGTGATAATGGTGATGCTGATAATAGTTATAGCGATGATGGTGATAAGGGTGATGGTGTTGATGGTGATAAGGGTGATGGTGATAATGGTGATAAGGGTGATGGTGATAATAGTTATAGTGATAATGGTGATGGTGATAATGGTGATGTTGATAAGAGTGATGGTGTTAATGGTGATGGTGATAATGGTGATGGTGATAGTGATGGTGATAATGGTGATTGTGATAATGATGGGGTGATAATGGTGATGGTGATAGTGATGGTGATAATGGTGATGGTGATAATGATGGTGGTGATAA
>OZ024740.1:101951911-101956911 GCA_964016885.1 Eledone cirrhosa
GTAGTAGAGTGGGTAATAGGAATAAGTAAGACCCCGACGGCTGAGCTCAAGCCGTTTCGACGGCTAATTCTTACTTGTTCCTATATATATATATATATATTATATATTATGGAATACTGTTGGATTCTTGCTACAATACTTTCTATACCTTTCATTTATATATATATATATATATATATATATATATATATATATATATGTATATATATATCAGAGAGTGTGGTAAAAAACCAGGTGGACCATAACCCATCAGAGTACTTGATAACTGGGGTAGTAGAATGGGTAATATATATATATATGATTTCTTATGAATGAAATAGTTCTAATCCTGTAGAAGCCATTTCTATATTAAATCTCGTTTTCGCTATAGTAATGTATTGTATACCTTATTTACTTTGGTTAACCCCAAGTTCACTCGGGATCTTCATTTACGTATACACACACACACACACATCGTCATCATCATTTATCATCTATTTTCATGGCTGTATCTGTATATAATCATATATATACTATATATATAATTATGGGTGGGTTCCTGATGGGCATCAGTAGATGACTATAGTTTAGAAAAGGTCTGTAATGTGTTGGTAGAAATTAGATATCTTTATTCCATGTAGAAAAGACTCCTACAGGATATATATATATATATATATATATATATATAAATTTTGAGTATATGTTGGTTGTTTACTGGCACCTCAGTATGCAGATTGGAACACTCGACGAAGTACGCAGGTTGGTTTGGTTACTCCGGAGTAATGTAAAATAAATTAATTAAGTCAAATATTTAAAATTTGGCTTCGTTTATATATATTTATCCTTATCGAGCCCTCTTTGGATTTTAGTCTTCAAATTTATTATTATTACTATATATATATATATATATATATTATGGAATGCTGTTCGCTTTTCGCTGCAGTGTTTTCTATACCTTTCATTTATATATATATATATATATATATATATATATATATGCAGGTATATGTATGTGTGTATCTATATATTAACATCATCAACAGTATTTTTTTGTCCAGCATGGGATATGGGTGTACATAGTCCAAACCTGATAAGCACACACACATATATATATGCATATATAGTTGAAAATGAATGACCAAAACACAGGTGGCAATTGTACACATATATATTAAGTTTATGCTTGGTGGAAGTGGAGAAGGAGACTAACCCATGCTAGCGTAGAAATGGACATTAAACGATGATGATTATAGATAGATAGAGAGAGAGATAAATACATATGTTTGTATTTGTAAATTTTTGTGTGTCCAAAGAATTATTTCCTTAACCCTATAGGTTTCATGCAGTTGAATATAGTCAACCATAGCCTTGAGGGATACGCAAAGACATGTATGCTTGAATGTAAATTCCATGGCATGAAACCTGTAGGTATGAGATAATAATCTGTTTATAGACGTACCAATTACATTAGACTATATATTTCTAATGTGAGTTTATATTGAGAACTTTTATATTTTTGTACAGAAAACAACGGAAACAATAATACACACACACACACACACATATATATTATGATACAGTGCATCTCTGCATGTCGTATGAGGTAACAAAATCATTGACATCAAGAAGGACATTTTATTGTAAAGCACTATATCAAAGTAGGTGGATAAATAAATAGATAGATAGGTAGATAGATACATACTTACATAGAGAGATAGAAAGATATATAGATAGTTTATTAATTAGTTAAATATTAAGTGACAGCAGAATGTTTCAATTGTTTTAATAACAAATTTTCAAAATGTTTACAATTTCTTTAATCTTTATTTAGAGCATTTTATTTTCTTATCTATGTTTACATGTGTGTGTATATATATTATATATGAGAGAGAGAGAGATTTACACACACACAATAATAATAATATTAATGATATTTTTTTTTTTTGGGGGGGGGGGGCTACTTGGCCTCAAGTCGTTGGTACAATACAAGCATAAAAACAACACAGAGTGGTGTTTACATCAAATAAGAGAAAAGGGGACATCACCAAAATGAAAACAGTAAGAATAAGAATATTAGACATTTTAATAAATATTAAAGATAACTTCAGAATACTACAGCTGTGGAAGGTTCTGCAGGAGTATGGGATTGATGGTCTGCTTCTTGCTGCCCTGATGTCTCTATATGAATGCCCAAGAATTTGTGTTCAGATAAATGGTACTAAATCAAAACCATTCAATGTGGGAGTCAGACATCACCAAGGCTGCATACTGTTACAAGCCAGATGATTGAAAAACATCCATGAACTTGGCTGGTCTCACTTGGGGATTCCGCCAGATCAGCTGGTGATGGTTGCATCTGACATGACCCACTGGAAGGAGTATTTGGGGACTCTGCTCTGTACAACCCTCTCAGGAATAAGTAGGCAAAGAAGATGAAGAGACATTAGAATACATTAACGAATGTTAACTAGGACTAGACCCTCAGGGGAGAGAACTGCACTTGAGGATAATTCCATGGAAAACTTCACACAAAATCACTGATTTCTCTGTCACCTCACAAGCATTGAATGGGCCTTTTCCCAGTTTCTTACTCCGAAAACCATAGTCAGTGTAGTCTCCCTCAGCCTCATCAATCTCACTGTTGTCACCCATCTTTCATAAAACACACAATGCAGGACCTTACAATATTATAAATAATTGTTCTGGATTTAGGCTGAAGGCCAACAATTTCAGGGGAAAGTTGATTAAATCATTCCCAGAAGATTACTATTACTTTATTTTAGTGATCCCCCATAAGGATGAAAGGCAAATCTAACCTCGGAGGGATTTGAACTCAGAACGTAAAGGGCCTTAACTCTACGCTGTCATGAATGTTATTTGAAACTACCGAAACTGCCAATGATAATAATAATAATAGATTTACTTCCATCCATTATATGTTATTAATAGCAGAAGGAAAGCATTATTTTGTTGACTCAAAATATATAATAAGAAAGAGTAAAAGAATTTCCATAGAAATTCTGAAACTTCAACACTCCTTCCTTCCTTATTTCTTCCTATCGATATTCCTTCATGTTAGCAAATACCATTCAGGCTGTTGTAAAATAAGGTGATTATTTTGAAGAAATAATAGCTTAATATTTTCTTGTTATGATTGAATATAATGTGAGAAACACTAAAATTAGATCACTTAATTTTTTTTTTTTTTTTTAGCATCAGTTGGAACCCAACTAGATAGTGTTATGATAAAAGAGTTATGAAAGTACGATATTTCTATATGTAACACATAGCCCGAACTTAGTCACACAGCTTATTGAGACAATGAGATTCATAAATCTTGTAGATATTATAACTCACAAATACACATAAATATATATATGGGTGTAAGATGTATTTTCTGAAGTGAAAATGTTTTATTGCTTTTGAAGTTTCAGCTAATGCTTCATCTATAAATATATCAATACATGCATGCATACATTTATACATACATTCATACATTGCTTACATACGTATATACCTCATTTTGTCATTCTCAAAAGATATAGGGGTGGAGTAAATGTTCCTATAAGATTGTAATGCAAGAAAAAACTACAAGCCAATCAAGCAACATCTCTATCAATGGCCTGACTGTTTCACCAGCATTTGACAAGGACTGCTACAGATACTTAAAGATAGATGAAAATATATCCTATGATGGAATTTGTAACAAGGAATGAGTAACCTGGGAATATAACACCTAAATAAGAAAAATATGCTCTTTGGAACCTTCTACACACAATGAATCAGTAGCCCACAATGTGTTTGCTGTGCCTCAGCTGACAATAACATTTCGACTACTTGACAGGATATAAGATGAGATCCAAGCCATGAATGTTAAAACCCAAAAAGTAGCTCAAGTGCTCACATAGAGGTCTTCCTGCTTGGGCATATACACCAAAGGAGGATTTTAGAATGATTTAATAGATAGATACATTATTAACTCCTCCTTCGATTAGACAAGTGTACATTGCATTTTGTCTGGTCTTGATCAGTACCCTTATAAATACTCCTTCCTCTACATAGCTGGCCCTGAAGAACTAAAGCTCTAAACAATGCCAGTGGAATTTGAACTCAGAATGTATAGAGTCAGAAGTTATTATTCTAATGCCTTTAGTCTACTTCTTTTATTCATATTCAAATTTTGATATATCACAACTCCACCTTTACTCGTGAAATACTGCATAGATATTTCCCCTGGCTTACATAAAGGCTGAGAGAGATAGAATGTATTTTGTGAATGACTTAATACTGGAACACAAAAAAATAACTTCATGTTTTTTCCAGGACATTGAATCAGCTGTTATAAGAATAAATATATCTAACTGGACATCAACCAGCTTCAATCCCAGACGTAAAATATATTAGCACATAATTATATTTTGTCAGGGCATATCTGACAAGATCTAACCTAAAACACTGAATAACATAAAAATATTACAACATATACCACACAACATTACAACACAACAACAATACACTACAGACCACAACGCATATTACAACACACTACATTACAAAACACACCACACAACATTACAACACACTATATTACTACAAAACCACACATTATAATATTATACCAGATCTAATCCTAACCACAACACTGCATTAAAACAACACTCCCCAAAACACTACACAAGATCAGAGCAACACCAGACAACACATTACGCCACATACCACAAAAGATGACAACACAACACCACTACAACACCATACAACATTACACCACAAACCACAATACACTACATTACTATATAACACACATTACAACACCACACAACATTACAACACAACAACACTCCACAAACCCAATACACCAACCAAAAGTCACTACATTACAACAACATACATCCATTACAACAACATGCAACCATTAAACCTCACAACCATTACATTACATGGCACTACAATAACACTCCACATGACCATTGCACTACACACCACACATCTATTACACAACATATTGCATCACACATCAAAAC
>OZ024740.1:101959411-102026911 GCA_964016885.1 Eledone cirrhosa
ATGCAGCCCACAAGCCTCATGCAGCCCACAAGCCACATGCAGCCCACAAGCCACATGCAGCCCACAAGCCTCATATAGCTCACAAGCCTTGTGCAGCTCACACTCCTCATGCAGCTCACACTCCTCATGCAGCTCACAAGCCTTGTGCAGCTAACAAGCCTCATGCAGCTAACAAGCCACATGCAGCTAACAAGCCTTATGCAGCTAACAAGCCTTATGCAGCTAACAAGCCTTATGCAGCTAACAAGCCTCATGCAGCTAACAAGCCTCTTGCAGCTAACAAGCCTCTTGCAGCTAACAAGCCACATTCAGCTCATAAGCCACATGCAGCTAACAAGCTACATGCAGCTGATAACCTACTTTTCCATGGCTCTTGGCAGAACAATTTTTGTGACTAATATTTACCTAAAACTTGGTAAATTTTCCCAGTTTTAATAATATTTATAGTACAAGTTATTACATATTACCTATTAAATACAATAGTATGGGAAAAGGGGAATTTTTAAAAGTAAAAACAGAATTAAGGAAAATTTCAAACAAAAAATGTTCCTCTTACATTTTGTACATATATCTGATTTACTATCACATGCTTATTCATCTTGATGGAGAAAAAAGATAGCAACCTAAAAGCTGTATTGCAGATTAGTATTTTACCTGATGGAAATCACACACCCTTTCCCTGATCTCACTTTTGGTCAATAGTACTTCTATCCCAGGACATTATAGCCCTTTTGAGTCCTTGAGTCTGAGACCCCTAGTAATCAGTCTCTTGTCACACTTTATTTGCCTCTTAACAAAACTACATATATTACACAAACAAATGAAATAGCCTGTATGTCATCTATCCCTATGCTATAAATACCCGTCAAATCAGACTAGACCATCTTAAATAAAATAGGATGAATACATCTTCAGCTTTTTACATCAGCCTGTTATGCATATTTCAAAGACATCAAAATTGTTGTGCAGCTATTATTTGATGTGTCATCATCAGACAGGTATTTAGGTGTAATATTATTTTGCTTTTGTTTTTGCTATGCTCACCATAGTATGAAACTGGATATTGATGTACAAACAATAGCAAGAAGCAAGCAAGGGGATATGGCTTATTAGTATTAGATGGTTGAAGTAGGTTGCTGGACTAAACGTGTAAAGTTACTAAGTCAAGTCATCAGCTTCGATTTCCAAGGGGTAAAAGTAGGCTGGTAAATTTAATTATTTATTTTCTTATTATTTTTCTATACTTATGGCCCAGTTTGATATTCAACAAGTGCTGCCCTACTGGTGCCTAATTTTAATTTCATCTGTGAGTACAAAGGTGAAATTTCAGAGTAACAAGACTTAGCCATAGTGAAGAATGTTATATATTTCTGTGTGTGCGTCCATGATCTTTTCAGGTCCTCCCACACTCAAGAGATTGATATACTTTTATTATCAAATGTAAAAAAACATGGGAAGAAAAAGAATTTTGCTAAAGCCATCCAGGGACCAGACATTGTTGTTTAGCCCTAGACAAAGGTACTCTTGATATGACCCCTCTCTGTTTCCTTTTGTAGGCTTTCAAATAAAATTTACCCAGTGTATTCTTCATTTTTTTAAGATGGTAGAAATGGAGTTAAGTGTGTAATTTTGTGGATGCGATTTTAATATCTCAGTATAAACTGAGGTTGTGAATTGAGGGTGTAATTTCAGCATATAACTTTGAGGTTATCAAAGAAGTTGTTAGTTGAAGATATGATTTTAGTGTATAAATTGAGAGTACAAACTGAGGTTGTGAATTGAGGGTATAATTTCAGGTTATCATGATTTGAGAATGTGGATTGAGGTTTCTGGTTTTAGTAGGTTAATGACCATGTAGAAGTTCAGTTATTAACTCAGAATGGGTGGTCTTAAAGTGCATCCCATATTAGGACAACTACTGGAAGATATAGTAATACATTTAGTGAATCTCTTTTATCATAACTATAAATAAGCCATATTCATTACTCTCATCAGTAAAAATATTTCATATCATCTAATGTAAAATTTCTTGGATAATATTCTTAAATACTATTTTATTTTATTAAATAATTTTAAAAAATTGTGGGGCTTCTTTTATCTTAAATCTTTAAATCCGTAATTTTATTTTAGGCTAAACTAATACACGCACACACACACACACACACACACACACAGACACACACACACACACACACAATGTACATATACTTGTTTGATTCTACATATGCATGTGCTTGTGTTTGGTTGTGTATGTCTGTTTCCAGTTGTCTGTGTATTTGTGTGTGTGAGCAGGCAGTTTGTGTGTGTGTATGTGTGTTTGCGTTTGGTTTGAAGTTGTGTGTGTATGTATGTTTGTGTTTGGTTTGAAGTTGTGTATATGTGTGTGTACTTGTGTTTGTGTCTGTATATAGCTGTGATTGTGTGGGTGTATGTTTGTTACTGTGTTTGTATATATTTGTGTGTGATTATGACTGAGTGATTGTGTGAAGTTGTAGTTGTAATTGGATGTGGTTGTATATGTTTTCTGCTAGATTTTCTTTTTTTTTCCCCATTTTTTTTTCATAGGAGATAACAAATAAAAGCCTTAGGTATTTTTAAATAGATTAGTGATATTTAAATAGCAGCACTGTCAGAGACTAAAAATAAAGGATAGATGGAAGGAAGGAAGGAACATCCTCCACCTCTGTCCCACACCTATGAAACTTGAGTGACTGCACCTTGAAGAACCCACCATCATATGTTGACTACTTTCATTTAGCATGAATCATTTGAAATACCCAAATACCCATTAGTACTGCAGTGGTGGGGTGTGGGGTACAATGTGGTAGGGGGAGGGAAATGTGCAGGAGTGGAGAGAGAGTCTTCTTTTCTAAAAGATATATTCCAAATTTCTATCAGAAAGAATTTCCTCTCCAGTTTTGTTTTATTTTTATGACAATGTTGATCATGATAATGATGACAATGATATTGATGATGATGATGATTATGATGATGATGATAACATTGATGATGATGATAAAGATAATGATGATATTGATGATGATCAGTGATGTTGATGGTGATAATGTTAATGGTGATAATGATAATAATGATGATGATGATGATGACGATAATGTTGATAATGTTGATGATGATCATGTTGATGGTGATGATCATGATGATGTTGATGATCATGATAATGTTAGTGGTGTTGATAATCATATTGATGATAATGTTGTTGATGATGATGATGGGAAACATAAACATCGATTTCTTACAAAGGCCCTAGCTTTAACAAAGTAGGAAGCAGTCAATTAAATTGAACCCTAGAACTTGACTGGTATTTTATTTTATTGATTTCCAAGTGAAAAGAAAAGTTGACCTTGGTGACATTTGAAATCAAGTGAAATATAATTAACAATTATTGTAAGAGGTGTGGGATTTATGTGCTTCAAGTTCTACTTTTATGTGGATACCCATAATAGCATGGAAAAAGGAATGTTAAATGGCGGTGGTGGTGGGTGATGATGATGATGATACAATCAACTTAATCAATCTCATATTAGTGGTTAAAAAACGAGGTTCATCAAGCTGCAGCTTATCCTACTTTCATTAGAGTTAAGCGACTAAAAGTATAAGGCTCCTACCTGAAAGTGATGCCAATCTATTGTAGGGATAATTTCCAGCTGAGTAAACTGGAGCAATGTGAAATGAAGTGTCTTGCTCAAGGAAACAATGCAGCACCTAGTCAACAATTCAAAGCCACTACTTTATGATCATAAGACAAATACTCTAACCCAAAGTGGGTTCTGTGAAAAAATGTAGAGGACTATATTTATATTATGACCATATAACAGTATTTCACTTTAGGGTTCCCAAAAAAATTTCTGAACCAAAAAGGGTTCCGCATTTGAAAAAGTTTGGGAAACCCTGCCCTAATCACTAAGCTTTACACCTTTAACTATTACTGGTATTGAAGGATATTTATGTGGGTATTGATGTTCACCCTTTCCAGCCCTCGTCACTTCAAATGATTAGACTGGTAAAATACCACTGAAAAGTAATACACATCTGCTTTGAATCAGATTATGCACATCATCCACCGTGGTGTACCCAACATCGAAGTGTGGTATTTTTGTTATCTGCCAGCATCTTGTGAAAGGAACTCTCTGTCTTTGGTCATGTCTTGATGGTGAGCACTTAAAATATACTTAGTTAAAATGTTAAACCTTATTAAAATAATAAGAATAAGAACTTGACTGCTAATTTATTTTTTTAGTAGTAGTGGTGGTGGTTGTGTGAATAGTCGCAGTAGTAGTGGTAGTATTAGTGGTCATGATAGTTGTGGTGGTGGTAGTTGTAGTAGTAATGGTGGTTGTAGTAGTAGTAATAGCTGTGGTAGTAAAAGTCAATTGACTAGGTATTGCAGTTAAAATCACAATGAATAAAAGCCTCCTAACTAAAGTATCAATCCCCAAAGATGACAATATATCTATCAAGGAAATGGAGAAATTATCCAAATATAAAAATCTGGAGAGAGAAATAACTAAAATATGGTTGATGAAAACAGAATCAATCTAAACTATAATAAAGGAAGGTCTCTGGGATTGCATACGGTTTATTTTTTTTAGCCCTTTTGTAAAATAAGTTGGATTACTTTGAATAAATAATGAATGAATATTACATAATTTATCTACTAAATTTCGTGGCTGTTCATTAAATATATTTTGTTTATTTAAAGATTCACTTCTTTAAAATTTCTGAAATGTCAACACTTCTGGTGGCGATCGCTTAAATAAACATACTAATTTTCCGTCACTAATTTTCTCCTAATGCAGTTTATATATAATATCGTCTTTATTAATGTATCATGGATTACGTTACTGATTACATAAGGCAGTGTAGCGCAGTCTTCGTTCAATTTCTATGTATTATATATTGTCAATTACGATTTTATTTGATGTATCATCATCATCATCATCATCGTTTAACGTCCATCTTCCACGCTTGCATGGGTTTGGACGGGAATTTTCCCACTTGAGGCAAGATTGGTTGTCTTGCTCGTATAGGACTGTCTGGCGGGTTTTCTACGGCTGGATGCCCTTCCTAACACCAACCACGTTTACAGTGTGGACTGGGAGGTGTTTACCGTGTTACCTACATGGCCACAGTACAGCGTGGACTGTGTGTTTTTTTGTTTTTTTCATGACACCTACACAACCTCATTTATTTCGGACTGGATGTTGTGGTTCCAACATAACTTTACATTGAAGTTTTGAATTGTGTTTGGAGGGTGGTAACGGTGTGGTGCAGGGGGGGGGGGGGGATGTTGGCCATCCGCGGCCGAAATAAAGAGGAGGAGTCCTTGCATTCTCGTCCGGCAGCATGAGGTGAATTTGTCTTTATCACTGAGTGTCCAGATTTTTTCTTTTCAAACTCTCCAGAATTCCGTAGTCCATCCATCATATTGAAAGGCAACCAGTTTTATATATACCTGCGTATAATATCAATATACACACTACACATGCTAGCAGAAAACCACCCTAAGGGTGGTTTTTCTGCTAGTCTTTATAATAATAGGTACTCTGGGAATGATATAAATAACAGACAGACCGATGCATAACCCAAATTCCAGGACTTACAAATATATACAACATACAAAAAATGGCTCGATTAGGCACTGCATACTTATTATGAAGTGTATTCTCAATACAATAGAAACAATAGCAAAATCAGCACTGCACATACCCAAGGCAGAGTGCTGTGCTCAGTAATGTAGTAACAGAACATAATATCAATTATAATAACTAGCTGGTCCCGTGCCATCAAAAATGACGGCTAATTGTAATATCTATACATAATATAAAAAAAGATGTTTGTTTATTGATTGGTTGGTTGGTTCCTTCATGCTCACTCACACAAGTGATACAAACATACAAACACACAGCTGTGACGAATCTTAAAACGCTGGACTGCTATAGTTTCTCACCCCTCCTTCCTCATTTCACGTAACCACCCCTTCCTGTCTCAGTTGACGTAACCACCCCTTCCTTCTTCAGTCATCTTTACTGCGTTATGGACAAATATATAAGGCTATTATATTAGTAGATGGTTTCTGATTTTAGACAAAAGCCAACAATTTAGCAGAAGGGGAAAATTAATTAAAATGAACCCAGTGCATTGTTGTTACTTTATTTTATTGAACCCATAAAAATAAAAGACAGAGCTAACCTCAGTGGAATTTGAACTCAGGACGTAAAGGGCCATAACTCTGTTGGAAAGCATGTTGTCCGACACTCTACACATACTGCCAATCCAGCAGTAAAAATAGATCTGGTTTTAGCTACTCAGAGCCAATACCTTATCATAAATAATTCCACAAATAAAATAATATAAAAAGGTTAACTAACTTCATACTGACTATGCAACCAGTGCAATGAATGTATTGTTCACATGGTTTATAGCCACTCAGTCACAAACACAATTGAGTCACTAACTATGACCACTAGGGAAATATGCTGACACTTCGATGTGAAAACTGATAAGTGATACATGACAACAACATAATCATTTACAGCCTGCCAATGGAGACTGGCGCAGAGATCAATGCAAATCATCCATATATAATTATATTTGTATATTTATATCTTATATATATTACATCAGCTATATATATATATATATATATATATATATATATATATATATATAGTTGCTTTTTTAGGAATGTGTATTAAATACACTAAACATGCACTGAATAAAAGACACAATTACTCTTTATCAAATCAATATATTATCTATTATTAATAGTCACTATTTACTTCAAAGTTTCACTGAAATTACTGGCTTTTCAAAACAATAATAGTGAGATGAATCTTTTGTTGTATAGAGCCTTAACTAAGATTAGATAAAAGGTGGTGTAGATGTAGTAAACATGAAAAATGGTAGGGTCAGAATGTTAAAGTATGGGTTAGGTTAAAGGAAAGGTCACACCTTATCATTTCTCCTCCTATCCCCTTTTATATTGGTGTTTACAATATCTGCCTACTACTTCTTAACTAAATTTAGTTTAGGTTATATATAGTAAAAGGTCAATATCATTATTACTGATTTGAAAAGATACTGATGATTGTTTTCACAAGAGGGGGTCACCTTCATTACTATACCCATCCATTCATCATTGGCAGATTTAAAAAACATTGTTTGTACAATCCTGTAAGTTGTTTTCGGCCCTAACAAAAAGTTTACTAAACCCAAGTTTGCTGTGGATGATTTCATTGGCAGAATTATTTTCTTGTTATATGCAACTTCATTAATAGTAACACACATGTACTAAAAACTTTGTCACAGGCTCATTCAATGTTGCCATCAGCACAGGATGTGATGGGGTACCTGGCTCTTATTGGTGAGCACTACTTTGGCAACTATTTGAGATGTACAAATAATTTTTCCACCAATAGGGAAAGCATTGTGCAATGCAGATAATTCATTCCTACTTTTATCATCATTATTATCGTTTTGCATCCATTTCCCTTAGACGTTTGGTGGATCATTACGGACTACATCACTATGTAATCAGAGCTACTATTGCCCTAAATAGCTCAGGAAATCATTTCTTGCTCAATAGCATCAAATTTTGACCCAATTTCTATAGTTAGATTTCCTTTCTAATACCAACTATTTTATAGAGTGTACTGGGTGCATTTAATTAGTAGTAGTATTAATATAGTGTGATTAGGCACATGGCTTAGTGGTTAGAACATTGGCCTTGCAATCGAAAGATTGTGAGTTCAATTCTCAGACCGGGTGATGTGTTGTTTCCTTGAGCAAGACACTTTATTTCACATTGCTCTAGTTTACTCAGCTGTAGAAATGAGATGATAGGGACTGGGGTCCATATCATTCCACTGCAAAGTGGTCGTGGAGGCGCCACGGCAAAAAAGCACCCAGCCCTCACTGTAAATGAGGTTGGTGTTAGGAAGGGCATCCAGCTGTAGAAATCAAGCCAAAATCAGTTGCCGTCCCACCCTTGCAAGCAGGGAAAAAGCGGACGTAAAATGAAATGAAAATGATGTGATTAATAAGATTTTAACTATAAATATATTTAAGCTATTTATTTTTGTCTCAGTACCAAGTTAGCAAACATCATCGATGATAGATAAAAACCCTGAAACATGTATCTGGCATTCTCACATGGCTACTGAGATAGCTATGACATGGTACCACACACACACACCCACATGTGTGCATGGGGGGCGGGGGGGGGGGGGGGGGGGGGGGGGGTACCATGTCATAGCGATATATATATATCATCATCATCATCATTTTTTGTCAGCTTTTCCATGCCTGCAAGGGTGGAATGGGTCTTATTAAGCACGGCATCTCTCCATTCATCACAATGCCTTGTCATCTCCTCCGTGAGCTTCAGCGATCTGAGGTCTGCTCTCACCACCTCCACCCATGTTTTTCGTGGTCTTCCTCGACTGTGTCTTCCTTCTACTGGGATTTCTTGGCACTTCTTCACCCAGTGGTCATCCTCCATGCACATCGTATGTCCATACCAATGTAGTCTTCTCTCCCACATACTACTGCCTATCCCTCTTATATACAGTTTCTCTCTCAACTCGTCTATGCTTGGTTGTTCACGTACATTGACATTGCACATCCATTGGAGCATGCTTGCTCCTTTTCTCTCCAGCCATCACATATCCTCTGCGGCTGCTGCCTATGTCTCACTACCATACAGCATCGCACATCTCAACAGGCATTATATAACCGGCCTTTTGTTCGTAGGGAGAAACCCTTCTTTGTCAATAGAGGAAGCAGCTCTCTAAACTTCTTCCAATGCATCCTTATTCTGGAAACTATGGCCTCGGAACACCCTTCTCCCTTACTAATCTGATCACCTAGGTATCAGAAGCTATCAACCACTTCTATAGGTCCTACCCGCATTTGAAAAATGTGTCTATCACTACGACTTCTACTGTCAAATTTTCATGTACATCTACTGCATATATAGTTTTCCTTACCTGTTAGCTTGCCTGCTATCTCACTACATCTCTTGTATACCCAAGATCTGCACTGTGTACATTTTATAGAATTTATATATATATTTACATATATTTGTGATTATAATGGAGTATTCCACTATTACTTTTGGTAAGGCGAGAGAAGCCGAGTGCACACGCATACACACACACACACACACACATATATACATATATATATATACACACAGGGTGTCCTAAAAAAATATATACACATTTCAACACCATTCTAATAAATATTGCATGTACAGGTAATCAAAGTGTGTATACATCTTTTTGGACCCCTGCGTATATATATATATATATATATATAGTATGAAGTACACACTCTGTATTTATACAGATATAACTTTATCATATATGTATATATATATATATATATATATATACACACATATGTATGTATGTATTTATGTGTGAGTGTGTATGTATATATGTGTGTGCATGTATGTACGAACGTACTGCATTTCTTAGCTTGCAGAAATTTGAGCTAATAGTTGCTAGTCCAGTGATTTCCTTTCATTAATAATTTGTGCTTGTTAATCCAACTGTAAAAAAACTAAATCACTGAGAGCGGGATACATTTTTAACAAGCTAATTTCCCTTGGTTCATGGAATATTCTTCAGCAGTGTTACAATGGCTAAGAAACAGTAGGAAGACATTGTCTCTTTCAATTTCATATATACATTGAAAGTAGAACATATTAGGTAGTAATCTGCTATCAAACCAAAGTTTTGATTCACTGTATATATATATTCGTATTCATGAACACACATACACACACAAATTCTCTTGCAATAATATTTCAAATTTATGAATGTAACAATGGTTTAAGGCTATTTTCTCTGCTAAAATAGAGGTTAGCATTGCAAAGACCTCTGACAAGCTTCTCCATTTACCCTATTGTCTATATTCATGTCTTTCTTGGTCTTCCCCTTTCCCTACTTCCTAAAATATTTATTTTCTTCACTCCTCTCACCCAGTCACTCTCCTCCCAACACAGGACCCAACCAACTCATTCCATTTCTCTTCACAGTATTATTCACTGACTCTACTTCCATCACCCTGTGCTATTCATTGTTTGTTTTCCTGTCTCTGAGCCTATACTCCACTCATCCATTGGACCATTCTCATTTCCATTTTTTCAGCCTCATTACTGCTTCACATTCCCCACCCCCAACCACTAAGTATAATAACATCCAATGAAGACAATAAATCTCATATTCATATTTTGATTTCCAGCTACCTGAATCTGCCCCTACTTCTATGATACAAAGCTATTTATTTTAGTGTTTATATTTGTTTAAAAATCGTTCCATTATAATTTTCTGAAAAAAAATTTGTAAACATTAGTTTAAAAAAGAAAAATTAAATTATATTAAAGTCTTGATTTGATTTTAAATTATTTGAAAACTATAGGCAGTGTTTTTCATTAGAAATATGATAACATGTTGATACTGTTGTCATTATAATATCTCTTTACATTCTGAATTCAGATCTTGCCAATGTTAACATTTACTCACAAGGATTAGATTAACTCAAGTCTATGACTGATAGCACATGCCAGATTTGCCATGAAGTGATATTGAATACAAACTAAAAAAATGTTTATGTATGTGTGTATATGTATATATCTCTCTCTATGTGTATAACTTTGATAACTTTCAGCTAGTATTGGCCAAAGCCATGTCTCAGTTAATAGCACCACTTAACAAAGTCTTTCAAATCTTGATTTGGATACCATGGCCCACTCAAATAGAGAATTATTGTTTTTGGTGACATATCTGGGTGTAGGGAGTTTATCCAGAATTTCTTGGTGGAATATGTCCAAATACCATTTGAATTTTATGGGATCTGTTTCTGTTTTTATGTGTTTGGGTGTAATATTAAAGGATAATATAGTGGATATCTCTCAACTGGAAAGTTATGAAAATCCAGGAACACATCTTGTGAGCTATGTCAACTATGTTGTTTATATGAGTAGCCCAACTTAGGTTATTATCAACAATTACTCCCAGGTCTCTGGTGTTGTTGGATGCCATGAGAGTTTCACCTGCAGGAAGAAAATATGATAGTTTCAGTGCATCCTGAATGTAATATGCTGGAAAATATAACAAAAGGCATTTAGTATGATACTCTAATGATTCTACCAATGCACCACCATTTGAGATCATAATGTTAATAGCTTTCTAAGATCAGCTTAACAACAAATCTTGCAACACTACAGAATGCCTGCCTCTTGGTACAGGTAAAACCTTAAGATATGCACTAAACATCTTAATATATAAGCAGTGGTGTCATTTTCAGTGAATAAAACCATGAGAACCACCAACACTATTGCTGTGAAAATTACAAAGAAAAAATAATAATAATGCTTCAAGAAACATTAGAAAAATTTGAAATGACTATAACAATAGTAAATCACTACAACTACTACTACTGCGTCCATTTTTTTATCTCTTGAGATACTTTCTCTGATTTTCTCAACTATTATTTACAGTGATCTAATATTGCTGTCTTTATTTGTGTTGGGACGCATACATTTTAAATAATAATAATAACTTTTTTAATTTCATTAAAATTTCGTAAATGCATTGATCTTCCTTGTTCATGAAAGTTTATTTTTATTTCCAGCTCAATTTGGTGGCGCTTGATTAGGATAAAATTACATCAATGGAAAAGCAAATGTGCTGAAACTGGCTCTATGAAACATTAAAGGTAAACATTATCATTGTATTATATTTGACAAATCCAATATGTTTTAACCTTTTTATGGTTGTTCTTTGTGACCATAACAGATTGTGTTTCAATTAGTTTTGCTTTCTTGAAATATGACCAAGTTTATTAAAGATGGTAAATTGGCAGAGTTGCTACAATGTTGTATAGAATATCTTGTAATATTTCTTCTTCTCTACATATTGTGTTCAAATCCTACCATAGTCGACTTTATATCTCATCCTTAGGGGAGTGGGCTGGAGGATAAGATAATGAACCAGTCCATGGTGTTGGGTTGATGGAATTGTTAAAGCATTAAATGAGTAGCTGTGTGGTATCTCTTCTGGTATTTTACATCCTGCGTTCAAATTCCACCAATGGTCAAAGAAAATCACGTGACTACAGAAACAATTAATTATGAATTGGGTAGAGGTGGATTGTGGCAGGGTGCTACTGCAATCTAACGATGATGATGATGACTGAGTATATTTTTTTTTTTAAATGTATTAAATATCCTTATTATTTAATGTAATAAAACTTACAAAGTTTTAACAAAAATGAATATTATAATGGTATTTCTGGCTGCTGGATGGAATTGCAGGTCATCGTTCATTTCACACTGTAATATTGAAATTTTTATTGAGATTTTAATTTAAATATGAACTCTTTGACCCTTTCATAGCCATATTTCTAATAAAAATACAGCCTGTGTGTTTCAATTTATTTTGAAAATAATCGACAATTTCAAGGAATTTAGTAAAATTACTAACATTTTCAGAGTTGTGTTTATTTGGCAAGTGAATTGATCTGATACTGTGTGTTGAAACTAAAACAATTACATCATGGAAGAGTGATTTTAGCCACTCAAAAGAAAAGAAAAAAAATCTGTTAAAATCACTTTACATTAATCATTTCTTAGTGACATTTTTGTCACACTCTTTGCAAGTTAGTCACTGACATAGTTCCTCTGAAAATATACATATTTGTATTTTTAATGGTTGAAATGACTCTTCCACAACGTAATTGCTTTTTCATTAATTGTTGTATTAAAATGGTGAAGTTAAAGGGTATTGTAGTGAAGATGCACTGTCTAGTGGTTAGAGTGCTGGTCACACAATCATAAGGCCAGTTGATGTGTTGCTCTTCAGTCCACTGTAACAATGAGTGCCAGAAGTAGCTTGGAGTTAAATTTGCAACAGACTGAAATCCTATCCTGTAGTTGGTCCTCTATTCTCGGTTTCTTACATTACATGAACCCAAGATAACTTCCTGGTTGATGATTCTCTAGGCTCAAGCAATACTGAATGCAATACACAAAAATATACTTCATTTACAGAAATTTCCTTCTTAGATGGAGGAAAACAAAAACAAGAGAAACTATTAATGACTCACAAAGAAAAAGACAAATATCTTAAAAATTTAGCTCCCAAAGTTGATTTACATGGTTGAAGCAAGGAAAGTTTGGTCTCTGTTTGAATGCAAGGGACAACTTTAGATTTGTATGAAAAATGATGGTGAGAGTTGTATAATATTATGACCTGTCTCATGATTTAGTGTCAGTTAGTGTGCACAATGTAGTGGAAAATGCAAGGTTAGTGGTTTTCTTATTGTGGTCAGAGCAAGAAGTGTCAAAAACTAGATCTGTCAGGTTACCAAACCCTAAGATTAAATTATTTTATCTAAGGAGGGGCATAACTGGCAGAAGGAAAAAGGAGATACATATCTTAGAGCTAACCTAGCCACTAAGTACCTTGGTGTCAGCTCTCTATAAGTAATGTGTTACTTTTCGTAAATACTATTTGCAATTTTGCTTGTGAGTGTGTTGAGATAAAAAGAAAACATTTAGCTAGAATAATGACAATCATCCAGCAAATTAACACCAGCCACACCAACCCTGGAACCATAGATATCACAGCAATGTATTTTTATGCCTGAACAATAGATTATTTGGTGTTTTTAGATCACCCTTCCTAATTGACTGACAATATATGTAGCATCTAATGTGAATTAGGATAACTAATTCATGCTGACCAATAGAAAACTATGTCTATATGTTCCACATATAGAGAAGTCCCTTTTGTTTTCACATGAGACATCATCAGCATCATACATCTGTTTATAACACCAACATTTATATAAACTGAGTTGTTACATCACCAACCTACCTACTCAATCATTTGCTGGTATGTGTGTGTAAGTCTATATTTACTGCTAAATTCAATCTTTGAGACTGTCAGTGATCGCATACGATTTTTCACACCTTTTATTTTGTAAAAAAATGCAACATATATACTATTATGATGATATATCCTATGTTGGTTTCAATGATGAGCATTCATTTGTTCAATCAATTGGATGTCCAACTTGTTAAATTAGTGTGTAAGTAGTAGAGTATTCCACTTACATGTTCCCTTAACATAATTCCTAAACCAAATCAGAATGATTGCATAGCTGAGAAATACACTGCAAACACTAGAATGCATGGATGAATTGTATGGGATACGGAATGACTGTCTGGCATTGCTGTATTCTGTGAACTATTCAGCCTATTTTAGTATACACACAGATTCTCATTGTGACCATAGTGATTATAGTTAATGTAGACTCAGTTCAGGCATGACAGTTGCTGTTCCAGTGTACTTCAGCTAATAAAACAGCCTCTGTGCAATCATTTGACCTGGGTAAGATTAGCTGTAAAATCTCTTTGAAATGTTCACTACTGCCTTAAAGTAAATAAATATACAAGACAAAATAGTTCTAAAGTTGAAATTAGCAGTTTGTAGGGTATAAAGTAAAAAAAAAAACCTTCAGTAATTGGAGAACTAGATAAATAAAAAATGAACAAATAAAACCCTCGTCAGCTTCCGTAATGTTACACAGTTCAAAAATAAACCTAATAGTCACAGCCCACATTCCACATAAGATACATTTGATGAAACAATCTCTGCGCACATCACCAAAAAACATAACACAACACATATTTTACATAACTGATGTCTGACACTGTGTACAATTACCAATAATACAACACAGCAACCAGGCAGTACAGTGTGTACCTATATATATATATATATATATATATATATATATATATTTCGTTTCTGAATTTGTTTAGCTAGATTCTTTATCTGAAAACGTGTGTTGAAACCGATATTGTTATGCTTTGGGAGGGTCATGTTGCCAATAAGAAACACACGCACCAGTTGCTTTCACTCCAATTTATTATAAATTTAAGAATTTATAAATTTCAGGTTGGTTGGTTGGTTCCACAACCGGACGGTTGTTCATATATTGTCAAAGTTCTTTCGTCACACATTCTGTGACCTCTTCAGTGATTCTCCTTTGTTCTGTCCTATGCCATCTTGTTTTTGTGTGTATTGTGTGCTTGGTTTGCGCATGTGTTACAAAGACCTCTCTGTATAGATAAGAAATGTATAATCTGTAAACTAAGCCCCCATATTAACTGTAAAACTAGAAATGTAGTATATAGCATAAGATGTACTGAAGGACAATGTAGAGATAAGAATATAGTGTACATAGGTGAGACAGCTCATAGTATAGGAGAATGGATAAATGAACACTGGCAAGAGCTTCAAGATAGAAAAGAATCATCTGTACTCCACCAACATGCTAAAATAGAACATAAGGGTAAATTAGAGAACGTAGAAATAGAATCTACACACAGAAAAGACGCAATGTTTAGACAAACCACAGAGGCAATAAACATAAATGAACTCCAACCAAAATTAAATAGAAAATATGAATGGAATAGCAACATCACAACTTACAATTAAGGACAAAATGAAAACATACACACACATAGAACAAACAACCAACCAGTAACATGTAAATAAACAAATAAATAAACAAATATAAACACACACAGACACCCGGATGTAACACATGCACAAACTAAGCACACAACACACACAAAAAGAAGATGGCGTAGGACAGAACAAAGGAGAGGCACAAAAACAAAGAAAAAAATCCCCAGTCACTGAAGAGGTCACAGAATCTGTGACGAAAGAACTTTGACAATATATGAACAACCGTCCGGTTGTGGAACCAACCAACCAGAAATTTATAAATTCTTAAATTTATAAATTTAATTTATGATAAATTGGTGTGAAAGCAACTAGTGCATGTATTTCTTTTTGGCAACATGACCCTCCCAAAGCATAACAATATATATCATCATCATCATCATCACCGTTTTACGTCCGTTCTTCTATGCTAGCATGGGTTGGACCGGTTGTCCTGTTGTGGGCAGTGTCTGGTCGGCTGACCATGCCTTGCTCATACAGGAACTGATTTTCGCTTGATTTCTACAGCTGGATGCCCTTCCTAACACCAACCTCATTTACAGTGAGTGCTGGGTGCTTTTTTCCATGGCGCCTACACGTCCACTTTACAGTGTGGGCTGGGTGCTTTTTTGCCGTGGCACCTCCATGACCACTTTGCAGTGAGAGGGTGTGGGGCATATTGTCTATATGCTTCAGATTGTACCCATGGGAGGTCGGGTACTCTGTATTACTGCGTGACGCCAGAGGTCACGGTCGTGTGTCATCGCCTTTGAGAGGTGCAACTGGGTAAGGTCAGCCCCTATAACCTCATCCCAGATCTTGTTACCCGGAGATTTACCCATCTGCATTGTCGAGGCTTCCAAACAACTTAAAGAAATTTACCTTATTATTCCACAATGTTACAAGCAAAGTTCAATACTCTCTTATATATATATATATATATCATCATCATCATCATCATCAATGTTTAACGTCCGTGTTCCACGCTTGCATGGGTTTGGACGGGGGTAGTCCCACTTGAGGCAAGAGTGATTGTCTTGCTCGCATAGGACTGTCTGGCAGGTTTTCTACAGTTGGATGCCCTTCCTAACACCAACCACATTTACAGTGTGGGTCTGGGAGGTTTTTACCGTGTTGCCTACACGGCCACATTACAGCGTGGACTGTGTGTTTTTTTGTCGTGACACCTACACGATCTCATTTGTTTCGGCCTGGATGGCGCGGCACCAACATAACTTTACATAGAACGGGGTGGTGTGGATGGGTGGGGGTGGTGGCGGGACGGGGTGTATTTTGTTAGAGATGCCTACTGGCAAGGCGGGTCTTCTCTGTTACTGAGTACCGCCAAAGGTCTCGGTCCAGTGACATTGTCTTGGAGAGGTGTAAGTGTGTGAGGTCGGAGTTTATCAGCTCGTCCCAGGTTTATATATATATATATATCATCATCATCATCATCATCACCGTTTTACGTCCGTTCTTCCACGCTAGCATGGGTTAGACGGGTTGTCCTGTTGTGGGCAGTGTCTGGTCGGCTGACCATGCCTTGCTCATACAGGAACTGATCTGGCTTGATTTCTACAGCTGGATGCCCTTCCTAACACCAACCTCATTTACAGTGAGTGCTGGGTGCTTTTTCGTGGCGCCTACACGTCCACTTTACAGTGTGGGCTGGGTGCTTTTTTGCCGTGGCACCTCCACGACCACCTTGAGGTGGGGGGGGGGGCATATTGTTTATATGCTTCAGCATGTATCCATGGGAGGTCGGGTACCCTGTATTACTGCGTGACGCCAGAAGTCACGGTCGTGTGTCATTGACTTTGAGAGGTGTAGTTGGGTAAGGTCGGCTTTTATCACCTCATCCCAAGTCATCTTGGGTCTCCCCACTCCGCGGTTTCCATCAACTTCTAGTGCTCTGCACCTTTTTATGCAGCTGTCATCCTTCATACGCATCACATGTCCATACCAGCGTAACCGCCTCTCCTGCACGCAGCATTTGATTCCTCTTATGCTCAGTCTCTCTCTCAATTCATTTATGCTTTGTCGTTCACGTATATTACTGTTACACATCCATCGGAGCATGCAGGCTTCGTTTCTCTCTAATCTACGTAAGTCTTCCACCTTCAGCGCCCAGGTCTCACTACCATGCAACATCGCTGTTCGGATACACGCATCATACAGTCTGCCTTTCATTCTGAGGGAGAAGCCTTTTGCAGCTAGCAGTGGTAGTAGTTCCCTAAACTTCTTCCATCCCGTTCTTACCCTAGTTATTGTACTTTCTGAGCACCCACCTCCGTTGCTAATTCGGTCACCTAGGTAGCAGAAGCTGTCTACTGTTTCTACAGGGCCCTCCCAGAGATTGGTGGTACTTGTTTCCTGTGGCTGTTTGCTTGCTGTTTCAGCACAGCTGCTGCATGTGAATCCTACATTCTTAATTAAGCTTCCTGAGATCCCGCTACATCTCTTGTGTACCCATTGTTTGCATTTGGGGCAAAGAATGGAGTTCCTACCTACACCTTTCCTACATACTGAGCAAGGCCATTTCCCTGAGGGGATCTGGGTTCTGTTTTCTCGTCTACTTATAAGGACCTTAGTCTTTGTCATGTTGACTTTGAGGCCCTTTCTCTCTAGTCCCTGCTTCCAGGTTTGGAATTTATTCTCTAGTTCTACCATAGATTCAGCTATGAGTGCGAGGTCATCAGCATACAGGAGTTCCCATGGGCATCCGGTCTTAAACTCCTCCGTTATTGCCTGCAGGACTATGATGAACAGGAGAGGGCTAAGAACAGAGCCCTGGTGGACCCCAACCTGTACGCTAAATTCCTCGCTATACTCATTGCCAATCCTAACTTTGCTGACTGCTCCCCTATACATGGCTTGTACCGCTTTCACAAGCCATTCATCTACTCCTAGTTTTCTAAGAGCCCACCAGATTACTGCACGTGGAACTCTGTCAAAGGCTTTCTCAAGGTCGACAAATGCCAAGTAGAGTGGCTTACTTTTAGCTAGGTACTTTTCCTGTAATTGCCTCACAAGGAAGAGCGCATCAGTGGTGCCTTTCCCTGGTACAAACCCAAATTGCATCTCGTCTATATTCACCCGGTCCCTAATCAGCTGTGCTATAACTCTTTCTGTTACTTTCATGACCTGGTCCATCAACTTTATACCTCTATAGTTTCCTCTATCTAGTGCATCGCCTTTACCTTTGTAGCAGTTGACAATGATGCTACTGCACCAATCTTTTGGTATGGCCCCCTCTAGTATTACCTGGTTAACGATACGTGTGGTTATAGTGTGACCTACAGACCCAGATGCCTTCAGCATCTCGGCAGCTATACCCGATGGACCGGTTGCCTTCCCTATCTTCATATCTCTGATTGCCTTACTTACTACGCTGCCGCTGACTTGTACTGCTGGTCCCTCTATAGGGTCTACGTGGGGTAGGGTCTCTTCTTCCCATGCATTCTCCTCATTTAGTAATCTATCATAATGACTCTTCCATGCATCTTTCTTCTCAGCACTTGTGAGGGCAAGCTCACCTTTATCATTCCGGATACACTTCTCTCCAATGACATCACAACTATCTCTGACACACTGCCTCGCAATCTTGAATACCTCCTGTTTCTGGTCCTCACGTTGTAAAACATGCTTGAATTTTCTATCCTCTGCTTCCCTCCTAGCTAAGTATACTTGTCGCCTAGCTTCCCTCTTGGTCTCTATGTAATGTACCCTGCTCCCCCCGTTCTTCCATTCTTTCCATGCCTGTCTCTTGGCCTTGACTGCTTCATCTACCTTATTGTTCCACCACCAAGTCACTCTCCTCCTGCTTGAGGTCTTACTCCAGCCACAAACCTCATCCGTCGCCTCTAGTAAGTTATTTTTTAGGAACTCCCAGTTCTCTTCTACGTTAAATGTCTCTATCTGTTCTTCTTTACTGTCGTAGGCGTTGAGTAAAATATCTTTAAATCTGTTACTGGTTGAGGGGACTTTCAGCTTCCAGATCTTTCTTCTCCAGGCTGGCCTCTGTTTCAGGGCTCGTCTAGTTCTGACCGTGAGGTCGCTGACAACTAAGCTATGTTGGGATGTACATTCCTCACTAGGGAAGGCTTTTGTGTTTACGACCGTCCATCTGTCACGTCCTCTGATGAGGATAAAATCTAACTGACTAGAGTGCTCCCCTGATCTATAGGTGATCAGGTGGTTGTCGGGTTTTTTAAAGTTTGTGTTACATATCGACATGTCATTGGCGTCGCAGAATTCTAGAAGTCTGAATCCTTCCTCATTCCTTGTGCCAACTCCATGGCCTCCATGTACTCTATTGAAGCCGTCGCAGTGTTTACCTACGTGTCCGTTAAAATCTCCTGCAATGATTAGGAAGTCCTTGTCGTCTGTTAGAGCAGTAGTGTGTATTAGGGACTCGTAAAACCTATCCTTAAGTTCGTCTGGCAGCCCCGATTGGGGTGCGTAAGCTGATATTATTGTGGTAATTGTCTTATTCAGGACTAGTCTGAGTTTAATGATTCTTGCATTTACCCTGTACACTGAGATTACTTTATCTACCCACTTGTCAGCTAATAGTATACCTACACCACCCATCCCATCGTCATATATATATATATAATTATATATATATATATATATATATAAATATATATATATATATATATATATAAATATATATATATAAATATATATATATATAAATATATATATATATATAAATATATATATATATATATATATATAAATATATATATATATATTTATTAAAATAAATATTTGCTCTACGGTTCTTATATATTTGATATATATTTATCCTTATCGAGCCTTCTTTGGATTTTAGTCTTCAAATTTATTATTATTACTATATATATATATATATATATATATAAATATATATATATTTATATATATATATATATATATTAATATATAATTATAATAATAAAATGTGGAGAGGAAGCACACGAGTTAGGATATATATATATATATATATATATATATATATATATATATATATATATGAAAACAGGTTGAAAGAGACGATTATTAGGAAGAAAAAACTTTTTTTTTTCCTTTTTTATTTCTCTCTCTCTTTTTCCTGGGTTAGAAAATGATTAAAACAAAATGTTTTATTTTGTGTGAAGTGTTAAGGTATTAGTTGATTTATTTATTATTTAACAATGGCATTTATTTATCTATTTATATATTTAATTATTGTCTATTACCGGTTTCAGCATTTTTATGCATTATCAAATGATAGTGAAATGTATTAGTGTGGTGTCGCACATGTTAAAGAGAAGGTGCAGAAAGAATAATGTTATTTACAAACAAGGTTTATGAAGTGAAAAGAAAAAAGAAAAAAGAAAAAAGAAAAAAGAAAAAAGATAAAAGAAAAAAGACGGGCATAATGTAGAGCATAAAAAGTCAATGTGAAAGAAAAAGTAATGTTATTTACAGGCATAGTCCTTGAAGTTAAGCAGATCAAAATGTATTAATATAGCAAGAGTGCTTAGTTGATCTATATATATATATAAATATATATATATATATTTTTTTTTTCTTGGGCGGGTAAAATTCCCAAGATCCATGAACGATTCTCTCCAGCTGTCTCTCTCCCTCATTATTGCTGCCATGTCCTGTGTCTCCAACAGACCAGTTTCTGTCCTTAGGGCATCAACATACGTTAACCTTGGTCTTCCTCTTCCAGTGTGTCCATGTAGGGGCTCCCACAGGAGCACTGTGTGCAATGTCAACTCTGGATGTCGGTGAGCATGTCCAGCTAACCTCCGTCTCCTCTGTGTCACTTTTGAGCTGACTTTTGGGAGACTCCCATACAGCTCTGAGTTTTTCATTCGATGCTAAATTTGCCGACGACATAGCTTTGGTGACAAATACAGTGAAGGAGGCAGAGGATTTGATGCTGGAGGTTGAGACTGTGTCGATGAGTGTGGGGCTCAGAATGAATGAGACTAAAACAAAATATCTGGTAGAGAATGTTGAGAAGCCAGAGGGGATCACTAATGCAGGCGGGAAGCCGCTAGAACTGGTTGAGGAATTCCTGTATTTGGGAGCAAAGATTGGGAATACAGAAGATGATGTGGTTGAGAAGAAGAGCAAGGCCTGGGTCGTGTGCCACAGCTTGAGATCAGTGTGGAAGTCAGACCTTCGTAAAGACCTGAAAATCCGCCTCTTCATTGCTGTAGTGGAATCTGTGCTGCTGTACGAGTCTGAGACTTGGACACTGACCAAGAAACCCACTCAGATGGTGGATGGGTGCTACACAAGAATGCTGAGGATGGCTCTGAACATTAATCAGTATATTTATATATAAATATTTTGTTTCTTAATTTGTTTAGCAAGATTCTTTATCTGAAAACGTGTGTTGAAACCGATATTGTTATACTTTGGGAGGGTCATGTTGCCAATAAGAAACACACGCACCAGTTGCTTTCACTTCAATTTATTATAATAAATTTATAAATTTAGGAATTTATAAATTTCCGGTTGGTTGGTTGGTTCCACAACCAGATGGTTGTTTATATATTGTCAAAGTTCTTTCGTCACACATTCTGTGACCTCTTCAGTGACTGGGGATTCTTTTCTTTGTTTTTGTGCCTCTCCTTTGTTCTGTCCTACGCCATCTTGTTTTTCTGGTTGTGGAAACAACCAACCAACCGGAAATTTATAAATTCCTAAATTTATAAATTTATTATAATAAATTGAAGTGAAAGCAACTGGTGCGTGTGTTTCTTATTGGCAACATGACCCTCCCAAAGTATAACAATATATATAAATATTTATATATATATCATCATCATCGTTTAACATCTATCTTCCACGCTAGCATATATATATATATATGCTAGTGTGGAAGATAGACGTTAAACGATGATGATGATATATATATAAATATATATATATCATCATCATCATCATCATCAGCGTTTAACGTCCCGTGTTCCACGCTTGCATGGGTTTGGACGGGGGTAGTCCCACTTGAGGCAAGAGTGATTGTCTTGCTCGCATAGGACTGTCTGGCAGGTTTTCTACAGTTGGATGCCCTTCCTAACACCAACCACATTTACAGTGTGGGTCTGGGAGGTTTTTACCGTGTTGCCTACACGGCCACATTACAGCGTGGACTGTGTGTTTTTTTGTCGTGACACCTACACGATCTCATTTGTTTCGGCCTGGATGGCGCGGCACCAACATAACTTTACATAGAACGGGGTGGTGTGGATGGGTGGGACAGGGTGTATTTTGTTAGAGATGCCTACTGGCTGGAGTAGGTTTTACTATATATATTTAGGTAAGGCGGGTCTTCTCTGTTACTGAGTACCGCCAAAGGTCTCGGTCCAGTGACATTGTCTTGGAGAGGTGTAAGTGTGTGATGTCGGAGTTTATCAGCTCGTCCCAGGTTTTTCTAGGTCTGCCTATTCCGTGACTACCGTCTATCTTTATTGCCCTGCACTTTGTTATATATATATATATATATATATATATATTCACCTATCCAGGTGAAACTTGAACCGTTAAGGTCTCATTCATGGATATGTCAATATTTATAAAACAAACTTTGTATTTTATTTGATGAGATCGTACCAAAGTTTTGGTACCCTTGAAATAGAATAAATATGGTTTTATAAATATAGAAATAGAATAAATATGGTTTTATAAATATAGTTTCCAGTTATTAATGTCATTGATATATATATATTTATATATATATAATTATGTATGTATATATATATATATATACCATCGGGTATAGCTGCCGAGACGCTGAAGGCATTTGGGTCTGTAGGTCACACTATAACCACACGTATTGTTAACCAGGTAATACCAAAAGATTGGTGCAGTAGCATCATTGTCAACTGTTACAAAGGTAAAGGTGATGCACTAGATAGAGGAAACTATAGAGGTATAAAGCTGATGGACCAGGTCATGAAAGTAACAGAAAGAGTTATAGCACTGTTGATTAGGGACCGGGTGAAACTAGATGAGATGCAATTTTGGTTTGTACCAGGAAGAGATACCACTAATGCCCTCTTCCTTGTGAGGCAGTTACAGGAAAAGTACCTAGCTAAAAGTAAGCCAATCTACCTGGCATTCGTCGATCTTGAGAAAGCCTTTGACAGAGTTCCACGTGCTGTAATCTGGTGGGCTCTTAGAAAACTAGGAGTAGATGAATGGCTTGTGAAAGTGGTACAAGCGATGTATAGGGGAGCAGTCAGCAAAGTTAGGATTAGCAATGAGTATAGCGAGGAATTTAGCGTACAGGTTGGGGTCCACCAGGGCTCTGTTCTTAGTCCCCTCCTGTTCATCATAGTCTTGCAGGCAATAACGGAGGAGTTTAAGACCGGATGCCCATGGGAACTCCTGTGTGCTGATGACCTCACACTTATAGCTGAATCTATGGTAGAACTAGAGAAGAAATTCCAAACTTGGAAGCAGGGACTAGAAAGAAAGGGTCTCAAAGTCAACATGACAAAGACTAAGGTCCTTGTAAGTAGACGAGAAAACAGAACCCAGATCCCCTCAGGGAAATGGCCTTGCTCAGTATGTAGGAAAGGTGTAGGTAGGAACTCCATTCTCTGCCCCAAATATAAACAATGGATACACAAGAGATGTAGCGGGATCTCAGGAAGCTTAATTAAGAATGTAGGCTTCACATGCAGCAGCTATGCTGGGACAGCAAGCAGCAAACAGCCACAGGAAACAAGTACCACCAATCTCTGGGAGGGCTCTGTAGAAACAGTAGACAGCTTCTGCTACCTAGGTGACCGAATTAGCAGCAGAGGTGGGTGTTCAGAAAGTACAATAACTAGGGTAAGAACGGGATGGAAGAAGTTTAGGGAACTACTACCACTGCTAGCTGCAAAAGGCTTTTCCCTCAAAATAAAAGGCAGACTGTATGATGCGTGTATCTGAACAGCGCTGTTGCATGGAAGTCAGACCTGGGCGCTGAAGGTGGAAGACTTATGTAGATTAGAGAGAAACGAAGCCTGCATGCTCCGATGGATGTGTAATAGTAATATACGTGAACGACAAAGCATAAACGAATTGAGAGAGAGACTGAGCATAAGAGGAATCAAATGCTGTGTGCAGGAGAGGCGGTTGCGTTGGTATGGACATGTGATGCGTATGAAGGATGACAGCTGCATAAAAAGGTGCAGAGCACTAGAAGTTGGTGGAAACCGCGGAGTGGGGAGATGCAAGATGACCTGGGATGAGGTGATAAAAGCCGACCTTACCCAATTACACCTCTCATGGGCGATGACACACAACCGTGACCTCTGGCATCACGCAGTAATACAGAATACCCGACCTCCCATGGGTACAAGCTGAAGCATATAGACAATATGCCCCCACACCCCCCACTGCAAGGTGGTCGTGGAGGTGCCACAGCAAAAAAGCACCCAGCCCACACTGTAAAGTGGACGTGTAGGCGCCACGAAAAAGCATCTAGCACTCACTGTAAATGAGGTTGGTGTTAGGAAGAGCATCCAGCTGTAGAAATCAAGCCACAATCAGTTCCTGTATGAGCAAGGCATGGTCAGCCGCCAGACACTGCCTACAACAGGACAACCCGTCTAACCCATGCTAGCGTGGAAGAACGGACGTAAAACGGTGATGATGATGATGATGATGATATATATATTGGAGCCTGTCTTGAATTTTGAAATGTTGAATTTTACCCTTTGTGTTTATCAGTTCTATGTCCTGATTGAACTAATTGATTTTAAACATTCCTTGGCCTACTTCTATTCAATGCCAGTTATTTTGAAATTGGGCTGCAGTGCAATTGCAAAACATATGCACAATCAAAGAAAAGCAGCTTGCAGAAGAAAAGACTGCTAAAATTTTACTGAATTCTGTAAATTTTTCAAAATTGCATTTTTTAATCAAACGTGCATTCATAAAAATATAATGAAAAAATCTGAAAAGGAAAATTAGAGATATATTTGTGGCATTTGTGTAAGTAGTTGTGTGTGGTGTTTATGTATGTATATCTTGCAGATCATTCTTCATGAACAGTATCATTACCAATGTCTCACATGAATGATATATGCATGCATGTGTGTATCATTTTGAGTTTAGATTAGACTTGCAACTAGAAACTTTAACTAGAGGTGTTTAAAATCTGAAAACAGAAAGCAAGGGAGACAACTCCACCAATATCAGTGAATCCAAATTTTTGAAAATATAAGAAGGGATATCTACTGTTTGTATATATATATATATATATATATATATATAATCTGAGATGACGGGGCATAATAACATGCTACTATGCTCGTTTCTGGGTCAAAAACAAAAGCACATTTTTTTTCTTCTGTTTTTTCCTTAAAGCCCCTTGGAATGTGTTTACCCTCATTCCGTTGGTATACATCTGTTATGCAATTTATACCTGAAGATGTCACCAGGTTCCTTACGCAACCTGGTCACTGAAATGTGCATAATGTTTGTAGAAATAAATAATTAAGAAAATTCAAGCTGTCTGGCCTCCTGTCATTTTACTTTATAATATATTTGACTCCGTTCCTGTACCACCAACAGGATTCAACATCAAAGATGGATGAGTTGCATAATGTTGAGTGCTTTTCTCATATTACATCATGGTTAACATTGCAGAATGACCAAGTCTACCCAGTGGTAAACCACCAAATTTAAACATATATATATAAACTAAATAGAAAGTATTGTTACATTGGAGTTTCACTTGTTTATGAAAGGGTCATCAGACAAGTACTCATTTCTCTCATCTATCAACCACATACGTATATATATATATATATATATATTATATATGTGTGTGTGTGTGTGTGTGTGTGTGCGTGTGTGTGTGTGTGTGTGTAAAAAATAAATGGAAAGAACAAAGTAAACAATGCAGTTCAAGGAAGAAGTAGTTTAGTCCTTCATCAGATGATAGAACAATAAATAAAAGATGAAATCTCTACATCTATACCTGTAACCACTATAAAGATCACTTGATGACTTCAGGAAACTAAAGTGAATATGTTTTGCTGATGAGATCTAACAAGATCAAAACATATCCATTGCTTTAAAGGAATGTTTCATTCCTAACTGCATTATTTTTTTTTCCTAAAGATATTGTTGAAGTTATTACTTTTACTTTCTGAATTTATATTTTAACACTTTCATGACTGTATTTCAAATGAAATACACTTTATTTTAATTAGTTAATGAAACATTTTGAGGGATTTACTAAAATGATTAATTATTTCATTATTCAACATATAGTTCTTTTTTATGAGTGTTTTGCTTAATAAAATTATGTTGGAAGATTTTAATTATGTTTCATAGAACCAGAGCCAGTTTTGGTCAGGCTGGTGTTGAAACAGTTAAATGATTTCTTTTTCTTCTGATTGCTAGGATAATTTCAACCTCTAGTGGTATTTTCCATCTGCTTTATTGTTGGTTATTTATTTATATATATATGTGTGTGTTGGGAGGATTATATATATATACATATATATATATATATATATATATATATATATATATAGGAAAAAGTATGACCCCGACGGCAGAGCTCAAGCCGTTTCGATGGCTATTTCAGTCCAGAAATAGCCGTCGAAACGGCTTGAACTCTGCCGTCGGGGTCATACCTTTTCCTATTTCCCACTCTACTACCCTAAGTATTGAGTACTCTGGTGCGTTATGGTCCATCTGGTTCTTTACCACATTTCCTTTGTTAAGACCCGCCTTACCTAAATATATAGTAAAACCTACTCCAGCCAGTAGGCATCTCTAACAAATACACCCCGTCCCACCACCCCCACCCGATCCACACCACCCCGTTCTATGTAAAGTTATGTTGGTGCCGCGCCATCGAGGCCGAAACAAATGAGATCGTGTAGGTGTCACGACAAAAAAACACACAGTCCACGCTGTAATGTGGCCGTGTAGGCAACACGGTAAAAACCTCCCAGACCCACACTGTAAATGTGGTTGGTGTTAGGAAGGGCATCCAACTGTAGAAAACCTGCCAGACAGTCCTATGCGAGCAAGACAATCACTCTTGCCTCAAGTGGGACTACCCCCGTCCAAACCCATGCAAGCGTGGAACACGGACGTTAAACGCTGATGATGATGATGATGATGATATATATTTATATATATATCAGAAGCAGCAGCATCATTATTTTACATCCATTTTCCTGTGTTTGCATGGAGTGGATAAGTCCTCTTCAGTATGGCCTGCTTCCACTCATTATATTCCTTTGTGAGGCTCCATATTTTGAAATCAGCCCTAACCACATCTCCACAGATTTTCCTCAGTCTTTATCCATATGCATCACATGTCTATACCAGCCCAATCATCTCTCTTGTACACTACAGCTGATTCCTCTCATATCTAGTTTTTCTCTCAGTTCATCTGTGTCCAGTTGTTCACACACACACTAACATTACACATCCAATGCATACTTCATTTCCCTCCAGCTACTGCATATCCTCTGCATTTATTATCTATATGTCACTGCCATGCAAAATCATACTTCTCATACAGGCATCATACAATCTACCCTTATCTTGAAGAGAATCTCTTTGATGTCAACTGTTTCCTACCTGTTCTTCTAGCTAATGGTGCAATGTCAAAATAATAAAATTAACTGTAAAAAAAAAAATTAGAAATATACAATAACACACTAAAGGAACATAGTATAGTTCATTGGCATTAATGCTTGAATAACATATATATATATATATATATATGTGTGTGTGTGTGCGTGTGTGTGTGTGCGTGTGTGTGTATAAATAGCATATGTATATAGTATATATATGGTAGTATTGGGATTTTCCAATATAGATCCTGGTAAAGACGAGAGAAGCTTGATGCTATTCAGTTTCCTGTATGTATGTATGTATGTATGTATGTATGTATGTATGTATGTATGTCAGGTCACAGGTTGGTGCTACTGGTAACATGTATCCCAGTACAACCTGTCCCATGGTCGGGTCGTTGGCGACTAAACTGGCAACCCCACCAAGGTTTCTTGGTGAGGAGGGTGACTTTGGACATCCTGCAGGACTAAAAACAAAACCTGTCAAAAGGGCAAAGGAGCTCTTAAGAGTCAATGGCCATCCAAAATCACCGGGAGAGATGACCCCTTAGCCTTTATCAAGGCAGAATTCTAGGAGAAGGAAAACTCTGATATAACACCTGCAACCCTGATGGTATCCAATGATGTTGACTTGTTTTTCTTTTTGGTAAATATCATCTTGGTTAAGAGAGTGGGACTGGCTTTGTGCAGTGCCTTTGCTCACTATAAAAGCTTCACGGCACAGGCATTGCTTTATATCTGGAGATCTCTCTGCACTTGTCGTCACATGGTACCATGGGCCCAGCACTATGTGTCAATAATTGTCACAAGTGTAGTGTTTGTACCAGAGTTTTCAAGTCACTGGCTGAGACTAAAAAGTCACACTCATTCAGCGCATCGGTAGGGGTTCTCCTACATGGATATAAAGTAGTGGCCGTACTCGAAAACGAGTTGGCAGCCACCATGTATGTATGTATGTATGTATGTATGTATCAACATCATTTTAACATGTTTCCATGCTGGCATGCATATATGTATCTGTATGTGTGTATGTGTGAATATGTGTTTATATATGTGTGTGTATGTATATATATATATATATATATGGAGGCACATGGATTAGTGGTTAGAGCATTGGCCTCGCAATCGAAAGGTTGTGAGTTCAATTGTCAGAACGGGTGATGTGTTGTTTCCTTGAGCAAGATACTTTATTTCACATTGCTCCAGTTTACTCAGCTGTAGAAATGAGATGAAAGGGACTGGGATCCCTATCATTCCACTGCAAAGTGGTAATGGAGGTGCCACGGCAAAAAAGCACCCATATAAATGAAGTTAGTGTTAGGAAGGGCATCCAGCTGTAGAAATCAAGCCAGAATCAGTTCCCATCCCACCCTTGCAAGTAGGGAAAAAGCGGACGTAAAATGACAATGATGATGATGAATGATGATATAAAATACGCCCGCATGCATGCACACACACACACATACAGGCATACATACATATATAAATATATACAATGAGAGAAAAAATGTAAGAGATTTGGGACAGAGAGAGAACCAATTGCTTTATATTCAAACATATATCCTTGTTATTTTCCTTTCATTAAATTTTTTACTTGTTATTTTTTGTTCATCTCTTAACTTAATCAATCTTTCTAATATTCCATTAATCTAACTGTGGAGTAGAGTGAGAAAATTGATATTAATTACTTTTGAAAATATGCCTTACTTGATAGGTTCATGACTTATGTTGCAGTTGATTGGGTCCAATTGAGTCTAAGCCGGACAAATTGGGTGGAATAACTAAACAGATAGTTCTGTTAGGAGATTACATATAGCACCAGAAGGAGAGTTTATATGTATGTGTGTGTGTATATATATATGTGGGGGGGGGTATATGTGTGTGAGTGTGTGTGTGTATGTGTGTGTGTAGATATATATAGACATACACACAACACACACACATATATATATATATATAGATAGATAGATATGTGTGTGTGTGAATATATATATATATACAGGATAGAATTAGTTTAAAACTAGTTACACCATTACTCAAGAGAGTACTTGATACTTTTGGTAGTAGAGTATGGTTATATTATAAAGAGTCAGGACCCAACTCTTTATAACATATATAAATATATATATATATATATATATATATATATATATATATATATATATATATATATATATATATAATAATAAATTTCAAGACTAAAATCCAAAGAGGGCTCGATAAGGATAAATATATATCAAATATATAAGAACCGTAGAGCAAATATTTATTAAAATAACAGATTAAAGTTTAAGCAAAGAATCGCTGCTTTCACCCTTAACGGGATCTTCTGAAACTAACAAAGTCAATCTGTAAACGCAGAAGTGGATATTTCAAAAAACGTTGCAACCGGAGGAAGACAGGAAGACGATACTTTGGTTCGTGGAAACGTTCGCTGGCAAAGAACGGGAAAAAACGAATAAGATACGTCATTAATAGGAGCGGTGAAAAACAATTACGCGCAAAGACAGAACCACGTTTGTGGTATAAAAGAGGTCGTAGACTAATGTTCTCTTAGGTGGTTCATAGAGACGTTCTCTGGCAATGAACGAAACAAACGAAAATAATACGTTATATATGGAGCGTGAAGAACAATAGCACGCAAAGACAAAACCACGTAAATGGTATAGCAGAAGTCGTAGACTAAAATTCTAACTAGGAAACCGAATGAATCTCCGCTACAGAGTTAAGAACAAAGTAAATAAATACAATACAGAAGTAATAGAAATAAATAAATACATACACGCAAACAAAAACGTACATACACAAGCATACGCAAAACACTTACCATAGGTATACAAAACCACGCACATATAAATATGTGTGTGTGTGTGTATGCGTGTATACATATAAATAAATAAATAATTATATAAACGTATATGTCTTTGCGTGCTATTGTTCTCCATGCCCCACATATAACGTATTATCTTCGTTTGTTTCGTTCATTGCCAGAGAACGTCTCTATGAACCACCTAAGAGAACATTAGTCTACGACATCTTTTATACCATAAACGTGGTTCTGTCTTTGCGCGTAATTGTTTTTCACCGCTCCTATTAATGACGTATTATTCGTTTTTTCCCGTTCTTTGCCAGCGAACGTTTCCACGAACCAAAGTATCGTCTTCCTGTCTTCCTCCGGTTGCAACGTTTTTTGAAATATCCACTTCTGCGTTTACAGATTGACTTTGTTAGTTTCAGAAGATCCCGTTAAGGGTGAAAGCAGCGATTCTTTGCTTAAACTTTAATCTGTTATTTTAATAAATATATATATTTATTTTATATATATATATATATTTATTTCATATAGAAAGGCTTCTACAGGACTAGAACTGTTTCATTCAGGAGAAATCTACAGGGCTTCCTGATGATTTCTCCCGAATTAAACGTTCTAGTCCTGTAGAAGCCTTTCTATATTAAATATTTATACTCTACTATGTATTGAGTACCTTACTTACTGTGGTTACCCCCGATTGAACCCGGTATAAACTTATATATTTCATTTCATTTTCATTTCATTTTACGTCCGCTTTTTCCCTGATTGCAAGGGTGGGGCGGGAACTGATGCTGGCTTGATTTCTACGGCTGGATGCCCTTCCTAACACCAACCTCGTTTACAGTGAATGGTGGGTGTTTTTTTGCCGTGGCACCTCTACGACCACTTTGCAGTGGTATATGTACCCCAGTCCTTATCATCTCATTTCTACAGCTAAGTAAACTGGAGCAATGTGAAATAAAGTGTCTTGCTCAAGGAAACAACACATCACCCGGTCTGAGAATTGAACTCACAACCTTTCGATTGCAAGGCCAATGCTCTAACCACTAAGCCATGTGCCTCTCTCTCTCTCTTTCTCTCTCTCTCTCTCTCTCTATATATATATATATATATATATATATATATATATATATATATATATATATATATATATATATATATATATATATATATATATATATATATATATATATATATATATATATATATATATATATATATATGAGGGTCGGCTGACCAAACAAGGTTTATTTTTGAATGGAATCATAACATCTGACTTATCAAAGATTGTTGTGATGTACAGGAGTTTCATTACCTACATCGATATGTAGATCTGGTGTCGCAGTGGAATATGCCAAATCACCTACAGTGTTACTTCATCACTTGATGAGATATCAGTTCCTGCATTCAGAGACAGAGTACAGCAGCATCTTTGGCACAGACAAGTGTTTCCTAAGCAGCATATATATATATGAATAGTGCAGGTAAAATTCCTGAGATCCATGGACGAGTTCTCTCCAGCAGTCTCAGTCCTTCATCGCCGCTGTGTCCAGCATCTCCCAGAGACCAGTGTCTGTCCTTAGGGCATCAACATATGTCAACCTCGGTCTCCCTCTTCCAGTGTGTTAGTGTAGGAGCTCCCACAGAACCAGTGAGTGCAGTGTCAGCTCTGAATGTTGGTGAGCATGTCCAACTGAACTCAGTCTCCTCTGTGTCAATTTTGAGCTGACTTTTGGGAGGCTCCCATACAGCTCTGAGTTCTTCATCCTCTGAGCATACTAGCTAATATTCAGAGAGAGTCTCTTGGCAAGTGTCTAAATCTCAGACCCATAGAGCAGCACAGTCTCCACTGTAGCAATGAAGAAATGGATCTTCAGGTCTTTATGAAGGTCTGACTTCCACACCAACCTCAAACTGTGAGATGCCACCCAGGCTTTGCACTTCTTTTCCACTAAATCCTCCTCTGTGTTCCTAATCTTTGCTCCCAGATACAGGAAGTCCTCAACCAACTCCAACCCTCTTAACAGGATCCAGCCTGAGATGGAGAAGAAACTCAGAGACAACCAGAATGGCTTCAAAGAGGGAAGATCAACCACATTCTGATGCTGAGGAGAATTCTAGAAGGAGTTACAGCAAAGAGCCTTTTTGGTGTCATACTTTTCCTTGATTTCAGGAACATCTTTGATTCTGTAGATTGAGACTGCCCAATGAAGATCTTATAGGTTTATGGAATGCCCAAAAATATTGTGGACCTGATATCACTGCTCTACACCAAAACCAGAGCACAAGTCATTACATCTGACAGGATGACAGAGTTCTTTGAGATAGTGGCTAGAGTGTTCCAGGGTGATATATATAACTCTAGTATGTGTTCCAGCCAGCAGGCAAAGACCATGTTTGTGCATATATGTATATATCTCAAGCAGCTGAGAAAGCAATTTAGTACATCTGACTCAACAGAGAAGATGAATGGTGCACTTGACACATTGAGGTGGATGGAGACATCATTAGGAAAATGTATGGTTAAAATAATATTTTTCAACTCTCTCCTCTTCTCTCTCTCTCTCTCTCTCTCTCTCTCTCCCATCCTCTCTCTCTCTCACACACACACACAAGCTTGTATTAATTTTTAATTGTTTATTGACCACTTTCAGTTAAAAATACTTTTATTTTCAGCTGACTTAAGATGTGTGCTATCATGCACATGTATATCTATTATATATATATATATATTATATATATATATATATATATATATATATATATATATATCCTGGGTTTGTTTGAATTTTTAAATTATATATTACCTAGTTGATCACACAGAAGGTTTTAAACACCCTCAACATGCATAAGTTAGGTTCACACATTCATTGCATTCATTCCAGCCCCTTTATTCATTTCTTTCAATTAATATTGACCAATGTTAACCCGGATATCATCATCATCATCATCACCGTTTTACGTCCGTTCTTCCACGCTAGCATGGGTTAGACGGGTTGTCCTGTTGTGGGCAGTGTCTGGTCGGCTGACCATGCCTTGCTCATACAGGAACTGATCTGGCTTGATTTCTACAGCTGGATGCCCTTCCTAACACCAACCTCATTTACAGTGAGTGCTGGGTGCTTTTTCGTGGCGCCTACACGTCCACTTTACAGTGTGGGCTGGGTGCTTTTTTGCCGTGGCACCTCCACGACCACCTTGCGGTGGGGGGTGTGGGGGCATATTGTTTATATGCTTCAGCATGTACCCATGGGAGGTCGGGTACCCTGTATTACTGCGTGACGCCAGAAGTCACGGTCATGTGTCATTGTCTTTGAGAAGTGTAGTTGGGTAAGGTCGGCTTTTATCACCTCATCCCAAGTCATCTTGGGTCTCCCCACTCCGCGGTTTCCATCAACTTCTAGTGCTCTGCACCTTTTTATGCAGCTGTCATCCTTCATACGCATCACATGTCCATACCAGCGTAACCGCCTCTCCTGCACGCAGCATTTGATTCCTCTTATGCCCAGTCTCTCTCTCAATTCCTTTATGCCTTGTCGTTCACGTATATTACTGTTACACATCCATCGGAGCATGCAGGCTTCGTTTCTCTCTAATCTACGTAAGTCTTCCACCTTCAGCGCCCAGGTTTCACTACCATGCAACATCGCTGTTCAGATACACGCATCATACAGTCTGCCTTTCATTCTGAGGGAGAAGCCTTTTGCAGCTAGCAGTGGTAGTAGTTCCCTAAACTTCTTCCATCCCGTTCTTACCCTAGTTATTGTACTTTCTGAGCACCCACCTCCGTTGCTAATTCGGTCACCTAGGTAGCAGAAGCTGTCTACTGTTTCTACAGGGCCCTCCCAGAGATTGGTGGTACTTGTTTCCTGTGGCTGTTTGCTTGCTGTTTCAGCACAGCTGCTGCATGTGAATCCTACATTTTTAATTAAGCTTCCTGAGATCCCGCTACATCTCTTGTGTACCCATTGTTTGCATTTGGGGCAGAGAATGGAGTTCCTACCTACACCTTTCCTACATACTGAGCAAGGCCATTTCCCTGAGGGGATCTGGGTTCTGTTTTCGCGTCTACTTACAAGGACCTTAGTCTTTGTCATGTTGACTTTGAGGTCCTTTCTCTCTAGTCCCTGCTTCCAGGTTTGGAATTTATTCTCTAGTTCTACCATAGATTCAGCTATGAGTGCGAGGTCATCAGCATACAGGAGTTCCCATGGGCATATATATATATATATATATATATATATATATATACACACACATATATATATATATATTCTAACCCATGCTAGCGTGGAAAGTGGACGTTAAACGAGGATGATGATGATATACAAAATATATAAAGAGAGAGAGAGAGATGCATACATACATATGTGTGTGTGTTTTTTGTGTATGTATCATCATCATTATCATTTGTCACCAACTTTTCCATGATGCATCTGATACTTTATAAATTGCATCAGTAGATAAGTTACACCTCCATGTTACAATGTAACCATATAATTTGAAATGAGGTTTTTTCATGTGTTTGCATTGGCATAGATGCAACTTATACATGAGTGTATATAGTGTTCAGTATTCTTTTAGTCTTTTACTACTTATGTTATACAGAAGAACAATCTCGAAGGAATTTTAGTCAATTATATCAAGCCAAGTACTTAGCTATGCTTTTAAATCTGGAAATGCTCATTAACAGGACATATACTGACATAGCCACGTAAATACAGACACTGGCACACATTTTCCCCCTCATACACACATGTATTATATGTACAACCCATGCTAATTTATTTAGCTGATCTATTAGCCATTAGCTCTGGCAAAACTCAAGTACCAATCGACCATGATACATATAATATATATAACTCTGTTGCATGTATAGCATCACCCTCTCAATATACATTTATGGTTATCCTTATAAATATAAATTTTAAAAACCAACATTAACATTTCTCTCCCTCTCTCTCTCTCTCTTTCTCTCTCTCACACACACACACTCTCTCTCTCTATCTCTCTCTCTCTATATATATATATATATACCCATGCTAGTGTGGAAAATGGACATTAAAAGATGGTGATAATATATATATATAATTGTTCTACTTTTGGCACAAGGCCAGCAATTATCCCAGTGTATTACTGGTACTTTATTTTATCGACCCCGTAAGGATAAAAGGCAAAGTTAACCTCGGTGTGATTTGAACTCAGAATGGCAAGGGACGTAACTCTATGCGTCAAAGCATGGCGTCCGACCCTCTACCAATACTGCCAATCCACCGCCCTATATCATCATCATCATCATCGTTTAACGTCCATATTCCACGCTTGCATGGGTTTGGACGGGAGTTTTCCCACTTGAGGCAAGAGTGGTTGTCTTGCTCGCATAGGACTGTCTGGTGGGTTTTCTACGGCTGGATGCCCTTCCTAACACCAACCACATTTACAGTGTGGAACTGGGAGGTTTTTACCGTGTTACCTACACGGCCACATTACAGCGTGGACTGTGTGTTTTTTTGTCGTGACACCTACACGACCTCATTTGTTTCCGGCTGGATGTTGTGGTACCAACATAACTTTACATTGAAAGGGGCGGTGTGGATGGGGTGGGGGTGTGGGTGTGTGGGTGTGGGGGGGGGGGGGGGGGGGTATTTTGTTAGAGATGCCTACTGACTGTAGTAGGTTTTACTTTGTATTCAGGTAAGGCGGGTCTTCTCTATTACTGAGTACCGCCAAAGATCTCGGTCCAGTGACATTGTCTTGGAGAGGTGTAAGTGTGTGAGGTCGGAATTTATCAGGTCGTCCCAGGTTTTTAAAGTTAAATCAAATATTTTTTTAACACTACAAGTGAAGTCATTCTTTTCCTTTAACTGTACCAAGGGTCTCATACATTTTCCAATATATATATATATATATAATATAAGATCAAAAGATGGTTAAAAGAGTTCCAAGTATTTTATTATGCGCATTTCAAAAACAAATATCATCATGGGATGATATCTGCGTTTTCATCAGATAAAATAGGGATACATGATATGAAGCTTAAAAAAACACTTGTGAATAGTGAAGTTTTAAATCAATACTTGGAACTCTTTTAACCATCTTTTGATCTTATATTATTTATACTCCAGTCCTACAAACTGTAGAGTGCTACTTATCCGTTATTTGCATTGCTTTATTGTGCTACAATAAAACTCACCTCCTACATATATATATATATATAATGTGTGTATATGTATATAGTTTTATGTAATGATTTCAGTATTTTAGCAGGTTACTGTAGGTGGTACCAATATTAGCATTCATTGATATAACGGAGTGTATAAATTAAGTATAACAAGACAAAGTTTCACATTAATCTTTTTATTGATTATTGACTACCAGTTACATATATTTCACAGATGATTGGCTCAAGATCCATATTTGTGTTATAGACCGAACTCCAACATCAATCTGCTCATCAGACTTGTTAATTAAGCTAAAAACAAAATTTCATCTGAAGGCATCCAGTATATATATATATGTGTGATAAACAGGCAAATCTCCAGAGTAACAAGACTCAATATTTAGCCATAATAAAATGAATATATATATGTGTGTGTGTGCGTGTGTGTACGTATATATATATATATATATATATATATACATAGAGAGAGTGTATATATATATGTGTATGTCATCATCATCATCATCATGTTCCACACTTGCATGGGTTTGGATGGGAGTTTTCCCACTTGAGGCAAGAGTGGTTGTCTTGCTCGCATAGGACTGTCTGGCGGATTTTCTACGGCTGGATGCCCTTCCTAGCACCAACCACATTTACAGTGTGGGAATGGGAGGTTTTTACCGTGTTGCCTACACGGCCACATTACAGCGTGGACTGTGTGTTTTTTTGTCGTGACACCTACACGATCTCATTTGTTTCGGCCTGGATGTTGTGGCACCAACATAACTTTACATTGAAAGGGGCGGTGTGGATAGGGTGGGGGTGGTGGGACGGGGGTGTATTTTGTTAGAGATGCCTACTGACTGTAGTAGGTTTTACTTTGTATTCAGGTAAGGCGGGTCTTCTCTATTACTGAGTACCGCCAAAGATCTCGGTCCAGTGACATTATCTTGGAGAGGTGTAAGTGTGTGAGGTCGGAATTTATCAGTTCGTCCCAGGTTTTTCTGGGTCTGCCTACTCCATGGCTACCGTCTATCTTTATTGCCCTGCACTTTTTTATACAGCTGTCGTCTTTCATGCGCATCACGTGACCATACCAACGTAGCCTTCTCTCGAGTAAACAACATCTGATCCCTCTTATTTCTAATTTTTCCCTTAGTTTGTTTATGCTTTGCCGTTCGCGTATATTACTATTACACATCTAGCGGAGCATGCAAGCTTCGTTCCTCTCTAGTCTGCGTATATCCTCTGCACACAATGCCCAGGTCTCACTGCCATGCAACATTGCTGTTCGTATGCAGGCATCATACAGCCTGCCTTTCATTTTTAGGGAGAACCCTTTAGCGGCTAATAGTGGTATAAACTCTCTGAACTTTTTCCATCCAGTTCTGACTCTAGCTACTGTACTTTCAGAGCACCCTCCCCCAATGCTGATTTTGTCACCCAGGTAACGGAAGCTGTCCACTATTTCTATAGAACCCTCTGCGCAATTGAAAGAGCTAGTATTTTGTGGGCATTGCTGCTACTTATTGCACCAGAGCACCGGCCACATGTAAAATTTATGTTCTTAGTTAGCTTACCTGTGATCCCACTACATCTTTTATGCACCCATACTTTGCATTTGGGACATAAAATGGAGTTTCTACCTACTCCTTTCCTACACACTGAGCATGGCCATTTCCAGGATGGGACCGGCGCCCTATTTTACTTCCTACAAACTAGAACTTTAGTCTTAGCCAGGTTAATTTTAAGGCCTTTTGATTCCAGGCCGTGCTTCCATGTTTGGAATTTCTTCTCTAGCTCGGCCATTGATTCAGCTATGAGCGTTAGATCATCCGCGTATAGGAGTTCCCATGGGCAACCGGTCTTGAACTCCACTGTTATAGCCTGAAGGGCAATAATAAATAGTAGGGGGCTAAGAACAGAGCCCTGATGAACACCAACTTTTACGCTAAACTCTTCACTATATTCGTTGTTAATTCTAACCTTGCTGACTGTTTCTTTATACATGGCTTGTATAGCTCTCACAAGCCATTCATCAACACCTAGTTTTCTAAGAGCACACCAGATAATGGAACGGGGTACTCTGTCGAAGGCTTTCTCCAAGTCGACAAAAGCTAAGTATAGGGGTTTACTTTTAGCTAGGTACTTCTCCTGTAGTTGTCGTACAATGAAAAAAGCGTCTGTGGTACTTTTGCCTGACACAAACCCGAACTGCATTTCATCTAGATCAATTCTCTCTCTGATTAGTTGCACTATTACTTTTTCCGTGACCTTCATGACCTGGTCGATTAATTTAATGCCTCTATAGTTACTCCTATCTAGGGCATCTCCTTTACCCTTGTAACAGTTAATGATGATGCTGCTACGCCAGTCCTTCGGAACAACCCCATTCTGTATGACTTGGTTTACTATCCGGGTGACCATGGTGTGTCCCACCGTTCCAGAGGCTTTCAGCATCTCAGCAACTATTTCCGAAGGCCCAGCCGCCTTACCCGTCTTCATATCTTTGATTGCCTTACTTATTATACTACCTTCAACTAACACTGCTGGTCCCTCTATTGGGTCGATGTGGGGGAGACTGTCCTTCTCCCATTTATTCTCCTCATTTAGTAGCCTTTCGTAGTGACACTTCCAAGCTACCTTCTTATCAGCGTCAGTGATGGCAAGTACGCCATCATCATTTAGTACACACTTCTCCCCAACAATATCACGGTTTTCCTTGACACATTGCCTAGCAATCCTGAACACCTCACGTTTTTGGTCCTCGCGTTGTAGAACATGCTTGAACTTTCTTTCCTCTGCTTCCCTTCTTGTGAAGTACACTTGTCTCCTAGCTTCCCTCCTGGCCACTTGATAGTCTTCTCTACTTCCCCCATCCTGCCATACTTTCCAAGCCTGCTTTTTGGCCTTAATCGATGCCTCCACCTTACTGTTCCACCACCATGTTACTCTCCTCCTGCCTATAGGCCTGCTCCGGCCACAGACTTCATCTGCTGCCATCAGCAGGTTTGCTTTCAGGAATTCCCACTGTTCCTCTATATTATACGACTCTAAATGCTCTTCCTTACTGCCGAAAGCATCAAGTAATATGCTTTGAAATTTATTTCTGGCTGTGGGGTCCTTTAGCTTCCATATTTTTCTCCTGAGGATAGTCCTCTTCTGCTGTCGAGTACGTCTCGTCCTGACTATGAGGTCGCTAATTATCAGTCTATGTTGGGAGGTGCATTCTTCATGGGGGAGGTATTTAGTGTTTACAACAGACACTCTGTCACGTCTTCTGGTAAGGATATAATCTACCTGGCTGGTATGTTCCCCTGATCTGTAGGTGATCAAGTGATAGTCTCGTTTTTTGAAGTTAGTGTTACAGATTGTTAGGTTATTTGCGTCACAGAATTCCAGGATTCTGGAGCCTTCCTCATTTCTAGTACCAAACCCATAGCCTCCGTGGATTCCATCATAGCTGTCAGAATGTTGTCCAACGTGACCATTTAGGTCGCCAGCAATAATTATGTAGTCACTGTCGGTTATTTGGGAGGTAGTGAGCATCAGTGTCTCATAGAAACTGTCTTTTATAGCGCCAGGCAGTCCGGATTGGGGCGCGTACGCAGATATTATCGTCACAGTAGTTCTATTTAGAACAAGTCTTATTTTAATTATTCTGTCGTTTACTCTATTTACGTCTATTATCTTATCCACCCATTTTTCTGCTAACATGATTCCTACCCCATCCAGCCCATTGTCATTTCCCACCCAGAAAAGCTTATAGCATTGTATGTATATATATGTATATATATATATACATATATATACATAAATACAGTATATATATATATATATATATATATAAGCGGAAAAAATGAAACGAAATTTCATTTCCCACTCTTAGTACGGCTGTTACTTAAATATAAGTATGTACACGTACATACATATATGTATACAGACGTACAGTAGTATGTATATATATATATACATACATGCACACATATATATGTACGTATGGATTCACCGAACATTTAATATATTGCTCGGTGTGTTTGTAAACAAACATCCCGTATTAAGCTGTAGTGTCTAGCAACCATCGTTGCTCGTTTGTTCAACACTGACAAAGGAACACTGTACTAGTTTAAAGCTTATTAGCTATCATCAGCAACATATACCTTCCTGCCAGATTGTTGAACGTATATACCTAGCCTATGCATATTAACGGCTGAGTAGCCCAATTTGCATATCGAGTGGGTTAATCGGCCGGGTGCACCAAAAACGATAATCGGAAAAAATGAAACGAAATTTCATTTCCCACTCTTAGTACGGCTGTTACTTAAATATAAGTATATACACGTACATACATATATGTATACAGACGTACAGTAGTATGTATATATATATACATACATGCACACATATATATGTACATATGGATTCACCAAACATTTATTATAATGCTCAGTGTGTTTGTAAACAAACATCCCGTATTAAGCCGTAGTGTCTAGCAACCATCGTTGCTCGTTTATTCAACACTGACAAAGGAACACTGTACTAGTTTCAAGCTTATTAGCTATATATACATAAATACAGTATATATATATATATGTATGTACACACACACACACACACACACACACACACATACACACACACACACACACACACACACACACACACACACACACACACACACACACACACACACACATATATATATATGTTTATCATAGGATCATCAGATAAGAAATGATGCCTGATAATCCTGTGATAAACAGGCAAAATTCCAGAGTAACAAGCCTCACTATTTAGTCTTAATAAAATGAATATTAAAGTTCTACTTTGGTATTTAGTACACTTTTCTCTCAGCTGTCAACCACATGCATATATATATATATATATATATAGGAGTAAGTAAGACCCCGACGGCTGAGCTCATATATATATATATATATATGTATATATATATATATATATATGGTGGCTGCCAACTCGTTTTCGAGTACGGCCACTACTTTATATCCATGTAGGAGAACCTCTACCGATGCGCTGAACGAGTGTGACTTTTTAGTCCAGCCAGGGACTTGAAAACTCTGGTACAAACACTACACTTGTGACAATTATTGACACATAGTGCTGGGCCCATGGTACCATGTGACGACAAGTGCAGAGAGATCTCCAGATATAAAGCAATGCCTGTGCCGTGAAGCTTTTATAGTGAGCAAAGGCACTGCACAAAGCCAGTCCCACTCCCTTAACCAAGATGATATTTACCAAAAAGAAGAACAAGTTAACATCATTGGATACCATCAGGGTTGCAGGTGTTATATCAGAGTTTTCCTTCTCCTAGAATTCTGCCTTGACAAAGGCTAAGGGGTCATCTCTCCCAATGATTTTGGATGGCCATTGACTCTTAAGAGCTCCTTTGCCTTTTGACTGGTTTTGTTTTTAGTCCTGCAGGATGTCCAAATTCACCCTCCTCACCAAGAAACCTTGGTGGGGTTGCCAGTTTAGTCGCCAACGACCCGACCATGAGACAGGTTGCACTGGGATACATGTTACCAGTAGCACCAACTGGTGACCTGACATGAACACACACACAGTTGTACAAGAGCGTTGTTTATCTTAGTTGTTACCTTGTAACTTCCTGATGATAAGCAGGTCCTAGTGAACCAAAGCACTACACATCAGTAGGTGATAATGGGTGACAGAGTATTCATTTATCAAATAATGGTATGTGCGTGGCCACCAGCATATCACAATGATTGCATAACAGCACCAAATATTGCTTAAGCATCTGACAAAGTCATATGAATAACCATGTAACAGAAATATATATAATGCAATAAACTATTAATGTGATTAACTACCATTATTTGATATATATATATATATGTGTGTGTGTCTGCCGGTGTGTGTGTGTGTGTATGTGTCTAAGTGGGCGCGTGAGTGAATGTGCCTGTTGACACCTGGAATATAAATTAAGAGAAACTTCACCTTCATCCTTACGGGGTCGATAAAATAAAGTACCAGTAATGCACTGGGTTATTGCTGGCCTTGTGCCTAACGTAGAAACAATTATTTGATATATACGTGATATATATATATTTAATATAGAAAAGCTTCTACATGACTAGAACTGTTTCATTTGTGAGAAATCATCAGAAAGCTGACTGTCCAAGCGAATGTGGTGGTATTTATATCTTTTCTGGTGGTTGGAGAGGGTGGGGATTGGAATGGGTGGAGGTCAATGGTTGATGGATTTAAAGAAAAGTGAGTTCATTAAAAGCTAATTCTTTAAAGCTATAATTTATATTAACAAAGGCAGAAAGAATTCTATAAACAGGTTCAAGTGTTGGGGTGCTTCCCCTTATTGTGAAGTTTCTCTTAATTTATATTCCAGGTGTCAACAGGCACATTCACTCACGCGCCCACTTACACACACACACACACACACACACACACACAGGCAGATACACACACAGCAAACATACATATAAATACATACACTTATATATATATATATATACACACATATATATATACGCATACTACACATATATATATATATAATTCATTCGGTCCTCAATGTTTACCATTGACTGACCAACGGTCAAAAATACAGATATAATATAGATATAAACACATATATATAGTCTAACAAAGTTCTTTCGTTGCACATCTGCATTGTTGTATTGTATATCTATGGCGTAGATATACAATACAACAGGGGAACATAATAGCACCACTGATGATGTTGCAGATGTGCAACGAAAGAACTTTGTTAGACTATATATATGTGTTTATATCTATATTATATCTGTATTTTTGACCGTTGGTCAGTCAATGGTAAACTTTGAGGACCGAATGAATTAACTGTGGAGATATAAACGATACAGAAGCGAAAACCAACCAAACAGTGAGTATGTTCTGTTATTATTTCTGGCAATATTATTACAACAATATGACCCTCCCCAAGTACAACAATATATATATATGAAAATGTATATAAACATATATAATATGTTTACGTACAATAAACATAAGGGTAGTCTTGCTGCTAAAAAAAATATTTTTTGTAAGGAAAACAATTTTATTTTTCTCTATTTCCCTCTATGAATATATCACAGAATTGCCAGTATATTCTGAGAATGTCAGACAGCGCTGTTTCAAGATTTGTTAATCTGTCTCCAGTGACATTCACTCAGAACATATTAGCGTGAAGTTGACTATAGTCTATATATAAATTTGCCGGGGAAGCTCATTTGTATATAGCAAACAGAAAACATCACCTAGAAATGGTCATTTGCATATAATGTGAGTTTGGTTGGTTATTTCAATTGGTGGTAGCACTAAGACTGCATTTAAGCATAATAGAGGTTACCAATGAAATATAACCAGCGAAGCCCACACTATATGCAAATGACAGGAAAATGAACACTAAACGATGATATATATATATATATATATATATATATATACATGCACATATATATATATATATATATACACGCATGCACGCACACACACACACATATATATACTAGACATGAAAAATGCGCAAGCTCAAAAGTGCCACAGAATGTTATAATAAACCTTCAAAAGTGTGGGACTAGAGTTGTTGCTAAAAAATATTGTAATCATTATATATCGTACATTCTGTGGCATCCTTTATAAAAATAGCTTAAACCAACGAAGCCTTTATTTTTACGCTATTTCACTTAGTTAATTCTTAGAGTGTAACATATAAAAATATCATTTACAACTATAAAATAAATTAATTAATATAATAACAGAGCTGCGGAGCTGAAATTTAGGAAATAATGGAGTATCGGATCCTGAGTTGGAGCCAGTCAATTTTTGGCCGACTCCGCAGCCCTGTATAATACATTTCATATTAAAGTTATTAATAAACCTATTTTACACTTCATGCAAATTACCACGAGATATTGATATTAGATATAAGATACAGCGCAATATCTACAGCTGTAAAAGTACGAAAGCGAAGTAATAATAAGTGGCTTAAGGTAATTCCAATATGAAAGTTTGTAGTGATAAAAATTTGATAATGCAATACGATTGTTAATATTATAGTTCTATGAAAATGTAACAATAGATAACTAAATTATTTTACTATTAGTATATTTAAGAAATTATCATTATAGATTTGATCGTTCATATAAGCATCATATTAAGTTTCAACACAATTATTTTGTTACTATGAGTATATGATAATAATATTACGTAATTATTTATAGCTGTTATTACATTAAACATAGATGTATTTATTTTTATATGTTACACTCTAAGAATTAACTAAGTGAAATAGCGTAAAAATAAAGGCTTCGTTGGTTTAAGCTATTTTTATAAAGGATGCCACAGAATGTACGATATATAATGATTACAATATTTTTTAGCAACAACTCTAGTCCCACACTTTTGAAGGTTTATTATAACATTCTGTGGCACTTTTGAGCTTGCGCATTTTTCATGTCTAGTTTAATATTTTTTTAAGGCAACGCTTGTAATAACTCTAGTTAAACAGGATATATATTAATAATAAATTATCGTTGTAATGTAATTAGATTATGTAATTGTTATTATAAATTATCTTATAAATATTAGTGTAAGATGTATAAAAATATTTTCAGACTTTTAATATAAACAACTACAAAAAACAATCAATATTAAATCAATATATTATACATAATAGAAAACATAAAATATACAATACAAAAACAAAATATTTACATACAATTGCAATTATCAGTGTATATACATTTTCTTTATATTCCCTGAGCAAATTAATAAGATTTGTTTTTATTGTACATAATTTGATGACTTGTTGGAGTGTATTAAAAGATAGCAACAATTTGTGATTAAATTGTTATCTTAAGCAACTCACTTTTTAATAGTTGTTGGCTGAGCGAAATTGTAAAAGCCTATGAGCAAATATAAAAAAAAATACACAAACAACATTTCCTTGTGTTATTACAACATTAGATAAAATAATTGAGCAATGTCGTTATATTTTGCTCTTATTGCACATTAATAGTGTTTCTATTTTTCGGCACAAATCCATTACGGCAGTCCATTACTGGTACTTTATTTTATCGAATTAGTAAGTATGAAAGTCGAAGTTAACCTCGGCAGGATTTGAACTTAGAATGCAAAGGACCATAACAATACTGCAAAGCATGGTGTCTGACGCTCTACCAATACTTGTGTTGAGCTGGTCATTAATTTATGGTGGTCGTGCGTGGAGTAGAGCAATCGCTAGTTGAAATATTATGAACAAAACATTTTTATTTGCCGAAGAACATATTTTCAATACTGTTTGTGAATGTGACGAAGGAAATACATTCTGATATGGAACAGTGTACAACGTGTGTCTGTGAATAACATAATGTTACCTCATGTTGTTGTCAAGACATAATGGATTTCGTATATCCAGTTAGAAGATGAAATCTAGCCATCTCGGATTAGTTATATTTCATGCCATGTGTAAACGTGTTTGAGGATAGCAAAATATGCGCGTTAATTATAATAATTAGTTAATAATATTACAAAATATACCTAATTAAACTCTTTGCTTGAAATTTTATCATTCTTCGTTTATATATATATATATATAGAGAGAGAGAGAGAGAGGGAGAGAGATTTATCTAGTCCTTCGCTCAAGATTAATCTATAAGTTTAGATGTTTGCCTTCGTTTAAGTAAATATTACAGTAAGATTTTTAATATAAACAACTACAAAAAACAATTAATATTAAAACGAAAAAATTATCAATGATAAAAGAAGCGGATGCAACTTTTTTTTTTATAAAGTTATATTCCTGTTTCTTTAAAGAACATTTCATTTTTGTTCTATTGTAGGCGAAATAATGCAATGGTTTAATAGGGAAGATATAACTTACGAATTATGTCTCTAACCGTGTAACGCTTTTTAAGTAGATAACTACAATTGAAAATACTAAAGAAATGGAACCAACAATTCAATTTGAAAGTCGTCTAGTGACAGTGTATTACTGGTACTTTATTTTATCGACCCCGTAACGATGAAAGGCAAAAATGCAAATGCTTAAAATTTAAATTGCCTTAATTCTATCGTCTGCTGTTTCATTAAAGGGAGATTATCGTCTGTATTTAATTCTATCGTCTACTGTTCCACTAAACAGATATACCTCCACTATCGTCTCTATTTATACATTTTAACTTATAACTTATACACATTTGATTTGAAATATTTTATCTAGTCCCCCCTCTCAATATTATGATGATTTCTTTCGAATGAAACAGTTCTAGTCCTGTAGAAACCATTTATATATATAATTGAACTGAGTTAAAAATTCACAATATTTATAATTAAATAAGCTCATATATATATGTGTGTATTTATCTGTTTATTGTATTATATATAATGTGTGTATATACAGGATGTCCCCCAAAAATATATACACACTTCAACAGCATTCTAATAACTATTGCCTGTACAGGTAATCAAAGTGTCAATCGAATGTTAGTTTCGTGTTTTAACAGTACAAATTTACAATACACACATAAAACCAGTGTATATACATACATGAGTGTGTATACACATACATGAATGTGTATATACAATATATATGTATATATATATAGACACATATATTCACGGTGCAACGGTACATTAAAATATAGATGCGGGAGAGGGGGGGGGTATATATAGGGGCGCTGGGGATAAAGGAGTGTAAAGCGTGTGTAATTGATATATTGAAGGAGAGGAGCGTGCAGCGATAGAGTAACAAATATATAGAGAGGGGGAGAGATGGTATTGAAGGGGAGGAGTGCAAAGCGAAAGAGTAAGAGATATATATAGAGACGGAACAGATAGAGAGAAACAGGCGTAAGTAACAGTGGAAGAGATATAGAGAGAGGTACTCTGATTGGTTGAAAATTAGCCAATGACATACGATCACCACCCACCACGGCTATCCCCGAAAAATTTTTTAAGAAGCTACGCATATATGTTAGAACACGAAAAGTGAACATTCTGTTGTTTCACACTTTTCGTGTTCTAACAGATATATATATATATATATATATATATATATATATATATATATATATATATATATATATATATATATAATATATGTATTTATTGTTTACCACAGTTGTTCCTTACAATTATGCCTCTAATTATTGAGAAACTGGTTATGTAACTGCTTCAGCTCCTGTCCTTGGAATTTGAACTTAATAAACCAGATAGAATATAGCAAATTAAGAAATTACAATTACAAGTCATTAATGAGAAACATTTCAGAAATTTAGCCTGTATTAGGTACATATACTCTAATATAGATAGAAACTGCAAAATGTGTATGTCTGTCCCTATGTTTGTATTTATGTTTATACTGGCCTAAAGACATGTTAATTTAGCAGAATTGGTAAAGTGTCGGACACCATACTTTGCAGCATAGAGTTATGGCCCTTTACGTTCTGGGTTCAAATCCTGTTGAAGTTAGCTTTGCCTTTCATCCTTACGGTGTCGATAAAATAAAGCATCAGTAATGCACTGGGTCAATTTAATCAACTTCCCCCAAAAAAAATTGCTGGCCTTGTGCTGGCCTAGTAGAAATCATTATTTATTGGCAGTATCGGTAGAGAGTCGGACACCATGCTTTGAAGCATAGAGTTACGTCCCTTTATGATCTGAGTTCAAATCCCGCCGAGGTTAACTTTGCCTTTCATCCTTACGGGGTCGATAAAATAAAGTACCAGTAATGTACTGAGTAATTGCTGGCCTTGTGCCTAAAATAGAACAATTATTTATGTTAAAGGCAGTGAACTGGCAGTATCATTGGAGTGTTGAACAACATGCTTTTTGGTATATAGTTGTGGCCTTTTATGTTCTGAGTACAAATCTTGCCGAGGTTAGCTTTGACTTTCATCGTTACAGGGTCAATAAAATAAAGTACCAGTAATGCACTGGGGTTAATTTTCCCTTCAAATCTGATCTTGTGCCAAAAGTAGACAGAATTATTTATCTTATGTTCACTTAAGTTCCATATCTTAGAGTTCCAACAAATAGATATCAATAAATTAACCCTTTAACATTTACATTACTCTATATTTACTATTGTATTTTCATGGCAAACACTTTATTTCACATAATTATCTCACATAATATCGAATATACGAGATTTTGATATTATATATTTTGAGAACATTACCTTAACATAAGTATAAGCAGCCGATTACGGCCAGTTTAAACAGAAAGACATGAGAGAATTCTGGCTGGATATGGCTGGTTTAAATGCTAAAGGGTTAAAGAAGTATATAACTGGCTTGGTAAGATTGACTAAAATCTTTGAAAGTGTTGCTCCAGCATGGCTGCAATCCAGTGACTGAAACCAGTCAAACAATAAGAATATTAATACATGCAATCAGTTATAAAACAGACAGAGAGACTGAAAGTAAAGTAAACTAAAATATTTTGTGCAGAACACATCCTCTATGTAGTGAGATACAGTGTTTAAGTCCCAGCTGTCACAGCAGTGAAAACAGTCACATTATTCACTCATAGAAACCAGCTGATACACCACCACCCCTTTTTAGTCATACTACTTCTACTCCTCCTCTTTCCCTTCTTCTCTCTGTTGTATATGATACAGACACACAGACACAGACTGACACACTCAGTCACATACAATCATGCATCATGCATACACGCACATTTAGTGTGTGTATATATATAAACTCACTTTACAGACTTGAGTTACTCTATTCCTTGGATAATTTTACCTACCTATTATACATATATATGTGTGTGTGTTTGTGTTTCTTTATATATATATATATATATATATTCACTCGGAAGATGTTAATTTGGGAACCAAGTCTTTTAGATAAAAATACCAATTTGATAACATTATACCTGATTATATGTGGCTTCCACTGCATACACACATGTAAATAGTTATATATACGTATGTGTGTAGTATGCACAAATATATGCGGTGATCACATTGGGACTGATCTGCTTCTACGAGTTTATAAACTTGTATAAGCACCTGAGGATAGGTCACAATTTTGATCCCTCTTGTATTCTGGAGGTGTGGTCAAAATTGATCATTGAAACCTTGGGTAGCACTTTTGTTCCATGTATGAACATAAATAATATAATTGTTTCTACTTTTGGCACAAGGCCAGCAATTACCCAGTACATTACTGGTACTTTATTTTATCGACCCCATAAGGATGAAAGACAAAGTTAACCTCGGCGGGATTTTAAATAATATAATATAATATATATATATATATATATATATATATATATAAATAAAGTGTAATGTCTGTCTTAGTCCAGAAGGCTCATTTCGCCGGTGCTTATCCTGGTTTCATGACGTGGAGCAACTGGACAGGACGCGAATCCATCAGGGTTAACCCTCCAGCTATTATTGTGGGTACTCATTTTTAGCTGAGTATACTGGAGCAACGCGAAATGAAGTACTTTGCTCAAGAACACAACATGTAACCTAGGAATCGAACCTACAAGATTATGATCGTAAGTCCAACACCCTTACCACTAGGCCATGTGCCTCCACTATATATATATATATATATATATATATATATATATATATATATATATATATATATATATATATATATATATATATATATATATATATATATATATATATATATATATATATATATATATATATATATATATATATATATATATATATATATATATATATATATATATATATATATATATATATAATATATATATATATTAAAAAAAAAGCACCCAGCACTCACTGTAAATGAGGTTGGTGTTAGGAAGGGCATCCAGCTGTAGAAATCAAGCCAGAATCTGTTCCCGTCCCACCCTTGCAAGCAGGGAAACACGGACGTAAAATGAAATGATGATGAAAATGATATATATATAATATATATATACACACACACATATATTTGCCATTAGCATGTGATATATTACATACATAAGCACACAAGATACATGCCCACCACTTACATACATACATGCGTACACACACATATTATATTACCAACAAACAAATACACTCTCACACACACAGCTCACTCTCTCTTACTCTTTCTTTCTCTTGCTCATTTCCTTATCTTTCCTTGCTTTTTGTCTTTTGCTTAACATGTTGCTTAGTAATTTTATTTGCATAGGTCTAAACAACAACAGCTACTGCTATTACTACTACTACTACTATTACAGCCACTTATATTATTACCACTACTACTATAGCCGCTAATATTACTACTAGTACTAATACTACTACTACTACTTATCACCACAATCATGGGAATTAAATGGAATGGAATGGACCTGCTTTGGTTTCAACGATGACTGTTCCACTTGTTCAATCAATGAACCAGCCTGCTTGTGGAATTAACATGCAATTGGTTGAACATTGCTGAGACATGTGTACCCTTCAGATAGTTCTCAGGGAGATTCAGCATGACAATGTGTGTGACATGGCTAGTCTAGTCTAAAGTCTGTCTTGAGCTAGAAGGCTCGTTAGGCTGGTGCTTATCCCGGTCTCATGGCGTGAAGCGACTAAAAGTACAAGACTCCCCACTGGACAGGATGCCAGTCCAACACCGGGTTAAACCCCCAGCTATTGCTGGTACTCATTTTCAGCTGAGTATACTGGAGTAATGGGAAATGAAGTGTTTTGCTCAAGAACACAACGTACAACCCAGCCCAGGAATCAAACCCACAACATTATGATTGTAAGTCGAACACCCATACCACTAGGCTACGCACCCCCACTTAAGAGTGTGACATGGCTGGCCCTTTGAATTACAAGTACAATTCATCTGACAAGCTTCCAAACAGTTACTGTCTAACCAGTTTCTTTCACAAGGCATGGGTTGGCCTGTATCTAGGGTAGATGTCATTTGTCTAAAATGCTACAAAGTGGAATTAAAATCAGAACCTAAGATGTGCAAATTTGGCACTACTGTGCCATGACATTATCATTATTGGAACTTGGCAGTATTGGTAGAGTGCTGGACAAAATGCTTGACTTCAAATCCTACCAAGGTTAGCTTTCCGTTTCATCCTTACGAGGTCGATAAAATAAAGTACCAGTAATGCAATGGGATCAATTTAATCGACTTTCCCTCCCTCAAAATTGTTGGCCTCATGCCTTAATCAGAAATCATTATTGGAACTTGGCAGTATCGGTAGAGTGTCGGACACCATACTTTGACGCATAGAGTTACGGCCGTTGCCATTCTGAGTTCAAATTCCGCCGCGGTTAACTTTGCCTTTCATCCTTACGGGGTCGATACAATAAAGTACCAGTAATACACTGGGTAATTGCTGGCCTTGTGCCAAAAGTAGAAACAATTATTGGAACTACCACTCTCACCATTAGTATTTCTACTACCATCCACAGTATCACCTTTAATGACAACAACAATCACAACACTATACCATCTATTATAACAATAATCACTACTTCTAACAATATTAATGCAACAGCTACTACCACTACCACACACACTACCACCATTACTGCCACTACCACCCATGCCATCATCATCATCATCGTTTAACGTCTATCTTCCACGCTAGCATGGGTTTAGATGGGAATTGTCCCACTTGAGGCAAGATTGGTTGTCTTGCTCGTGTAGGACTGTCTGGCAGGTTTTCTACGGCTGGATGCCCTTCTTAACACCAACCACGTTTACAGTGTGGACTGGGAGGTTTTTACCGTGTTACCTACATGGCCACATTACAGCGTGGACTGGGTGTTTTTGTCGTGACACCTACACGCCCTCATTTGTTTAGGACTGGATGTTGTGGTACCAACATAACTTTACATTGAAAGGGGTGGTGTTGATGGGGGTGGGGGTGTATATTTGGTTAAGAGGTGCCTACTGACTGTAGGTTTCGCTTCGTACATAGGCAAGGCGGGTCTTCTGTATTACTGCATAGCGCCAAAGATCTCGGTCCAGTGACATTGTCTTAGAGAGGTGCAAGTGTGTAAGGTCGGAATGTAACAGCATCAGCATATCTCCTTCACCACTATTAACCACCACCATTACCACTATCCATCATCGTCACCATCTCCACCACCATTGGCCACCAACAACAACAACCCAACCATCACCACTACCACCACCACTACCATCATCATCACCACCACCACCACTGCCACCACCTCCACCACTACCTCCCCCATCATCACCACCACTGTCAACACCACCACCGTCATCATTATCACCACTGTCAACACTACCACCACCATCACCACCACCACCATCACCACTGTCAACACCACCACCATCACCACCACCACCACCACCATCACCATCATCACCACCACCACCATCATCATCATGGTGTCAACACTACCACCACCATCACCACCACCATCACCACTGTCAACACCACCACCATCACCACCACCACCACCATCACCATCATCACCACCACCACCATCATCATCATGGTGTCAACACTACCACCACCATCACCACCACCATCACCACTGTCAACACCACCACCATCATCATCATGGTGTCAACACTACCACCACCATCACCACCACCACCATCACCACTGTCAACACTACCACCACCATCACCACCACCACCATCACCACTGTCAACACTACCACCACAATCACCACCACCACCACATTCACCACCACTGTCCACACCACCACCATCATCACCACTACTACACCACCACCATCATGGTGTCAACACTACCACCACCATCACCACCACCACCATCACCACTGTCAACACTACCACCACAATCACCACCACCACCACCACCATCACCACTGTCAACACTACCACCACAATCACCACCACCACCACCACCATCACCACTGTCAACACCACCACCATCACCACCACCACCACCATCACCATCATCACCACCACCACCATCATCACCACCATCACCATCTTCACTGCCTCCACCTCAATCTATTAGTGGTTATCTACTTCGGTATGTTGATTAGTTAGCTGGTATCTTTATGTGGGGTTTTTTTCCTCTTCAGCTTTATTCAATGCAATCTATTGTACAAACAGCAGGGGCTGGGAGGAGGTGCGGCAGGAGGTAATGTTATTGTTGCTGTTGTTGTTGTTGTTTGTTTGTTTATTTTTCCTTTATTTCATTTATCCTTGTTGTTGCTGCTGCTACTGTTATAATTGTTGTATTGGTGGTTATAGAATTATTTAGTGATGCATTTCTACTTTTAAATCCCTCATTCTCTCATGTATCTCCACCACCACCACCACCATCCCTTCCTCCAGCACCACCACCACCACCTCCTCCAGCAGCAGCTGTACCACTACCACCACCACCACCAACGTCATTCATTACAACAGTTACAACAATTATCATCACCACCACCACCACTATCTCCAACACCACCACCACCACAACTATCTCCACCACCACCACCGCTATCTCCACTACCACCACCATTATCTCCACCGCCACCACTATCTCCACTACCACCACCACTTTCTCCACCACCACCACTATCTCCACCACCACCACCGCTATCTCCACTACCACCACCATTATCTCCACCGCCACCACTATCTCCACTACCACCACCACTTTCTCCACCACCACCACTTTCTCCACCACCACCACTATCTCCACCACCGCCACCACTATCTCCACCACCACCACCACTATCTCCACCACCACCACTATCGCCACCACCACCACCACTATCTCCACCACCACCACCACCACTATCTCCACCACCACCACTATCGCCACCACCACCACCACTATCTCCACCACCACCACCACTATCGCCACCACCACCACCACTATCTCCACCACCAGCACCACTATCTCCACCACTATCTCCACCACCACCATCTCCACCACTATCGCCACCACCAATATCACCACCACCACCACCACTATCTCCACCACCACCACCACTATCTCCACCACCACCACTATCGCCACCACCACCACCACTATCTCCACCACCACCACCACTATCGCCACCACCACCACCACTATCTCCACCACCACCACTATCGCCACCACCACCACCACTATCTCCACCACCACCACCACTATCGCCACCACCACCACCACTATCTCCACCACCAGCACCACTATCTCCACCACTATCTCCACCACCACCATCTCCACCACTATCGCCACCACCAATATCACCACCACCACCACCACTATCTCCACCACCACCACCACTATCTCCACCAATATCTCCACCACCATCTCCACCACTATCGCCACCACCACTATCTCCACCAATAACACCAATAACACCACCACCACCACGGCTAACACCAATAACACCACCACCACTGCTAACACCAATAACACCACCACCACTGCTAACACCAATAACACCACCACCACTGCTAACACCAATAACACCACCATGTCCACCAACAATATCTCCACCACAATCATCAACACCATCACATCACCAACTCCACCACCACCACTACTGCTACCATCTCCACCACCACCATCAACACCATCACATCACGACCACCACCACCACCACAACCACTACTGCTACCATCTCCACCACCACCATCAACACCATCACATCACCACCACCACCACTACTGCTACCATCTCCACCACAACCATCAACACCATCACCACCACCACCACCACCACTACTGCTACCATCTCCACCACCACCATCAACACCATCACATCACCACCACCACCACCACCACTACTGCTACCATCTCCACCACAACCATCAACACCATCACCACCACCACCACCACCACTACTGCTACCATCTCCACCACCACCATCAACACCATCACATCACCACCACCACCACCACCACTACTGCTACCATCTCCACCACAATCATCAACACCATCACATCACCACCACCACCACCACCACTACTGCTACCATCTCCACCACAACCATCAACACCATCACATCACCACCACCACCACCACCACTACTGCTACCATCTCCACCACAACCATCAACACCATCACATCACCACCACCACCACCACCATCAACACTATCACATCACCACCACCACCACCACCACTACTGCTACCACCACCACCACCACCATCAACACCATCACATCACCACCACAACCATCAACACCATCACATCACCACCACCACCACTACTGCTACCATCTCCACCACAACCATCATCACCATCATCACTGCCACCATTACGACTACCACCAAACAACAACAACTATCATCATTATCATTATGGATTGGCAGTATCGGTAGAGGTTCGGACGCCATGCTTTGACGCATAGAGTTACGGCCCTTGCCATTCTGAGTTCAAATCCCGCCGAGGTTAACTTTGCCTTTCATCCTTACGGGGTCGATAAAATAAAGTACCAGTAATGTACTGGGTAATTTTCTGGCCTTGTGCCAATAGTAGAAACAATTATCATTAATAGTCAACCTTGAACATAACACTCATTGTTTCTCTATCCTTTCCACTACCCCCCGCTACCATTATCAACACCACCACCACAACCACCACCACCCCGAATACTACTTCCAGATCATCATAAACATGACCACCAGCTCTACCATTATTGCTATCATAACCACACCATCACTACTGTTGCCATCGCATCACCACTACACCACCACCACCAACATCACTATACCTTCACTGCCACCACTACACCACTGCCACCACCATCACTACACCTTTACTGCCACCACTACATCACCATCACTACCACGACCACTATCATCACTACACCACTATCACTGCCACTACACCACCACCACAACTACACCACCAACACCAACACCATCACTACACCACTACGACTGCCACTGCATCAGCACCACTACACCACCACCACAATCATCACTACACGTTTACCGCCACCGTTACACCATAATCACCACAACCATCACTACACCACCATCACCACTACTACACCACCACCACCATCGTCACTACACCAACACCACCACTACACCACCATCACCACAACCATCACTACACCACCATCACCACTACACCACCATCACCACAACCATCACTACACCAACACCACCACTACACCACCATCACCACAACCATCACTACACCACCATCAGTACACCAGCACCACCACTACACCACCACCATCATCACTACACCTTTACCGCCACTACTACACCACCATCACCATTACCACTACACCACCATCACTACACCAGCACCACCACTATACCATCACCACAACCATCACTACACCACCATCACCACTACACCACCAACACTACACCAGCACCACCACTACACCATCACCACAACCATCACTACACCACCATCACCACTACCACTACACCACCACCACTACACCATCACCACAACCATCACTACACCACCATCACCACTACCACTACATCACGACCACTACACCACCACCACTACACCATCACCACAACCATCACTACACCACCCTCATCACCACCACTACACCACCATCACTACACCATCACCACCACTACACCACCATCACTACACCATCACCACCACTACACCACCATCACTACACCATCACCCATCCATTAGATACATGAAAGAGCTAAGTTTTTTGTCTTATACTTCCTTTATATTATATCTGCCGCTACTCTTATTGCTGTCGTCGCTGTTACTGGTGGTAGTGGTGGTGGTGCTGGTGCTGGTAGTGGTGGTAGTGGTGATGGTGGTGGTGGTGGTGGTGGTGATGGTGATGATGGTGGTGGTGGTGGTACTGATGCTGTTGTTGCACTTAATGGTGGGGAGGGAGAATGTTGGGTGGGTGTTGGTAATTTTTTTTTGTAAAATTTATTGATGTCTCTATAATGCATGTCTGTTTATGCATATACACACACACATATATATATATATATATATATATATATATACTAAACACATAATATTACATATATATATATATATACTAAACATATAATATATACATATATATATATATATATATATATGTATGTGTTTAGTGTATATATATATATATATATATATATATATATACTAAACACATACATATTATATGTATATATATATATATACTAAACACACACATATATATATAGAGAGATACACTAAACACACACACGCATATATATATATATACACTAACACTAAACACACACATATAAATATATATATATACGTGGAAAAGTAAGAAATCGAAGAATAGACCGTTAAAACATGTTTACCGTATTAAACATGTTTACTGTATTACCGTATATATATATATACACTAAACACACACATATATATATATATATATATATACTCTAAACACACACGCACACATATATATATATATATATATATATATATATATATATATATATATATATATATATATATGTATGTATATATATTGTTTGTTTATGTTTTAAGAATTAATTCATAGCGATCGATTATAATGAGACATTAAAAACAAAGACAATTGCAGCAGTAACGACAACAATAACAACAGCAACAATAAAGCCAAAGATACATTAAGATGAAAAGAAAAAAAGAAAGAAAGAGGGGGGGGGAATGCTTCTAGGATATTTTTCAGAAATTAAAACCAATTTTATATAAGCAGTGGAGAATTAGGATTTATTAATTATTGAAATAATAAACAAACATTTAAATGAACAATAAATAAATAAATAAAATATTAAATGAAGAATAAAATATTAAGAACATAATATATATATTGTTGTTGTTGTTGTTGTTGTAATTGCTATTGTTGTCATAATTAATGTTTTGTTTGTTGTACATTAGAATGTTAAATATAGAGAGTGTGTATGTGTGTATGTGTGTGTGTTTGTGTGTATGTACAAGTGTTTGTGTGTATGTACAACTAAGTGCTTGTGTGTGTATGTTCATCGTCACCGTTTTACGTCCGTCCTTCCACACTAGCATGGGTTAGACAGGTTGTCCTGTTGTCGACAGTAGCCGGTAGGCTGACCTTGTCTTGCTCATACGGTAACTGATTCTGGCATGATTTCTACAGCTGGATGCCCTTCCTAACACCAACCTCATTTACTGTGAGTGCTGGGTGCTTTTTTTCCGTGCTTTTTTTCCTTACATGTCCACTTTACAGTGTGAGCTGGGTGCTTTTCTGCCGTGGCACCTCCACAACCACTTTGCAGTGGGAGAGGGTGGGGTCATATTGTCTATATGCTTCAGCTTCAGCTTGTAACCATGGTGGGTCAGGTCTTCTGTATTACTGTGTGATGCCAGAGGTCGTGGTCCTGTGTCATCGCCCATGAGAGGTGCAATTGGGTAAGGTTGGCTTTTATCACCTCATCCCAGATCTTCTTGGGTCTCCCCACTCCGCGGTTTCCATCGACTTGTAGTGCTCTGCATCTTTTTATGCAGCTGTCATCCTTCATACGCATCACATGTCCATACCAACGCAACCGCCTCTCCTGCACACATCATTTGATTCCTCTTATGCTCAGTCTCTCTCTCAATTCGTTTATGCTTTGCCGTTCGCATATATTACTATTACACATCCATCGAAGCATGCAGGCTTCGTTTCTTTCTAATCTACGTAAGTCTTCTACAGACAGCGCCCAGGTCTCACTACCATGTAACATTGCTGTTCGTATGCACGCATCATACAGTCTGCCTTTCATTTTGAGGGAAAAGCCTTTTGCAGCTAGCAGTGGCAGTAGCTCCCTGAACTTATTCCATCCTGTTCTTACCCTAGTTATTGTACTTTCCAAACACCCACCTCCTCTGCTAATTCGGTCACCTAGGTAGCAGAAGCTGTCTACTGTTTCTACAGAGCCTTCCCAGAGTTTGTTGGTGCTTGTTTCCTGAGGCTGTTTACTGCTTGCTGTCTCAGCACAGCTGCTATATGTGAAGCCTACATTCTTAGTTAAGCTTCCTGAGATCCCACTACATCTCTTGTGTACCCATTGTTTGCTTTTGGGGCAGAGAATGGAGTTCCTACCTACACCTTTCCTATATACTGAGCAAGGCCATTTCCCTGAGGGGATCTGGGTTCTGTTTTCTCGTCTACTTACAAGGACCTTAGTCTTTGTCAGGTTGACTTTGAGACCCTTTCTTTCTAGTCCCTGCTTCCATGTTTGGAATTTATTCTCTAGTTCTACCATAGATTCAGCTATAAGTGTGAGGTCATTTGCATACAGGAGTTCCCATGGGCATCCGGTCTTAAACTCCTCCATTATTGCCTGCAAAACTATGATGAACAGGAGAGGGCTAAGAACAGAGCCCTGGTGGACACCGACCTGTATGCTAAATTCCTCACTATACTCATTGCTAATCCTAACTTTGTTGACTGCTTTCACAAGCCATTCATCTACTCCTAGTTTTTTAAGAGCCCACCAGATTATAGCATGTGGAACTCTGTCTAAAGCTTTCTCGAGATCGACGAATGCCAGGTAGAGTGGCTTACTTTTAGCTAGGTACTTTTCCTGTAACTGCCTCACAAGGAAGAGGGTATCAGTGTTGCCTCTTCCTGGTACAAACCCAAATTGCATCTCATCTAGTTTCACCCGGTCCCTAATCAACTGTGCTATAACTCTTTCTGTTACTTTCATGACCTGGTCCATCAGCTTAATACCTCTATAGTTTCCTCTATCTAGTGCATCACCTTTACCTTTGTAGCAGTTGACAATGATGGTACTGCACCAATCTTTTGGTATGACACCTAGTATTACCTGGTTAACAATACGTGTGGTTATAGTGTGACCTACAGAACCAGATGCCTTCAGCATCTCGGCAGCTATACCTGATGGACCAGTTGCCTTCCCCATCTTCATATCTTTGATTGCCTTACTTACTACGCTGCTGCTGACTTGTACTGCTGGCCCCTCTATAGGGTCTACTTGGGGTAGGGTCTCTTCTTCCCATGCATTCTCCTCATTTAGTAATCTATCATAATGGCTCTTCCATGCGTCTTTCTTCTCAGCACTTGTGAGGGCAAGCTCACCTTTATCATTCCGGATACACTTCTCTCCAATGACATCACAATTCTCTCTGACACACTGCTTCGCAATCTTGAACACCTCGTTTCTGGTCCTCACTTTGCAAAACATGCTTGAATTTTCTATCCTCTGCTTCCCTCCTAGCTAAGTACACTTGTCTCCTAGCTTCCCTCCTGGTCTCTATGTAATGTACCCTGCCTCCCCCATTCTTCCATTCTTTGCATGCCTGTCTCTTGGCCTTAACTGCCTGATCTATCTTATTGTTCCACCACCAAGTCACTCTCCTCCTGCCTGTGGTCTTACTCCAACCACAGATCTCATCCGTCACCTTTAGTAAGTTATTTTTTAGGAACTACCAGTGCTCTTCTACATTGAATGTCTCTATCTGTTCTTCTTTACTGTTATAGGTGTCGAGTAAAATATCTTTATATCTGTTACTGACTGAGAGGTCTTTCAGCTTCCAGATCTTTCTTCTCCAGGTTGCCTTCTGTTTCCAGGTTCGTCTAGTTCTGACCGTAAGGTCGCTGACAACTAAATTATGTTGGGAGGTACATTCCTCACTAGGGAAGGCTTTTGTGTTTATGACCGTCCATCTGTCACGTCCTCTGATGAGGATAAAATCTATCTGACTAGTATGCTCCCCTGATCTATAGGTGATCAGGTGGTTGTCGAGTTTTTTGAAGTTTGTGTTACATATCGACATGTTATTGGCATCACAGAATTCTAGAAGCCTGAGGCCTTCTTCATTTCTTGTGCCAAACCCGTGGCCTCCATGGACTCTATAGAACCCAACACGGTGTTTACCTATGTGTCCGTTAAAATCTCCTGCAATGATTAGGAAGTCATTGTCATTTGTTAGAGCAGTAGTGTGCATTAGGGACTCGTAAAACCTATCTTTAAGTTCGTCTGACAACCCCGATTGGGGTGCGTAAGCTGATATTATTGTGGTAATTCGTTTATTCAGGACTAGTCTGAGTTTAATGATTCTTGCATTCACCCTGTTCACTGAGATTACCTTATCTACCCATTTGTCAGCTAGTAGGGTACCTACACCACCCATCCCATTGTCATTTCCCACCCAGAAAAATTTGTAGCACTGACTTTTGCCTATGTATGTGTATGTATGTTTATGTTAGTGTGTATGTACATGTATGTGTATTAGTGTGTATGTACATGTATGTGTATATATGTTTGTGTTAGAGTGTATGTACATGTGTTTGTGTGTATTAGTGTGTATGAACATGTGTTTGTGTGTGTTAGTGTGTATGTACATGTTAGTGTGTATGTACATGTGATTGTGTGTGTGGGAGTATTCATGTGAAGTATGTATGTGTATATTTTTTTAATGTGTATGTTTGTGTATATATGGGAGTATGTGTGTGTATGTGTGCATTATTGTGTATGTTGTACATGTGTATGAGTGTGTAAGAGGGAGTATCCATGTGCTTGTGTGTGTGTTAATGTGCATGTGTGACTGAGTATGTGTGCATATGTATGTATGTGTGTGTTAGTGTATATGTGGAAGTATTTTTTGTGAGTGTGTAAGTGGGAGTATCGATGTATGTGTATGTTTGTGCATATATGATTGTTTGTACATATGTGTGTGTGTATGTATTTATATATGTGAATGTGAGTTTGTGTGTATGTACATGGAAGTATTTATGTGCATGTGTGTTTCATCATCATCATCATCATCATCTTTGTTTAAAGTCCATTTTCCACGCTAGCATGGGTTAGACGTATGTTTATATGTATGTATGTAAGTGTTCCTGTATATGTATGTACATGGAAGTATTTGCATGCATGTGTATGTGTATATATGTGTGTGAATGTGTATCTGTCTTTCTATGTGTGAATATGTACAAGAGTGTTATTATTATTGGATTGGCAGTATTGGTAGAGGGTCAGACGCCATGCTTTGACGCATAGAGTTACGGCCCTTGCCATTCTGAGCTCAAATCCCGTCGAGGTTAACTTTGCCTTTCATCCTTACAGGGTCGATAAAATAAAGTACTAGTAATACTCTGGGATAATTGCTGGCCTTGTGCCTAAAGTAGAAACAATTATTACAAGCTATGTGTTAAATTTACTTAAGATCTATTTATATCTAGACATGACTTAGCATGCACTGTAAATGAGCAAGTTCCTTGCAAGAAACTATATAAACATATATGTAGTGTATATATATATATATATATATATATATAATTGTTTCTACTTTTGGCACAAGGCCAGCAATTATCCCAGTGTATTACTGGTACTTTATTTTATCGACCCCGCAAGGATGAAAGGCAAAGTTAACCTCAGCGGGATTTGAACTCAGAATGGCAGTATGTGTGTGTGTGTGTGTATGTGTGTAATATATGCAGACAGATGCCATAAGCCATTCACCTCCTATTAATTCTGTATATATATATATATATATATATATATGAAAATGGGCTGGGTGGAGTAGGAATTATGTTAGCGGAAAAATGGGTAGATAAGGTAATTGACGTAAATAGAGTGGACGACAGAATAATCAAAATAAGACTTGTCCTAAATAGAACTACTGTGATGATAATATATGCTTACACACCCCAATCTGGACTGCCTGGCGTTATAAAAGACAGATTCTATGAGTCGCTAATACTCACTACATCCCAACTCACCAACATTGACTACATAATTATTGCTGGCGACCTAAATGGTCATGTTGGACAACATTGTGACAGCTATGACGGAATCCATGGAGGCTATGGGTTTGGTACCAGAAATCAGGAATTCTGTGACGCCAATAACATATAGACAAGGTGGTCGTGGAGGTGCCACAGCAAAAAAGCACCCAGCCCACACTGTAAAGTGGACGTGTAGGCGGCACGGAAAAAGCACCCAGCACTCACTGTAAATGAGGTTGGTGTTAGGAAGGGCATCCAGCTGTAGAAATCAAGCGAAATCAGTTCCTGCATGAGCAAGGCATGGTCAGCCGACCAGACACTGCCCGCAACAGGATAACCTGTCTAACCCATGCTAGCATGGAAGAACGGACGTAAAACGGTGATGATGAAATAACCTAAGTATCTGCAACACAAACTTCAAAAACGAGACAATCACTTGATCACCTATAGATCAGGGGAACACCCCAGTCAGATAGATTATATCCTTACCAGATGAAAGACGTGACAAAGTATCGTTTGTAAACACTAAATCCCTCCCCTGCGAAGAATGCACCTCCCAACCTAGACTCATAGTTAAGTGACCTCATAGTCAGGACGAGACATACTCGACAACAGAGGAGGACTACCCTGAGAAAAAGAATATGGAAGTTAAAGGACCCCACAGCCAGTAACAAATTTAAAAGCATACTACTTGATACTTTTGACAGTAAGGAAGAGCAATTAGAGATGTACAGTATAGAGGAACAGTGGGAATTCCTGAAAGTTAACCTGCTGAAGGCGACAAACGAAATCTGTGGCTGGAGCAGACCTATAGGCAGGAGGAGAGTAACATGGTGGTGGAACAGTAAGGTGGAGGAGTCAATCAAGGCCAAAAAGCAAGCTTGGAAAGTATAGCGGGATGGGCGAAGTAGAGAACACCATCAACTGGCCAGGAGGGAAGCTAGGAGACAAGTGTACCTTGCAAGAAGGGATGCAGAGGAAAGAAAGTTCAAGCATGTTCTACGTGAGGACCAAAAATGTGAGGTGTTCAGGATTGCTAGACAATGTGTCAAGGAAAACCATGATATTGTCGGGGAGAAGTGTGTTCGTAATGATGATGGTATACTTGCCATCACTGATACTGATAAGAAGGTAGCTTGGAAGTGTCACTACGAGAGGCTACTAAATGAGAAGAATAAGTGGGAAAAAGATAGTCTGCCCCAAATCGATCCAATAGAAGGACCAGCAGTGCAAGTTCAAGATAGTATAATAAGTAAGGCAATCAAAGATATGAAGACAGGAAAAGCAGCTGGGCCTTCGGAGATAGTTGCTGAAATGCTGAAAGCATCTGGATCAGTGGGACACACTATGGTCTCCCAGATAGTAAACCAAGTCATACAGAATGGGGTTATTCCGAAGGACTGGCGTAGCAACAGCATCATTAACTGCTACAAGGGTAAAGGAGATGCCCTAGATATGGGGAAACTATAGAGGCATTAAATTAATTGACCAGGTCATGAAGGTCACAGAAAAAGTTATGGCGCAACTAATCAGAGAGCGAATTGATCTAGATGAAATGCAGTTTGGGTTTGTGTCAGGTAAAAGTACCATGGACGCTCATTTCCTTGTATGACAACTACAGGAGAAGTACCTAACTAAAAGTAAACCCCTATACTTAGCTTTTGTTGACTTGGAGAAAGCCTTTGACAGAGTCCCCCCGCTCCATTATCTGGTGGGCTCTTAGAAAACTAGGTGTTGATGAATGGCTCGTGAGAGCTATACAAGCCATGTATAAAGAAACAGTCAGCAAGGTTAGAATTAACAACGAATATAGTGAAGAGTTTAGCGTAAAAGTCGGTGTTCATCAGGGCTTTGTCCTTAGCCCTCTCCTATTTATTATTGCCCTTCAGGCTATAACAGAGGATTTCAAGACTGACTGCCCATGGGAACTTCTATACGAAGATGATCTAACGCTCATAGCTGAATCAATGGCTGAACTAGAGAAGAAATTCCAAACTTGGAAGCATGGCCTAGAATCTAAAGGCCTTAAAATTAACTTGTCTAAGACTAAAGTTCTAGTATGTAGGAAGGAAAATAAGGCACTGGTCCCCTCTGGGAAATGGCCATGCTCAGTGTGTAGGAAAGGAGTAGGTAGAAACTCCATTTTATGTGCCAAATGCAAAGTATGGGTGCATAAAAGATGTAGTGGGATCACAGGTAAACTAACTAAGAACATAGATATTATATGTGGCCGGTGCTCAGGTGCACTACAACTCATCAAAGGTGCATGTATAGTACATAGAATAATATACAAATATACAAATGTCAGGGAAGTGAATAGTGTATGAGTCATGATATACATGTGTGTATGTGTATGGAGGGGGAACATAAGGTGTAGTGTTGGCGAATCTCAGGAAGCATGGAGGTTTTAAATGTGCAGTGTTTTGACAGCTAACAAATGACAATCTCAAATCTTTTCTGTATACAATATTGTATTTACATTTCTTTATATTTTCCCAGCAATGTTTTATAATTTAAACTGTAAATATACCAGCATTAAATTATCTTAGATTCCATATATATATTCATGTATAGATCATAAAGTTTTTCTATATAAATATTGTGTAAAAAACAGTATGCAACATAGATAGGCATATGTGTGTATGTGTGTGTGTATATATATATATATATACAGACACACACACACATGCATATCTATGTTGCATATATATATATATATATATATATATATATACACAGGGAGAGAGAGATGCATATGTGGGTATGTATAAAATACTGTCACTTTCAATTTTCATGACATGGAGGCACTACTCTAAAAGAAAATTGGAAGGAAGCACAAAATTAGAGGTGACATTGTAGAGTTAGAGATGCCCTTTAGATTGGATTAGCATGTAATGACTTCACTAGACCTTATGCAATGATAAAATGCACCTTGTACACCCTGTAAAGCAGAGGTTCTCAAACCTTTTGGACCACCGATCTGCCCTCACAGCCACATAATACCCTCCGCGCCCTCCATCCCTATTTCCAGAGAGACCTGCCTACACGCAAATTGTAAATAATATATAATAAATAAAATCATTATTTTATATATGATAAATAATTGTTTCTACTTTAGGCACAAGGCCAGCAATTATCCCAGTGTATTACTGGTACTTTATTTTATCGACCCCGTAAGGATGAAAGGCAAAGTTAACCTTGGTGGGATTTGAACTCAGGGCCATAACTCTTTGTATAATAAATAATATAATATATACTAATTAGAAATAAATATAATATTTTTTTTATTTTACTATATTTATATATAATATTAATCATTCGGTATTTTATATACTATTATATCAGCTCTACCACCCACCACCACCCCTGGACCTTCTCAATGCATCCCCGGGGGGCGTCAGCACCCAGTTTGAGAACCTCTGCTGTAAAGTGTTAATGTTAATGTCATGAAAAAATGCACCTGATGCACTTTATAAAGTGTTAGTGGTGGTGGAGCCTCGAAAAAATGCACAAGAACACCTTATGAAGTTGTTGGAACACATGAACATAATGGGTTGATCCAATCCATTTGCACTCAGACTCTCAGACATAATAATCCCTCCAACCCAAGCCAACATGGGAAGCAGAGAAAATGATGATGGGGAAAAATATGTAGGCATAACAATATCTATAAATATAAGAAATAATCATAAGTTTCAACAATTTGGTTTCTATAATGACAGGTTTGCAGTAAAATGCTTCTGTGTATGTGTGTATAAGTATGTGAGTGTGCATATGTATAAGTAT
>OZ024740.1:102031911-102084411 GCA_964016885.1 Eledone cirrhosa
GGTTTTTAGCGGTTTTTTGAGGCGTTACGTCTGACCGATTTCCTTGAAATTGTAACTATATATTAGTCAGTCTCTTATTCATACCGTGAGCAAAGAAAATCCAACTTTTTTATGGCCTAGGGCCCGCATTAGGTGAAAAACTTCATTTTTTTCAGCTTTTTAGGGCTTTTTTGAGACGTTACGTCGCCGATTTTCGCCGATTTTCGCCGATTTTCCCGAATGCACATAAAAAAAATTATTTTCTTGATCCCCTAGGGCCCGCATTAGGTGAAAACCTGCATTTTTCCTGCTTCATCGACGAAAATCTTAAAGATTATCCAGCCATCACACTATTCGGTTTATTTTCTTTACATATTGTCCAGGCATGCAGTTTTTCCATGATTAGGTCTGTTGGCGGCCCGCGTTCCAAAAAACTTATCCCGTGCAACGCCGGGTACCACCGCTAGTAATATTATAAAATTAAATCAAATTGTTTAGAACTACAAGTGAAGTCATTCTTTTCCCTTTTTTTCAAATATTCCTAACTGTACCAAGGCTCTCACAAATTTTCCAATAAAGCACCCAGTACTCACTGTAAATGAGGTTGGTGATAGGAAGGGCATCCAGCTGTAGAAATCAAGCCAAAATCAGTTCCATATGAGCAAGGCATGGTCACCTGACCTGGCATTGCCCACAACAGGACAACCCGTCTAACCCTTGCTAGCGTGGAAGAATGACATAAAATGTTGATGATGATGATGATGATGATATATATATATATATATATATATATATATATATATATACACATAGATACACACACACACACATTTATATATTCGTGATGATTTTAATTGAAATAGTCCTAGTCCTGTAGAAATCATTTCTGAATGATATATTATATTTTTAATTGTTTTCACCCTTTCTGTTAAAGTGAAGATAGTTGTGTAAGAGTAATCATCATACATTTTTCCATAAAGAGGTAAATGTATTGATTGAATAAAATGTTTTACTACATTTGCCTCAAGAATCTCTACTGTTGCTGCTGCAGTAGTTGCAAGAGCTCTGTCTACTAAGTCTTCATGGCTGTTAAAGTGTAAAGTTTCAGCCTTAGGTTCTGCAGACAGATCTTGAACTCAAAATCAGCATTTACAGCTGCCAACTAAATCTAATGCTCTACTGTAAAACAAAGATATTGTTGTATTATTTTTTGTCCATGCCAAATAAATTTTTCATAAATTAAAAAAGATAATGATCTCAATCCCCACCACTAGCTCCATCATCACTACCACCATCACCATTACACTACTGCCACCACTACCACCCTGCACTCCTCCATTCCCCCGTAAAAATCAAGAAATCACAATAGTGATTAGTAACTGGCAAAGCAGCCATAACACCCAGCCAACTATCACCACACCATTTATTTTAAGGAACCATTGAAGGCATGTCTACCCAGCCATTTGACGTGCTAAAACTAGAAGCCAAATCTGCATCAAATTACACCATACCATCTTTTTTAAAAAATGATAAAAAAATTAGACATTACATACTGTAATTATAGATAGGAAACACACACTCGTGCATGTATATATATATATATATATGTCGGGTCACTCTTGAGTGCTACTGGTAACATGTAATCCAGTACAACCTGTCGCATGGTCGGGTCGTCGGTGACTAAACCGGCAACCCCACCAAGTTTACTTGGTGAGGAGGGTGATTTTGGACACCATGCAGGACAAAAAACAAAACCTAACAAAGGGCAGAAGAACTCATAAGAGTCAATGGCCATCCAAAAGTGTGTAAATATGTCTTAATATATACACATGTTCCGCACAGTTAAACCACTGGGATTGAAGGACCCCTAGCATTTGTCAGGGCATTCTTCTAGGAGAAGGCAACTCAGGAAACTGGGATAACCCCGATATAAAACCTGCGGCTCAGTAGTTACCGATGATGTTGATCTTTTCTTCTTTTCAGGTTATAGCTACTGTCGCTCAAAGAGTGGGATTGGCTCAGTTTAGTCTTTCCTCACTTTAAAAAATATCTTCACGCACAAGCATTGCACAATAGAATTAATTAATAATTATTAATAATGGTATATCATGCAATGGCCATACTCGATAACGAGGGGGCAGCCATCATATATATATATATATATATATATATGGGCAGGTTAGTATAATTAGTCTAGCACATTTATTCAGACAATAAGAGGAGTTGGTTCAATTCCTATCCATGCTGATACCCATTTTTTCTATATATACATATGTATGCAAAATGTAAACAGAAAACAACACAGCAAAACGATACAGTAAAATGAAGATTTATATTAGTTTAATGCTTGATATAGTTGGAAAATAGTTGTAACTTCTTGGACATTAGTCCATCGTCAGAAGATGGAATGAAAAATAAAAGAAGGAATAGAAAGATAGAGAAGAGGACAGTTACAGTAGAGAACTCTATACAAATTACATTAAAGAAAGAAAATAACTATAAACATTTGAAGATGTTCGTAATATTTATTTTATATGTACATGCAAATTTACAGTATACAATGAAAAGAAATGTATTCATAGAAATAAATAATAGTTTTTTAGAGGTTTTTTAAGAGGCAAGTTAGCAGAAATAGTCATGGTTACCTCATCAGTTTTTGTACTAACTAATTTTGTTATGAGTAGCTTTTTAAATTTTCACTTTAATTTGTTTTAATATTGAATATATTTTACATGCATTTTTGAGTATCACTTATGTCCTTTCTGAGACAAAGAATTGAACTGTTTATATCCCGTTATCATTACAAAGGATTCATTCCTAGTTTCCATATAAATGAAATTAAGCGTTGTGTGTGAACTAGCATACAGCAAGTTTAGTTTTTATTTGCATTTAGTTATGAAGTGTATTTCCTTATTAATATATTGTTGTTCCATTGTCAAATTGCTACATTGATGGAATGGAATGGAAAACATCAAAACTTAACAAGATTCATTGTCTGCAATTCTGTATATGTTGGTTTAGGGAGAGTTTTCTGGTGTATGCTCCCCTAATTTGTTGATTCTTTGTTGAAATAACAGACTTGTTTGACAAATGTGGAAGTCTCCCATTGACTTTGAGCTTATTGTGCTGATTTGCATAGTTTAACTGAATATCATGTTGGTATGGGTGTGTTTTGGATGAAATGATGTTAAAAGGAAGTATCTACATCAGTTTCTAATTTTGTGGTTTTTTTTGTTATTAACATATCTAAGGACATTTTTTGTTATTGAACTTCATAGTGAATTAGCTGTTAGGGTTTATATTATTGATGAGATTTTCAAAATCGTTAAGTTCATCAAGATTTTCCCTCCTAAAAATAAAGTAATCGTCCAGGAATTTTTTCAGTTTTTTTTTATATAACAGCCAAATTTTTCCCCATAAATTTGTGAACATTTTTCATAGATTTTTAATTCATGTTATCCCAAGACTAAGTTGGCATATTTTGGTGCAACTTCTCATGGTTGTGCATCATTTTTGTTGGTTGGCTGCTTCATCGAATGTCAAACAATTGTTTTTTAAAATAAACTGAAGTCCATCTATAATGAATTCTACATTTAGCCAGTATTTAATAGCCACGGCTCTGTAATCATGTGAAATGTTGATATATAGCTTCACTACATCCAACAAAACAATGTAAGTGTTTTTGTTTACCTTATTTAGTAGATGATTGAGCATATCTAGACCATCTCATATGAAGTTCCAAATGTATTTATAAAGATGCTTCAGTTAAATGCCTAGGTAGTTACTTAGGCAATGTGTCATGAAAATCAGGCTTGCTATAATGAGTCTTAATATTAAATCAGTTGGTGAGGGCATATTCATACAATTGGTTTTCCCATTGTTTGCATATCTCATTAATTGGTTTGTTTTTTTGTGTATTTTAGGGAATTCATATATGTTAATTGTGTTACATTTGAAATTAGTGAGGGACTCTAATTCTTTATCATTTTGATATAGGTTGTTTCCCTATTTTATGAAGTTTTCAATCTTTGGTTTCTTCATAATATGTATTGTTCCATAGAATACTTTATACAATGTTTGTGTAGTATTTTATTCTCATAACAACAAAAGCTCTTTTGTCAGCTGCTTTTGTAACAATATATATGTCTGTTGTTTTGGTTTTTTTGTTCTATTTTTAAAAATCTATATTCTATTTTGTATGAACTCATTTCTTTTTGATATGTATTGTAAATTGGCATGTATATATATAAAGCATTAGGTACATCTTCTAATCTTTATTATTATTTTCCCTATAAATCTCTGTCTCTCTCTATTTATATATAAATAAATATATATATATGTGTGTGTGTGTGTGTGTGTGTGTGTGTGTGTGTGTGTGTGTGTGTGTGTGTGTGTGTGTGTGTGTGTGTGTGTGTGTGTGTGTGTGTGTGTGTGTAAATGCTCTCAGTACACTCTGTAAAGGAATGGCATCAAGTCATAGAAAACCTTCCAAACAAAGGGTTGAGAGGCCTATTAAGCACAGTCAAAAGTATGACAACCTCTCTAGTGCTGGCACACTAGCTAGAATGCAAGAACAGATGTGAGATGTGAGCCTCTGGACCAAGATAAAATTCACCCAGGGCACTTAGTAGACTGTTGGAACATATATAAAGAGATGCAAGCAATCAAATCATTCCATGATGTTGTCGTTCTTTTTTCTTTTATATCAGATATAAAAAGAAACAATAAAAGTAACAATTCCTAAGTTGATAACTATACTTAGATATTACTAATAAGGAAATAGTAATTAATAGTAACCATACACAGCAACACATTTATTTAATTATTACAGTTAACTTACTGGTTGACTGATGTGTCAGAGTATAAAGAAACTACTAAAACAAGTGACCAAATAAGATTTGGATGTTATTGATCATAGTGCCTACCAGTTTGACAAAGACACATTCATACATTGCTGAATCCCAGCTGCCATAAATATATAATTGTTTCTACTTTCGGCACAAGGCCAGCAATTACCCAGTGCATTACTGGTACTTTATTTTATCGACCCCGTAAGGATGAAAGGCAAAGTGAACCTCGGCGGGATTTGAACTCAGATCGTAAAGGGACGTAACTATGCTGGAAAGCATGGCGTCCAACCCTCTACTGATACTGCCAATCCAATAATGTTGGGTGAAGTTAGTGTGAATAATGTTAGGTTCCTTTTGTTGTCATTGTTGCTTAATCTCATGTTAGCCCTGATTATGAAGTTCTATGATCAATGGCTTTCTAGCATGACCATCTTTTTTTTTAAACATGGTTTATTTAAGACAACACTAACCAATATGTCCATCCTTTTAGTTTAAAACTAAATAATTGAGTGATATATTGGCTATAGTTGATGTAGTTGTTTAGCCCCGAATTATCCATGATCATACAAACATATGATCCGAAGCATTACAGCTGTATCCATTTTTCTGTGTAGAGAATCCATGACCTCATTATTCTTTGTGTTCTTTTCCATGATGGTGGGCATGGTTTGAAGAAGATTTGGCAGCTGTTTCTAGCAGATTGAACAACCATATAGAGATTGTTGACCTGAAATTTGACTGTTATTTCTAGCAGCTAATGTAACTGCTTAGTGGATCTCATAAGACTCCTGATTAAAGTGGAAATGCTTGAAGGACATTGAAACAATTACCTACAATGGAAACGTTTATCTATTGTTAACTATTATATGCAAGCTAAACTCCATAGTTTGATGTTTTTGTTTAGCCTCAGAAAAGCACTTATTGAACAGATGTCTGATTAATGGTGTTCTATTTCATGTGTATCTGAGATTTGGCTGCTATTTTTAATAGGTAGTGTGACCACTTTGAGGGTCCCTTTAGTTTAGTGTTTTAAAAGAAACATTTGAATATAAAAGGGTTTCTAAACTGGTATTATTTTAGAGTAAAGGTCCTCAACGGGAGCATATGCACCCCCGGGGGGCGTTTCGGAACTCCAGGGGGGCGTTTGGGAGCAAGGGGGCGTTAGGGGGGGGGGGGGGGGCGTTTGAAGCTTAGGGGGGCACTGGAAGGTTCTTTACTTTGGTAAGTTTTATAAGCCTTATTTGTATGTCTTTTAGACAGCCAGTGTGATGCATTTGAATGAGCATGCAGATAGCATAACTATGGTCTGACCGCAGCTGTGAGCAGGTGTGCAGGTGTGTCTAGACATTAACCGGCAATTGACATCCTAACAATGGAAAAACCCACAGTCAACTGGGTCAAGGACACTTCGAGCGCAGCCAGTTAGAATCTTGTCTTTCCTTCATCGATAACAATGTATTTCATGTCTGGAATTATTGACTCAACCGTAACGAGTTAACACTCTGTAGATCTATTTTATTCCCAATTGGATAAATAATATTACAAATAAAAAAAGAAGAAAAAAAACACACAAGCAGGTAATACACACATTTAGGACCACATACAACACATAAGGAGGTAATACAAACATCTAGGACCACATACAACACACAAGCAGGTAATACATACAGCTGGGACCACATGCAATACTTAAGCAGGTAATACAAACATCTAGGACTACATACAACACACAGGCAGGTAATACATACATCTAGGACCAAATACAACACACATTGTATCATGTGCTACAAACGACGCAAGACCAATGGTTGGCCAACATAAGGGTTTCGTCACTCTTCTGAAGAGAGAAAATCTATCTGTATTTGTTGTTCATTGTGTCATTCATCGACAACACTTGGCTGCGAAGAAACTCAGCAAACCGCTGAGCAAGTCCTAGCAGGTGGCCATTGATGTCATCAATTTTATCAAACGGCATTCCCTCAATGAACGAATTTTCCGGCAATTGTGCCAAGATAATGATGAAGAATTCGTCAAGTTGCTCCTTCATAATGAAGTGAGGTGGCTTTCAAAGGGAAAGTGCCTTACTCACTTCTTTGAACTGTTCGACTCTATCATTGAGTTTCTGCGAGGACGCAACACAGAACTGTACAAGAAAACCCTAGATGTGAGGCAAAACTGCGCCTACCTCACCGACATCTTCGACAAATGCAATAGCGTCATTTTGGCATGCAGGAGAAGAAGATCACCTTGCTTAAAGCAAGGAATGCTGGGAAAACATTCCTGGCCAAATTGAATGTCATCAAAAGGAATCTTTGTTGCCGGGAATTCTATAATTTTCCTAGTGTCACCAATGTTCAAAACATTGTAAGTGATGACCAACTCCAAATTTATACTGCTCACCTCCGTGCGCTACAAGACAACATGAGAAAACGGTTTGTCGACCTTTTGCCGATGGACATCCCAATGTGGGTAGCAGATCCCTTCATAGCAAACGTCGATGATTTGGACGTTATATTTCAGGAAGAATTCATTGAACTTTAAGCAGATGACATGATCAAAATTAGATTTCCCAAAATAGGTGAACCCCTTTTTTGGATGCAAGAGGAAATTCAGCATCGATTTCCACACTACATGCAGAGGCTAAGAGATTTGCTCTGCCTTTTCCAAGTTCATACTTAGTCAAGAGGAGGTTTGGTGCTGTTTCCAGACTGCACAGTAAGGCTCGCAACCGCTACAATGTAATTACATGTGGAGATCTCCGGCTACATCTTACGAAAATCCAGCCTGACATCAAAGAGTTAGCTAGACTCCATAAAGTTCAAGGGTCCCATTGAAATGAGGTCAAAGTTAAAGTAAGTTGATTTATCTGAAAACTAAGATATGCTATTGTTACAAAGCAAACTAACAATTTTTTTTATTTGTAGTTGCAGTCTGACTGGACTGGAAACCATCTACTACAATTCACTTACTCATTTGTTGTATATATTTTACCATTTACTAATAAATATACCCTCCCGCGTGGTCATGAAAACCCTCTTCCGTGGTCTCTAAGCTCACAAAGCAGAGGGGACATCAAGTTAGATATCAACATTTATTCTGTCCGTTTCATTAAATGGAAAATTGGAAAGCTTTGAAATGATATAATTGCCACTTTCTTCCAGATAAGAGCACTCTTTGGATAGAGTTGCTCTTGTATAAATGTTCAAAATAGCTGGTATCGCCTGGTGGGAATATAACAAATTCAACTGGTCCTTATTCATAAAAAAGAACATTTATGTTCCTTTTATTGAAATTTATATATTTCCTTTCAAGGAATGTATTTATACTCTCAGCTGCCTGCAATGGTATCTTTGGAATATTGTTAATCAATATTTTAGTAATCTACTAATATCAAAATCAGTAGTATATTAAACAATGGAAAAATAGGGTATGGGGCGTTTCGTGATTTCAAGGGACAAAAGGGGGCTTTGGCCTAAATGGGTTGAGAACCTGTGTTTTAGAGAGAAAGAATTATATTGTCTCTTAACCCATGGTGGCTGTTAGATTTACTGCTTGCAAGTTCATATCAAGAACATTTAAAATAAGTAGTGTTGTTTCTTTATATCCCACATAAGCAATACATCCTTCAATGTAGCAGCTCCATAAGATTGTGTAGTATATGCCATACATATAAAGTCAAAATTGACATTAAGGACTCCCATCTGTAGAAAAACCTAACCCTTTTGACACCAAAGCACCTGAACCTGCCACTAAGTTCTATGATACAAAACTGTTTATTTTAAAGTGTTTCTATTTATCTAAAGACTTTCCATCATAATTTTATACAAGAACATTTTTAACGTGTTCCAAACATCAGCTTAATAATGAAAATTTAGTTATATTAATAAACCCATTCAAATTCTTGATAATTTTCAAAATTATTTGAAAATCATAGGCATTGTCTTTCATTAGAATTATAGTAATGAAAGAGTATAAAAGTTCTGTGAAACCCATGCAAGCATTGAGAAGTGGACATAAAAATAATGATAATAATGAAGATGACAAAATGATGATAATATTGGTGATGACCCTAATCATCACCATCACCAACATCACTCCTATGTTGCCAAATGTGTTTTCAGCTGAGTGAAGAAGAGCAATATGAAATGAAACGTTTTACTCAAAGAAACTTCACATCTCCCTTTCCAACAAATAGACCCATGACATAACATCCATAAGTCAATGGCCTAACCAAAAACTTGTCTGCCACCTTAACATAATTCTCATGGGTACTTCAGTGTGTCACAGAATGTAACAAGGCTGTTTCTTTGAATTACCGATACAATCCATCTGATTGACTTCCAAACGTTTCTGTCTACCTAATTTCACTCACATGATTTGCCTCAACCTATAGCTTTGGTAAATAACACTTACCCAAGTTACCATATAGTGGGATCAAACCTGAAATATTATGATTGTAAAGTGAACTTTCTTAACTATACAGGTTATGCTACATATTCACCCCACATTAATACACAAACAATAAAAATTCTAATATATATCTTGATTCCACCCATCTTTTTCCACCTCACCAACACAAGCATTTTGGAACAATGGAATTCACATTAATGAGTATGATTCACTATAAATACATAATGGAAAGTTATGAAATTCATTACCACAGCAGGAAATTAAAGATATGAAAATAATGTTTTGACATGTATAAAGTTAGCAGGAGTGATATCTTGAAAGTCAGTGTCTCTGTCTGACTGTCTGTCTGTGTGTGTGTGTGTTTAACCTGGTTCTGGATGTCAGACTAGAACATCATGGAATGGTATAGATAAGACTGACTGACTAACTGGCTGACCTAAGACAGCTGGAAACTGTCAGAAGAAATACTGCAAAACAAGATAACAGGGGTGAAGCTGAACAAGTGGAACCATGTAATCTAGTTTAGTATAGAGAACATAGCATCAAATAGTGTTAGGACATCAGTGCCATGTGTATAGTGGTTGTCGTCAGTGTGTGACATCAGTGCTATATCTATAGTGGTTGTTGTCACAGTGTGTGACATCAGTGTTATGTGTATAGTGGCTGTTGTTACAAAGTGTGACATCAGTGATGTGTCTATAGTGACTGTTGCCACAAAGTGTGACACCAGTGTTATATCGATAGTGGTTGTTGTTGTCACAGTGTGTGACATCTGTGCTATACTTATAGTGGTTGTTGTTACAGAGTAACATCAGTGCTGTGTCTATAGTGGTTGTTGTTACAGTGTGTGACATCAGTGTTGTGTCTATAGTGGTTGTTGTCACAGTGAGTGACATCAGTGTTGTTTCTATAGTGGTTGTCGTCACAGTGTGTAACATCAGTGCTGTGTCTATAGTGGTTGTTGTCACAGTGTTGTGTCTATAGTGGTTGTTGTCACAGTGTGTGACATCAGTGTTGTGTCTATAGTGGTTGTTGTCACAGTGAGTGACATCAGTGTTGTGTCTATAGTGGTTGTTGTCACAGTGAGTGACATCAGTGTTGTTTCTATAGTGGTTGTTGTCACAGTGTGTGACATCAGTGTTGTATCTATATTGGTTGTTGTCACAGTGTGTGACACCAGTGTTGTGTCTATAGTGGTTGTTGTCACAGTGTGTGACATCAGTGCTGTGTCTATAGTGGTTGTTGTCACAGTGTGACATAGGTGCTGTGTCTATAGTGGTTGTTGTCACAGTGTGTGACATCAGTGATGTGCCTATAGTGGTTGTTGTCACAGTGTGTGACATCAGTGTTGTGTCTATAGTGGTTGTTGTCACATAGTGTGACATCAGTGTTGTGTCTATAGTAGTTGTTGTCACATAGTGTGACATCAGTATTGTGTGTATAGTGCTTTTTGTCACAGTGTGACATAGGTGCTGTGTGTATGATGGATGTGTCACAGAGTATGTTGTCTATGTTGAAACATGTAAACCTTTGACAATTTCCCCAGGCCATGTATACACACATATATATATATATATATTGGCATTAGGAAGGGCACCCAGCTGATGAAACCAAGCCCAAATCAGTTCTGTATGAGCAAGACATGGTCACCTGACCTGGTATATCTCACAGTAGGACAACTCGTCTAACCCATGCTAGCAGGGAAAATGGACATTAAACAGTGAAACAGCAGGAGATCAGCCATTGGGGTCCTAGATCTTTCATATTACTCACTCTACTACCCCAAGTATCGAGTACTCAGGTGAATAATGGTCTAACTGGTTTTTACTGCATACATTTTGATATATATATATATATATATATATATATATATATATATATATATATAAATGAAAGGTATAGAAAGTATTGTAGCAAGAAGCCAACAGTATTCCATAATATATAAGTGACTATAGCGTCAAAATGGGAAAATAGTTAACATAAGATGTGGGAAAAATAATTCAAACTCAATTCAAAAAGAATCAGGATATAGATTTATCCAACAGAATTTAGTGAAATCCATGAAAAAATCAATAGAGCCTTAACTCATGATAAAATAAAGTTTAAAATACTCATCCTTCAATTTGGGACAACTACAAATGCTCTGTATAGTCTTGAAAAGACTATTTCACGAAAACTTTCAGTGGAGATGGTCACGGTTGGAATTCGATCCTCAGCAGAGCTCAACACGATAGCCAAATTCTCACTGGTTAATATGCCAAAAAGGGAATTTAAAAGCAGACTAGTTTATATATATTTATGTTGTTTAATTGATTCTGAAGAGATCAATACAGCAAAAATGAATATTCCTGTTGTATTGATTGAAACGTTTGTAAATCAATTAAATAATTTAATGTAATTTAATCCTTGTTATTTTTATTCATTTATATATATATATATCTGTTTACCTTTTACGTACATATATATATATATATATATATATATATATATATATATATATATATATATATATATAATATTCTGTGAGATATTCTGTAAGTGCAGTTACTTACAATAGGTTTATATATATATGTGTGTGTGTGTTATCCAAAAATGACTTCTACAGGACTAGAACTGTTTCATTCATATGAAATCATCAGGAATGTTCTGATGATTTCATACAAATCAAACAGTTCTTATCCTGTAGAAGTGATTTGTGTATATAATAAAGATGACTATACTCTACCAACATATTGAATACCTTTTATAACTGTTATTACTCCACCCCAACACCACTTGGAAACCTATATATATATATATATATATACTAGCTGAGGTACCTAGTAATACATGGGAGCAGGGGCATTCCCAGTTCCCATTAAAATGCCCCATTGCGTCTCAGACCAAAAATGAAATCAAAATATAGGACAGATAATAGAAAGCAAAGACAAATTCATTTACGAAACAATAATACAAACAAATATTGTTGATTGCATTGGTCAGGCGAAAAAATGTTTGTCAAAGAAGTTGAGTGTTGCTATAAAGAAAAAAATAGAACCCCCATTAGGGTGTCGTAATATTATTGAAATTTGCTGAAATTTTGTGAATAGGCATTATATCTTGTCATTTACCTATGGTTTAAATTTCATATAAATCGAAGGGAAACAATTTTCAGTGGGGGTTTGAGGCCCTAGGGAACCCTTTGATTAAAATGAAATATACGTAAGAAATTAAATGGGCATGAACCCCACACACGTGTCAAGTTTCATCAAGATCGGTTTGGTAGCCTTTGAGTTTTAGGTTCACAAACAAATCCACAAACAGACAGGAATTGCCATTTTTGTATATAGATATATGTCATGAAGCAATACACTGGTATATAACACCTTAAAAACGTGTATGCTGATGCATTATAATGCTTAACCTGCATATCTTGGCATTTTAAGAAAAGAACACTGGACACTTTAGTATTTGGTATACAAACGAGACAGCCATGACTGGAACACTTTTACTCATAATCCTACGAACAATAGTCTAAAACAAACTATCTAAATCATATTTCTAATTCCTTAAACTTTCTATGTCATTAAGATATCACTAATGAAATATGTTTCAAATTTGCAAAATTAAAAAGTTGGTGAAATCTTGAGAAATTCTTTTAAAATATTATTCCTTTCATGACCACATTTCTAATGAAATACATTCTATTTTAATTAATTAATGGAGAATTTCAAGGGATTTAGTAAAATTAATTATTTCCTTAGTTTATTGAAAAATTATTTGAAATGGGTGTATTCTTTCACAGAACCAGGGCCAGTTTTGGCCAGGTTGGTATCAAAAGGGTTAAATGTCTGTTGAACTTCTATCAATTCCAACAACAAATGTTCCACTTGTTTGATCAACAAGACAGCCTGCTTATGAAATGAATGTGCAAGTGGCTAAGCATTCCATAGACATGTGTATCATTAATGTAATTCTCAATGAGATTCAGCATGACACAGTATGTGACATGGCTGGCCCTTTGAATTACGTGTTTTGCCAGCTGAATGGACTGGGGCAACATAAAATAAAGTGTCTTGCTCAAGGACATAATATACAAGCAGTGATCAAACTCACAATAATTCGATTATAAGCTGAGAACCCTAGCTACTAATCCACATACCTAATCTGAAGGTAAATAACAACATATCAACAGAGGGGAGAAAATTCCCTTTGTGGATGGAGGCTGGAGAAAAAGATGGAATAGAATGAACCTCTGCCAGTTTCGATGACAGGGTGGTCAGCTCATGAAATAAACAGGCAAGTGGCTGAGCATTCTAGTGACATGTGTATAATCAACATGTTGTGGGAAAGTTTGGTTCTTTGAATTATAGCTACAGCCTATCCAACAGCCTTCCAATGTATGAATGTTTTAGTTTGATCAACAGGGTAGTCAGATCAAGACTGGTAAATGATAGTCAAAATACTAAACAATAAGATCAAAACCAGAAACTTATGATTGCAGACTAAACTTAACCAATTGTCCATTAAGTGTCCATGGGAGTAAGAAGTAGCTAATCTATCTAATAGATGACATTTCTATTATCAGGGATTGAATGAATAAAATTCTAGTGAACCATCTAACTAGCTATCTTCTGTATTTCATTCTCTTCCTCCCTCAGTCTCTCCCCTCTCTCTATGTTGTTTGGCATCTTTAATAAATAATAGATGTCTTTTCTCATTTTATTTAAATCATTAATAACAAAAGTAATTTCAAATAAATCATGATCAGACATTTTATTATCTAAAAAGTCATTCCTCAAAATAACTTTTTTTTTTTTGGAGTATCTTTTTTTGGGGTTCTTGTTGCTATTTGGTGGTGGCAGTAGCAGTGGTGTTGGTGGTGGTTGTGGTGGTGGTAGTAGTGTTGATAGTAGCAATGGAGGGTGGAGATGGATGTTGGAGGTGATGGGTGGTGGTTTGATTGATGGATGGTGGTCATGGTGGTGTTAGTGGTGGTGATGATGGTGGTGGTGGTGGGGATGGCAGTGCTAGTGTTGGTGGTGGTGGCAACATTGTTGATTGTTTTAGAGGTGGTGGCAGTAGTGTTGATTGTTGTAGTGGTGGTGATGATAGTGGTAAGGAACTTTTTTTTTCTCTTTTCCTTTCAGTAATGTTTTCTCTTATTTTCTAAACCAAGTAGGTCATACATCGAGGTCATTGAAAATCAAATAAATAAATAAATATCGGAGAAAGTCTTCCAGTAAACATAACATATACTTAATAGATGCCATCATCTATTCTTACATCCAAGTGTTCTGTGATAAGAGCCAATTTAAAATATATTTTGCAGTAAATTCACATTTTATGGTAGCATGGCAGCATATGACAGAAAATAAACATAATCCCTCAGTAGCAATTTTAAGAATCAAAAATGATAACACACGTTTTCATAGATCATGGTCTTTATCTAACAAGTTGGTTTCAGATAAATTAGCTGGCTATGCACACCATTATATATAATATGTGCACATATGTATATGTGTGCATGCCGATAATGTATGAATGCATGTGTTGGGAGTGTATGTATGCATATATGGGTATATATCTACATCTATATATATAGAGAGAGATATATAGATATATATGTATGCCTCTCTCTCTATCTCTCTCTCTATATATATGTGTGTGTGTGTGTGTGTGTGTGTGCATATGTGTATATGTGTGCATATGCGGGCAGACGTGTCTGCTTGTGTATGCGTATGTAGTGTCAACTGTTTCTGTAAAACAGATAAAGGAAAAAGAGCACTCTATGTTAAGTACAGAGCTAAAATATATTATTATAAATAATATCTCAAAACAGCTGCTTGCCACCTAAGGTTTTAAAGGCTACTCTAGCATAGGTTGTAGAGACACTACACATGCTAGTGTTGCTTATCTTTCTTGGCAAGAATAAGATTTAGGAAATACCAGGATATATTATGTCTTTATGACCTGTACTAGAGTAGGGTTCGAAACCTTAGGTGGCAAGCAATTGTTGAGAAACAATTTATAACGATATAAATATATATAATATATACATATAATATATACATCATCATCACCATATATATATGTATGGATGCAAATGGCATGACAATGAAGAAACAAAAGATGGCAATTGTCTGGGAAGATGCTGCAATACTCAATACGTGTAGGTATATCTACACACACACACACATATATATAATTCTAGAGGTGGCTTCCTATGAAGAGAAATCAGCACATATTTAGAGTATATATATTTTTCATTTTGGGAATTGAAAGTACAGTTCCTCACAATAACTGACCAGTTTTATTTCAGTTGAGAATCATCAGAGTGGCCATTCAATGTGAGGAACTGCATCCTTATTTCTCTCACTAAAATATACACACATATACACGCACACAGATGTATGCATTTGTTTGTATGCATGTGTGTATATCTAGAGAAGAGTGTGCAGGTCATTTCTAGCACAATCTCGCTTCAATTATATTCCACTTGTTGTTTTCTTATGTGAGGTTCAGTATTTTGAAATCAGCTTTGCCCTGGTCAGCCTTGGTCTTTTTCTACAGCAGATTCCTTCCACTGACATCTCTTGGCATTTCTTCACCCAACAATCATCATCCATATGCATCACATGTCTATATCAACATAGTCTTCTTTCTTGTACACTACATCTAATTCCTCTTATACCTAGTTTTTCTCTCAGCTCATCCATGCTTTACTGTTTGTACATATTAGCATTACATATTCATCAAAATATGTTCACTTCAGTTCTCTATAGCTTTTGAATATCTTGTGCACTCTCTGAATGCATCCATCATACAGTCAGACATCTTCTTATTCTAGCTATTATCCTTTCAGAGTAATTTTCACCACTGCTAATTAGGTTGCTGAGATAACAGAAACTATCTACTACTTCTATGGCACCTTCCTGGGATTGGAAAAACATATTTCATGTTGCTTTTATCAACTATCTCTGTGCATCTGCCACATACAGTCTATCTTTTCTGTTAACTTGCCTACAATCTCACTACATCTCGTGTGCATCTATACCTTATATTGTAGAGTTCTTACTAAAACTTTGGCTTTGCTAGGTTTACTCTGAACCATTTTGATTCATAATTCTGTTTTTGCAATGGAGAATTTTTTCTCTATCTCTTCCACAAATTCAGCTATAAGAACTTGGTCACCAGTATACAGAAGTTCCCACTAAATATATAATGCATGTAGGGTAATGTATAATGCACACAAACATTTCTTAATGAATTGAAATTTTCCTATACCTAGAGAAATAAAGCAAAACTTTAATGACATTCATCAATGATACACAAAGAAAAGAAGTGGAGTTGATTTCAGTAAATTAAGAATTAATTTTAAAAATTATTTCTCTTGCTTGAGGAAAAATCTGATCTTTCTTAGCAGGAATGATGACAGCAATAGATATGTTCTGGTTTTATTAGATCTTGTCAATGAAACATAGACAGCACAAACACACCTGATCAATAAACATAGGTTTTTACGAATAGAAGAAAAGGTTAAAAATAATTGTTGTTGAACAGCAATCAGCATTATGAAAAACAAAATTTTGCCATGGGGGAAATAACTCAAATAGACCAATGACAGGGATAAGTCAAGTATGTATGGATGTACTAAATAACGTTTTTAATAAATTTTTAATGAATTGAAATCTTTCTTAGTTGGAGAAAGAAGAAAAAATGCTGTAAGGCTTATAAAATTTTCCCTTAAGCATGAGAATTAATTTTTTTTAATTAATTCTTACTTTATTGAAATCACCTACCATTATCTTTGTGCATTGCTAACGAAAGGTATAAGGTTTTTGCTTTCTTTCTTCAGCTAAGTGAAAAATTTCAATTTATTGTGCGTCATTCGGTACCTCCATACAATCTTGATTTATCTCAACTCATTCCATTGGCTTATTATAGATGTTTCCTTTATCTCAGTTATTGTTTATATATATATATATATAAACATGAAAACCCACACGCACACACATACACAAACACACACATATATATATATATATATATATATGGGGGGGGGGTGCATGTGTGTATGTGCATTTGCATGTGTGTGTGATCAACAAAATTAATACTTTGATGCACATTTGCTAATATTTCATCAATTGCATTATTACACCTTTATATAGAAAAGAAATAATAAAATTTCTTTTCTATAATTTTTGACTTCTTGATAATTTAATTTTTATTATTGATTCCTGATATTTTCAAGGAGGCAATATATTGGTATCATAGTAATATAATGATATCATACTTAGAGCACAGATATAGTATAATATATTGGTATTGTAGCTGGGATATATAGTAATATAATGATAACATAGCTAGAGCACAGATATAGTATAATATATAGGTATCATAGCTGGGATAAATGGTAATATAATGATATCATAGATATAATATAATATATTGGAATCATAGCTGGGATACATGGTAATATAATGATATCATAGCTAGAGCACAGATATAGTATAATATATTGGTATCATAGCTTGAACATAAATAAAGCAATATTTTATATTCTACACACAGTTTGTATTGTATCAGCTGTCAACTGGAGATCTCAACAGGATTTCAACACCTTCCAACAGTATTACTCCCTCTAGTGGTACTTATAAACATTAATGCTACAAGGGAATGTCCAGGTTTTATGATCCACTCATTAGGACAATTTTTCTCATTATTCACCAGAATCATGATACTGTTGTAACCATTCCCATCATTCAGGAATGTTGATATTTACTCCTTGATCAGGGTTTACTCTCTGCTGAGCACTTCTCTTTCTCTCAAATGCTTTTACAATATATATAATGAAGCTTTTTCTGCCTCCATCCCCAGCTCTTTTATCACCTTTCTACTCTCCTTTCCAGGAATTTTGAGGTTTACTCCTTGCTGAGGGTTTACTAAACAGTGAGAGGTTAGTATTTAGTATAATATTGACAAAATCAAATGGGTAAACAAAGAGAAGTTAGTGTTTAGTACAGTGTTGATGAGATCAAAAAGAGGTTAGCATTTAGTACAGAGTTGATGTCAAATCATTAAATAATTGTTTCTACTTTAGGCACAAGGCCAGCAATTACCCAGTACATTACTGGTACTTTATTTTATCGACCCCGTAAGGATGAAAGGCAAAGTTAACCTCGGCGGGATTTGAACTCAGACTGTAAAGGGACATAACTATGCTAGAAAGCATGGTGTCCAACCCTCTACCGATTTGTACAAAATATGAGATTTTCTTGTTATTTAATCAGAATAGTATCGTTATCTATGACCATTTACAGAACCTCAGGCATGTTATCAGACATTTAGAATGATGTTTTAAAACTGAGTAGATTCTGCTAAAGATATCCAAGGCTCCAATGGTGGTGTTTAACAAGACAATAGATTAAGGTTGGTACACAACAATTTCTGGGAGTAAGGCTCCATAGACAATGTAATAGAAGAAATAGGGATAGAGATAAACTGAAACAAGCAGATGAGTTGTTTTATTATATTTATTTTAAATGAGTATCATGTTATGAGTGGTATACTTTTGTTAACTGAAAAGTACTCATATGTAGAGCAGATATCTGCTTTGTACTGTCAGCTGTCCATGACTGAAATGATTTCCAGCTTGAAAAGGAAATGTATCTGTTGTGAAATGATCTTGGCTGTCTAGATGACATGTATGCTGGTCCTGAGAAATTATCTAAGAAAAATTGATATATCACCATCATTTTAAGTCTGATTTCCATGCAGACATGGATTGAATGGATCATCAAAGTCCAGCTCAGTTTATATTTGTAGTTACTGCTCTCCTTAGATGGGTTGGTGGAACCATGTCTTTCTCATACATTCCATTTTGGGTTTGGTTTAGACTACCTCCCTAACACCAACCACTTAACAGAATGTACTGAGTGTATTTCATTGTGACACCAGTACTAGAACTAAAAGGTCCTATTAATTGTAGCAGCTTTACATGTTGTACTGGGTACATTTTATCATAGCACCAGCACTAGCATATGGAGAGAATATTTTGTTTATGTCAGGCTTATCATTCACTTCCATTTCATGGTTGAATAACTGAGATAAAACAGGTCAATGCACCTATAAAACAGATATATTTTCCTGTAATAATATAGAAATTTGTAAATTCATAAAAGCCATTTCTTTTCCATTTAGGGTGGGAAATTAGAAATAAAAATGGAAAGAATAAGAATAGAATTGAATAATATAAGCTTGTATACCCTTCTAACACCAACCTGTCTGAGACTGCCTGGCATGTTAACATATCTAGATACTCAATGTGCAGAGTTATATACTCATTTATGCTTTATTGAGTATCTCTATATCTGTATATATCTAGATATATATTTATCATATACTTCGGTGAATAAGATGCAAATTGATAGGTTCATTTCAGTGATAAGGTATATAAACCTCTCCAATACATATTTCCTTGTGATTGTTTAGCTGATATACAATATCTTCTGATGAAAATCGATTCAAGATATTTATCACTTTTTTCAATTTACAAGGAGATACATAAAATTGACATATTTACACTCAATGTGTAAATTTATATACACATTCACATAGTCACAGATATCTCTATACTGTATATATACAGGTATAAATTTATCATACACTTCGGCTGCTTAGGGCGCAACTTAATATATATTGAAATCCCATTCAAAATCTCATTAAACAGTAGTTTCCAGCTTGGAGCTCTGTGATGATAGTACTGGGGATCTGTGAGCTTAGTTCAACATTTCAAGTAATTCATTAAAAACTTAATATGAAAATGCTATTGGGTATCTATTCTTCACTAAGAATAAACATTTCCCTTTTTTATTGATATTCTTGATATATAATAATCTAGGTTGAGAGTAGTTGTAACAGGGGATCTGTGGGAAAATTCATTTATATAAAAGGGGTCCTTGATAGTGAAAGGTTTGTGAAGCTCTGCATTATAACATCAATGAGATTAAATTTTAGTTGGTCAGCGCCAGAATGTTTGAGTCTCTACATGAAACCTTGATCTGCTAGAAATAGCACCCAATCCTTCTTCAAACCACACCCTACTATTTTAGAAATAAATGACATATAATGTAGTTTTGGGCACACTATTCCTGAAAATAAGATAGGATAGATATAGATGTAATGCCCTTTATCATAAGTTTACTTCATAAGAATTGACTTGTGGTTAAAACCCACAACATCAACAATCAATAAAGTTACTCAGTTAAAATTGTTTTGGGAAAGCTGTTAAAATGCACATTATAGCCCAGCTCACTGCCACCATCACACGCCATTTTCTTTTTTCTTCCCTTTTTTAAAAAAAGGAGTTTTAATTTCCCCCAAATCAGGACATATAGGGTAAAAGTGTAAACTGTTGTTTTGTTTTGTCTTACTTTACTATCATTTTCACTCCTTTATTTGCATTGTACTGACTTTTATATAACAATTTTAGCTACATAATCTCAAAATACTTTATATAAACATTGTTACTCAATAAAGTTTTATATTTTACTAAACTTCTCAAAAATCTTGAATACATTGAAAATTAATAGAACACATACTGATTAGAAATATAGTCTTGAAAAAGATAAATCCATGTAGATTTTAAAGTATTCTACTGAAAGGAAACATTTTTTTATTTATCAATGATAGAAATGAGGGAGACATTATATAATTGTACCAATGTAGAAGGATAAGCAGTGTCCATGATGTCTCTAGATCTGTTGAGTAATGTAGTTGAATTTCATCTTGAACATCTGGTGATTGATATCTGCAAGAAAAACATTGGCAAAGAGAGAACTCTTGATAGGTGCAATTTTGTGGAAGATGGATTATGGTTATGGTTAGGATGAAGTTAATGTGGTATTTGTGAGATAAGATGCAGTAAGGGTGAAATAATGAACATTCATGGAGTGGGTATGCAGAAGTCATTGTATTAGTAAATGAAAAGACAGAAAGGAAATAGTAAATCACTACACTCATGCCATGTGTTTACTAAAACATAGTGATTATTTTCATATCTCTATACTAAGGCAAACATTACTCTCATATCATATCTATACTACAACATAAGCATTATATTGATATCATATCTATAGTAAGACACAATAATTATATTCAAATCATATCTAAACTAAGAAACAAGAATTACACTGATACCATATCTATACTAAGAAACAAGCATTACACTGATATCATTCCCTCATTGCCTAAACAATAAATAAAACTATGAGTACATTAAACATTGTCTTTTTTTAAATGATAGGGCAATCTTTATTAAAGCTACCTGTATTGTTATTAATGAATAGAAATCAAACTATAATCATGAGTATCTTAAAAATCTGTCACAAGCCGTGAAGTTCATCAGACTAATGTTTATCCCAGTTTCATAGGCATTAAGATTCTGCAAACACAATCAACTATGTTAACTAGGACATTACAGAGTTGACCCCACCCCCAGCTGTTGCTATTACTCATTCTTTTCAGCTGAATAGACTTGACTAACATGAAAGGTCTTGCCAAAGAACACTATACACTGTGCAGTCCAGAAAAAAAAGCTATGACCTTATGATTGTGAGTCTTTCCCCTTATGAGTATCTAGGATTACATTAATTATCTAATGTGCCTTTTCATTTTATATGTTATTAGGATTCAATTTGAAGCTGAGGGGGATGTAGCTGCTATTTCTAGCAAATTATATAACCATATAAAGGCTCCCTCATTGGTATCTGTTTACTGATAGGTGATTAGAGTCATTATGAATTAAGTTAGGTGAAAACAATTACAATTATAATATCTCAGTTAACTGCAAATCTCATTTTACCAGATAACAAATGAGTTAAACATTTCTTTCTGTAGATGTTTCGGGGGGGAAAAAAGATGACAAATGAGGAATGTTTGTGGATTTGGAAATAACAGCTGGGAACAACCTAGAAGGAAATATGTGAAATATGAGACAATGTTGTTGAGAGAAACTTCCAATTATAGATAATGTTCAGTCGGGTGAAATTGATATCATTTGGATATGTTTGTTTCATTCTTTCTAAGAAATACATAGATATTGAAAAAGAATTCTTGGACAAGGAAAGAATTATTTTGGTGTTGTTAAGGCTCCATGTCAACCATTATAAAGATGATCTATTCTGTCTTACATTACCAAATATATCTTTTTCTTATTTATGGTGATAAAGAGTAAGTTGGTAGAGATTTAGCAGGTTGACCAGTTGTATACAGGCCTTCTTGTTGGCTAGCCCGTTTTCTGTGGTCTGGGTGGGTAGGTAGAAAATGAGCAGAGATGGCTTACCTTGTTTTCAAGATGATATAGAAAGAAGATGAAGGAGATAAAGGAAAGAAAGAAAGCAAAATATAAAGAAGGAAGATGGTGTAGATTGAGACCAGAATCTAACCTGTTTATTTCTAATTAGATACACAACCTATATTTCAATTAATTTTGAAAATAATCAGAAATTTGGAGTACTTCAATGAAATAATTAACTTCATTTATTAATTAGTATATTAGACTGATGTTCAGAACACTAATTAATACAAAGATTCTTGTATAAATTTATAAGGACAGGTTTTAATTCAAACTTTAAACATAATAAAATAACTAGTTATATATGAAAATGCACAAAGCAATGCCAGAGGTAATCTTAGGTTGGCTAGTATTAGAAGGGTTAAACAAATGACAGGTTCCAATCCTGTTGTGGTAACTTTACTTCAAAATTAGAGTCAGATATAATCTGGAATGTTTCCTACCAAAATGTATTACAGAAAATAATCCTTATATCAGAAACCATTCCATAGTAGGCAATTTGATATGAAAAGAGAAGAAGGAACTGGTTTTACATCAGATTGTTGGAAATTCATAAGTTGCCATGCTATCAACAAAGCTATCTTTTTATTCCCATTACTGATACATATGGCTTTCAAACCAATGAGAGAGTCTCTATGGTGTCACTCAACCTGCTAGAAACACAAGTTAAATATCCCTCAATTCTCACCCTACTGTCGTAATAAAAGGAAAAATATGTAGTGCATTTAGAATTACATTACTCTGTCTGAAATTTCGATTGAGTTGCAGTAGCTATGACCGGAATGCTTGATCTGAGGTTAACAGCGATATTTGTGTTTCGTTAAGGAACCTACTTAAAGACTATTTAGTAGTGTACCTATAGACATTGGCTTGAAGTTGTGGGTTTTGTTGTTATTTTTATAATTTAGTCATAGAATAAATGACCCTTTTCAGTGCCTTCAAAACTAGTGTGAGAAAGCCTGGGAGAAAGTGAAAACATGGTTGGAACATTTGAAACATAACAGACTCTGCTAAAACTCTGTTAAAATCACCCAAGAGCCATTCAGTGATGTTAAACTGGGTAATAGATTAAGTCTACCATCCCAAAACAGATACAACCTGACTGATAAATTTCTCTCACAATGCTTGGGTTGAACAAAGGCTATTGTAGATTTCTGTTGATCAATGAGACTAAACCTGATACCTCATAGTTTTGAATCAGACTTTTTAACCACATGACCAAGCCTACACTCTCTTAACTACACAGCCATCTCAGATCCATTGTGTCCATATATCTTCAAGCATAGGCGCTGAGCTGGCCAACCGCAGGTGTGAGCCCCGCAAGCTGGAATGGCTTTTCCAGCGCGTCTCTCTTGCCGTCCTCCAGGGAAACGCCTTCTCTATTCTGTCCACCGTGGCTGTGGGGAGGCTACCAATATGATTGACTGACTTGTCATTTTATCAGTCACTGACAGAAAGAATTTCAGCAAATATATATTTTTTGCACTGCGCAAATTCACTGACGTTGCTATGTATTGAAAAGATATTGCTATATATATATAAACTGAATAAACGGTTGATATTAAAAAAAAAAAAGAAAAAAACTCTACTAAGTGATATTTTTAATAAAAAAACAAAAAAAGTGATATGCTTGTGAGCGAATTTGAAATTAGTGTGTACTGCAAGATAATAAACTATGTATCAATTAATACAGTTTCTTCAGTCTCACCAAAGTGAGATTTTTATTTAGCATTTTTACTTATTTACAATTTAACTCTTTTGATATCAAACCACCTGAAACTGTCTCTGGTTCTACAATACAAAATTATTTTGAAGTGTTTATATTTAATCTATCTTTCATTATAATTTTATGTTAGAAGGCTATGCCCAAAATACCTGATTTATAATGAGAAAGCTAATTATTTTACTAAATCCCTCCAAGTTTTTTTTTTATTATTTTCAAAATTATTTGAAGATCATCAGCAATGTTGTTATTGATTTTTTTTTGTTTTGTTCCTTTTTTTAGAAATGTGGTAATGAAAAGGTTAATAAAGCTAAACTAGTTGTCTTTGTTTAGAATAAAATGAAACACATCTATCTACAGTACGATATGAACCATTCATCCTCTGGTTAGTAAGCTGATATGCAACCAAATCCTCCAACTGTAATTCACTGTGATAAATATAGCCTCTTGTAAAATAACAACCTATAGAATGTTTATAATGCAGAAGTAGCAGAAGCAGGTGCTAGGTGCTTAGATTTCAAGACTAACAGACAAGCATTTGCTACTGGTTGAAGCAGAAAATTCCCTATAACTATAGTTGTTGTACTAAAAGGTGTTACTAATATTACTTCATGTATTATAAGTGCAGTTTATTGGCTGAAACAGTAAAGAATTAGACTAAATGCATTACAATATATAGAGTTTCATTCTTGTTTGTTAAGTGTACAAATCACACTTGGTTTCATTTTGCTTTATAATAGCCCCCTGGGAGATTTATTCTTCTTACGTCCTCTGACTGGCAATTCACTTTAGGTTGGGATTTCACTTTCATCTGCTTGGGTAGTGAGCAAGTCTAGTAAGTATCAGTAATACACTTGGATCAATTCACTCAACAATAATATCTCTTCAAAACAAAATGAAAAACTGGGGATAAATTCAAAGAAACTAGGGAGTAGTAGACTATACTGTTTGCTGTATTTAGTTTCTTCATTATACAATCAAACCATGTATGGTTTGGCTTTACCTTTCCTCTTGTCAGGGCACAATAACATTAATACCAGTAATTTACTGTTATCAATTTATTAGACAATGTTCCATTCAAATGAAAAATTAAAAATATAAAAAATAGTTGGGTTTTTTTTTCGCTTCAGCCCCGATTAAACAGATCTGATCAAAAGGCATTCTATCCCTAGCCATTCCATCTTTCTTGAACTAAGCTGTTCAATGTATTCTTTCTCTTTTAAGAAATTTCTAAAGGATGAAACAGAACTAGTCCTGTAAGAGTCACTAATTTAATAAATAAATATATACATATACGTGTAGGCACCATGGAAAAAGCACCCAGCACTCACTGTAAATGTGGTTGGTGTTAGGAAGGGCATCCAGCTGTAGAAATCAAGCCAAAATCAGTTCCTGTATGAGCAAGGCATGGTTAGCCGACCAGTCACTGCCCACAACAGGACAACCCGTCTAACCCATGCTAGCATGGAAGAACGGACGTAAAACGGTGATGATGATGATGATGATGATTCAACTCTATGTATTGAGTGTTTAGCACTAATTGAGGTTCTTTCATATGTAAATGGGAATAGCAGCAAAAACTATATGTGTGTGCAGATGTGTGTGTGTTTATATTAGTATGGAGAGATATTGGAACATCTAAAAAAAATTAATTATTGCATTAGTGTCCAATTGAGTTATTTTTCTCTTACGACTTTGCATTTAGTATCCTCTGTGGATGAGGAAATATGCTCGGGAAAAAATACTGGGGAATATATAATCAACTAAAACACCTGCCCCAGTATAGCTAAAGTCTAATGATTGAAACCAATAAAAAAAATAAAATAATAAAATCCAAAGAAATTAATATTAATTTTATGAATTGCAAAGAGGATTGTAAAACAAATCTTTCACTGCTTCTTTACTTAGAGTCAGAAACATTTTTTTTATTTTTGCATTTTATATCACAACTGGTGAACATAGTGTCTGTTGATTATTGGATTCTAAGAGACCAATCAATGGTTCATACCATTTTTATGATGGTGAGTCTAATTTAGGATTGTCTTTGTAACTATCTTTACCAGAACAAAAATTGCAAGAGATTTAGAGTTTGAAAGTGCTGGTTTATTGATTTTCTTGATGATATTTACATTGTATACTAGTGTGTTTATATATATATATGTGTGTTGGTGACATAGCAAAAAGCATCTAGTCCACACTGTAAAGTGGTCGTTAAACGGTGATGATGATGATATATATCAACCAAAGATGTACATATACATATACATATTTAACAGGTTTCTGAATAATTTCTATCTGCCAAATTCCCCTCACAAGGCATTGGTTAACGAGAGACTATGTTAGGAGTCACATACATATGGTACCATTACATATACCAAGGAGGTTAACCTAGAACTACATTGATGCAAAGCAAACTTCTTAACCCCTACAATTGTGCCGATATCCATTTCATTGAGCTTATGTCTTTATTGAACTTTTGAAAGGAATGAATGTAACAACCTTCTGTTTTATACTTATAATATTTCTTGCTTTATAAACTAAGAAACACATGTATATTACATTATCACAATGTGAACAATATTTCTTTCTTGTTTAGCCCCAGGTCAGCTCTGATTGACCAAATCGATGATCACGGGCATTCCAACCATAACCATATTGGTCATGCAATAAATTAGTTGAATCATTGGCAGCAGCGCCAGTAGTAGTAACAGTCGCACAAGCAACATTAGTAGTAGTAGTAGTATGATAGACAATGAAAGTATATAGATCTTTTTCAGTGGTGACAGTTTTTCACTTGTATATGTACAGTTGAAAATCAACAAATAAATTAGCCAACCTCTTCCAATAACATTTATTGATTCATTTTACAGATGTTTTAGTTCAAAGTATTCCTTACATTTTCTTAGTTATGGCTCTTTTGGGGGGATGGGGCGTTTTCGCATTTTGTATATATGCTACAGTAGCAAGAGTCAGACTGGGATGGAAAAAGTTCAGAGAGCTTATACCACTATTGGCTGCTAAAGGGTTCTCTCTAAAAATGAAAGGCAGGCTGTATGATGCCTGCATACGAACAGCAATGTTACATGGCAGTGAGACTTGGGCATTGTGTGCAGAGGATATACGCAGACTGGAGAGGAACAAAGCTTGCATGCTCCGCTGGATGTGTAATAGTAATATACGTGAACGGCAAAGCATAAACGAACTAAGGGAGAAATTAGGAATAAGAGGGATCAGATGTTGTTTACTCGAGAGAAGACTACGTTGGTATGGTCACGTGATGCGCATGAAAGATGACAGCTGTATAAAAAAGTGCAGGGCAATAAAAATAGACGGTAGCCATGGAGTAGGCAGACCCAGAAAAACCTGGGACGACTTGATAAATTCTGACCAAGTTTGTGAGTTCAATTCTCAGACCGGGTGATGTGTTGTTTCCTTGAGCAAGACACTTTATTTCACATTGCTCCAGTTTACTCAGCTGTAGAAATGAGATGATAGGGACTGGGGTCCCTATCATTCCACTGCAAAGTGGTCGTGCAGGTGCCACAGCAAAAAAGCACCCAGCACTCACTGTAAATGAGGTTGGTGTTAGGAAGGGCATCCAGCTGTAGAAATCAAGCCAGAATCAGTTCCCGTTCCACCCTTGCAAACAGGGAAAAGTGGACGTAAAATGAAATGATGATGATGGTATATGTGAGCAGAGAGGGCTTTTCAATTAGGACAATAACTGATAGCCTCTTTAGTGATGGTGCCATGAAATGCATCCAGTATACCCTGTAAGGTGGTTGGTGATAGGAAGAGCAATTCACTGTAGAAACTATGCCAGAAAGGGTGGAGAAGAGCCTTCAATTGAATGAATGGTGCGACAACTTCTCTATTGTTGGGGATTTACACAATAAACGTACCCAGTACATGCTGTAAAATGGTTGGTGATAGGAAGGACATCCAGCTATAGAAAGCTTGCTAAGTAAGAGATTGGGAGAACCCTTCAGTTGTGTCAAAAAACATGATAACCCCTCTAGTGCTGATGATACAACAAAATGCATTCAGTAGTACATTGGATCATATGTGAGATGCAAGAATATATTTCTAGTGTTAAGAGAAAGAATTTCGCCTTTCTCTTTCAATCTCTCTCTACTATATTTTCATCTATCTGTATTTATTTTCTTTCCTTTCATTCTCACCTTACTTTTCTAAATCCATCTCCTTTCTATTTCTCTTTCATTCTGGCTCTCTTTCCCCTCCCTCACTCTCATTGTCTATCTATTTTTTTCCTTTTCTTCTTCAGACTTTTTTGTTTTTACTACTCTCTTTAGTATCTTCTAGCTTCCTCATCTCTACTTTTCTATCTTTCTCTCCTCCCCTTCTCTAAGCATCTTCAATTTCCCTGAACCACCATCATCACCACTACTACACCAACACCATCGCCACCAAACAATCTTATATTTCCATGGGAGACCACTCCATCTAAAAGTACAGTCAACAAAGCACGCAGAAAATGTGATGCATGATGGCATGTCATGTAAAGAAGAAATATTGTTATATTAGAGATACTTCACTTTATATATAATTAAATATTATATAGAACTATGCATGTCAAGGATATCATTTTATTCTCTTACTTTGTTGTAACTCCTTTAATCAGACAGGCATATTATTGCATGGGGTCATGTAGAAAATCCTCATCATCATTTAATGTCCACTTTCCCTGCTATTGAGTTAGATAGGTTATTACAAACCAAGTCAATACTTAATTGGAGCTACTGACCTCTTGGGTGGGCTGGGAGCTCACTTTTTGCTTACATATATCAGTTTCCATACTCTACGGAATGACCAGGAGCCTTTTATATACACAGCTGAAGACTCTTCTTGACTCTTTGCTTTATGAGTTTTCTATGTCTGGTAGCTCTTCTTAACATCAACCACTTTACAGAGTGTACTGGGTGCATCTGATATCACTAACACTACAGATCTTATTGTGCCATTGACACAACGAAAGCGTCCTCTGTGTAAGAAATCAGTATTCACACAAAGCCACCTGGAGCAACTTTACTTTGCTTTCTTCTGGGTTATTATTTTGCTGGTTTCAATCAGTAAAACGTGGCCATGCTGAGGCACTGCCTTGGAAGGATCTAGTCAATTGTAACGACCCATGTGTTTATTTGTTCTAGTCTAGTATCATTTTATCAATCTCTATACATTAAACTGCTGTTACAGACATAAACACACACACACGCACAGACACACACATGTGTACCTATATATATGTTTGTGTGTGTGTGTGTATGTATATATGTGTGTGTAATCTGCATAAAGAGGATACATACAAAGTCTTTTGGAACAATTTAAAAGAACAATATAAAACAATGCAGTGTGAATGGAACCTCTCTCTCTCTTTCTCTCTCTCTCTCTATTATATATATATATACATATATCATCATCATCATCATCATCGTTTAACATCCATGTTCCACGCTTGCATGGGTTTGGACGGGGGTTTTCCCACTTGAGGCAAGAGTGGTTGTCTTGCTCGCATAGGACTGTCTGGCAGGTTTTCTACAGCTGGATGCCCTTCCTAACACCAACCACATTTACAGTGTGGGTCTGGGAGGTTTTTACCGTGTTGCCTACACGGCCACATTACAGCGTGGACTGTGTGTTTTTTTGTCGTGACACCTACACGACCTCATTTGTTTCGGCCTGGATGGCGCGGCACCAACATAACTTTACATAGAAGAGGGCGGTGTGGATGGGGTGCGGGTGGTGGGACGGGGGTGTATTTTGTTAGAGATGCCTACTGACTGTAGTAGGTTTTACTTTGTATTTAGGTAAGGCGGGTCTTCTCTATTACTGAGTACCACCAAAGATCTCGGTCCAGTGACATTGTCTTGGAGAGGTGTAAGTGTGTGAGGTCGGAATTTATCAGGTCGTCCCAGGTTTTTCTGGGTCTGCCTACTCCGTGGCTACCGTCTATCTTTATTGCCCTGCACTTTTTTATACAGCTGTCGTCTTTCATGCGCATCACGTGACCATACCAACGTAGCCTTCTCTCGAATAAACAACATCTGATCCCTCTTATTTCTAATTTTTCCCTTAGTTCATTTATGCTTTGCCGTTCACGTATATTACTATTACACATCCAGCGGAGCATGCAAGCTTCGTTTCTCTCTAGTCTGCATATATCCTCTGCACACAATGCCCAGGTCTCACTGCCATGCAACATTGCTGTTCGTATGCAGGCATCATACAACCTGCCTTTCATTTTTAGGGAGAACCCTTTAGCAGCTAATAGTGGTATAAGCTCTCTGAACTTTTTCCATCCAGTTCTGACTCTAGCTACTGTACTTTCAGAGCACCCTCCCCCACTGCTGATTTTGTCACCCAGGTAACGGAAGCTGTCCACTATTTCTATAGAATCCTCTGCGCAATTGAAAGAGCTAGTATTTTGTGGGCACTTGCTGCTACTTATTGCACCAGAGCACCGGTCACATGTAAAATCTATGTTCTTAGTTAGCTTATCTGTGATCCCACTACATCTTTTATGCACCCATACTTTCCATTTGGGACATAAAATGGAGTTTCTACCTACGCCTTTCCTACACACTGAGCATGGCCATTTCCCGGAAGGGACCGGCGCCTTATTTTCTTTCCTACAAACTAGAACTTTAGTCTTAGCCAGGTTAATTTTAAGGCCTTTTGATTCTAGGCCGTGCTTCCATGTTTGGAATTTCTTCTCTAGCTCGGCCATTGATTCAGCTATGAGCGTTAGATCATCTGCATATAGGAGTTCCCATGGGCAGCCAGTCTTGAACTCAACTGTTATAGCCTGAAGGGCAATAATAAATAGTAGGGGGCTAAGAACAGAGCCCTGATGAACACCAACTTTTACGCTAAACTCTTCACTATATTCGTTGTTAATTCTAACCTTGCTGACTGTTTCTTTATACATGGCTTGTATAGCTCTCACAAGCCATTCGTCAACACCTAGTTTTCTAAGAGCCCACCAGATAATGGAACGGGAGACTCTGTCGAAGGTTTTCTCCAAGTCGACAATAGCTAAGTATAGGGGTTTACTTTTAGCTAGGTACTTCTCCTGTAGTTGTCGTACAATGAAAAGAGCGTCTGTGGTACTTTTGCCTGGCACAAACCCGAACTGCATTTCATCTAGATCAATTCTCTCTCTGATTAGTTGCACTATTACTTTTTCCATGACCTTCATGACCTGGTCGATTAATTTAATGCCTCTATAGTTACTCCTATCTAGGGCATCTCCTTTACCCTTGTAACAGTTAATGATAATGCTGCTATGCCAGTCCTTCGGAACAACCCCATTCTGTATGACTTGGTTTACTATCCGGGTGACCATGGTGTGTCCCACCGTTCCAGATGCTTTCAGCATCTCAGCAACTATTTCCGAAGGCCCAGCCGCCTTACCCGTATTCATATCTTTGATTGCCTTACTTATAATACTACCTTCGACTAACACTGCTGGTCCCTCTATTGGGTCGATGTGGGGGAGACTGTCTTTCTCCCATTTATTCTCCTCATTTAGTAGCCTTTCGTAGTGACACTTCCAAGCTACCTTCTTATCAGCATCAGTGATGGCAAGTACACCATCATCATTAAGAACACACTTCTCCCCGACAATATCACGGTTTTCCTTGACACATTGCCTAGCAATCCTGAACACCTCACGTTTTGGGTCCTCACGTCGTAGAACATGCTTGAACTTTCTTTCCTCTGCTTCCCTTCTTGCGAAGTACACTTGTCTCCTAGCTTCCCTCCTGGCCACTTGATAGTCTTCTCTACTTCCCCCATCCCGCCATACTTTCCAAGCTTGCTTTTTGGCCTTAATTGACTCCTCCACCTTACTGTTCCACCACCATGTTACTCTCCTCCTGCCTACAGGCCTGCTCCAGCCACAAACTTCGTCTGCCGCCATCAGTAGGTTTGCTTTCAGGAATTCCCACTGTTCCTCTATATTGTATGACTCTAATTGCTCTTCCTTACTGTCAAAAGCATCAAGTAATATGCTTTGAAATTTATTTCTGGCTGTGGGGTCCTTTAGCTTCCATATTTTTCTCCTGAGGATAGTCCTCTTCTGCTGTCTAGTACGTCTCGTCCTGACTATTAGGTCGCTAATTATCAGTCTATGTTGGGAGGTGCATTCTTCATGGGGGAGGGATTTAGTGTTTACAACAGACACTCTGTGACGTCTTCTGGTATGGATATAATCTACCTGGCTTGTGTGTTCCTCCGATCTATAGGTGATCAGGTGATTGTCTCGTTTTTGAAGTTAGTGTTACAGATAGTTAGGATATTTGCGGCACAGAATTCCAGGATTCTGGAGCCTTCCTTCCTCATTTCTAGTACCGAACCCATAGCCTCCATGGATTCCGTCATAGCCGTCACAATGTTGTCCAAATATATATATATATATATATATATATATATATATATATATATATATATATACACAGTGTGTTTCCACAGTTTCCATCTACCAAATTTCACATGCAAAGCATTGCTTAAGATACCATAGTCAGATTAAATCTGAAACCATGTAGTTGCATTGTGAACTCCTTAGCCACTCAGCTATGTTTGCAGGTTTGACAAAATAAACAATTACTGTGTTTGATTCAATCAACAACAGCCCTCTTCCTATAAATGTCTGGCCTTGTGCCAAAGCAATTTGAGGGAAATTTGGTTGTTATTTCTTCTAAGTCAGTCAACCATGTTATGGTTCCCTTATTGGCTCATTTTCCTGTTTATTTTTCTATTAGTAAAATTCTAAGTTTTATGTAACTTTGCTAAGAGACATAACTAAATATTGAAACAAAACAAAACAAAACAATTAACATCTTATCTTACCTACATTGTTGCAATACTAGCATATCTCAGACTTGGTTTCCTTTCCTTGCAATTCTTTCACAGTTACTGTGATAAAATATAGTTAATAATATATAAAAGAGAGTTATAGTTTGCTTGAAGCATTGTGGATTATAATAATAATCATGAAATTATTGTGTACAGTGCTCAGGTGCACAACAACTCATCAAATGTGAATGTATAGTATATAGAACAATTGTTTCTACTTTTGACACAAGACCAGTAATTACCCCAGTGCATTACTGGTGCTTTATTTTATTGACCTCGTAAGGATGAAAGACAAAGTTAACCTCAGCAGTATTTGAACTCAGACTGCAAAGGGCTATAACTCTATGCTACAAAGCATGGTGTCTGACACTCTACTGATACGGCCAATCCACCGTACAAATGCCTGGAAAGTGAACAGTCTATGATTTATGATATACACACAGACACATGCGTGTGTTGGCAAATTTCAGGAAGCATGGAAGTTTTGAAGGATGCAGTGTCAAGACAGCTAACAACTGATGCAGGTAGTTTGTTCCATGCTTCAACAACTCTGAGTGTGAAAATATGTTTCCAAAAGTTATGGCAGCTGTACTGTTTTCTGATTTTGTAAGCATGTCAAGGGTGTTAGCCATATGGAAATCAAAAAGGTGATCAGAGATGTTGTTGGAAAGATGGTTAATAATTTTATGGGTGTCTACCATGTGAGTTGCCAGACGTCGGAACTTTATGAAAAAGTTAGTTGCTTTTAGGAAATTGTGGGCCAGGTGTATAATAAGTTGTTGTACATTCACTGAAAGTACATCAATAGGATTGACTTGATACATGTGACCTACTCAGATGGTTTCATATGGAATTACCTACCTGGTTTCTTAAAACAGACATATTTTTAATCATTAATGTTTTGGTGAATTGGCAGTATCGGTAGAGGGTCAGACATGCTTTCCAGCATAGTTACGTCCCTTGCCATTCTGAGTTCAATTCCCGCCGAGGTTAACTTTGCCTTTCATCCTTATGGGGTCGATAAAATAAAGTACCAGTAATGTACTGGGATAATTGCTGGCCTTGTGCCAAAAGTAGAAATAATTAATGTTTTATAAGGTTATCAATCATCATCTCATCATCTTCGTTTAACGTCCATTTTCCACGCTAGCATATTAAGGTGGTGAATTGTAATGTTAAATAATATAAAGGTGGAGTCATTAGAACACCAGAAAGAATTCCTTGTGGGTGTAATTTCAAGGAGATTTTAATTGATATTTTTTGTGGGCTTGAATGACCACACAGTGACTTCCAGCTGACTTACAACCAATCCACAGATCCACGAAGGCAGATATTTGGTGTTGAGTTGTTAGAAAATCAAATACAATGCCTGGGTGCAATTTCAAGATTTGGCCTCTATTTCTAACACTCAGAAGCTTAAGACCAATCCACACTTCTGTTACCCAGAATAGGCAAATATTTGATGTTATTGTTCAAGATGGCGAACTGATATTTTTTCTCCATCGTTGCCCTCTGAGTTTAGATATTTTTAAGGTTAACTTTGCCTTTCACCCTTTCAGAATCAATAAATAGATGAAATATAAGTCTAGATTGGTAGAATTGCTAGTGTTAAACGGTATTTTTCCATTTTTTTTTTTTTTTTTTGCATTCTGAGAAAAAATTCTATCTTAATCTCTTGAAAGAAATAAAGGCTTTGGGATCTGTCATATGGTAATAGGGTCCCAATGACAGATAGAGTTATGTGTTATGGCAACATATTGCTTACATCAATATCCAAACCTTACTCAAACCAGGGTACGAGGGATATATATATATATATATATATAACCAAAGATTAAAATGGTTCATTGATTACTCAATGAATACAGTTTTATAATAGATTAAAAGCACTCAACAAAGAAATATTCCTGGAGTTTTAATATTATTCAAAATATTAACAAATGAAGATATTCACATAATCAAAATATGTTTTATTATATATATTTCGAAGGTACTGTGTTGTTTTATTTCCAGTACGTCCTCATCAGATAAAATATATGATTTGATATATGACATCCCTATACGGTCTTGATATTTCAATTCCAGTATTGGCACTGATTTATTTCATCAAATCTCAACATTTATATACCAGAAATAATAATATTATAAACTTAAAGAAGGAAAGGACGTGGAACAAATTAGAGATATAAGAGAGGGTGTAAAGAGGAGGAGATGCAAGAGAAAAATAATAAGAAAAAGAAAAAAAGAAAAAATACATATATAAATATTTAAATGAATAAATAGATGGGTGAGTAGAGGATGAAATATATATAAAAAATAAGAAAAAGAAGAAATAACGACAAAAGAAATTATGGGTGGAATAAGTAGAAAAAACCGTTGTTTTCAAATATTAGGTCAATTGAAGGAACCAATCAATTAGCATAAACCATTGAATATCTCTAGTATTTGGTTATGGTTAAGCTAATTATACTTATAAACTATATCAAAATTAATCAATGTACATTACTTTTCATAGCCGTCACATATTTATTTAATTAAAAATTTATATAATTTAATTTAACTCATTATAGATTTTAATTTCTGGTTTAGGTAATATATTTCATAAGTATTTTGTTACAACTTAAAAAAATGTTATCTTTAAAGCATATTTAAATATTATTAAACCTGCATTAAAAATATATATTAACATATATCGCCTTTATAAAATCGTTTCAAATCTTTAATTATCATATAATTACAGGATTAAATTTTAGTTATATTTACTCTCAAAAGTTTTATTTCGTTAATTTATATTTACTTCAGTAATTACAAATTATTACAGTTTCCTTTTAAAGAAATTCTTTTATTATTCAACTATATAATTTATATCAAAAATTAAAATAGCAAGCTATTCAAACAGAATAAAAAATATTTACAAAGAATGTAAACAAAAGGAAGATAACTCATTCATCATATGTGAGCATTAAACAATATATCTACTCTGAAATCTAGTGATATTTCTAAACCATAAATCAACAATTGTCAAGTTAAATATTGAACTGTCCTGATCAAAACATAGGGTACAGAGACTAATAATGAAATTATTATAATAGATAAAACATCAATACATTATTACTCCAGTAAGGCAAACATTTTAAATATAAATATATTTATAAAATTATTAATTGTCAATATTCTTTCGAAACTTGTATAATGCTTGGAATGTTTTACCGGTTCTATGTTGGCAGCTGCTGAATAATTCGTTCTTCTTATTAATTAAATTGTGATAATTTGTAATTATCAATAGAGTCTCGAGATTGCAAAGATTGCAATTTGGCAAAATGGAAGCGTTCCGATAGGAATTGGCATTCTTTAACTGAGTCCAAGAGATGGAGTATTTAATATTCTTTTCCTTCAAAGACCATATTAATTGTGAGAGTGAAGTTGAAAATGTTTTGTCTGGTTTCGAAAAGGAATTTTTATGATTGTACCAACGAAGCTTAAACCCAGATGAAGTCGCACCAATGTAGTTATATATATTATTATTTGTCTTAATGGTGCATTTATATACTAGATTCTTGTCAAGGCAGTTATTTTGTAAGGGACATTCTGACTTCCTTCTACAGTTACATTTCTTCTCGATGTTATTTCTATACCCTAAACTATTCATATTATTTTATTATCTAAAGGTGTTCTACTATTATTCGTATTTAGGTTATTATTACTGTTATTCCCATTGAGTAATGTATTATTATTATTGTTGTTATTATCGCTATTTATGGTTTAAATTAAGATTTTTACTATTTATTTTTGCTATATTTTGAGCAATATTCAAAGTTTACAATGAGAGAGTCCATCCATACATACATATACAACACACACAGCCTGATGATGGTCAACACCTCCATACCAGTAATTGGTGTTAGACTTGTTATTGTTTTACTGAGAGGGCTGGGTTTAGTTTTGAAGGATGTGTTTGAATCTAATTTATGACTGGTATGGTATGTGTATTGTGGATGGGTATGGCTGTAGGATTATGATTTGCATTTGCTTGAATTCATGGATAGCATGGTTTTGGTTTAGATTTGTCTATATTCTAGTTAAAGCAGATGATTGTCTTATACTCTCAGATCTTGAATAATCGCCCCCTCCTCCCACTTATAATTACATTATAAAATGAATAGGATGGGTTGCAGTCTCAATATGTAAACTAAAGAACTAATTCTGGTTTTTAAAAAAATCAACAGTAGCAACCTAGAAAAATTACCGCCCCCACCCATACATACACACTTATTCCAATTTTCCCGCTTATTCCAACCCCCATATTATTTGGGACCCGAGAGTATATATATAACTATATATATGTGTATATATATATATATATATATATATATATATATATATATATATATATAACTGTATATATATGTGTGTATGTATATATATATAACTATAGTAATAATAATAAATTTGAAGACTAAAATCCAAAGAGGGCTCGATAAGGATAAATATATATCAAATATATAAGAACCGTAGAGCAAATATTTATTAAAATAACAAATTAAAGTTTAAGCAAAGAATCGCTGCTTTCACCCTTAACGGGATCTTCTGAAACTAACAAAGTCAATCTGTAAACGCAGAACTGGATATTTCAAAAAACAGTCTTCCTCCGGTTGCAACGTTTTTTGAAATATCCAGTTCTGCATTTACAGATTGACTTTGTTAGTTTCAGAAGATCCCGTTAAGGGTGAAAGCAGCGATTCTTTGCTTAAACTTTAATCTGTTATTTTAATAAATATATATATAACTATATATATGTGTGTGTATATATATATATATATATATAAAACCACATGATATTACAGCTTCTATTAAATACTTTATATATATATATATATATATATATAGTATTTAATAGAAGCTGTAATATCATGTTGTTACATTTATAGCTACAGTTTTCAGTGACTATTATTTTTGTTATGGCACTTATTTATTCAAGTCTTCTCTGCATTGCTGCTTTGTGGGTTTATGTTGAACAGCTCTTATCACATGTGAGATAGATCTGGCTATCAGCTGGTTTTATTGTGAAGATCAACCCCCTTGCCTTCTTGTAGTAAGAAAGAGTAAATAGTCTTCTACCTGGTGGCTAGTGCAAACAAAGTTTTGTAGTGATTGTAGTTGAAAGGTTTGTGAACAGCTTTTCCTATCAGGTAGATCCTTCATCAACTTCTTTAAAAATCACTTGATGAAGTGTGGATGAAAAGAGTTTGCAGTAAATTTTATGAAATGTGGATAAAATTCAAAAAATAATTAATGCTGTATGATTGTACTCTATTTACCTGTATGTTGGTAACAAGAACTTAAAGCATGCACTTGCCATTTGTATGTCAAAATAATCCAACTTGTTTGCTAAGTGTATATCTTACCCTTTTATTTTATCATTTCTATGTAAACCCCAATCTTGATATTATAATCTATCTTTGTATGGGCTCCTTTATCTGATGCCTGTGTGGCAAATAAAAGAAATCAATGGATTGGCAGAATCGGTAGAGCGTCGGACAATATGCTTAGTGGCATAAAGTTACAGCCCTTTACATTCTGAGTTCAAATCCTGCAGAGGTTAGCTTTGCCTTTCATTCCAAAAAAATTGCTGGCCTTTTGCCTAAACCAGAAACTATTATTATTATTGTTATTATTATTTTTACTATTAGTACTATATATTTTTTTGGGGGGAGGGGGGGGGGGGGGGGGGGGGGGGTTTCTCTTTTTTTTAATATATATTCTTCCCTATCATGCTTCACATCAGGCATCTATTAAGAGTTTCCTTGTTACACTTAATGTACCATTCACCTATCTCCAGCATAAAATACCTATCTGCTAAAACTTCATTGCCTGTGTCTACATTTACTTATTTATGTATTTATTTATATAAGTCTATTGTTTTATTTTCCTTCTCTTCCATCTTGGTTTTCTTTTCATTTTTTCTATATTTCATTTTTTATACCATCTGTAACCATGTACACATATACAAACACACAGTAAATATATAGAATGTATATATATATATAAATATATAGAATGTACCATATATATACCATCATTATTGTGTATGCATTTATATAATATATATCTTGTGCATATAAACACACACACACACACATATAAAAATATATATATATATATATATATATATATATTTATATGTGTGTGGGTATATATATATATGCAAAACATATATATTATATATATAAATGCATACACAATGATGATGGTATATATATATATCGTACATTCTATATATTTATATATATATATTTATATACATTCTATATACATATATATATATATTTGAATATATGATGTGTTGTGTATATAAGTTCATTTTTCACTGCACTCTTAATAAAACATTAAGTCCATTGATTGAAAAATAAAAAAATAATCTACAACTTGAGATGAAAAAGAATCAACAAAATATATGACACAAAACAGAATTACAATAGTTGGGGGTGGTAATGTGTACTGAACCGTGGTGGAAGAATGTTTTGGTTTTGTTAAAGGAAAACAAGAAAATGGTATTGGAATTATATAGGGTGCTGATGGAAGTGTGGGGAGGGAGTCAGCTAGAAAATATTGTCTAGGATGAAGAAATTTCCTGTTTTTTCTATCCCTTTCTCTTTTTTTTCTCATTTTCTCTATCCAATTCACTATTTATCTCTATATTAGTGTGTGTATGTGTTTGTGTGTGTCTGTGTAATATAATACATTTAGTCTAAGAGAAAAAAGTTATCTAGAGTTGTATTTACCTTTGAATGCAGTTAAGTTAGGCAGAAATACACTAAGGGATGATTTCTTTGAAAAGTTCTAGGTATTGGAGGAGCAAGCCCCCTAAATAATTTTCATTGTAAAGGGAGTTTAAATAGACAGAAAACATATGCTTAGTTTAACAGCACTAACTAAGGAATAGCTAAGCTAAAGTCCTCTTTGAAAAGACTGCCAGCTGGAAACCTTAGATTTTGTTTGTTGTTGTTGTCGTTTTTGTTGGTACCAGGAGATTCAGCGCTCATTCAAGAAAACAGAAAGAAAGCAGAGTAATCTATGTGAAGAGTATAAAGAATGACAAGTATAAGAACAAAAAGAGGCACAGAGATAGTAATATGAAAACAAAATGTAAAGAAAAGAAGAAAATAGGGAGTAGAAAAAGATAAAGGAGTGTTTATACTTGGCAGTTAGAAGCACACATATGGCGGGAATTCAGGTTTCTGCTACAAGAAGCAAATGAGATTTCCAAAATGTTTAATACACAAGGGAGAATTCGCAGAATGCAAAATGAATAAATAAAACGCCTGACAAGTATATTTGAAGGTAAGCTGTTAGGCCTGTGAATGTGTTTATGTGTATTCTTTTATTCTTTCACTGGTTTCAGTCATTTGACTGTGGCCACACTGGGGCACTGAATTCAAGGGATTTTGTTAGATCATTTCAACCCAGGTACTTAATTTTTATTTAGTATGGTACTTTTATTGATCTCTATTTGTCAAACAGCTAAGTTACCAGTTACAAACAAACAATGGTGACAGGCTTCTGCACAGTTTCTGTCTACCAATTTCACTAGCAAGGCATTGGTCAATCTGAAGCTACAGTAGAAAACATTTTTATAAAGTGTGACACAATGAATTTGAACCCAAAACCACATGATTTGACAGGCTTATACAGTTTATATCTACAGAATTTTGTTCACAAGATGTAGGTCCACCCGAAACTATGGTAGAAGACACTTGCCCAAGGTGTTGCACATTAGATTCAAACCTAATTAGACTAAACTACATGGTTGTGAAGCAAACTCCTTAACCACAGAGCTTTACCTTGCAGCAACAATAATGTACAGCTTATGTTTTTGTTCTATGATCAAAGATATTCCAATCATATGATCCTATCAAAGTATCCTTCTTTGTTTAAAGACAGTGCCTATAATTTTCAAATCATTTTGCAAATAATCTAGAATTTTTAAGATTCAGTAATATAACTATTTTTATATTATTAAGCTAGTATTTGGAATATAACAAATATTTTTATATAAAATTATGAGGGAAAGTGTTTAAATGAATTTAATCACTTTGAAACAAATAGCTTTGAATTATAGAACCAAGGAAAAATTCAGGCGGTTTGGTATAAAAAAAATATTAAGACAGTAGGATGGGATTTAAAAGAAGTTTGGCTGCTATTTCTAGCAGGTTTAAAATCAGAATATAGGCTTCATCATTGGCTTACAAAGAAGTAATTTTGAGGAAGAAGTGTATCTAGTGAAAAATCAACATGAAGGATCGATTTACTATGACATGAAGCAAGACCACAATAACATAAGTTTTTTTAAAAAGACAGCAGGGATTCTTTAACATGAATTCGTATGAAGTATTAAATTGTGTGAAAAGGTAATGAACCTGATATACAAGGTTAATTATAGCAAGCCGAAGCCAACTTAGTTATAGTTAGCTAATCCCAATAGAGAAATTAGGCAACTAACGGAGTGTAAAACATCCCCAGCATTATCATCATCACTGTCATCAACTTCATTGCTATCATTGTCATGTTCTCCAGAGTAGTGAGAGAAAGCTTTCCCTGCTGTAACTCTATATACCCCAAGGTAGCAGAGTTATCATCCTTCAGCTAACTCACCATCATTTTCAAAAGTAGGAGCACACAAGACTGTTTTAACCCTTTAGCCTAAATAATATCAAAAACCTGCTATATCCGGCCAAGATTCTCTCACCTCTTTCTGTTGAAGCCGGCCGTAACTGGCCACTCATACTGATGTTAAGGTATTTTTCTCAAAATAAATAATATCAAAATCTCATGGATTCAATATTATGTGAGATAAAGCTTTTACCATGAAAAAAAGACAACATAGCATACAATGAAAATGGTGACCCTAACTCGATCTGAGATCAGACAATGAACATTGACCCCTTCCAAACTGATATACCAAATATCTGATATGCTGGATTATCAGGTCATTAACTTTGTAGACTTAATCTGGCACATTGTTTAACACAACCACATGGCCCTGGGATGTCTTTAGCAGCTTCAGTTGAACTCCATTTACATGTATAGGGTGCACTGCACAGACTTCCTTGAGAGGACGAGTGTCTCAGTTTTCACAGCCCTGATTTTCATTCCAGCTATGCAGTACTCGGCATCAAACCTATCGAGTGCAAGTCGGATATCACCTTCTGTCGAGTTTAATAATACCATGTCATCTGCAAATTCCAGCTGACTGATTCTACATTTGTCAGTCATGATGCCACTTTCAATCCGGTGGCACATCATCATCATCATCATCATCACCGTTTTACGTCCGTTCTTCCACGCTAGCATGGGTTAGACGGGTTGTCCTGTTGTGGGCAGTGTCTGGTCGGCTGACCATGCCTTGCTCATACAGGAACTGACTTGGCTTGATTTCTACAGCTGGATGCCCTTGCTAACACCAACCTCATTTACAGTGAGTGCTGGGTGCTTTTTCGTGGCGCCTACACGTCCACTTTACAGTGTGGGCTGGGTGCTTTTTTGCCATGGCACCGCCACGACCACCTTGCAGTGGGAGGGTGTGGGGGCATATTGTCTATATGCTTCAGCTTGTACCTATGGGAGGTCAGGTACTCTGTATTACTGCGTGACGCCAGAGGTCACGGTTGTGTGTCATCGCCTTTGAGAGGTGTAATTGGGTAAGGTCAGCTTTTATCACCTCATCCCAGGTCTTCTTGGGTCTCCCCACTCCACGGTTTCCATCGACTTCTAGTGCTCTGCACCTTTTTATGCAGCTGTCATCCTTCATATGCATCACATGTCCATACCAATGCATCCGCCTCTCCTGCACACAGCATTTGATTCCTCTTATGCTCAGTCTCTCTCTCAATTCATTTATGCTTTGTCGTTCGCGTATATTACTATTACACATCCATCGGAGCATGCAGGCTTCGTTTCTCTCTAATCTACGTAAGTCTTCCACCTGCAGCGCCCAGGTCTCACTACCATGTAACATTGCTGTTCGGATACACGCATCATACAGTCTGCCTTTCATTTTGAGGGAGAAGCCTTTTGTCAATCCTATTCATGAAAATAATGAACAGGAAAGGTGACTGTACACTCGCTTGGTGCTCTTTTTAGTGATTGATACAATAAAGTACCAATCCAGGGTGGTGAAATGGCAGGATTGTTAGGGCATCAGACAAGATCCCCTACAGTATTTGTTCTCAGCCTATGTTCAAATCCTGCTCTGGCCTGTTTGGGTAGTAGATTTAATCTGTTAGTCATGTTAACACTACTGCCTGGCCTTTGGGACCCTTTAAACCTTTAGCAGAATTCTCTGTTTTAAGCATTCAGAGTAGGTCTCCTGTTTAAGGGTACCTCCTCATACAAGTCTCAAAGGTCTTGAAAAGAGTCATGGGCACTTATTTTTGGACATTCTATCAAATATCATATACATTTAATAGAAATTCTGTTTTCATTAACATATATTCACTGCTTTTGGTTTTCAGTATATTTTGAAAATAAGAATTTAAAGGGAAATAGTGATGGTGTTTAGAACATAACTCAATAAAGATTCTTACATAAAATTATGATGGAAGGTTTTTTAGATAAATATGAACGCTTTAAAACCAAAGTTTTGTATTATAGCTTCAGAGGTGATATCAGGTGATTAAACTCTCTCAACATGTTTCATTATAGTATAGTTTATAAGCTCCTATCCCACAACTGTTGCCATTTAACTTAATTATTATTCCTTCTTTTTTATTATTATATTTCCTCCAAGATACTGTAAGTTAAATGGCTGTATTTGTTTCATATCTAGTGAACAAGGAGTAACTTTCTCTCTCTAGATAAGATAAGATGATACTATATACAAGATAAGATTATCTTGGATAGCTTACTAGTCTATTACAATAATACCATATCAAGTTAACCCCCCATAAAGCTAAATTTTCTTCAAATACACAACAAAATTTGTAATGTTAGCATTAGAATGAAAACTTGTAAAATACCCAAAGTACTGCCTGTTCTATCATTTTATCACTCCTCTACACCCTTCTTCTTTACTGACTCTGCACAATACATTTTCAAACGAGGGACAGGCCTCCTTCTTCTCCTCCTCCTCCACTCCAATCAAGAGTGTCTGTGTAGTCACAGAACTTGCAAGAAAAAGCAGCCAAATCTCCCTCTTTAAAATGAATGAGACATTCAATAATGGAGTTCTAAATATGGTATGCCTGAAAAAGATAGGTCAGTCATGTCTAGGACAACATTGATTATGTTTTTACTCAAGCATAATTGACCTGGGGCTAAGCAACAACTATATAATACATTTTCATGTGTTTCCAATTCTCCAGAGGCTTTAATGCATGCAGACCCATTACTGGAGATGGGAGGAACACTGGTGGCCACTACACCCAACACACACTTTTCAGTGGTGCATCCTCAAATTTAGGGAAATTTACAGTTATATGCTTGTTCTGAAGCTACCCATCCACCTCCATTCACCAAAGCCTGGTGATGGGCCTGACTATTTGCCTGATTGTTTGTGATGACAATCTGCTTGTGACATTTCCTTTGTAGCCAGAGTCAGTTTGTGCAGTCACAATAAAAGTATTTTATCTATCTTCTTACCTGAGCATTCTTAGATCCTTTTTATTGTTAGTTAATCAATAAGAATAACATTTGAAATAGAGAAAAGACTGCTCTACTCCAATAGCTATATACTCATATTTAATAATTTATTTATTTCTTCAAATCAGTCTTTTCATCCCATTCTCCTGATCTTTTCTTGCCCATTCCAGCACATCACCATCAATTACTGCCAGCACCACCACCACCACCACCAACACCACCATCACAACGATTAATACTATCATGATTAGCATCATCAATCTGTGAAAACACTAATTTCTCTTTGTTACTTTCTTCCTCAATCACTTATACAACATTTCCGGTACTCTTCATTTTTATTTCAGCACAATAGGTTATCAATTTACTAACTAGTTCTCCAAACTTAGTCGTACAGACAACCAAATTATTCACCTGACTAAAAATCACGAAGCCTAACTACACATTTGCTTCTGGTCCTATGATCATGACTACCATGCTCATTGGAGTAGCCAACCGAATGCTGAGATGGCTATTAAAGTCTAGCAGTGTAATAGAAATGTCTTTGTTAATGACAAAGCTAGCTAGTTACAAGGAAAAATGCTTGGTATCACCTACTAAAAATAACTAATGCACTTCGACTGACTAAACACAGCCTATCACTCATGAATTTGTCAAATTATTAAGCTGAAATATTCACTTCATATTAAATATCTTCAAATTACTGAAGCTGATAAAGCTGGTCTGAGAAAGCATTAAAAAAATGATTTGTCTTCATCAAATGAGAGATTTTCTCTTGGACAGCTAGATAGTTTACTACAGTTTAATTTAGCCAGAAGATCTTTAGTTCTCATTCTCTATGGATTATTACAATCATTGGAGCATCACACAAAATGCTTTGTAGCATTTCTCCTTTCCCTTTACATTCTGAATTTGAATTCCACAAATGTCAACTTTACCTTTTGTCCTTCAGATGTCAATAAAATAAAGTGACAGCCATATAGCGAGTTTGATTTGTTTGACTGATATTAGTGTCTCCCAAGCTTCTTGAAGCAAAAGACTATAGCTGAGAGACCCAATTGGATTTTTTTCTTTCTTTGCGCTCTTAAGGCTGGTGATAGTGTAAACTTCATCTGTTACAATACTCCATTAAGACACAGCAATGACCCCAGGCATTGTAATTTTGAAAGATATTCATGCAGTCAGTCAAACATCTATCACTTCATTTTCCATAATGAGAGCATTTGTTAAAGGAAACTGTAAGGAAGCTTGTGGTATTATCACCATCACCATTTAATATCTATTTACCATAGACACATTTCTGTTTATGTATTTTGCTTTCACACTTAACATAACAGACACTGATGAGACAAAGATTCCTGCTTGCCTTTAAAAAAACAAATAGAGGTTGGCATTGGGAAGGGTATCTGACTATGGAATTCTGACTCATAAACAATTACAGACATGATTTACTGACTCTGATGATGATATATATATATATATATATTATTTCATTATCATCAGCGTTTTATGTTTTGTTTATATTCTATGCTTTCAAGGGTTAGCAGGGTTGTCATACTCTGAAGCCAGACAGGCAAGTCAGACAACTGTCTTGTTCATACATTTTATTTTGACATTGTTTCTCCAGATGAATGCTCTTCCTAACACCAACCACTTCAAGGCATGTAACAGCTTTGTTTTCTCATATCAGTAGCACTGCCACATTACAGTGTTGAGTGGATGCATTTTATCATATCACCAGCACTGCCATTTTACATATTGGGTTAAGTGCATTTTACTGTGACACTAGTACTTTTACCCTCCAGTGTGACTGAGTGCTGAGTGCATTTGATGGTAGTATAAGTACTACCAATTTTCAAGACTAGCACACTAGTGGCCTTGGCCAGGCTAAGAGGTCTGTGATAGGAAGTGATTGTGTGAATGAGAGTAGGATTTGGGTTGTCTGTCTCTTGAGGAAAGAATAGAGTGGCCTTCGAGCAAGTGACAGATGGCAGTATTGTAGTGGGGTGAGGAAAGCTTTCCATGCTGGCATAATTGTGCATGGAAAGAGGAGAGGAATTTGGAGATAAATTTAGTAGTGACAGTTGTTGGGTAGAGGCAGGAAAGGGAAGTAAATGTTGAGCCATATTGTGGTATTGGTGAGGAGGAGAGAAAGAGTGAACAAGCAGTGATTAGCAGTACAATGAAAGTGTATCTACTTTTGGGTAAGAGTCAGGGATGTGATGGAGATGAAGACTAGGGTTGGGAAGGGCATTAGTGAGGGAGATCAAGTGTGTGAAAGGAAAATACTTGTGTAATAATGCAAGTCTTGATCCTGTGTCATCTTCTTTGCAAAGTCCAACTTTTTAAGGGAAGCCTTTATTGCTTCGTCCCAAGTTTTCTTCTACTATACATTCCCTCAACTTTGAGTGTCCAGCACTTCTTTATGCAACTTTCATCCTTCTACATAGCACATGTCCATCATCATCATTTCATCATTTCATTTTACGTCCGCTTTTTCCCTGCTTGCAAGGGTGGGACGGGAACTGATGCTGGCTTGATTTCTACAGCTGGATGCCCTTCCTAACACCAACCCCATTTACAGTGAGTGCTGGGTGCTTTTTTGCCGTGGCACCTCCACGACCACTTTGCAGTGGAATGATATGGATCCCAGTCCCTATCATCTCATTTCTACAGCTGAGTAAACTGGAGAAATGTGAAATAAAGTGTCTTGCTCAAGGAAACAACACATCACCCGGTCTGAGAATTGAACTCACAGCCTTTCGATTGCAAGGTCAATGCTCTAACCACTAAGCCATGTGCCTCCATATATGTATATATAAAGAGAGAGGGAAAGATAACGTATATATTTATTAGCTGGATATTTTATGAATACATATCTACAACTAGTTTCACCATAACGTGGCCCTTTGAGTAATATTTCTTAATCCACTTTCTCATGTTGCTTTTTAAACAAAAATTGAGATAAATTTATTTGTTTTTACTGGAGCATGTATTTTCATTGGCTGTTATATATCTCTTATTAATACATGTTTAATTCTGTGTGTGTATATGTCCGTATATCTGTATATTCATTTAAACTGTTTGATTGTTTGATATATGTTTGCCTTCATCTGTAATATTATTTGAATTGAAAAGAGAATAGAATTGAAAAGATGTGTTATCAATTTCATGCCTTATTTGTTGGGATATCATTAATGTTTCTACTTAAAAAATTATTAATTCATTAAAAAAATGAAGTCATTCTTACTCTGTTACTAAATTAGGCATGAAATACTATTTGAATAAAAAATTAAATAACCATGAAAAGAAATGTGTGTTCTGTTGGGATTTCATATGCCTCTTATTGAGATGCTGTTAGGGTTTTTAAGTACTTAAGTTTGTGAGGGCATGCCCAAGCCTTGCTAGCAGGGAAGATGAGCATTAACCCTTTAGCATTTAAACCAGCTGTATCCGACCAGAATTCTCTCATCTCTTTATGTTCAAACTGGTCGTTACTGGCCACTCATACTGATGTTAAGGTATTGTTCTCAAAATAATTAATATCAAAATCTCATAGATTCGATATTATGTGAGGTAAAGCCTTTACCATGAAAATACAATAGCATATAAAGAGTAATGTAAATGCTAAAGGGTTAAATGATTGTGAAGATGATGATGACGATGGTGATTCTGTTTGCCTATCAATATTTGGCTTTAAATTTTAAAGACCAAAAGATTTGGAGGGGGGGGGGGGGGGGGGGCACAGATTACAGAAAGAATTTGATTGGCTAAAAGTTGGCACTTTATATAATGGATGCTATTTAATGATACAGGGTGTATTGTTATTTTCCAAAAACTATATATGTGTTGTTGGTTTCATCTCCAATTTTCTTTGTGATGGTCTATATGTAGAATTATATTGATAAAGGTCGCTCCTAAATTTGTTTAAAGTTTTAAATCTTTTAAATACTAACATGTTAAAACTGCATCTATTAAAGAGATGAAAATAAAATTTAAACTTTGGACTGAAATCTCATTATATGACAGATAATATTAGATTTCAGTAGTTAAATATTTGTCTTTTGCTATTAACCTGAAAGTTAGTTATTTCACTAATCATCCCATAACCTTTGCCTAAAATCCTTCACAGGTCAACCATTGCTCTAACGAACAGTCTTCTCTGTGCTGACTTGTGACTGGCTCTGTTTAGTCTGTTGTTGAGGAACTTCAATAAGTCATCCTAGTTGTAAAGCTCCTTAGATTGGAGATCAGCCCATCCAAGTCTGAAGTCACAAATGTGAGCTACAGGAAAGCTTATTTTAAAGACACCTTACTCAATATCTAACCTGCCTTGACTGGGGTTCTGCTAACACCAAAACATGCCAGCTATGTTTTCAGCCCTCCAATCCTCCCAAATGCTATACAAGAGTGCTTGGAGACCAAGCATGCAGACCTAATGAGGATGATAGAGATTTCACCACATGGATACATGCCTAGCATACTTCCTCCTGAGGAACTACACCCACCCCCAAACTCCTTTTCACACTGTGTGATGTGCCTTGTCACCCTCTTGCCAATCGCCTCGTTAAACTCAATGTCACCATCCAATGCTGCGTTGAACACATTTGCAATGTTATTTTTGCTAGCGCCAGCTAGTAAAAGATGAAACTTACCATGAAATTCAGTGGCTTCAGCTTCTGATCTACTTCTGAACTTGCACTGCCAGCCCATCTCTCTACTGTCTTCTGAACCCTCATGGGCGAGGACTTCCGCAAGATGGCAGAACCTGATGTGGCTCAGGAACTGGAGTCAGCTCTGGTTGATTAGACTGATGGAGACCTCAACATCTCCCAGTATACATATGTCTAACATAACTGGGACGACATCAACTGCAGGTCTACCTACAGAGGTATTTAGTTTTCCTTGAACCAACACTATTCTCTGCCTCAAATTTTGTAACTTTGACTGCAAACCTGGGCACCACCACCCAGAAAGAATGCAGAGGAGAGGAAATAACTAAATATTGGGACTTGAACTACCACTTCCTTTTCATACCAATCACAGTTAAGACCCCAGGTGTCTTTGGTCCCCCTACTGCTGATTTTCTCCATAAAATTGGAAAGACAAAAGCCCCATGAAGTAGGGTGGCTGTTGCAGTGGGTGTCTCTGGCAATTCTGTGTGGCAATACCTTTGCTACATTGTCCACAGAGGGTAGCTGAAATACTACTCAGACAGGGATGTAGAATATGTCACTCACCACACTCCCTTTCTTTCTTTGCTTAATTGCTTTCTCTTTTTCTTCTTTTCCTTTTTTTTTGTTTCACATTGTTGATTATTTTGATAATTAAAGCACAAAGGTAGTATATTCGTGTGAGAAATAAGGACACAAAAGGATCATTGTTAGGTGTGACAGTAGCTGCGTTTCTGATTTCTCCAGGCAATTTTCATTGACAGAAAATAATTTGAAATTGACAATTGCATTTTAGTGCTCTCTTGGTTGTGTTTTTGTAATTTAAAATTTTCATTATTCTTATTATCATTCATGGATGTTACAATTTATTAATGCAGAATGTCTTATTTTAAGTGAATTTGTATTAAAAGATTTTCCTGCATTCATGTCCTGGAGTAAATAAGGGTTCTTACAAGAGGAAAAAAGTGTTTGCATACATGGAGGCACATTCAGAAGAAATGTTGGACTATATCCCCTATTAAGTTCTGCATGTCTATTATATTTAATATTTCTTTTGAAATCACTAAATGTCTGTACATTGCTATAATACATGTATTTGCTAGTCTATTGAATGATGCTTTTTGATAAAAGATTAAGATTCATTTACTCAGATTATTGAGCAGATTTTTTAGAACACATGGTGTGTAGTTTGAATTATTATTTATATGTAATATCAAATCCTTAGATTTAATGTACTGTTGGAATTTTTCATTAATGAGGTTGAATGTTAGATTAAAGAGATTTACTATTTTTAGGTAATCTTTAAGATTAGGTTGTTAAATAGTGTGCCTAGGTTCTTCCTGAACATAGAATTCTCACAAGCATGGTAAAATGGGCATAAAAAATGATGATTATATATATATAGAGATATATAGGTATTTATATGTATGTCGCTGAGTGGTTAGAGAATTGGATTCACAATCTTGAGGTTGTGAGTTCGATTCCTGGACCGGGCGATGCGTTATGTCCTTGAACAAGACACTTTATTTCACGTTGATCCTTCTACCTGGAGTTGCGACCGATAGATAGTACTAGCAACTGGAAAGACCAACGGAAACATTGTTTTCTCAGTCCAATTTGACGAAAGTTGATCGATCCTGTTATTTATATATATATTTATATACATTTATATATATATATAGAGAGAGAGAGAGATGTTGGGTTCATAGAAATTTTCATTCGAGATTTAAGTTGTATCCTCAATTTGTCTGTGGTTCTGAGGTTCATGACCTTGATTATGATGAAGTCACTAACTCTGTAAAGTCCATCTTCAATAAATAGGAATTTATTGTTTGTAATATGTCACAAAAATAGGTCAATCACTTACTTTAGTTGTGTCATATGCACCCATACTTACATTGGAAGTTTTAATAGAGTTCTTCTTAATTCATATATGATAGAAAAGATTTTTCTGATCTGTAAATATGTACAATGAAGAAATATATTGAAATAACAAGAAAAGAGTCTTAACGTTTTGGACACTAGTCCTTCGTTAGAAGATAGAATGAGAAATGAAATAGAAAGTTAGAGAGTGAGAAGAGGAAGGAATGGAAAAAATACATTGAGATAAAAACACACATTCGTATTCAGTTAGCCATTTTGGAGATATATAAGTGTGAGTATGTATATATACATATTTATAAAGTAAACACCAATATACTGTTGTATATATCTATGTATATATTTCTACTATTCTATATCTGTTTATTCAAAAGCTCTCAACCATACACTGACACCCACTCCTCCAACCTGTTCACTTCCTAATACCTCAACTACACCACACATATACATATTGACACCCCACATTACTTACAATTCATACATCTATACATCATCTGGCTTAAAACCATCCTTCAGGCTAGAATGAAAGTTCTGTTTGATTTTAACAGGTATTTTGAACATCAAAGTAGTGGTATTTAGGTGGATTGGCAGTATAGGTAGAGGGTCGGACGCCATGCTTTCCAGCATAGTTACGTCCCTTTACGATCTGAGTTCAAATCCCGCCGAGGTTGACTTTGCCTTTCATCCTTACGGGGTCGATAAAATAAAGTACCAGTAATGCACTGGGTAATTGCTGGCCTTGTGCCTAAAGTAGAAACAGGTATTTATGCATGTATTTACTCATCATATAAAATTCCTTAGAACTTGATGTGAAATATGAGACTGACTCATTTTTAATCTCCTACACTGATATTTGTCTAAGTTCATCAAACTGGTTTTCTAAATGCCGAGACAAAATATAATCAGAATGAGAATATGGAAGGTGAAGCATTTTTCCAGCCAAGTTCATCTAGGAGATCCTTTATTATTTGCACAGGCATTATTAGTATGGGGAATGACCCTTTTTCTATTCACTAAGTATAGATGTTTTTGGTTCAAAGCTGTTTTCAAATGCTTAAGTTGCTGGCAGTAAAATTCAGCTGTGATTTTTAATTTCTATGGTGGATTGGCAGTATTGGTAGAGGGTCGAACGCCATGCTT
>OZ024740.1:102089411-102136911 GCA_964016885.1 Eledone cirrhosa
GAATGCTAAATCTTGCAAACTGTATTTCGACCAATCGGTGTGTAGTTTCACTGGATTACTAAAGCTGATTGGTTTAGGTGTCACAGTTGGTTGAGCATGTCTAACAACTACTATTTGACCCTATCCAAAGACTCAATTGTTTTGCTATTTTTAGAAATGATGAAAATAGCATTTTCTAGTAATCATCACCATCAACATCACTTTTATTATTATTATTATTGTTGTTGTTGTTGTTGTTAGTGTTAGTAGTCGACATGGTCGTAGTCATAGTAGGAGTAATACCCCATTATTATTGTTCATTTAGATTGGGTTGGAATTTATCAATAACATTCTTTTCTTTAATTTTTCTCTTGATTTCACTTCGGCTGTGTAATTTGTAGAATGGAAATATTATAAATATTCCCTGACCACATGTTGCTAGATGGTTACTCACGGGTATCTGACGGACATTTGGGTCTCTGATTTGCTGTTGGTGCACCCGTGCACATTCCGATAGTACATTTCCAGTTTGACCGACATATAGTTCTTCACAATTCGGGTATTTAATGCAGTAAATTAGATTTCTGCTTTTGCAGTTCATATTTGCATTTGGGAATATTTTTCCAGTTTTTGTGTCCATATATTGACCAGTGTGTATGGATTGACATGTGCCACATCGACTATCATTGCATTTAGATACAGTGAATGATTGGTCTTTGTTGTTAAGGTCAAACTTTGCTTTTGTTAGTAATTGCTTCAAATTTTTCGGCTGTCTTTTACTAAGAGTCAAAGATCGGTCTGTGATTAAGCCTTTTAATTCATTACTTTGAGCAATGATCGGTAGGTTTGCTTTGGCAGTGTTGAAGATATTCTGGTGACATGGGTTGTGTGTCATTATAAATGGTATGACCAGTTCTTGGTTTCTTCTTCCTTGGGTTGTCCTAAGTTGTTGTATAGGTATTTTTATAGCCCGCTGTATGCCATTTTCTATAAGTAGAGATGGGTATTTTTGTTTGAGCAAAAATTCTCTCAGTTCTGTTAGGCATTTGATCCTGGTATTCGTATCTTCTACAAAAATAGCAAAACAATTGATGCTTTGGATAGGGTCAAATTATAGTCGTTAGACATGCTCAACCAGCCGTGATGCCTAAACCAATCAGCTTTAGTAATCCAGTGAAACTACACACCGATTGGTCGAAATACAGTTTGCAGAATCTAGCATTCTGTAGCCGCTTTTCACTGTACATAAGGCACAAAATTTACCCATCTCATTACAGTTGAAAATTGCAAACTTGACTGTCACCACAGAATATGAACCTGAAGATTGCGAAAGCATGAAAGTACTTGTTCAATTAACACTTAACATTTAATATTCTACCATACTATTTCATTCTAATACCATTATAAATTTTAAAGGATTGTAAATAAAATGAGTAAATCAGACAAAGTTGGAATTCCTTTTATTAATATATATATATATATATATATATATATACATATTTATATATTTATTTATTTATGTATTTATTATTTTGCAGGTATGTATATCCTCAATATATCAATATAAATTCAGTACATGGTATTTTGAAGACAAAATAATTTGGTGAGTTAATATTGTGTATTTATTATCTGTCTTAGTAATATATCTCTTAAGACATGTTTTCTTTGCTGCTGTAAATGTACAAATCCAATCATTTATATGAATTCTTGGAGCACAGATAGATTAGTGAAATCTAGCAATTCAATCATTTGTGAGAGTTCTTAAAGCAGTTGCCAACTCAGATATGTTTTCTACTCTTCAGTTCCAAACATATGTATGGCTTCTTTGACTGAATAATGTTGTTAATCCTTTATATATATATGTATGTGTGTGTGTGTGTGTGTGTATTCTGCCACGTGCAGCTGATATAGTCGTTTCTGTGATGGTGCCAATGTTTTGCTGGTATTGCTTGATACTGTTTTACTCCAAGTTTCATGTCAGTGAGTTGCATTAGATGTGTAACCATTCATGACAATTTGAACATTGTATTATCACTATGGTCCATTTAATCTATCATGCACTACTGACAAGTTAGGATTAATATGCCCAGTGGGTAGATAGTAGGAGACAAACTTTGTCATGTAGTTATTATTATAGCTGTGGTTTTTGCTGTGTTTTTTAGACCATTTCAACCATAATCATCCCATCTTTTATTCAAAGTTTCTGTATATAGGACTAAATTATCCATTGTACCTTTTTTTTTAATACGATAGCTCTGTATGTGAGATTTAACTGTCATTTCTAGCGTTTGATGATAATAATAATTATAATGAAATTATTGTGTACAGTGCTCAGGTGCACTACAGCTCATCAAAGTGACTGTATAGAGACTCTTCACTGGCTTGTTTTCTTTTCAGGGCTGTTGTTTTTTTGTTTAGCTTCTAGTCATAGTTTTAGCTTCTAGTCATAGTTTTTAGCTTCTAGTCATAGTTTTTAGCTTCTAGTCATATATTTAACTTCTAGTCATAGTTTTTAAATTCTAGTCATTTTTTTTTTTAGCTTCTAGTCATATTTTTAGCTTCAAGTCAAAATTTAGCTTCTATTCATAGTTTTAGCTTCAAGTCATAGTTTTAGCTTCAAGTCATAGTTTTAGCTTCTAGTTATATATTTAGCTTCTAATTATATATTTAGCTTCAAGACATATATTTAACCTCAAGTCATATTTTTAGCTTCTAGTCATATATTTAGCTTCATCACTTTAAGTCATATATTTAGCTTCATCATCATCATCGTTTTACGTCCGTTCTTCCACGCTAGCATGGGTTAGACGATTTAGCTTCTAGTTATATTTTTAACTTCTAGTTATTTATTTAGCTTCAAGAAAGTAAAATGGTGATTTTGTTGTCAAATCAATTGGCCAAACAATATACTTCTTGCTTTTCTAAAATCTTGCAGTTTTGCTTGGACTGTGCTTCACTGATGAGATCTAATAAGAGTAAAACATAGCCAGAGCTGCTGGTGTATTGCTGTAAATCAGATTCAGCTCTTTCCACTCACACTTCATTCCATATTTAATAAATATTGTATAAAAAAAAATTCAGGATTATCTCCTCTGCTTTTTCTGATCAGAAATTGGCATTTAAATAATATTTGTTCTCACTGGTGGGCAATAAAGAAATCATTATTAATGATGTCATTTTATTTTAATTAAAATTTCTTGGTTTGCAGTCTCTTTACTATTTTCTTTTCACTAACTAGCAACCAAAACACTTCTCTCTCTCTCTCTCTCTATATATATATATATATATATATATATATATATATATATATATATATATATATATATATATCCCTCTCTCTCTCTCTCTCTGTAACACAAATCAGTTTTTACCAATGTTACTTCAAGAAAATTCTATATCTTGTACAACCACTCTAAGACATTGATTCCCAACCTTTTCACTACAATCGACTCCTTTATATAAATAATTTTCCTCGTGGTAACAAATATACAAATACTCCTCTTCTAGATTATCATACAGCAAGAATAACAACGGACAAAGAGAAATGTTTATATTTATTAACGATCAGACACCCAAAAGTGTGTGTATATTTTGTTTTCAAAGTACGTAGCTCTTGAGTCTTCAGTACAATCTTTGTGGATCCCCTGAGTTTATCTCCCCTGTTTTCGTTGTTTATTTATTTGCTTGTTTTTTTTACATATTTGGTCATTAACCCTTAACATTCTGCATCACATGAAAGTGCATTAGCATGACGTTCTTGAAACTACAAAAACATGACTATGACTGTATCACATTAACAATTAAAGTGTTTACTCTAATACAGCTTATTTTAATAATGATCTATCCTCTAGTAAATATACTATGTATGGTATGGTCCCATAACTCCTGATAGTCACAGGGCTGCCATATTGACATATGGCATTTCTTGGGCATATTGACATATGGCATTTTAAGCCTGGCGGAGCCTATCCCTCTCTAGGTTTGAGTACAGCAGATTTCTTCCAGAGAGAGGAAAAATCGACCCCAGTACTTTTTTTTATCAACCTCGAAAGGATGAAAGGCAAAGTTCACCTCAGTGGGATTTGAACTCAGAGAGCAGAGAGTCAGAACAAATACCATAAAGCACTCTATCTGACATTCTAACAATTCTGCCAATTCGCCACCTTTGAAACTTACTATAAACATTTGAATTAACAAAATCATTACAGGGTGAAAAGAGTTAAGGTAACGATGTATTTTCTCATCATAAAGGGTGTAATTTTAATTAATAAATATTTCTTAGCTCACTACATTAAATATGTGAATACCCACTTTAACTATTCCTATTTATATGTCTATCACAGAGGAAAAAATAAAACACCAACCACAAAAGCAATTAAGCAATAGACATCCATTTTATCATGTTAATTCTTATATATTTTCTCGCACACTACTTATCTATATTTCTCCACGATATCTTTTTTGTGCAATCCGATACATGTTTTATATATTTTCCTCAATGTTTTTTTCATTTTTGTGTAACCTAATTTCCAGCAAGCAACTGTTACATACTCATATATACTTATATTATATTATATATATATATATATATATATATATATATATATATATATATATATATATATATATGTGTGTGCACACCTATACATATGCATTCATGTACAATATGCATATACTTGCCTCCCACTATCTTTCTTACTAATACATTGCCATAAATGCGCACACACACACACACACATACACACACTCATGCATGCATACATACACATACATATACTTGCACTCCATACACACATACAGATACATGCACTACACACATACAGATACATGCACTACACACATACAGATACATGCACTACATACATAGAGATACATGCACTACATACATACATATATGTACAGTGCGTGTTCTTTATAAGAGATTTCATGAATGCTGAAGTGGTATTTTAAACAAGCATATTTTGTCCTAACAATAAATAATTCTTTCTAAGATTAAAAGCAAAGCAAAGCAAAGCATGCTATTAGAAATATGGTCTATGTTATGGAGAAAGTACTTTGACACAATCATCTGTACCTACATCAAGCAGATAGATAATTTGCACTTAAAGTGTGCAATATATGCTACTGAGTGCTCTTCTATGAATTAGGTTATTCATAACCACTTCCAAACAAGATACTTCTTTCATTATCCCTGTTGTTGCTTAAAACTCTTGCCTGAGCTACCTTACATTATTACTTGTGACACATTATTACCATATGTGTATCGTCTTATTAGTCACCTATTGTTTGTTTAGGGTACTTAATGTCTATAGATGTTACAGCAGCTTTATTGTTCTTTGTTATACTTATTATCTTTATCGTGTTTTTTTTTTTTACGGTTTAGTCAAAGAAGGAAAATCAGTGCCTATGACCCCTTTCAGGGCTCCCAAAACTGATGGGAGTTAAAGAGAAAGGTATCCTTCAACCAAAGACCAGACTTGAATGCTTGCAACAGAATGTACTCTGCTAAAGGCACTTAAGGCCATGGTGGTAGTCTTAAACTGGGCAACAGTAGAATTGGAAATTAGAATGCAAAGAGTCAGAACAAATGTCACAAGGCATCACATCTGATGTTCTAATGACTCTGTGAAAGGTGTGTCATTGTTGTTTTCATGGTTAAATAAACCTATGATCAAAGGCATTCCAGCCATGACCATGCCATCTGTTTTCAGACATTTTACAGCACAGACTCCTATGTGATCATCCCCAAAGATAGTGCAATAGGTTTTTAATTTATTTGACTACTATTTCTAATATATTGAGCAACTATGTAGAGTAGAGAATAAATAATGGTGTCCTAAAATTAGGGAGGAGGGTATTATCCCTAAAATATAAGCATGAGTTCCGTAATTTGGGGAAAATTATATAACAGTTCCATGACAATGTAGGTTTGGTGTATAACATAACAACTGGCTGCTGTTTAAATACTTTCTATGAGCTTCATGAGACAGGTGACTACAGCTATTCAGCAGTAATAATAATAACTTTTTTTTACATAACTAAAAATGATTAGGATAATGATAATTGGTTTCACTGTATGATTATCATTATTAATTTTGTTTCCAATTGGTGGATTAGCAGTATCGGTAGAGGGTCGGATGCCATGCTTTGACGCATAGAGTTACGGCCCTTTCCATTCTGAGTTCAAATCCTGCCAAGGTTAACTTTGCCTTTCATCCTTACGGGGTCGATAAAATAAAGTACCAGTAATACACTGGGTAATTGCTGGACTTGTGCCAAAAGTAGAAACAATTATTAATTTTGTTTCTTTATTTTCCATTCGGTGGAATATGAAGAGGAAGCTAAGCTTATGTATAATATGTGTGTGTGTGTGTGTGTGCACTTATAAATATATAGAAACTTACATATGTAAATATATGTATGCATATAAAGAGAGATAGAGAGAAGTAAAATCCCGACCACAGGATTTTACATATATCTATATACACTCTGTATCTCTCCATCCATTGAGTACTCCCATGATTAGTGGTCTCCTCGGTCCCAACACCACAAATACTCTCTCTCTCTCTCTCTCTCTATATATATATATATATATATATATATATATATATATATATATATATATTAAGAAGTGAGCTAACAGCCAAAGTGTATAATAAAGTTATATCTGTTTAAATACAAGGTATGTAACCTAGACTGCACCAACCTGTATAAATATGTACACATATCTAATATGTAGGCATGTAAACATGCCAGCAAATACAAATGGGTTTTGTTTTTCACTCTGCAAGATATAAAAAATGAGCCTCCTCACCAAGCAGGATTGTTTGGGTTGCTGGTTTAGTCGCTGCTAAGCCAGCCATGTGACAGATAGTATAGGCTACATGTCACTAGTAGCACTTTGAAACGACCTGACATACATACATGTGTGTGTGTGTATGATACCGTCATCTACCATAACTAGAATAGAAACAAATCTAAACCAAAACCACATATCAACAGCACCATTAAACTTTAATGTGTTCCATGCTGGCATATATATGTGCATATATATATATATTCTAAATGCAGTTTACACTGTGGGGCATTCCCTTCATCACCTGTTGATTGGATATCTCAACAATTCAGCACCTCCCATTGGTATCACTCCCTCTAGTGGTACCAAACAGCACCTACCATTGGTATCACTCCCTCTAGTGGTACCAAACAGCACCTCCCATTGGTATCACTCCCTCTAGTGGTACCAAACAGCACTAATGCTACAAGAGAATGTCCAGGTTTTATTATCCACACTTTAGTACAATTCTTTCTCATTATCCATACTGCTATCACCAGAATCAGGATGCTGTTGTAACCATTCCTATCATTCAGGAATGTTGATGTTTACTCTCTGCTCTGGGCACTGGTCTTTCTCTCAAATCTTTTTACAATATATATAATGAAGCTTTTCTGCCTCCATCCCAGCTCTTTTATCACCTCTCTACTCTCTTTTCCAAGTCTAATGCCAGCTAAAGAGGTTATGGTGGATTTAGCCACAATTCCATGGCATCCAACCCCAACCAGAAGCAATGTATGCTGCCCTATTCGTCTCTCAAATAACTCCTTTAGATCCTCATATTCTATGTACTTTCTTTTATGGGCCCACTCCATATTGCCTTCCCAAGGCGTTATCAGTTTAATAATTAGGTAGCAGGTTGGCAGAGCCAGTTGATCATCAGATAGAAATCTTTGTTGTACTTGTCTGTCTCTCTATACTCTGAGTTCAAATCCTATCCAGGTCAAGTTTGTCTTTTATCCTTTCAAGGTCGATAAAAACAATTACTAGTCCAGTTTTAGGTCCATTCTTCCTTTATATGAGTTTCTTACATCTCTCTCAATTTCTATCAGTTTCTGGAAGTAATCAGCTGTGTTGAGGCCTAGAGAGAGAATGGGCTCTGCCAGGTTACAAGAAACACTGTATGTCACTACATCATGTAATGCAAGAAACACTCTATGTCACTACATCACCCCTATGACTCAATCAGGAGTTATGGGTCCTTGTGTATATATATATATGTATATATACTTACATGTGTATATGAATGTTACAAAGAAAATGTGTGATAAATCGATACATTGATGAATATATATGTATGTATGTATGAACATATCTATCTATATATATATATATCTATATATATATCTATCTATATCTATAATATATAATTACTACAACTCTAACACAAGTATGGAGTCACCACATAGGTAGATATTTGTTGTCATTTATGTATCTATCGATCTACAAAACAATGTTAATAGCTATCTCTCTCTCTCTCTCTATATATATATATATATATATATATATATATATCCCTAGTTGGATAGGTTGAATGTATATTTCCATTATTACCAAATATATCCTTTAGAAATTCTATTGTGAATGTCTTATATAAGAGATATTCTTCATATATAAGATAATTATTATTTATTGCAGACTAGAAAGTATTTCTTTCTCTGTCTCTGTATTGATAGGTTTATTTCTATAATACACCAGATGAAAAGATGTTTGGGTTTCAATTCTTGGACTTTAGTGCATTGCTTTATATTCTATTCCTTCTTTACCTTCCTTTTTGTTGTTCATTTTTTTTTTTATTTCTTTTCGACAAATCTCACTGATATTTCTAGCAACCAATTACTTGAATGCATGTGTGTGTGTGGGCCTCTCTGTGTATGTGTGTGTGTGTTTTCCTAAAATATTCCTAACTCTATCCAGGAGAAGATATGTGTATATGTGTGTGGGTATGTATGTGCATGTGTGTGTGTTTGTATTATATTGTTCCTCTTTCCATTAACGATATATTTATGTGTATGTAAATATATATATATATGTGTGTGTATATATATAGTATATCTGTATAGTGTATATGTATATATGTATATGTATATATATATATGTATAGTCATCATCATCATCATTATCATCATCGTTTAACATCCATCTTCCACACTTGCATGGGTTTGGACGGGAATTTTCCCACTTGAGTCAAGATTGGTTGTCTTGCTCGCATAGGACTGTCTGGCGGGTTTTCTACAGCTGGATGCCCTTCCTAACACCAACCACGTTTACAGTGTGGACTGGGAGGTTTTTACCGTGTTACCTACACGGCCACATTACAGCGTGGACTAGTGTATATGTATATATATATATATATGTATAGTGTATATGTATATATATATGTGTGTGTGTGTGTATATATATATATGTGTGTGTGTATATATGTATATATATATGTGTATATATATATGTGTGTGTGTGTGTATATATGTACATTTCTATGTGTATGTGTGTGTATATATATATATATATATATGTATATACATATATATATATGTGTGTATATATACATATATATATATATATATATATAGTGCATGAATGCATGTATAAAGTCAGTTCAATATTTTCTTTAATATATATTAATTCATTACCAAGCTAAAATAGTTCTTTCATATTTCTTTCACCCCTATTGTTCATTTTTAGTAATATGGCCTATATATGTGGTCTTGCTTTCTTTTTCTATTTAAGCATAGGATTACGCTAGTCCAACATTCTGAGCTCCTTTTTATTTATTAATATTTATCTATTTATGTACATTATCTGCTTTTTGTGTTTGTTAATTATTATTATGATTACACTGGCAGTATCGGTAGAGGGTCGGACGCCATGCTTTGATGCATAGAGTTACGTCCCTTTATGATCTGAGTTCAAATCCCGCCGAGGTTAACTTTGCCTTTCATCCTTACGGGGTCGATAAAATAAAGTACCAGTAATACACTGGGTAATTGCTGGCTTTGTGCCAAAAGTAGAAACAATTATTATGATTAGACTGCTGTTGTTGTTTGTGGTGGTGGATTGGCAGAATGGGTAGACAACATGCTTCGTAGTATAATTACAACCCTTTATGTTCTGAGTCAAATCCCGCCGAGGTTAACTTTGCCTTTCATCCTTACGGCGTCGATAAAATAAAGTACCAGTAATACATTGGGTAATTGCTGGCCTTGTGCCAAAAGTAGAAACACTTATTACTATTATACGGCAATGTAGGGAGGTGGATTGGCACTACTGATAGGGCATCGGACACCTTGCTTCACAGTATAAAGTTGCATACCTGTTCTGTTCTGAGTTCAAATCTACCCAGGTAAGCTTTGCTTTTCATCCTAACGGAGTCAATAAAATAAAGCACCAGTAATGAACTCGGGTCGATTTAATCAACATTCCCTTCCCCAAAAATTGTTTGCCTTGTGCCTAAATCAGAAACCATTATTAGTCTTATTGTTATTGCATGTTGTCACTGGATTACCGAGCACAGCTCTGTGTTCCTTGGGTTTGTGTAGTGTTGTTGTTTCTATTATTTTGAGAGTATTCTTCACAATATATGTGTAGTAATAGTTTCTGTATGCTGTAAGTCCTGGAATTTTGGTTATGTATCTGCCGTCTAACCCATGCTCCCGTCTAACTCATGCTAGCATGGAAGATGGACGTTAAATGATGATGATGATGATGATGATCTGCATGTGTATCTTTTTATCATTCACTGAGATCCTGTTATAATAGGTATTGTTTCTATTATCATTATCCACATTCAGATATTTTTCTATCTCCAGATTATTTGGATAATTTCTCCATTCCTTTGATAGTTAGATTGTCATCTGTTATCATCTTTGACTATAATATCTAATAACTTTGCCTTTCATCCTTACAGGGTCGATAAAATAAAGTACCAGTAATGTACTGGGTAATTGATGGCCTTGTGCCAAAAGTAGAAACAATTATCATTATTGTTGTTATTATTAATATTATAATCTTCAAATCAGTCTAACTGTTATTTAGTGTTTTGATAAGTATATGTATTTAGTGCTCTCTCTTTCTTTCTCTCTTTTCTCACTTTCCAACTCATCAATTTAGTGATCATAGAAAGCTTGGGAAAGACTAACTAAAAGGCATTCTCATTAAGGACTTGCTGCAGATTGGAAGATGTATGTTTTTAGGGCTCTCCTCTCTCTCTCTCTTTCTCTTGTCTCACTTTCCAACTCATCGATATGGTGGTCATAGAAAGCATTTGAAAGATTAACTGAAGGGCATCCTCATTGTCTATTCAATTCTTATCAAAGGTCTTCAAGGACTCGCTGCAGATTGGAAGGTGTGGGAGGATAGTTGTACATGATGATGGTGTGCAACTTTTCAAAGCTGAATGCATTAGAAAATAGGATAGTTGAATTGAAGCCCATCACCATTTGCCAATTTTAATCATCCAACAGATATTATGTGGAATGTTATCCCTGTTTAACCAGTTCCCGATCTGTTCATCTGTGTTATCATGAAAGGTTTGGTTGATATATCTGTTGGAGAGAGACAATATAATCATTGAATTGATTGACATCCTGCACACTTATAAAGAGAGCGAAAGAGATGGGATGAATTGGCTGAAACATTAGAACATTCGGTCACATGCCTAGTAGCTTCTATTCTGATACATTGTGTAGTGAGTTCAATTCTCGTTGAGGTCAACTTTGACTTTCATCTTTCTTGAGTCAACTAAAGTACCAGTGTAGAGTGGTGGACTCATGGAATTGTTAAAGCATCTTGCAGTATTTATTTTGTCTCTTTGCATTCTGATCTTACCATATCTTACTTAATATTTTGTCTTGTTAAATACTACCACCTAGCTTTCAAGTGCCTTTAGTAGAGTCCACTTTGTTACATTCATTCATTCAGATCTCAACTAGGAATTTTGGATACCTTCCTCCCTCCAAATACTTGTGATTTTAAATAAATAAAAAAGTTTTTAAAAAAAAAAATATTGATTGTCAAAAAGAATAATTTTGATAAATTTGAATGAGTAAAAATTTAGCAATTTTTCTTTTCTTTTTCCCTCAGATATTATAAGCCCAATGAAGTCAATTTTAAATAAACTAAATAGCATTTATACTTTTAAAATCAAACTTTATAAAGACATTTATAACCACTGCTAGCAATACATAATTATTCTCATTCTAAATGGCAGTGAATTGGTTTGGCAATTGTTTGCAGAAATACTTTGTGTGTCAGTGTACTGCTGGAGAGAAAGAAAGAATAAAGACATATTATTAGAGATTTACTTAGAAATAATTCCATATCAGTAATGTTCAATGCTCCAACAATAATATATAAGCATGTGTGTGTGTAGGAAAGAAATTTTTTATTCCACACAGTTAGAAGCATAAATAAATCTTCCTCGAAGCTCTGAAGTACATTTTCAACTTCTTTCCTTTATATATATATATATATGTGTGTGTGTGTGTGTGTATGGGTGTGTTTGCATTCATGCATGTATGTGTTTAATGTATTTAGTAAAAATGTATATTATACTCTTTCCTTTTTTTTTTTTTTTAATTGATCAACAAGATCCCATTTGCTAACCAAGGAAACAATGTTTACTTTGGTCTTTCCCTTGCTAATATTGCCTACTGGTCACAAATAGCAACATGAAATAAAGTGTCTTGCTCAAGGACAAAACACATTGCCCAGTCCGAGAATCGAACTTGCAACCTCACAATTGTGAATCTAATTTTCTAACCACTAAGCCATTATATTGGAGTTAAGTTAGTTTATGATTTTATAGTTGAGAACAATTTGAGTTTTAAATAATTCAACTGTTTCTTAGTTGATTCTTTATAGAATTGCTTATAAAAATTAAATTAAATATCTTTTAAAACTAAATTTTATGTCAATGAGGCAAACATTATCACCATTAAATTCATCAAATGTTCCAGGCTCACAGAGGGAGTCTCTACGTGGTGTTTTTGCTTCCCTTTCTAAAATTAGCAGCTGAATCTCACTCAAACCACATCCTGCCATCTTTAATATTTTACATCTGTTTTTCCATGGGTTGGACAGGACAATTTGATTAAATATAGGATGGGCATGGATGTAATATCTTTGATCAGCAACCTAGTGGATTACCAGGACCTAAAAAGAATAGCAACAACTTCTTAAGTTTGCACATTACTCAATACCAGATAGAAAAATGTGTACAGCAAAAAAAAGTAATATTGTTGGAATATAAACCTTTAAAAATACAGGACAAGAAACTAAAATAAAACTTTAAAAGAATAGGACAAGAAACTAAGATAAAACTTTAAAAGAATAGGACAAGAAACTAAGATAAAACTTTAAAGAATTGGACAAGAAATAAAAAATTTTACAATAATATTAGTGGCAAAATTTTTATTTGTAAAAAATCGAGTTCCACATTCATAGGCTCTGGGTTCCACATTCAGAGGTCGTCATCAGACCGGGGGGATCATTTGATCCTGGTTTGAACACCAATTGGGCCATAACCATACCCCTATTTCATCATTCGGCGACACGCCTCATGTGTTATGCATAATGTGAATGGACCCATGGGCCCATGAGCACAGATCTTGAGCAGCAGTGGATGGTCTTGTCGTCCCGCTCATCCTTGATCTTGACCAACACGTCCATCTTCTCCTTGCATCTTGTCCTTGAGTTCAAGTCCGGCAGTCCAGATGAATGCGTGCCACAGCTTCCTGGTACAGGAAGGGGGAGCAGGAGGACTGGAGGGATGATGGGACAGAGGGAGGGAGGACCGGTGGTTGAGAGAGGTGCCGTAGTCGGTGGTCAGAGTCGACATCTTGTCCCGGTCGTCTTCTCCATCTTCGTCTGGTGTTGCGGGACCAGAAGTGCATTCTTGGAGGAGACCTGCAGCTGCATCAGCCAATTCTTCTTGCAATGGTCATTCTGACGGAGCAGAACTGCTCAGCCAACCAACCCCAACCAGAACCAACCGCTCAGGGGCAACGCACAATGAGAGCATGACAATTATTATGCACTAATCAAGAAGATACTGGGGCATAGCACAGGAAACGAATAAAAAAATTTTGCCACTAATATTATTGTAAAATTTTTTATTTCTTGTCCTGTATTTTTAAAGGTTTATATTCCAACAATATTACTTTTTTTTTGCTGTACGCATTTTTCTATCTGGTCTACTATCGTCCGTTTAGGATTTACAACATATCTGAACATTATGGGGAAACCTCTACATGGTCATTCAAGCTGCTAGAAGTAGCTGACTTGGGGTTAAATAACATCATAGGCTTGATCAAGAAAAGCTGGCTGGCTGAAGGGAACAACAAGCACAACATATACAAGCCAATTATAGAGCCTCTGCAAAGTTTGTCAACTTGCTAGAAAAAGCAGCCAAATCTCTCTAAAATCACAGTCGATTGTAATTATTCCAAGATACACTGTGTGGATATAAAATGAGATGGTCAAGTCTGGAATGCCTTTGATCATATGGTTGCTCAATCGGGGCTTACCTAGTGCTAAACAACAAAAACACCAGCACTAACAGGAACATAAAAATTAGACTTTGATCCATAGTTCTTTATCAGAAGCTTTGAATTTATGGAACCAAAATATTTTTTATTCAATATTATTTACTTAAAATTATCTATATTTGCAAACTATTTTCTTCTTAATATTTATTTACTCTGTATCTTATTTTTTTTTTATTAATTGTTGTTGTTGTTGATGATTTAAGTACCTGATTTTCAGTAGTAACTATAAAAAGGAAACATAAAATTTCATGTTTCATGAAACACTTCTAATCACTACATCCTTTCAGATATATATTTATTTTCCCACTTCAAAGAAAGGACGATAAAAAAACAGACAAACAAAATAAATTAAATATGTTTGAATTCTATTTACTTTCCTTTCAAAAGCATAAAATTACTACTGCATGCATACACATAAACATACACATATTTAAAAACTGACATCTATACACAACACAGTCACATACCAGCGCAGTCTTCCCTCTTGCAGGCTACATCGTTTCTTTTTATATACAGGTTTTCTCTCAGCTCATTTGTGTTCCATCAATCATACACACTAACATTGCTCATCCAGCCAGCATATGATCGCTTCATTTCTTTCTGTCTGTTGCAAATCTCCTGCATTTAAGGCTCATATCTCAGTATATATATATATATATATATACTGTCCAAACAATGCAGGCATAAAACCGATGAAGGAGATATATATATATGAGGATTTTATATGTTATTCTATGCTTGCATAGAATGGACAGCTCTTCTACTGCAGCTTCCTTTCACTGGAAACTCTCAGCTCTTCTTCATTAAATGATCATCATTCACATGTCCATACCAGTGAAATCAACTCACTTGCATACTACATATGATTCCTCTTATGCCCAATTTTTCTCTCAGCTCAACCGTGTTTTGTCATTCATGCACATTAACATTACACATCCAACAGAGCATCCTCCGTTTGTCTCTCTCCAGGCTTCATATATCTTCTGCATTCAATACCCATTTCTTACTACCATGCAACATCATATTTTGCAATTTTGCATACAGGCATGATACAATTTGCCTTTCACTTGGAAAGAAAGTGTCTTTGTTGTTAACAGAGGCAGTAGTCTCTGAAATTTTCCCATTTTGTTCATATTCTATCAACTTTGGTTTTAAAGCAACCTCTTCCACTGCTATGTATCAGAAGCTATCAATTACTTCTATGATTGGAAAAGTTTATTTTAATGGTGCTCAAGATAACAGCTACTCCTGTGCAATACAACATTTAACTTCTTTGTTAGTTTGCTTGCTATCCCACATCGTCTCTTGTGTTCCCATGCTTTACATTGTATAAAGCCTCTACACAGGTCTTAATGCAGATCAAGCATAGCCATTTCTCAGATCACATCAAAGTCTTGTCTTCTTTCCTACTTACTAAAATTCTGGTCTTTGCTAAGTTTACTCTGAGACCCTTATATAAATATATAATCAAGGTTATCATCATGATAATATTTTGTCTGCTTTCCAGGCTGTAATGAAACCAGTGATAATGTGGAGTTAGAGCAAACTGTTATTTTATACACTCAACTGCCACATAATGTGATGATTTTACTTTTCTTTCATTTGTATATATATAAATCATCAGCGCATTGATTGGATTGATATTCTTAGAAAATATAGAAAATATCAAATGCAGAAAACTGTAAGCACAGTTGATTTCTTTAAATAATAGTTTAGAAAAGCAGGTAAAAATCCCCCTATAGACAGAGAAAAGTTTGAATCAACTGGGTTTACAATTTTTTCTGCATTTGAGATTGTATATACATATACATATAGTTGAAAGTTTATATATAGTTCATGTCACAACTTCCTCAATAACAATGACGTATAATCTATTCTTCACTGAGAACCACTGTATTTATGTATGTATGTATGTATGCATTATGTATGAATGTATGTATATGATATAGATGCAGAACTGGGTGATTAAAAAACTGGCTTTGCAATTGTGAGTTTCAAGATTGGAACTCAATTCACACTACTCTAGGCAAATGTCTTTGGTACAAAACATTGGAAATGCAATGGAGAAGACTAATTGGATGGTCTTAAGATTACATTACAAGTACAAATGTGGAATATTCAACCTGTTACATTATATAATTCAAGGAGAAGATAGTGACATTTATCAAACAACTGGAACATTTCTTTGTCGAAATTACTGAGAGCCCATTATACACATATACATACATGTGTGGGTGTGAGTGGGTGTATGAAGTATGCTTCCATGTGTGTGTATATTATGCGTTTGTGTATGCATAAGTTTATAAATATATATATATTATTTTGTTTATGCATACATTTATATATATATATATATATATATATATATATATATATATATATATATATATATACACACACATATATAATTATAACAAACTGCAGTTGTGGGTGTATGAAGTGTGCTTGTAGGAGAGAATCTCTTTCTCTCTTTCTATATATATATATATATATATGTCGACAGTACATTATTCTCTGCAAGTACATATTGAGCACTCTTACATTCATTTTTTACAAGTAAAAGCATTAAATCATGCACACCCACGCCCAGATGTATTAGTGCTATAAACGCCCATTACACCTACACACACACATACACACACTGCTATCACACCTTCAATATACACGCCTCCTTGCTGTTAAAGCAGCTCTACTCCACACTTCATGGCAGACCTCGTATTTCTTCATTCTTACAACACTTACTTAACATAATCATAGATTTTGACTAATTTGTTCTCATCTTAACATACTTCCAATCCAAGCTGTGGGCGTGAGTGGGTGTACATAAGTGTGTATGAGTGCATGTACATGTGTGAGTGTATGCTTATGTACTCATATGTGTGTTTATTGGCATAAAATGTATTATTAAACTTGGTTGTCTGCATATATGCAATTTCCAGTATATGAATGCATTTAAGTTTGTGTCTTCCTCACCTACGTAATTCAGTCTCTATATGTATGTCTATCCTTAAATATATGTATAGCATCTTGGTGGAAATTGTGGATGGAATTGTTTGTGTTCATGCACACAATTCTTCAGTGAAATAACTACAACGACTGGCATACATGTAGTGTATATGCATAAAATATAGGGTCCATATTTTCATCTTTCTTTATTAATATGGATATTTGAATGTGCATGTATGTATCTGAATGCTTTGAAGTATTGGCATCATTCATTCATCATCATCATTTTACTTCTGTTTTCTATGCTTTCGTGGTTGAACATTTATATATGTGTGTGTATATTCATAATCTCTCACACACACACACACACACACACACACACACACACACGGGGCTTCTGCAATTTCCATTACACCAAATTCCACTCACAAGGAATTGGTTAACTCAAGTCTCTAATAGAAAGCACTTTCCCAAGATGCCACACAGTGGGACTGAACCAAAAAACATGTGGTTGTAAAAATAACTCCCTAATCACACAGATATGAATGTGCCTATATTATCATCGTTTAACATATATTTTCCGTGTTTACATGATTTACACAGGTCATCATGGTCTGAGTTTAGACCACTCAGGTGGCAACATCTTGTTCATACCTTCCAGCTTTTGCTTAGTTCTGTGGCTGAATGTCCTTCCTAATGTCAATCACTTTACAGCATTTACTGAGAGCATTTTATCATGGTTCTAGCACTAAGAATTTAGAAGGTGGTATGCGTGCCTTTTATTGTGGCACCAGCTCTGCCAATATATATATATCATCATCACCGTTTTATGTCCGTTCTTCCACGCTAGCATGGGTTAGACGGGTTGTCCTGTTGTGGCAGTGTCCGGTCAGCTGACCTTGTCTTGCTCATATGGGAACTGATTCTGGCTTGATTCTACAGCTATCTCATTTACAGTGAGTGCTGGGTGCTTTTTTCCTGTGGTGCCTACACGTCCACTTTACAGTGTGGGCTGGGTGCTTTTTTGCTGTGGTACCTCCATGATCACTTTGCAGTGGTGGGGGGAGGGGCATATTATCTATATGCTTCAGCATATAGATAATATGTAAGTGGCTTTTAAGACTCAATAGCTTTTGAAATTTACATTACAAACAGTTCAAATATGTCTCACCTTAAATGGTACAGTATTGTTTGTCTTGTCTGGTTTGTGGATATTTAAATGCTTTTTTAGCTGAGTGTGGGACTTACATGTCTGACTACAAATATGGCATATGAGTGAGTCTCCTGGAATGAAGTTTGTGTAATTTGGACCAACTGAATGAAGTTAAGCCAGCCTTAGAAAGGTAGTTTTACCACACATTGAGCAGCTAAAGGTTGAATATATTTCCGTATTGAGTAAAGTATTATTTTTCTGTTGTTCAGTTGTCCTTTTTGCATACTTTAGATTGACTTCTTCAAGATCTTTTACCCCAGACCAGGTCTTTTTTCACCATTTATTTCTGTCAAGAGCGATAGATTCATACATTTTTGTATGGTATATTCCCCTTCTTATGATGGGTTTGCACTGTTATCAACTCCCAGCAGATAGCTTACCATAAAATCCCCCTCTGTATAAAGTCGCCAATCTACCTTAGCTGACTGGAACCTGTATATAGTGAATTGAAGGGATTCCTGCTCTTTCTAAAAGCTCTTCATCTGGTAAAAACGGTTTCTAGCTAATCCTAAGAATTTGATAGAGGTACTTTTAGTAAAAGGGCTCTTAATGGTTGTAAACACTCCATGTTACCAAGGAATAGAAAAGGAAGGTTAGCACAGATACACAATAGATAAAAAAACAGATATATATTTATATATAAGACTCTTTTCCTACTATATCAAGCATAAAACTAATAATATATTTGTTCATTGTACTGAGTCATTTGCTTTGTTATTTCTGTTTGTCTTATATATATATATGTACTATAATGATAATTGCAAAGAAATTCATAACTTGTTTTATTCAGAATCCGCCATAATATGTATTTCTGCGGAGTTAATGATTACACAATACATTCATTATGCCTGACTTCATAAGATAGCATCATAAGTAATAAGGTTGTTTTTGTAACATTTCCATTCCAATAAGGGCTAAAGGTAAGGGGTAGGCTGATATGTGTTTGTTCTTTCGCAGTCTATCAGCCTGTCCCATTATCTATAGCTCATATTGGAATGGAAATGTTACATAACAACCTTATTACTTAAGATACTGTCTTATGAAATTGTGTTAGCGATTCCATGATGACTGCATTGTGTAATCATGAATGCCACAGAAATATGTATTATAGCAGATTCTGAATAAAATGAGTTGTCAACTTTTACATCATGGACTACCAAATCACTTTTGGAAGGATACATATGTCATTGAATACTTGAATCTAACAGCATCATTGTTAATTAATTGGAAAGTTGCATACACAACCTGGTTGGTCAACATCTTATAAAAAAGTGCATACATATGAGTGTGTGTGTGTTTATATCATATATATATATATTTATATATATTTATATATGCGCTCACATATATATATATAGGTGTATATATATAGGTATATATTTATCAAATTATATATGTGGTCATGTGTAATTTATTCTCTATACTTTGTTAAATGATGAATTTAGTATTATGAAATAAACAAAGAACCAAAAATGATAAACATTGTTGAAAGTGTTGTTACCATTGTCATCATCAATACCATCATACCATCACCACCATCATATTATTATCATTTCAAAGTGTTGTTGTTGTTATCGACACCACCATCATCATCATCATCATCATCATCATCATCATCATCATCATTATTATTGTCATTATTATTAGGAAACCTTGGTTATTGTTATCATTTTCAGTATTCATTGTTATTATCTATATTATTGTAGATATAATACTTCTTTGTCTGATAATATAAATAGCCATAATTACACAATTCTATGTGTTACAAGTTAGCATTCTAATTGTAGCTCTTGTAGTTGTTATTGTTCTACAAAATATACTTACTGTTATTATTATTATATTTCATTATTTCTAACATTTGAATGTGTATTTTATGTATTTGTGTATGTGTGTATATATATATATATGTATATATTATATATGTGTGTGTGATGAAAATATCATGAGATTCAATTCCATTTATGCATGTATCAACAGAGAAAATATTAATTATATTAAAAGTGTATTGGCAATTTTTTTATCCACACACACACAAACACACAGACATAAACACACATACACACACATACATACATATACACACACTCAAACACACATACTAGCTGAGGAACCTGGTGATACCAGGTATTGTATGAAATTAACAATTCAGCATATATTACAAACTATGTGACTAATACTTTAGAGTATCTTTGTATTATCAATGAAATAGGAATTACTGTGGAATGTTGTGTTTACTTTCTCACTCTAAAGCTCAAGGATAAACAATATTCTTTGGATTTTTGCCCTGTAGTACAATAAAGAGACAATGAAGGTCCCCAATTCTTGAAGTAGCAGTATTTAGCTGACTGTGGGGAAAAGACAAGATCTGTTAGATCCATTCCAATTACTTTCAATGCTTGCCTTTGAGCTTTAATAATGATCATGGTGAAGTTGACTCTGACAGGAAATTAAAGCCTTTAACATTCAAATGCCAAACCAGTTGACTTCAGCAATATTCTGGGAATGAAACAACTGGCAGCAGTAAATTTTGCTGACATAACTGTGACATCAGAATTTGGCTTGTGAATTCTTGTGCCCTTGCAAAGGTTTGGAGCATCAAGTTCACCAATTAGAAAGATTGCTATTCCAAGCCTCAGCTTCAGGTTGTAAGGGAAGTTTTCTGTAAGTTCAAATCGGTTCAGAAATTTGCTTAGATAATTTACAACTTTGTCAATTAAAGTTACAGTGTCTATTGATTTATAGCAAGTTTTCTCTTTTAGTAACATGTCCGGTAGCTTTCTGCGATTTCTCTTGTAGCAACCTATTTGAGAGCTAAGATTGCATGTTTGGGATCATGTTGTCTGATGAAAATGTTTGGAAAGACTCTGGCCCTCAATTCATTTTCTGTTTCAATGTTATGGCTAAATTACAATTGAATTTGGTTACTTGGGTCCTTTTCAAGAAGTTTGTTTTTCCACTTTCAGTATCTAGATAATGAACTCGCCAACAGTATCATCACCAGTCAAGTCTATTCACATGTTAGTGATAAGCCACAGATAAGATGTTTTCAGACAGGCATTGATTTGATCAGCTTGGATTCCTTAAAGAGTTACAGGCAGAGTTTGTTGAAATTAACAGCAAGAGCCATGATCACCTTTTCCACTGTTTGTGTTGCCTCTCAGATTCTCTATTGTCTTGACAGCTCCAGCTGTTTGTTTGTGATTCAAGTAGCTTCATTGCAAAAAAACAATTTGCATGTTTGTAGAAGCTTGCCTTTGAATGAGTACTTATTAGTACTGTACAGAGGTTTTTCATATCATGCGAGGTTTAGGGACAGCTATGCTATATTCTGCATTTGGCAACCATTTACAAGCAAGGGGCTTGTGAAAAAATGTTTTGGCTGTTCCACAAAGTACAACTATGAAGATGAGTTATTCTTTATCATTAATGCTTTATCATTAATGCTTTATCATTAATGCTTTTAATGGTGTTATAAGTAAGCTTTTGGTTATTTACTCATCAAACTGATCTAAGACTTATATATCATAGTCTATCTCTCAAAAGATTTCTTGTGCTACCTCCATTTCTTCATCTGCCTCTGACATCCCACTCTATAGTAATGTATTATTTAATTCCTGAATTTGACAGGATAAGTAAGTTGCTTGATTTTAGATCATGGGACAAATTTTCTTGTGCAAATTGTTATTCTGTATTCTAGCTTGGTTAAAGTAGTCTTCTGAAAAATTGTTTATGTACTCATGCCAGATTAGATGAAGGTTGTCAATTCTACATGCTATAAACAACTGTCTTTCTGATTTGCCACTCAAATATCTGCTACTTCTAAATCTTAATCCAGGGTGAAGTTAGATTGATGACCCCTATATGAACCATGGATGAATTAAGTCTTAATAGTTTCAAACTATTCTGGATTGTAATCCTTATTGAGCAACTCATCTGGCATGATTTTGTCAGCAACACCTGGTCTAATCTTATTTCATTAGATCATTGTGTGTGAGTGATGATTAACTATGATAGCACCAGCACCAACCCTACCACACCTGCACCACCAGCACCACCACTACTGCCAACAACGCCACATATACTGCTACCACTGACACAGAAAAAAACATATATAGTGTTGTAACAAGATTAACATACAGGAAGGTGAATTCAGTTACCTGGAGAGATTAAACCCTTGTTCTTATACCAACAAAGAGAATATTAGAAAAGCTCCTTGGGAACTCTGCCACAACAAATAAGAAGACTGGATCAACTAACATTCTTTTTTTTTTTTAAACAGACATGGCTGCAATTAGAACGGGATGTATAAATGTGTGTGGTCTAGGACTGACTTGGAAGCAATGTTGCTTGCTCAGTTATCTCAGACCACTAAACATAGGTGTTGTGGTTATCAGTGAGACAAGAATTTTAAGAATGTATACATTTGTGCCCATTTTTTTACAACTAAAAGGTGTAGTCAACGTATGGGCTATTAAGATTGTGTGGTGATGCAGAAGTGCCATTCCAAAAAGACATGGATGACAAGATATGGACAATGTTCTTACACACAGGCATCACAGCATCTATCTCTGATGGTCCAGCTCCTTTGTTTGTATTCATATCCGTAATTGCTTTACTTACTATACTGCTACTAACTTGGGTGGCTGGCCCGTCTGTTCGGTCTACTTGGCAATTTCAAGCTACTTTCTGCTCTCCACATTGGTGAGAGAAAGTGTACCACTACTATTCCAGACACATTTCTATCCAATAACATCTTTATTTTTCCTGACACACTGCATTTTGTCATGACACCAGCACTAGTTTACAGTGTGGGCTGGGTGCATTTTACTATGGTACTAACACTACCACTTTACAGTGTGGGCTGGGTGCATTTTATCATGGCACCAACACTACCACTTTATAGTGTGGGTTGGATATATTTTATCATACCAACACCACCACTTTATAGTGTGGGCTGGCTATATTTTATCATGGCACCAACACTACCACTTTATAGTGTGGGTTGGATATATTTTATCATGGCACCAACACTACCACTTTATAATGTGGGTTGGATATATTTTATCATGGCACCAACACTACCACTTTATAGTGTGGGTTGGATATATTTTATCATGGCACCAACACTACCACTTTATAATGTGGGTTGGATATATTTTATCATGGCACCAACACTGCCACTTTATAGTGTGGGTTGGATATATTTTATCATGGCACCAACACTACCTCTTTATAGTGTGGGTTGGATATATTTTATCATGGCACCAACACTACCACTTTATAGTGTGGGCTGGCTATATTTTATCATGGCACCAACACTGCCACTTTATAGTGTGGGCTGGCTATATTTTATCATGGCACCAACACTGCCAATTTATAGTGTGGGCTGGCTATATTTTATCATGGCACCAACCCTACCACTTTATAGTATGGGTTGGATATATTTTATCATGGCACCAACACTACCACTTTATAGTGTGGGTTGGATATATTTTATCATGGCACCAACACTGCCACTTTATAGTGTGGGCTGGCTATATTTTATCATGGCACCAACACTGCCACTTTATAGTGTGGGCTGGCTATATTTTATCATGGCACCAACCCTACCACTTTATAGTATGGGTTGGATATATTTTATCATGGCACCAACACTGCCACTTTATAGTGTGGGCTGGCTATATTTTATCATGGCACCAACACTGCCACTTTATAGTGTGGGCTGGCTATATTTTATCATGGCACCAACACTACCACTTTATAGTGTGGGCTGGCTATATTTTATCATGGCACCAACACTGCCACTTTATAGTGTGGGCTGGCTATATTTTATCATGGCACCAACACTACCTCTTTATAGTGTGGGTTGGATATATTTTATCATGGCACCAACACTACCTCTTTATAGTGTGGGTTGGATATATTTTATCTTGGCACCAACACTACCACTGTATAGTGTGGGCTGGCTATATTTTATCATGGCACCAACACTACCACTTTATAATGTGGGCTGGCTATATTTTATCATGGCACCAACACTACCACTTTATAATGTGGGTTGGATATATTTTATCTTGGCACCAACACTACCTCTTTATAGTGTGGGCTGGCTATATTTTATCATGGCACCAACCCTACCACTTTATAGTATGGGTTGGATATATTTTATCATGGCACCAACACTGCCACTTTATAGTGTGCGCTGGCTATATTTTATCATGGCACCAACACTGCCACTTTATAGTGTGGGCTGGCTATATTTTATCATGGCACCAACACTACCACTTTATAGTGTGGGCTGGCTATATTTTATCATGGCACCAACACTGCCACTTTATAGTGTGGGCTGGCTATATTTTATCATGGCACCAACACTACCTCTTTATAGTGTGGGTTGGATATATTTTATCATGGCACCAACGCTACCTCTTTATAGTGTGGGTTGGATATATTTTATCTTGGCACCAACACTACCTCTTTATAGTGTGGGCTGGCTATATTTTATCATGGCACCAACACTACCACTTTATAATGTGGGTTGGATATATTTTATCTTGGCACCAACACTACCTCTTTATAGTGTGGGCTGGCTATATTTTATCATGGCACCAACGCTACCACTTTATAATGCTGGCTACATAATAACAGAAACCCTACAAAACACACACTCCCTTTATATCTATTTCTCTCACATTCTTTCCTTCCATCTTTATCTCTCTCCATTTATATTTCATTTCTCTATATAATCCTACTGCTGTTTCTTCTTCTTCTGCCTGTCTCCTCCTACTCTCCTTCCTCCTCCCCATTCTATCTTTTCATTCAATAACTCCTTCCTTCCTCATTATTCAGTCTTTGGTTGTGTCTCTTTGTTTTGGTTTGCTTTTCTTCTCTCTCTCTCTTCTTTACCTTTACCTTTATAGAAAGCTCATCCTTTCATTCCCTTACAACTCTGCTCACCATTCCTCTTTTTCTTTCATTTTGCTACTTCTTTCTCTCTTTCTCACATTTAATCCTTCATTTCATTCTTTAAATTTTGTTTCAGTTGTTCCTTTTTATTTTTTTATTTTAGTTAATTTGCCAAAACTTTTCTCCCCCTCACCCCAACCAAATAATATAAATTTCAAAAGAAGGATTTAACAGAAAAAGACATGAAGGAAATAATAATAATGATTTGTAATTTAAGTACAAGGTCAACAATTTGGGGGGAGGAGAAAGTCAATTAAATCGACCCCAGTATTTGACTGGTAATTTCCTTCATCAACTTCCTTAAGGATGAAAGGCAAAGCTAACCCTAGCGGTATTTAAACTCAATACCAATGCTCTACCAATACTGCTAATCCACCATCCTTTATGTATAATAATTGTTTCTACTTTTTGGCACAAGACCAACAATTATCCCAGTGTATTACTGGTACTTTATTTTATCGACCCAGTAAGGATGAAAGGCAAAGTTAACCTTGGCAGGATTTGAACTCAGAATGGCAAGGGCCGTAACTCTATGCATCAAAGCGTGGTGTCTGACCCGATACTGCCAATCCACCGCCCTTTATGTATAATAATGATAACAAAGATGATAACAGATGACAATCTAACTATCAAAGGAATGGAGAAATTATCCAAATAATCTGGAGATAGAAAAATATCTGAATGTGGATAATGATAATAGAAACAATACCTATTATAACAGGATCTCAGTGAATGATAAAAAGATACACATGCAGATCATCATCATCATCATCATCATTTAACGTCCATCTTCCATGCTAGCATGAGTTAGACGGGAGCATGGGTTAGACGGCAGATACATAACCAAAATTCCAGGACTTACAGCATACAGAAACTATTACTACACATATATTGTGAAGAATACTCTCAAAATAATAGAAACAACAACACTACACAAACCCAAGGAACACAGAGCTGTGCTCGGTAATCCAGTGACAACATGCAATAACAATAAGACTAATAATGGTTTCTGATTTAGGCACAAGGCAAACAATTTTTGGGGAAGGGAATGTTGATTAAATCGACCCGAGTTCATTACTGGTGCTTTATTTTATTGACTCCGTTAGGATGAAAAGCAAAGCTTACCTGGGTAGATTTGAACTCAGAACAGAACAGGTATGCAACTTTATACTGTGAAGCAAGGTGTCCGATGCCCTATCAGTAGTGCCAATCCACCTCCCTACATTGCCGTATAATAGTAATAAGTGTTTCTACTTTTGGCACAAGGCCAGCAATTACCCAATGTATTACTGGTACTTTATTTTATCGACCCAGTAAGGATGAAAGGCAAAGTTAACCTTGGCAGGATTTGAACTCAGAATGGCAAGGGCCGTAACTCTATGCATCAAAGCGTGGTGTCTGACCCGATACTGCCAATCCACCGCCCTTTATGTATAATAATAATAATAATTGTTTCTACTTTTGGCACAATGCCAGGAAATTACCCAGTGCATTACTGGTACGTTAACCTCAGCGGGATTTGAACTCAGAATGAAAGGGCTGTAACTCTATGCTGCAAAGCATGGCGTCCAACCCTCTACCGATACTGCCAATCCACCACCCCTGCCAATAATAATAATAATAATGGTTTCTGATTTAGGCACAAGGCCAACAATTTGGGGGAGGGGAAAGTCGATTAAATTGACCCAGTTCATGACTGGTACTTCATTTTATCGACCCCCATAAGGATGAAAGGCAAAGCTAACGGCGGGATTTGAATTCAGAACATAAAGGGCCATAACTCTATGTCGCTATGTATGTTACCCTTTATATATAATAATAATATGAAGAAGAAGAATTTCTTTTATTGGTCACAAGGGCCAAGCACATTGAGGATAATTCAAGGAAAAAACAACACTGAAAATGAAAGGGGACAGCACCGAAGTGAAAACTGTAGGTATAACAGTAATAGAAATTTTAATAAATATTAATGAGAACAATGGAATACAGTAACAAATGTCAACTAGGACCAGTTCTATAATAAGGAACTTTAGGGTAATTCCTGGGAGAACCCCACACAAAACCCTTCTTGGTTTCTTTCCTCCTGCTTAGAAAAGCATAGTCAATGTAGTCCCTCTCAGCCCTATCAATCTTGTTGCTCTCATCCATCATAGAACACATTAGAAGGCATCACCTCTCTCTCTACCCATAACCTACTCTTTAAGTGCAACTTGAAAATGTTGATGATGACTTGGCCAGAGAGGAAAGTTTCTGTCTTAACCCTTTAGCATTTAAACTGGCTGTACCTGGCCAGAATTCTCTTACCTCTTTCTGTTCAAACCAGACATAACTGGCTGCTCATACTGATGTTAAGGTATTGTTCTCAAAATAAATAACATCAAAATCTTGTAGATTCGATATAATGAGATAATTATGTGATGTAAAGTGTTTAATGGGGAAAATACAGTAGTAAATACTGAGTAATGTAAATGCTAAAGGGTTAATCCTTTTAGTTATGTCCACCATACAGCTTTCTTTTCCATAGCTACCCGACTAAGACATGTATTGCCTCTTTTCTAAAAAAATGTGGTGGTTCAATCTTAACTATAGACATAAGCAAAAGGCGAATTTATCCTATATGTGATAGCAATTGTTTGATACAAGCCCATAACACAGGCACTGGGTGATAGCATGCAGGATGGTTTCATTACCTTGTCTGCCCCTCAGTAGCACTTCCAAGCCAAGGATGTCCATAATCCCAGACATGAAAGACCTCCAGAAGAACCTGTTCAAACTATCCTTATCAACACCTAGAGCCACTCCCAGACTATTAGTACTCATCCTTTCCACTAACCCTTTATAGTGCTTATATCTTCCACTAAACCTCTATAGAATGCAAGTGATGTTTTCTGGCTGCCTATTGCTTTGTTCAGCTTAAATCAACATTGAAAAAAACTGGATTGCTAACTTTGTTATGTTAGGTATTATTATTTATACTTTGCTGAAGTACATTTTAATAGCCATTATCACACTGTAGAATAAATAGCGGGTTAAGGGAAGGGGTGTCCTCCTCATCTTCGTCCCCCACCTTACTACACATACACATACAATATCCACCCCATGAGTTGTATGAAATCATAAACTGAAGAATTACATAAAAGTCAAGAATTAAGATTTAAAAATCTGTTCTCATAAAAAAAAACAAATTAAATTTTCAAAGCAAACCACATATCATCCACACACATACAGATAGACAAATACACATATACACACACCCATAGATATATATACACACACACAGGGTGTCCCAAAAATGTATTCACACTTCAACAGCATTCTAATAAATATGTGTATACATCTTTTGGGACACCCTGTATATATATATATATACACACACACACACATATATATATATATATATATATATATATATATATATATATATATATATATATATATATATATATATATATATATATATTTACACACACAACAACATATAAAACAAAAATCAAAATAAGCTCTCTATGAGTTTATAATCATTGGCTTGTTTGTTTGTCGTCCCCCACCCATACACCCCAACCCACACACTCCACCCTCCCTCCACTCCCTACAAGGTATTTCACTTTTTGTATCTTCAGAGAAAAAAGACTGATTATTTGTAAGTCTATTGTAATGTATGAAAGCTTGCTATAGGTTTCCTATTGTTGTTGTTAGTGATGGTGGTGATGGCGGGTATGGTGGTTTTGTTGTTGGTGGTGGAGGTGTTGTGGTGGTGGTGTTGGTGGTGTTCTTGGTGTTGTTGTTGTTAGTGGTGGTGGCTTTGGTGATGGTGGTTTTGGTGGTGTTCTTGGTGTTGTTGTTAGTGGTGGTGGCTTTGGTGATGGTGGTGTTGGTGGTGGTGTTGGTGTTCTTGGTGTTGTTGTTAGTGGTGGTGGCTTTGGTGATGGTGGTGTTGGTGGTGGTGTTGGTGTTCTTGGTGTTGTTGTTAGTGGTGGTGGCTTTGGTGATGGTGGTATTGGTGGTGTTCTTGGTGTTCTTGGTGTTGTTGTTAGTGGTGGTGGCTTTGGTGATGGTGGTATTGGTGGTGTTCTTGGTGTTCTTGGTGTTGTTGTTAGTAGTGGTGGCTTTGGTGATGGTGGTGTTGGTGGTGGTGGTGGTGTTGGTGGTGGTGTTGGTGGTGGTGGTGTTGTTGGTGTTCTTAGTGTTCTTGGTGTTCTTGGTGTTCTTGGTGTTGTTGTTAGTGGTGGTGGCTTTGGTGATGGTGGTGTCGTTGGTGTTGTTGGTGTTCTTGGTGTTGTTGTTAGTAGTGGTGGCTTTGGTGATGGTGGTGTTGGTGGTGGTGGTGTTGGTGGTGGTGGTGTTGTTGGTGTTGTGCTGTTGGTGGTGGCTGTGGCAGTGATGGGGAGTATGATGCTGGTGGTGGTGTTCTTGTTATTATTGCTGTTAGTGGTGGTGGCTTCGGTGATGATCATTGTGGTCGTGGTAGTGGTGGTGTTGTTGGTGGGGATGAGGGCAGTGGCAGCAAAGCATTTATGATGGTAATGATGGTGTTGGTGGTGATGGTGGTGATAGTGATGCTGGTGCTAAGAGAAGAAGGGGACCTTTATTGGTGCTCTGCCAGTTGCATATGTTGTAGCAGTTGATTTGTTTATTTTAATGTTTATTATATATTAAAAAACTGTTTTTACAGGTAAAAGGTCACAGGTCAGCTATAAATTTCATAGAATTCTATAGATATTTCTCTGTGTCTGAGTACATATGTAGAGAGAGGGAGAGAGACAGACAGACGGAGAGAGAGAGAGAAAGAAAGAGAGACAGAGACAGGCAGTGACAGACACAGAGAGAGACAGACAAACAGAGAGAAAGAGAGGGAGGGGGACAGACAGACAGTGATAGACAGACAGAAAGAGAGAGAGAGAGAAAGAGAAAGTTACATAAACAAGTATAGGCACATATTCACAGAGAGAGAGAGAGAGAGAGAGAGAGAGAGAGAGAGAGTTACAAAAACAAGTACAGACATATGTATACGATGGATATGAGTATATGTATCTTTATAGACTTTATTTATGGTTGTAATTTCTTCTTTAAGTATAAGTATATTATACATGTATATTTATGTGCTTGTGTGTTTGTGTGTGCATGCAATTTCATACACACACACATATATATACATACATATATGGAGGCACATGGCTTAGTGGTTAGAGCATTGGCCTTGCAATTGAAAGGTTGGGAGTTCAATTCTCAGACCGGGTGATGTGTTGTTTCCTTGAGCAAGACACTTTATTTCACATTGCTCCAGTTTACTCAGCTGTAGAAATGAGATGATAGGGACTGGGGTGCATATCATTCCACTGCAAACTGGTCGTGGAGGTGCCACAGCAAAAAAGCACCCAGCACTCACTGTAAATGAGGTTGGTGTTAGGAAGGGCATCCAGCTGTAGAAATCAAGCCAGAATCAGTTCCCGTCCCACCCTTGCAAGCAGGGAAAAGCAGACGTAAAATGATGATGATGATGATGATGATATATACCAGGTGGTGCTATTAAGCTAGACATGGCCAGGGCCAATACTGGCCAAAACCTATCAAAGTTATGCACACACACACACACATATATATATATATATAGAGAGAGAGAGATGTAAAATCCCGACTGTGGTTTCAGCTCGTGTGTTCAGCAAAGGTGTAGAGATTTTGCATATCTCTATACCCACTCTGCATATCCCCCCCCCCCCCCCCATGCATTGAGTACTCCCCTGATTAGTGGTCTCCCTGGTTTCACCACTGCAGACTCTCTCTCACTCTCTGTGTATATATATATATATATATATATATACACACAATGATATTAACAACAAATTAAATACCCCTTCTACTTATATATATATATATATATATATATATGTATTCAAAGATTACTTTCTTTTTCAATGAGTGAGGTACAGAGTTCTCGATAAATATTGTAGAGTATGTATGGGGATATAGTAGTGTGAGTGGTGTGGCCAATATGGTGGTGGCATCATAGAGAGATAGGTAGGGGGTAAGGGATGAGTAAGAGGTAGGAGTAGCTGATTAGTGTATAGGGAGAGGACATATAGTGGTGTGGGGGATATGATTGATAAAGTGGAGAGATAGGTAAGGATTCATCACTTCGACTAGGAGCATGTTCTATTAAAGTCAAATAAGCCTCATGGAAGAATGGAAATAGAAACTCCTTCAGATTTATGATCTGTCTCTGATTATCATGGGTGAGAACACTATAGTGACTGGATCATTAAACCATTTATATAAATTATTAGGCCCATAGGTAAAAATACAGTGCTGGGCAGAGGCATAATTTCACTGCTTGCCACAGGCACTATTTTCCTTAGTTATGCCTCTACATTACCAGTAATATATTGTGGCGTTTATTTTCTTTTTATATTTCATTCTTCTAGGTCTACAATTCTTAATTTGGGAGAAATAGGGGGTTTAGAGAGGATATTGTTCTCAGGTTGAAAAATTCTTTATCATTAATCAAACTATTTTTGCTTGATTAATTGTCATTAATGTTGATGTAAAGGATGCTATTGTTAAATTAATGTAAGGCTGTTAATGCAGTAAATTGTGTAGCATACAAATAAGTGTAATATTATCATATGTGGTATTGCGGTGGTGGCGGTGGTGGTGGTGCATCAGATGAAATGCATTGCAGTATTTTATTATGGAGTTAAGAAACACTGTTCTAAGGGATCCATCAGACAAGTACCAGTAATAGACTGAGATTGATTCAGTTAACAAAAACCTAACTATTTTATCATCATCACCATTTAACTTCTATTTTCTATGCTTTCCCATGTTAGGCGGGCTGTCACATACAGGGACTAGACTGTTGAGGTGACCACGTCCTGCTTGTATGTTCCACTTGTGGGGGAGGGGATCTATGGCTTGATACCTTTACCTATAATATACAGTGATAGAGGAGGAAGAGGAGGAAGAGGAGGAGGAGGAGGAGGAGGAGGAGGGGCGAGGCATTGGTTCTGTTAATTAAAATGCCAAAATCCTTCACTTTGGAAAACATTTATTGTGATGGTGACTAAGGAAATAATTAATATTTAGTGTAAAGCAACAAGACAATGTTTTTAGTGACAAGATCTATTATAAAGTATTCCATGTTAATTATTATTCTTGTACAAATTCTTCACTTCTTAGGTGACTTGCTTACAAAACAAATTAGTTACATTAATCATTCTGATTAGAGTTTGTTTACTACTATTACTATCACCAGTATTACCATCACTACCTTCATTATACCCACCACTATCGTTACTGCTACCACTACCACCAGTTAAACCACCACCATTATCCCCACTATTCCACCACCAACACCACCATCACCCCCACTATCCCACCACTGCCACCACTGAAACAGGACCAACACCATCTTTACCACTGACACTGCTATCACCATCAATACCTTCATGACACCTTCTACTATCACCACTGAAACCACCTTCACCACTGCCCTCATACCACCCACCACTACCACTACCACCATTCTCCACCATCACTACTTTCATCATGTCACCACTACAACTACTAAAACCACCATCCCTGAAACCACCATCACCACTTCCACCATCTCTTACCAGTTGATTGACAGAATAGCTACAGTAAAATCGTTTGCTGCACTGTTTCTTAATTGTCTTCTAATACTACTCAACTGAGCTGCTTAATTTGTAAGGTTTACATAAAATGTCCTCAAATGTATGGCTGTTTTTTTTAAAGAAATTCAATTGGTAACCACAGGATTTCTGGTTCAGTCCTGCTGAGGGGTACATTGGGCAAGTGTCTTCTACTTTAGCCTCAGATTGAACAATGCTTTCTAAATGAAATTTGAGACGTAGAAACTCCAGAGTAACAAGCCTCACCACTTAATTAAATGGTAATACATGAATATTTAAACTTTACTTTGGTATTGAGTACTCATTCTCATGTCTACCAATAACACTTATATGTGTGTGTGTGTGTGTAAAAGGTAAACAGAAATAACAAAACAAATGGCACAGTACATGGAAGAAATATATTAGTTTAACGCTTGAAATAGCAGGGAGAGAGTCTTAACATTTAGGACACTAGTCCTTCATCAGAAGATAGAGTTAAATAGAAAGTAAAGAGTGATAAAAGGAAGGAACAGGGGAAAAGTGAGGACAAAAATAGGGAAGAACAAAACACACTTCTTTTTTCTTTATCAAGTCAAACCTTGATGGTTAAAACATTGCTTCAATATTGCAATATGACTTGCGAACATGAAACCTTCCTCCAAATCTATCTATACCTTCCAATCATTAGCACCCTTCATATGTCTGGCTGGATGAAGCATGACCAAATGTTTAAGAAGTTCACTTTGCAATCATTAAGTCCCAGGCGTGATTCCACAGTGTGACATTTTCAGCAAATATCATTTGCTATATCCTCAGTTCCACTCATGCTTTCTGAGTGAAATTGAATTAACAGAAACTGTTTGATAAAAAGTAAACAATTTACTATGTAAAGTATTTGGTTAATAAGTATAGACAATATAGGATAGAGAGAGATCTTAATCTGGGTAAGGACCTAATGATCACATTTGTGCTGATACCACTATAAGATGGATCCAGTACACTTTGTAAAGTCGTTGACATCTTGAAGGATAATGTACAAGGAAGGTATGGTCCTCCAAACCATCTGTTGAGGCAGTAACTTCAAATAAGAACTGGCCTGAACTATGGCAACCCATCCAATCCATACCAGCATGGAAAGGGAACATAAAATGATGATATTGTTGATGATGATAAGGATTGAAACTAAAATACTTTGTGGTATATAGTTACACCCAAGATACCATCTCTTACAAGATTTATAACACAAGTATGATTCAAAGAAACAGGGGCCATTATAATCAACAAAACCGTGCTGAAGATGTTGCCACAGCATGGCCACAGTCTAATGGCTGAAATGCCATTTAACATCCATTTTTCAGTAAAAGAAAAAAATAGAGTGGGTGTGATTAACCCTTGTGATGAGTTCTAGAAAACCAACTTTCTAAAAATAATCCTGTCTTCAACAAACAAAGACTTCCTATGCAAAACCAACTCATAATTTATCTTGGAGCTATCAATGATCACTTGACAAAGACAAGCTACACATTCTGTTATTGCTTACTGCTCCCATATAAACACACACACATGCAAAGACAAGGTACACACTCTATTATTGCTAACTACTCACACATAAACACACACACATACACACATACACATATATAGAGAATACTGTTCTGGTCAATTTCCTCTTTCCCTTTTCATTATTACATTCTTTATGTTAACTAAATATTACCTACTTGAAATAATTCCTGCAGTGATATATTACCGTTCTTTTCTATTTAAAGAGTGGTGGGTGGTAGAACATGTTAATCACCAGAAATACTGTGTCATTAGTACTTCATTATAATATAATGAAAAAATGAAAACATTGTGTACAGTGCCTCAGGTGCACTACAACTAACCTTCTATATTCTGAGTTCAAATATTGCCATGATCAGCTTTGCTTTTCATTTTACTAGAGGCATTAAAATGAGCAATGATCCTGTAATAATTTAACAGAAAATGTTTAAAATCACGGTTGTTGATTCAAATGTTTATAGTATATTTATTAATGGACAGATATTTATGCAAAAATGCAGTAAACTAAAGTAAAAGACATTAATTTTTGGTATAACTTCTACAGTGATGCACCCTTTCTATTACCAACCACCTTACAGGGTGTACTTGGTAAATTTTCATGGCACCAACACTAGGGAGCTTGTCAGTTATCATCTTAACTTAAAAGCCTCTTCTGCTTTGTGGGAGTTGGGGAAAAGGAAGATAAGTATGATTTTATCTGTGTATGGAAAATGTGATAGGTTTTGACAAGGTGATGGATAAGGGGGAAGAGGGTCACTGCAGTTAGCATAGGAGGAGTAGTTACAGATGTACCAGGATTTTTATTTTTTAGAGAAGGGATGTAGTGATAGTGACTATAGCTAAGAGGGTGATAGTGGTGGTGGCAAGATAATGTGGTATATATATATGTGTGTGTGTGTGTATACATGCATACACACACATACATGTATGTGTATGTTTATATAAATATTTATGTATACATATATTTAATTTCCGCACCGTTCGACGCATCGAGTAGTAAGTACTCGCCTACGGTCATGATCAGCGGCAACTTTTTCGAGACTGTGCCAGGTGATGTTGGCTGCCATCAGGTCGTTCCGGAACGTTCGTCACCAGGCGATCCTTGGGCAACCCCGCCTCCGTTTACCGCCAGGCAGAGTCCAGTTCATCGCTGTTTTCGAATGCCGTTCATTTGGCAGACGCAGAATATGGCCAGCCAGCCAGCCGGCACCGACGCTCCATGACCACTCTCTGTAGCGTGCATGACTCAGCTCTCTGCAGGAACTGCTCGTTTCACACTCGGTCGCGCCAGGACACACAAAGGATCTTTCGCAGGCACCGTTGGTGGAAAGCATTCAGCCGTCTCTCTATTTTTTCCGTACTCTTCCAGGTCTCGCTCGCATAAAGAACTGTCGGCAGCACAATGCTTTTGTACAGGCAAGCTTGGTCTTGGTGCTAATGCATGAAGACGGCCTGACTGGGCACAGCCGCTGGATAACTGCGGCTCCTTTACCGATCCGACAGTTGATGTCGAGCTCCGTGTCACCGCTGCTTGTCAGGATGCGTTGTTTGACAGGTCCTGTTGTTTGACTCTGTGTTGCTGGCCGTTCTCATGACATTGGTCTTTTCGGTGTTGATTCTCAGGCCGATCTTTTCCGCACTCTCTTGTAGGGATGTTGTTAGGGCCTGCAGATCTGCACTGTTTTCAGCGATCAAAGATATGTCGTCGGCGAATGCCAGGTCCCTCAGCCTCGATTGCCCTCTCCATGGGTTTCCTCGACCGGGTCCTCATCCATTCGCCTTAGTACGAAATCGGCTGCCAGCAGGAACATATATATATATATATATGCGTTACGAAGGGCATCCAGCTGTAGCTGTACGAAGGGCATCCAGCCAGAAGCAGTCCTATATAAGCGAGACATGGTCACCCGACCCAACTTGCCTCTCATGGGACAAAACCGACTAACCCATGCTAGCATGGAAAATAGATGTTAAACAAAATAGACGATGATGATATATATCAACATCATCATCATGTCCATTTTTCCAGGCCTGCATGGTTTGAACTCTATATATATATATATATATATATATATAATGAAGGAGTTGTGAGAAGGAACCAGATGGACCATAATGCACCAGAGTACTCAATACTTAGGGTAGTAGAGTGGGTAATAGGAAAATGTATGACCCCAACGGCGGAGCTCAAGCCGTTTTGACGGCTATTTCTGGATGGCTATTTCTGTCCAGAAATAGCCGTCGAAACGGCTTGAGCTCTGCCGTCGGGGTCATACATTTTCCTATATACATATACATATATACACACACAATATAGATGTATATATACATATATGTGTTACGAAGGGCATCCAGCTGTAGAAAACCAGCCAGAAGCAGTCCTATATGTATTTGGGGAGTAAAAACCCAGCCTCCACATACTCCCTCCACAACACTAATATCAAGAAGTCTTCTTGTGAACATCACCTGGGCATTACTGTCAGCAGCGATTTGCGTTGGACAAAGTCTAAAATTGTCAAGAAGGCCGAGGGTGTCTTAGCATTACTCAGCAAGACTTTTGTCAGCCGCTCTCCAACTATCTATTTAAAGCTATAGTGTGGCCACACTTAGAATTTGCATCACTAGTTTGGAACCCATATCTTGCTCAGAACATTGACCTCTTGAAAATTATTCAGAGACGTTTAACCAAGCAAATACCCTCCATCAGGCATCTACCATACTCTGAACACCTTGCTTCCCTGGGCATGGATACCTTGAAGCTCTGACGTCTGGCAACTGACTTGGTAAACACACACAAAATTATTAACCAACTTGCCTACAACAACCGTGAGTACCTTTTTGATTTCCATGTGTCTAACACACGTGGGCATGCCAACAAGGTCAGAAAACAGCACAGTTCCCATGACTTTCTGAAACATTTTTTCACTCTCAGAGTTGCTGAAGCATGGAACAAACTACCTGCATCAGTTATTAGCTGTCGAGACACTGCATCATTAAAAACCTCCATGCTTCCTGAGATTCACCAACACTACACCTAATGTTCCCCCTCCATACACATACACACATGTAGATCATGACTCATACACTATTCACTTCCCTGACATGTGTATATTATTCTAGGTACTATACATGCACCTTTGACGAATTGTAGTGCACCTGAGCACTTTACACAATAATTTCATTATTATTTTTTTTTATTTTTTAAAATATGTATGAATTAATGAAAACAGTTATTTTACTAAATCCCTCTGAATGTTTTTTTTTTATGTTTTAAAAATTATATGAATATATATTTGTAGAAATATGGTTGTAAAATGGTTAAATTGTTCTTATATTTTTTAAGATGGCCATGACTTGTGAAGGTGTTATGGCTTATGTATATCATGACTCAAACACTATTCACTTCCCTGACATTTGTATATTATTCTATGTACTATACATGGACCTTTGATGAGTTGTAGAGTTCACCTGAGCACTGTACACAATAATTTCGTTCAGGGTCGGACGCCACGCTTTGCAGCACAGTTACGTCCGTGTACGGACTGAGTTCAAATCCCGCCGAGGTTAACTTCGTCTTTCATCCTTACGGGGTCGATAAAATAAAGTACGAGTAATGCACTGGGTAATTGCTGGCCTTGTGCCATAAGTAGAAGCAATTATTATTATTATATATATGGCAGTGAGGGTGGTGGATTGGCAGTGTCGGTAGAGGGTCGGACGCCATGCTTTGCAGCATAGAGTTACGGCTCTTTATGATCTGAGCTCAAATCCCGCCGAGGTTAACTTTGCCTTTCATCCTTATGGGATCGATAAAATAAAGTACCAGTCACGCAGTGGGGTCAATGTAATTGACTTTCCCCTCCCCCAAATTACTGGCCTTGTGCCGATATGAGAAACCATTATATATATGGCAGTATCGGTAGAGGGTCGGACGCCATGCTTTGACGTATAGAGTTACGGCCCTTGCCATTCTGAGTTCAAATCCCGCCGAGGTTAACTTTGCCTTTCATCCTTATGGGGTCGATAAAATAAAGTACCAGTAATACACTGGTGAATTTGCTGGCCTTGTGCCAAAAGTAGAAACAATTAATATTATTATATGGAGGCACATGGCTTAGTGGTTAGAGAAGTGGCCTTGCAATCGAAAGGATGTGAGTTCAATTCTCAGACCGGGTGATGTGTTGTTTCCTTGAGCAAGACACTTTATTTCACATTGCTCCAGTTTACTCGGCTATAGAAATGAGATGATAGGGACTGGGATCCCTATCATTCCACTGCAAAGTGGTCATCGAGGTGCCATGGCAAAAAAGCACCCAGCCCACACTGTAAAGTGGACGTGTAGACGCAACGGAAAAAAGCACCCAGCACTCACTGTAAATGAGGTTGTAGAAATCAAGCCAGAATCAGTTCCCGTCCCACTTGCAAGCAGGGAAAAGCGGACATAAAATGAAATGATGATGAATGATGATGGATGATATATATATATGTGTGTATGTTTATATATATATATATATGTATAAAGATATACATATATATACACACATATATGTGTATGTGTGTTTCTAAATATGAGTCAAAGCTCAAAATATTTTGTTGTTTGATATGTAATATCTGTGTGATAATCAAATAATTTCAAAGAGAGCTAATTTGTTATTTCTTTAGTAATATGTATGTAATAATAGCCTACAGCTAACATGCAGATTACATTACATGTCGATTTAACTAATGGTATATTTAATCTATTACTAGTATTATTTATAGATATATGAATTTATGTATATATTTATATATGTACATGTTACATTCTAATGGATATTATAGTTATCTCCCTTGCATTAATTCAAATTTTAGCTTTCTAGCATTATGAAATGTTGACCATATTAATGCCTGTCAGATAGACATTGAGAGTAAGTGCATGTGTATAATGTATGTGTTGTGTATCTCTCTCTCTCTATATATATATATATATATATATATATATATATATATATACACACACATATATATATATATACACACACATATATATATATATATATATATATTATATATATATATATACACACATATATATATATATATATGCCTTATATACACATGTGTACATATATATGTGTGTGTGTGTGTAGATATGTATGTGTGTATATATATATATATTTATATGTGTGTGTATGTGTATATATGTATATATATACATTACATATATGTGTGTGTGTGTATATATATACCTATGTATGTATCATCATCATCATCATCATCATCACTGTTTTACGTCTGTTCTTCCATGCTAGCATGGGTTAGACGGGTTGTCCTGTTGTGGGCAGTGTCTGGTCGGCTGACCATACCTTGCTCATACAGGAACTGATTTGGCTTGAGTTCTACAGCTGGATGCCCTTCCTAACACCAACCTCATTTACAGTGAGTGCTGGGTGCTTTTTTCTGTGGCGCCTACACGTCCACTTTACAGTGTGGGCTGGGTGCTTTTTTGCCGTGGCACCTCCACGACCACTTTGCGGTGGGGGGGTGTGGGGGCATATTGTCTATATGCTTCAGCTTGTACCCATGGGAGGTCGGGTACTCTGTATTACTGCGTGATGCCAGAGGTCACGGTCATGTGTCATCGCCTTTGAGAGGTGTAATTGGGTAAGGTCGGCTTTTATCACCTCATCCCAGGTCTTCTTCGGTCTCCCCACTCCGTGGTTTCCATTGACTTCTAGTGCTCTGCACCTTTTTATGCAGTTGTCATCCTTCATACGCATCACATGTCCATACCAACGCAACCGCCTCTCCTGCACACAGCATTTGATTCCTCTTATGCTCAGTCTCTCTCTCAATTCATTTATGCTTTGCCGTTCGCGTATATTACTGTTACACATCCATCGGAGCGTGCAGCTTCGTTTCTTTCTAATCTACGTAAGTCTTCCACCTTCAGCGCCCAGGTCTCACTACCATGTAACATTGCTGTTCGGATACACGCATCATACAGTCTGCCTTTCATTTTGAGGGAGAAGTCTTTTGCAGCTAGCAGTGGCAATAGTTCCCTGAACTTCTTCCATCCCGTTCTTACCCTAGTTATTGTACTTTCTGAACACCCACCTCCGCTGCTAATTCGGTCACCTTGGTAGCAGATATATATATATATATATGAGAGTAAGTGCATGCATATATAAGTATGTGTGTGTGTGCATATATGTGCATACATAGTTTGATCTCCTTTTCTCTGTCTTTTGTTATTTCACACTCTTTTTTTCCATTTTCATCTCTTGTGGTCTCTCACATCTCTCTCTCTCTCTCTCTCTCTCTCTCTCTCTCTCTCTCTCTCTTCGACCTCTCTCTTTCCCTCTTCATATATATATATATATATATATATATATATATATATATATATATATATATATATATATATATATGTATGTGTGTATGTGTGTGTGTCCTCACTCATTGCAGCCCTTCCATTCCTATCAATATTTTTTTTTGTCCTTTCACCCTAAAATTTGAGGCTTACAGGAGTACATTTTACCCTTGCACTACTGTAAATAGCCATAAATTTGATAAGACTAACTGGCCTCTTATAAAATTCTCTGCCTGCCTTCTACCTGTCAGTACTAGTAGTCCCCTACTAAAGTGCAGTGTAACTCACAATAAACCCCCATTTCCAATATATGTCCTACCATGTCTATATGCTATTACACCAATCAGAGTACTGGACAGCCTCATGTCAGTTCTATTTCCAAAAAATGTTACAAGAACCAGAAGTCTTTCATATCAAATGTTCTTTATCATTTCTGCTTATTGTCCCACAACAACACCTTAAAAAGTATTAAACCTTATTATCACAACAATATCTGGTGTTAAAAAGATATAATGTAGAATTTAGAGAAATTACCTCTCCCCATTAATATTCAAATAGCTCCTTTTTGTGACAAACCCTCAATGTTTAAATTCACCATTTCATATAGACACTTAACCTACTAGAAAAAGCAACCAAATCATTCTGAAATCATGGAACTCTTCAGACTGAGTAAAAATAATGTTTCCATTAGACTTTCCAATTGCTAAAACTACCTACCGTTTACAACTCTTCTAAGAAGGTGCAACATGAATTAAAGATTCTTGCTCAAGGACATAATACATAGCTTGGTCCATGAATCTAACCCACAACCTCACAATTGTAAATCCCACTTCCTATCCACTAAGCCAAACACCTTCACAAGTCATGGCCATCTTAAAAAATATAAGAACAATTTAACCATTTTACAACCATATTTCTACAAATATATTTTCATATAATTTTTAAAACATAAAAAAAAAACATTCAGAGGGATTTAGTAAAATAACTGTTTTCATTAATTCATACATATTTTAAAAAATAAAAAAAAATAATAATGAAATTATTGTGTAAAGTGCTCAGGTGCACTACAACTCGTCAAAGGTGCATGTATAGTACCTAGAATAATATACACATGTCAGGGAAGTGAATAGTGTATGAGTCATGATCTACATGTGTGTATGTGTATGGAGGGGGAACATTAGGTGTAGTGTTGATGAATCTCAGGAAGCATGGAGGTTTTTAATGATGCAGTGTCTCGACAGCTAATAACTGATGCAGGTAGTTTGTTCCATGCTTCAGCAACTCTGAGAGTGAAAAAATGTTTCCGAAAGTCATGGGAGCTGTGCTGTTTTCTGACCTTGTTAGCATGCCCACGTGTGTTAGACACATGGAAATCAAAAAGGTACTCACGGTTGTTGCTGGCAAGATGGTTAATAATTTTGTGTGTGTTTACCAAGTCAGTTGCCAGACGTCAGAGCTTCAATGTTTGTATTTGGAACATAAAAGGTTCCAGCATAAAATTAAGGTAGAAGGCTATTTTTTGTTTGTTTTTTTAAGCATAAAAACACTTTAAGACATGAAGTTTTGTAGTATAGAATTAGAGAGAATTATAGTTAGAGTTTAAAAAGGTTAAAAATACGCTAGGCCTGAAACTGTCATGGCTGCTGCATCCTTGATAATAGGTCTGTCCAATCAGAACTGACCTGGGGCTAAACAACAAAACATCATCATGTTGAAAGAAAGATTCATGGAAAGAAAAAAAGAAAGAAAATGCTTCCATCTGTGACCATCTCATCTAAATTCATTGTACTATGAATACTAAACTAATATAATAGAACAGATGGATGACAGTGAAATATTAAGTCACCATGCACATACACACACATGTATATATATATATATATCCAACCGACAGTGACTATATAATTATTGCAGGCGACCTAAACGGTCACGTTGGACAACATTGTGGCGGCTACGACGAAATCCATGGAGGCTATGGGTTTGGTACTAGAAATGAGGAAGGCTCCAGAATCCTGGAATTCTGCGACGCAAATAACCTAACTATCTGCAACACTAACTTCAAAAAACGAGACAATCACTTGATCACCTACAGATCAGGGGAACATACTAGCCAGGTAGATTATATCCTTACCAGAAGACGTGACAAAGTGACTGTCGTAAACACTAAATCCCTCCCCCATGAAGAATGCACTTCCCAACATAGACTGATAATTAGCGACCTAATAGTCAGGACGAGACGTACTAGACAGCAGAAGAGGACTATCCTCAGGAGAAAAATATGGAAGCTAAAGGACCCCACAGCCAAAAATAAATTCCAAAGCATATTAGTGATGCTTTCGACAGTGAGGAAGAGCAATTAGAGACGTACAAGGTAGAGGAACAGTGGGAATTCCTGAAAGCAAACCTGCTGACGGCGGCAGACGAAGTCTGTGGCTGGAGCAGGCCTGTAGGCAGGAGGAGAGTAACATGGTGGTGGAACAGTAAGGTGGAGGGGTCAATTAAGGCCAAAAAGCAGGCTTGGAAAGTATGGCGGGATGGGGGAAGCAGAGAAGACTATCAAGTGGCCAGGAGGGAAGCTAGGAGACAAGTGTACTTCGCAAGAAGGGAAGCAGAGGAAAGAAAGTTCAAGCATGTTCTACAACGTGAGGACCAAAGACGTGAGGTGTTCAGGATTGCTAGGCAATGTGTCAAGGAAAACAGTGATATTGTCGGGGAGAAGTGTGTACTTAACGATGACGGTGTACTTGCCATCACCGACGCCGATAAGAAGGTAGCTTGGAAGTGTCACTATGAAAGGCTACTAAATGAGGAGAATAAATGGGAGAAAGACAGTCTCCCCCACATCGACCCAATAGAGGGACCAGCAGTGTTAGTCAAGGGGAGTATAATAAGTAAGGCAATCAAAGATATGAAGACAGGCAAGGCGGCTGGGCCTTCGGAAATAGTTGCCGAGATGCTGAAGGCATCTGGTACGGTGGGACACACCATGGTCACCCGGATAGTCAACCAAGTCATACAGAATGGGGTTGTTCCGAAGGACTGGCGTAACAGCATTATCGTTAACTGTTATAAGGGTAAAGGAGATGCCCTAGATAGGAGTAACTATAGAGGCATTAAATTAATCGACCAGGTCATGAAGGTCACGGAAAAAGTAATAGCGCAACTAATCAGAGAGCAAATTGATCTAGATGAAATGCAGTTCGGGTTTGTGTCAGGAAAAAGTACCACGGACGCTCTTTTCATTGTACAACAACTACAGGAGATGTACCTAGCTAAAAGTAAACCCCTATACTTAGCTTTCGTCGACTTGGAGAAGGCCTTCGACAGAGTCCCCCGTTCCATTATCTGGTGGGCTCTTAGAAAACTAGGTGTTGATGAATGGCTTGTGAGAGCTATACAAGCCATGTATAAAGAAACAGTCAACAAGGTTAGAATTAACAACGAATATAGTGAAGAGTTTAGTGTAAAAGTTGGTGTTCATCAGGGCTCTGTTCTTAGCCCCCTACTATTTATTATTGCCCTCCAGGCTATAACATTGGAGTTCAAGACCGGCTGCCCATGGGAACTCCTATACGCAGATGATCTAACGCTCATAGCTGAATCAATGGCCGAGCTAGAGAAGAAATTCCAAACATGGAAGCACCGCCTAGAATCAAAAGGCCTTAAAATTAACCTGGCTAAGACTAAAGTTCTAGTTTGTAAGAAAGAAAATAAGGCGGCGGTCCCCTCCGGGAAGTGGCCATGCGCAGAGTGTAGGAAAGGCGTAGGTAGAAACTCCATTTTATGTCCCAAATGCAAAGTATGGGTGCATAAAAGATGTAGTGGGATCACAGGTAAGCTAACTAAGAACATAGATTTTACATGTGGCCGGTGTTCTGGGGCAATAAGTAGCAGCATGTGCCCACAAAATACTAGCTCTTTCAACTGCGCAGAGGGTTCTATAGAAATAGTGGACAGCTTCCGTTACCTGGGTGACAAAATCAGCAGTGGGGCAGGGTGCTCTGAAAGTACAGTAGCTAGAGTCAGAACTGGGTGGAAAAAGTTCAGAGAGCTTATCCACTATTAGCCGCTAAAGGGTTCTCCCTAAAAATGAAAGGCAGGCTGTACGATGCCTGCATACGAACAGCAATGTTGCATGGCAGTGAGACCTGGGCATTGTGTGCAGAGGATATACGCAGACTAGAGAGAAACGAAGCTTGCATGCTCCGCTGGATGTGTAATAGTAATATACGTGAACGACAAAGCATAAACGAACTAAGGAAAAAATTAGAAATAAGAGGGATCAGATGTTGTTTACTAGAGAGAAGGCTACGTTGGTATGGTCACGTGATGCGCATGAAGGACGATAGCTGTATAACAAAGTGCAGGGCAATAAAGATAGACGGTAGCCACGGAATAGGTAGACCCAGAAAAACCTGGGACGAGCTGATAAACTCCGACCTCACACACTTACACCTCACCAAGACAATGTCACTGGACTGAGACCTTTGGCGGTACTCAGTAATAGAGAAGACCCGCCTTACCTAAATACAAAGTAAAACCTACTACAGTCAGTAGTAGGTTTTACTTTGTATTTTTATGTAAAGTTATGTTGGTGCCACACCATCCAGGCCGAAACAAATGAGATCGTGTAGGTGTCACGACAAAAAAACACAGTCCACGCTGTAATGTGGCCGTGTAGGCAACACGGTAAAAACCTCCCAGACCCACACTGTAAATGTGGTTGGTGTTAGGAAGGGCATCCAACTGTAGAAAACCTGCCAGACAGTCCTATGCGAGCAAGACAATCACTCTTGCCTCAAGTGGGAAAACCCCCGTCCAAACCCATGCAAGCGTGGAACACGGACGTTAAACGTTGATGATGATGATGATGATGATACATATATATATATATGTATATGTATGTATCATCATCATCATCATCTTCCACGCTAGCATGGGTTAGACAGGAGTTGGCCCACTTGAGGCAAGGTTGGTCGGATGAGCATGTCTCGCTCATATAGGACTATCTGGCAGGTTTTCTACAGCTGGATACCCTTCCTAACACCAACCACATTTACAGTGTGAAACTGGGAACTTTTGACCGTGTTACCTACACGGCCACATTACAGCGTGGACTGTGTGTTTTTTTTGTTGTGACACCTACACGATCTTGATCTCATTATCTCATTATCTCATTTATTTGGACTGGATGTTGTGGTACCAACTTTACAGAGAGAGGGTTGTGTTGGTGGGAGTGCGAGGATAGGGTAGGGGTAGTGGATTGGGGTGTATATTTGGTTAAGAGGTGCCTACTGACTGTAGGTTTCGCTTTGTACATAGCCAAGGCGGGTCTTCTGTATTACTGTGTAGCGCCAAAGATCTCAGTCCAGTGACATTGTCTTAGAGAGGTGCAAGTGTGTGAGGTCGGAATTTATCAAATCGTCCCAGATTTTTCTGGGTCTACCTACACTGTAACTACCACCAATTTTGATCACCCTGCACTTTTTTATACAGCTGTTGTCTTTCATGCGCATCACGTGACCATACCAACATAGTCTTCTCTCAAGTAAACAGCATCTGATCCCACTTATTCCTAATTTCTCACTTAGTTCATTTATGCTTTGACGTTCACGTATATTACTATTACACATCTAACGGAGCATACATGCTTCGTTCCTCTGCACGCAATACCCATGTCTCACTGCCATGTAGCATTGCTGTTCGTAAACAGGCATCATACAATCTGCCTTTCATTTTTAGAGAGAAACCTTTTGTGGCCAACAGCGGTATAAGCTCTCTGAACTTTTTCCATCCCGTTCTGACTCTGGCTACTGTACTTTCAGAAAACCCAACACCAATGCTGATTTTGTCACCCAGGTAACAGAAAGTGTCCACTATTTCTACAGAACCATCTGGGCAATAGAAGGAGCTAGTATCCTGTGGGCACTTGCTACTTATTGCACCTGAGCGTCGGCCACATATAAAATCTGTTCTTAGATAGTTTACCTGTGATCCCACTACATCTTTTATAGTTTGCATTTGGGACATAAAATGGAATTTCTGCCTACTCCTTTCCTACAAACTGAGCATGGCCATTTCCCTGAGGGCACCTGTGCCCTATTTTCCTTTCTACAAACTGGAACTTTAGTCTTAGACAAGTTAACTTTAAGGCCTTTTGATTCTAGGCCATTCTTCCATGTTTGGAATTTCTTCTCTAGTTCAGCCATAGATTCAGCTATGAGAGTTAGATCATCTGCGTATAGGTGTTCCCATAGGCAGCCGGTCTTAAACTCCTCTGTTATAGCTTGAAGGACAATAATAAATAGGAGGGGGCTAAGGACAGAGCCTTGATGAACGCCAACTTTTACACTAAATTCTTCACACATATTCGTTGTTAATTCTAACCTTACTGACTGTTTCTTTATACATAGCTTGTATAGCTCTCACAAGCCATTCATCTACTCCTAGTTTTCTAAGAGCCCACCAGATAATGGAGCG
>OZ024740.1:102141911-102169411 GCA_964016885.1 Eledone cirrhosa
ATAATATAACACTGGTCATTTTATTTTGTCACTACCATCTTATAGGATGGAGAAATAACAAGTTCAGTAGAGTGGCAGACAAAATGCCTTGCAGTGCTTAATTACATCTTAATTATATATATATATATATATATATATATATATATATATATATTTATTTATGGGAGGAATCTTCAGTTGTGTCAAAGACAATCTCCGTACTGCTGGTGCTATAATAAAATGCATGATGCAGTCCCACCCACCACCACCACCACCCCGGCCTATCATAGATATCAGTAGTTCTGCTAGAGTACTGACTCTCTGTGATGACCTGTCCAACCTTTGCTAACGGTGTGGGTGAGGGGTGTAATGATGATGATGATAAATCTATCTATCTATCTATCTATCTCTCTCTCTCTCGGTGAAACTCTGGGCGTGGAGGAAGATGAACTGGCCAGTCTGTTCGGTAGGACCTTCCGCCCGGGACCGATGGACAACTTCCAAAAGTCCCTGGCCTGGCAGTGCTACCGAGGAGCTCTACCAGTTCGAGACAAGCTCTACAGACATGGGCGCCCGGGCAGAGACCCTGCAAAAAAGATCTGTCCGAGGTGCGTGCGAGACGAAGAAACCGTCGCGCACGCATTCATACACTGCCCGGGCGTCACTGACCTGTGGGGCTATGTAGAACGACTATTGTCGCGGGTGGGACCAATCCAGTTGACCACCGAGTCCATTGTCATGATCAAACCGCCACCCTCCTTCAAAAACGAAGGAGAGGCGGTTTTCCTTTGTGTGATAGCTATGGCGAAAGAGGTTGTATGGTGGACAAGGTTGAAAGGGCTGAGGTCAGACACCTTTCTCTCCGGCCAACAACTGATTCTTTTTTTCAAATACCACTTTGGAAGAAGAATCAGGATGGAGAGAGAGGTGCTGTACCCCAGCAAGTTTTATGAAAGGTGGGTGAAAGTGGCGAGAATGGCCCGAGTGAATGGGCCTTCTCTCTATATCAGCCTGTAGATTGAGGAAAAGGAGGAGGAGAGGAAAGGAGTACAAGCTCTTCGTACTCCTGGAGATGAGGGTTGCACATTTTTTTCGGGGGTATGTGTTACCCATATAAACTGTCTCCCTCTATTGGGGAAAATCGACTAACTTTTAAATTCCATCTGTGATAACATTTTACACGTTTTTATTGTATGTAAACTTCCCCCTTTGTATTTGTCCCCTTCTTTTGTGCCCCTGTGGCTAATAAAGAAATATATCTATCTCTCTCTCTCTCTCTCTCTCTATATATATATATATATATATATATATATATATATATATATATATATATATATATATATATATATATATAAACAGAGAGAGAGAGAAATATATGCATTTTTGTTTTTTTTTGTTTTCAAAAATGGCTTCTAAATTAGACACAGAGCCAGGATGTAGCAGAAAGTTAATTACATTGACACCAGTACTTGACTGGTACTTTATTTTATCCACACCTAAAGAAGAAAAAGCAAAATTGACCTTGGTAGGATCTGAAGACAGAAAGTAAAGAACTGGAACAAATACTGCCAAACATTTTAGCCAATGCTCAAAAACCTTTGCCATTCCACATAAACATATATTTATCATTCCCCCACACACTCTATTATCTTCCTAAACTATTTCTCTGTGATTCCAACCAGCCAACCATTAATCTTTTTATGATCATATTAATTATTGAAGAATTTTGAGAGATTTACTAAAATTATTAATTAATTAAGAACTATATTAACATATAGTTCTTATATAATATGTTGGGAGATTTCAATTTAAACACAAGCCCTTTAAAATTAGTGGTTTTGTTTCATAGAACCAGATCTAGTTTTGGGCATGTTGGTATCTAGAGTTAAACATAGGTTGGGGATAATAAAAAGGATCTATACTGATCCCAATTTTCTTGAAAACCCTTTTATTCTACTGTATATCACACAGTATTTCATAACATCCTTCTTAACTCATTACGGATGTAACTCTATTTACTTATTAACTTACAAATTAGTTTAATTAGTGGCTGTCAAATCCTATCAATATTTCCTTTTTGTAAAGTGGGGTAGGTTAGGGTGGAGGTGTTTAGGTTTAGGGTGTATTGGGGTAGGAATTAAGGTGAGGCTTTTTTGTTTTGTTTTTTAACATTTTCTATGTGTTGTTTTGGTGAGTAACCCTTGTGAATTAAGGAAGAGGAACTTCCATGTTTGTGTTGAGTGGGTAGAGAGTGGGTGATAACTGGTAGAAGAGGGTGGTGGACTAGAATAGAAAGGTAGATGGTGTGTGTGTGGAGGAGGGAATGAATAGGAGAGAGAGAGAGAGAGAGAATAAGAGATGGAGCAAGAGAAAAAAAGAATGTGTTCAAAAAAGAGGAAGTATGGGTATGAATAGCTTAACTAAGAAAGCTATAATATAGAGAAGGAGGAGAAAGAAGAGGTGGAGTGGGGGTGTTGGCAGTAAAAGAAGATAGGAAAGTGAAAAGAAAAAAAGGAGAATTGAGAATGAGACATAGAGGAGTGATTAAAAAGAAATGAAATATAGAATCAGATACAAAGTATGAAAGACAATAGAAGATTGAAAGAAAGAGGAGTTAAGAGAGATATATAGGAAAGGAAAAAAAAGGAAATATATTGAGAGGTAGTGAAAGAAATATGCAAATTCAGAAAGGGTAGATATAAAGAGAAATAGAGAAATGGGAGAAAATATGATATATATATAAAGATATATATATATATACATACATACATATGTATATATATAGAGAGCGAAAGAGAGCGAGAGAGAGAGGGGGGGAGGGGATCAGTAATGAGGGAGGGATAAAAAAGAGTAAGAAGTGAGAGAGACAAAGTAAAAATAAGGAAGAGGGTTGTAGTAAGAGATAGAAAAAGAGATATATATTTTTGAGAAGAATTTAGAGGGAGTCTCTTGAAGAAATAATATGATAATAGATTCGAATTGGGTGGATGGAAGGCTGGGTATGAAGTTAAACAAAAACAGCTAGACAGACAGTGATTTATATATATTTCATATATATATATTTAATATATATATATATATATACACACACACACAGATATATATGTGTGTGTATGTATATATATACACACACACAGATATATATATATATATATATATATACACACACACATGCACACAGATATATATATATGTATACACACACACGCACACACACACACACACATATATATATATATAATATAAAGTGGTTGTGTAGGCAACACAACCAAAAGCACCCACCACTCACTGTAAATGAGGTTGGAGTTAGTAAGGGCATCCAGCTGTAGAAACCAAGCCAAAATCAGTCCTGTATGAACAAGACATGGTCACCTGACCTAGCATTGCCTACAACAGGACAACTTGTCTAAGTCTAACCCATGCTAGTGTGGAAGAATTGACATAAAACAGTGGTGATGATATATATATATATTTCATACATACATATACATATTTCATGATATATATATATTTCATACATATATATATACATATTTCATGATATATATATATATTTCATACATATATATCATCATCATCATCACCGTTTTACGTCCGTTCTTCCATGCTAGCATGGGTTAGACGGGTTGTCCTGTTGTGGGCAGTGGCTGGTCGGCTGACCATGCCTTGCTCATACAGGATACACACACACATTTAGAGAGAGAAAGGGAAAGGCAGGTGAGTAGAGAGACAGGCTGATAGGCAGGTAGATATTATTTAAAATGAACTAAAATAGTGAGTGTGTAAAATACAGAATTATGGAGAGAAAGTGAAATCAAAATAATGCTATTTAAGGGATTTAAAGGTAAAATACTGTTATTTAAGGGGAATGATAAGAGGGGAGTGAAATTGGGTTGAGAGAGAGAGAAAGGTTGGGTGCAGGTGGAGGAGGGGGTAATAGAAATAGAAGGTAGTAGAAGTTAATTTCCTGTCAACTAATTAATTTCTCCCTTATTGTTGCTCTGTTGTATAGAGCCAACTACTGAATCTTGTAGAATCTTCTCTCTCCCTCTCTCTCTCACTCTCCCTCTCTCTCTATCACTCTCCCTCTCTATATATATATCCATCCATCCATCAATCTATCTACCTTCCTTCATACACTCTCTCTCTCTCTTTCTCATATTTTATTTTGATGAATGAAGAATGACAACTGATTACATACACATTTTTATTCCTCTATCTGGTGCTTGTGGTGATGATGATGATAGTTGTCACGGTGGTGGTGATGGTGGTAATGTTGTAACTGTTATTACTGTTCTTATTGCTATTTTTATTGTTGTTGCTATTTTCTGGTATGTTCACTATCTTTATCATTGCCACCATTATCATTATGATTTCATCATCATCTTCATCACCATCATCATCATCATCATCATCATCATCATCATCATCATCTTCATCACCATCATCATCACCATCAACATCTTCATCATTTCCATCATCATCATCAACTCCTCCCACCCCACTCCATTGCTAGCAGAATCAATTTTGCCTTTCATTCTTCCAGAGTCAATAAACTAAGTACCAGTCATATACTAGGAACAAATCAAATAACTACACACACACACACACACACACACACACACAAAGAAAAGAAAGAGCCATGGATGGCAGACTCAAGAGAATAGAAAACAAGATACCTTGTGGTATTGAATTATATTTCTTTACATTCTAAGTTAAAATCCTCACAAGAATAATTCTGTCTTTTATTCTTCTGAGGTTATTAAACTGAAGTAACAATGTTTCCATGCTAGCATTGGTAAGACGAGTTATCCTGTTAGGAGCAATGCCAATGTGGACTGGACACTTTTGTCAAACATGACTACTTTACAAGCAATTTTATTCCATATTTTCATACCCTTATTTCTAATTACATACACTGATTCAATTTATATTTTAAATTTAAAATTCGGAGGGATTGAATACGATAACTAACTTTGGTGTTTAGCCCTTTCCTTACTGTATTTCTAAGGAATAACACTCCCTGTGATTTTCAAACAATTTGAAAAATAATCCAGAATTTGAAGAGTTTTAATAAAATAACAAACTTATTTATTACTAACCTGATGTTTGGAGCATAACTTAAGAAAGGTTCTTACATAAATTATAATGGTTTTGTTTTTAAGATAAATAAGCAGTTTTATATAAGAAACAGGGATGATTTCAAGCAGTTTTATATAGATGTTATTATTGTCATTGCCGTTGATGTTATTGTCATTATCGTTGATGTTGATGTCACTGTTATAGATGTTGTCATTGTCATTATTGTTGCTGTTATTGTCATTGTTATTGTTGTTGTTGTCATTGTTATTGCTGTTATTGTCATTGTTGTTGTTGCTGTTATCGTCATTGTTATTGTTGCTCTTATTATCATTGTTATTGTTGTTATTGTCATTGTTGTTGTTGTTATTGTCATTGTTATTGTTGTTATTGTCATTGTTATTGTTGTTATTGTCATTATTATTATTGTTATTGTCATTATTGTTGTTGTTATTGTCATTATTATTATTGTTATTGTCATTATTGTTGTTGTTATTGTCATTATTATTGTTGTTATTGTCATTGTTGTTGTTGTTATTGTCATTGTTATTGTTGTTATTGTCATTGTTATTGTTGTTATTGTCATTATTATTGTTACTGTTATTGTCATTATTGTTGTTGTTATTGTCATTGTTATTGTTGTTATTGTCATTGTTGTTGTTGTTATTGTCATTATTATTGTTGTTATTGTCATTATTGTTGTTGTTATTGTCATTGTTATTGTTGTTATTGTCATTGTTGTTGTTGTTATTGTCATTATTATTGTTGTTATTGTCATTATTATTGTTATTGTCATTATTGTTGTTGTTATTGTCATTGTTATTGTTGTTATTGTCATTGTTGTTGTTGTTATTGTCATTATTATTGTTGTTATTGTCATTATTGTTGTTGTTATTGTCATTGTTATTGTTGTTATTGTCATTGTTGTTGTTGTTATTGTCATTATTATTGTTGTTATTGTCATTATTGTTGTTGTTATTGTCATTGTTATTGTTGTTATTGTCATTGTTGTTGTTGTTATTGTCATTATTATTGTTGTTATTGTCATTATTGTTGTTGTTATTGTCATTGTTATTGTTGTTATTATCATTGTTGTTGTTGTTATTGTCATTGTTGTTGTTGTTATTGTCATTGTTATTGTTGTTATTATCATTGTTGTTGCTGTTATTGTCATTATTGTTGTTGTTATTGTCATTGTTATTGTTGTTATTGTCATTGTTATTTTTGTTATTGTCATTATTATTGTTGTTATTGTCATTGTTATTGTTGCTGTTATTGTCATTATTATTGTTGTTATTGTCATTGTTATTGTTGTTATTGTCATTGTTGTTGTTGTTATTGTCATTGTTGTTGTTGTTATTGTCATTGTTGTTGCTGTTATTGTCATTATTATTGTCATTATTATTGTTGCTGTTATTGTCATTATTATTGTTGTTATTGTTATTGTTGTTATTGTCATTGTTGTTGTTGCTGTTATTGTCATTGTTATTGTTGTTATTGTCATTGTTGTTGTTGCTGTTATTGTCATTATTATTGTTGTTATTGTCATTGTTATTGTTGTTATTGTCATTGTTGTTGTTGCTGTTATTGTCATTGTTATTGTTGTTATTGTTGTTATTGTCATTGTTGTTGTTGCTGTTATTGTCATCATTGTTGTTATTGTCATTGTTATTGTTGTTATTGTCATTGTTATTGTTGCTGTTATTGTCATTGTTATTGTTGTTATTGTCATTGTTATTGTTGCTGTTATTGTCATTGTTGTTGCTGTTATTGTCATCATTGTTGTTATTGTCATTATTGTTGCTGTTATTGTCATTGTTGTTGTTGTTATTGTCATTGTTATTGTTGCTGTTATTGTCATTGTTATTGTTGCTGTTATTGTCATTGTTGTTGCTGGTATTGTCATTGTTGTTGCTGTTATTGTCATTATTGTTGCTGTTATTGTCATTATTATTGTTGTTATTGTCATTATTGTTGCTGTTATTGTCATTATTGTTGCTGTTATTGTTATTGTTATTGTTGTTATTGTCATTATTGTTGCTGTTATTGTCATTGTTATTGTTGCTGTTATTGTCATTGTTATTGTTGTTATTGTCATTGTTGTTGCTGTTATTGTCATTAATATTGTTGCTGTTATTGTTATGGATGTTGTTATTGTCATTGTTGGTGTGTTCAGTAATGCAGTGATGATGCACAATCAAAATAAGACTAATAATAAACACAAAAATAATAATGATGATGATGATGATACAATCCTTGAACAATGGACGTAAAAAGATTATGATGTTGGTGGTGGTGGTGGTGGTGGTAGGGTATGTGGTTGTGGTGGTGATGATGATGATGGTGCTGGTGGTGTGGGTGATAGTGTAGGTGGTGGTGGTGATGATGCTGATGGCGATGATATTGCTTTACCAAGTATTCTAGAGGCTTTGTAAATTTCAAATTAAATAAATAAATTTTAAAAAATGAATGATAAAAGATGAAGTAAACAAAGGAGAATGTTGAATTAAAAATGCAAGAATCATTCTAAATGAGTTTCTCTTATTGAAGTTGGAGAGAAGCTGCTACTGGAATAATCATTTTTTTTTACTATTGATATGGTTCCTGTTTTCTTAAAAATATTACTTTAAAAAAAAATTACAATAATGATTTTTAGTTTAGGAACAAGGCCAACAATGTTATACTAACCGACTCCAGTGCATTACTGGTGCTTTATTTTATCGACCCTGTGAGAATGAAAGGCAAAGCTAACTTCGGTGGGATTTGAAATCAGAACATAAAGGTCTGTAACTCAATGCCACGAAACATGGTGTCCGACCGTCAATCAATATTGCCAATCCACTGCCTCAGTAATGATGATGATGATAATGATGATGATAATAATAATAATAATAATAATAATAATAATAATAATAATAATAATAATAATTGTTTCTACTTTTGGCACAAGGCCAGCAATTATCCCAGTGCATTACTGGTACATTATTTTATCGACCCCGTAAGGATGAAAGGCAAAGTTAACCTTGGCAGGATTTGAACTCAGATCAGAAAGGGGCGTAACTTTGTGCTGCAAAGCATGTTGTCCGACACTCTATCGATACTGCTAAACCACCACCCTATAATAATAATGATAATAATAATAATAATATCAAAAAGAGTAAGATTGACTCCAGTCATAGAAAAAGCTGTGGTGAAGACAACTCACCTAGGACAGGAAATAGTCTGATATAAAACCTCCACAAAATAATAATCTGGTTTGGCTCCCAGTATAGTCTACCTCAGTAAAGAGTAGATAGGATTGTTTATATCTTGGTTGAGAACCTACATAGAGCTTGTGTCTCAATAAAAACACTGGTTTTTGTGACACTTTACTCACATACCCATCATATTTTAATGCCAACAAATAATAATTCATACTTGATCAGTTATCATTCAGGTTGACAAGGACTCATTTTCCCAGATAGGAACCAGTCTGGAGTAAAAAAAGTCAGCTACTGGTTCAAACCTTCCGAACGACTTGAGGCTGGAGGCCTCCTACAACAGGATACATTCTACTAATGCCCCACTACTTCGAACTAGTCTCTTTAAAAGTAATAAGCAGAAATGATCCAGGTTTTAGAGAGACCCCTCTCAAGCAAATGTTTCAGAAGTTAAGGATTAAATCACTTGCTTGAGTGGGGTTTCTTCTCTGAAGACATTCTGCTGCCCAGCTCTCCTGAGTTTCTTACCACTGCTATGTATTATCAATCAGAAGTGTCAAAAATGAGCACACATACAGAATTTGGAGGGAAAAGAGTCCCAAATAAGACTGGACTATAAACAGCAATACCTTTGTGAATAAAGACAGATATAATTCAAAGTACATTGTTGACTGTTATTTGAATAGATCATAAAATATAACATGACGACTAAATTGAACAATAACCCGACAAACACAAGTCATACAGACACAGACATAAATTATGATGTACGAATTATGATCTTCCTGAACAAGAAATAGATAATATAACACAGAAAATAAGAGGAATCCCTACTTCACTTGATAGAGAACATACAGAGGAACATTTTTGATGAAATCCTAACAATTTAAGTGGATCTATGGCTGATGATGTTAGCACAAATAATCTGGCATAACTGGAAGAGGAAGTAATAGTTGAATGGATCAAAGTTCAAAATATGGATATGAGGGGCTGCCATAAACTTCCAAAAAACCCTGTAACTGTAACAAAAATAACAAAAACAAAAACTTTTGGGGGTAAACATGGTTGTGCAAAACATCATAAACCGAAATGAATTTGACATCAATTTATGCTGTTGCTACTGTGTGCAGCAAAATACGTGGCATGAAATTCAGAAATAAAATAGCAAACCTCTGAAAAAGGCCAGCATAGCAAAAAAGGATCAAGAATCAAATTAATGTTCTTCATTCTGACATAGAAATCCTAAAAATATTGGCAAAACTCTCAACATGAAACTTTCAAAAGGCAGAAAAATCAAGAGAAAATATGAAATAGAATCAAATAGCCAAATTGACAAAACAATAGAGAAGATGCAATAAAACTTGCAAGCTAAATCCACATGCATATGCTGCTTTGAAAAACAATTTTGGTTCTTCAAAGACATGTTAAAAAATATACCCTCTGCCAAAATATTTCACAGAAATATAAAGGAAAGCATAGTTGAAGTAAATGATGCTTGCACAAAACAAGAAATACATAACTTTTTGAGTAAAACATGACCTAATGAAAAAGAATGACTCTAATGCCTCTTGGATTAACCAACAAAAACAAGAGACAGGACATATAGAAGAACAGAAATAGGTGGAGATAAGTGTAGAGGACATCATTTTGAATTGAAAAATTCTAGTCAATTGAAATTTCCTGGAAAGAATAGGCTCCAAATTTTGGTTAAGCCTTGTCAAAGTCTCATGAAAAATGAACGTTCTTTTACAATTTTATAATAAAAGAACCACAAATGACCCTTGGCTGGTTGTTTAATTGCAACACTTTGCTCCCTAAAAATAGTGAATGCCAAATCACTAAATATTATAGATCAATGTTAAAATTTCTCAAATTAGTTTGGATAGAATGCATTTATGCGTTCCTTGTCAATAACAATATTTTTCTGAACAAAGTAAGAGCCAAATTTTTATCAACAAAATAATCACTTATAATTGTCACAAAAGGCACAAGAATCTCTATGGCAGGGATAGATTATAGCTTTCTGAGAAAAGTATGAGAAGTTGGAAAACTGAGCTCATATATGGACAGGGTCTAGGAGAGCCGAGTATCAAGGGAGGAATTTTTTAAGGAGACAGTTTGTCTCTCTTGTTTGTATTGTGCATGATTCCCTCAACAATGTTAGTTAGAAGAGTGAAAACTGGATATGTGTTTAAAGGACTATTTAATATTAATAGATGGTCTAAAGTTGTATGGTAAAGATAAAGTCAAAATCAGTTCATTAGTGAACACAGTTTGTTGGAATGTAAAGCAAATGTATGGTTCAATTTGCAAGGGATGTTGGCAGAAAAATTGATCTGAATGGGAGGTGGAATGACAAAGAGTGACTCAAACAGTTGGAAGGTGCTGCGCTCTTCTCTAAACATTCCAGTCTACAGACACATGCTCAGGGCAATCTTCATGGTGGAGTAGGCTGATAATCAGATCCATCCAACATGCAACTATAACTGTTCAACAAAATTCCACAAGTCAACAATGTCCAGACATGGGACGAGTGTGTGCAGAATGGTTTCATTGTTCTGTGCACATCTCAGACAAGTTTGTCAGCACTTACAGGCCAAGGATTTCTAAAAAAACCAAAAGTCCTTTAGAAAAGACTCGCTAGCTAGTTCTTGTCGATGCCCAGAGTCTCCCCAAGAACATCATTGCACTTGCCCACCGCCAATCTTCTATAGAACACAAATGTGAAATTTCCACTGACCTACTGAATGCATTACCCAATTGGTAGAGTGTCTGTCAACATTCCAAATGCCAGACACTCAATATTCATTTTTGCTTGACCCAGGACTGCAGCTCAGTCAAACAGATGAGCTGCAGAAAGACATGCCTCACAAATGATGACCACATACATTCACTGTTTTGGAATATCTGCAAATGCTGTGGCCTCAGTGTATGTTTGTGCATCATCAGCCATAGCATACCCAGCCCTCCTCACAAAACTATGGTTTCTAATCTGGGCAGATACTTCTCCCTTTATTGGTCAAAAGTACCCATCTACACAAAGCAAAAGTGTCATAAAATTGGTTACAAAACATACAGGCATGTACATATATATGTTAACTATATATAATATGTTCATCTTCACTGCACTGCTATGCTGTGGAATGTATTGTCTATGCAAAACATAAAAAAATCATGACAGTTTGCTTTAAACAGTGTCAACAGGAAGGTACATTTAGAAACTGACACTCACCTAATGTACCACACAGTGGTACTGAGCTTGGCACCATATGGTTGTGAGATTTTACTCAGTGTTGTTTACATTCTTGCATTCCCCCCACCCCAACATCTTCAGCCCTTGTGGTTAATAGAAGAAATCATAAATTGCAAAAATAATAATTGTTTCTACTTTTGGCACAAGGCCAGCAATTACCCAGTGCATTACTGGTACTTTATTTTATCGACCCCGTAAGGATGAAAGGCAAAGTTAACCTCAGCGGGATTTGAACTCAGACCATAAAGGGCCGTAAGTCTTTGCTGCAAAGCATGGCGTCCAACCCTCTACCGATACTGCCAATCCACCGCCCTTGCAAAATTGCAAAAATAATAATGAATGATAAATAGAAAAGACATACAAATGTTTTCGGTGCTCTTCACTTACTTTGTTGTATTATCATTATTATCACTATTATATTATATTTACTTTATTTATTTATTATTATGATTGTATTGTTGGTGGTTATTTTGGGGGGTGGAGGATGGGGCGTGGGCTTTTGCCATTCTAAAAACGATATTGATCTAAGTCTATATTTAGTCTTTTGCTTTTTTCTAATAAACTACTTTCTTTTTGAATTATTTCTCTAACTGTATTCCATTAGAGTTATTATTCTATTTATTTATGTTTTTTCAGTGAATTATGTGTGCCTGTGTATGTATGATGTAGGGAGAGAGGAGTGGTTATCATCTTTATCTAAATATAATTTAAGGTTGCTAGAATTTCCACAACATAAGGAATTGCAATAATATATCCTTTTTATATATTTTTTTTTCTTTCCCTCTTTATTTCACAATGAAATCCAGTTATATATTTTAGGTTATCAAAATAGATTGTTCAGATTATCATTCCTTTGAATTGTATTAAGAGTTCTAGCTAAATGTCAGTAGAATGGGGAAGGCTTAGGAAATTTTCTTTAAGCTACATGCAAATTCTAATAAATTAAGAAATGAACGTGAGTGTATGTGTATTCAATTTATTGTCATTGTATCCTCACAAATATAATGAACACCACAACAATTTTACCAAAAATGTGTGTGTATAAATATATATATATGGAATTCTGTGACGCAAATATCTGTAAACTATCTGTAACACAAACTTCAAAAAACGAGACAATCACTTGATCACCTATAGATCAAGGGAACACGCCAGTCAGATAGATTATATCCTTACCAGAAGACGAGACAGAGTGTCTGTTGTAAACACTAAATCTCTCCCCCATGAAGAATGCACCTCCCAACATAGCCTCATAGTTAGCGATCTCATAGGCAAGACAAGACGTTTTCGACAACAGAGGAGGATTATCCTTAGGAGAAAAATATGGAAGTTAAAGGACCGCACAACCAGTAATAAATTTAAAAGCATATTATTTGATGCTTTTGACAGTAAGGAAGAGTAATTAGAGTCGTACAATATAGAAGAACAGTGGGAAATTCCTGAAAGCTAACCTGCTGAAGGCGACAGATGAAATCTGTGGCTGGAGCAGACCTATAGGCAGGAGGAGAGTAACTTGATGGTGGAACAGTAAGGTGGAGGAGTCGATCAAGGCCAAAAAGCAGGCTTGGAAAGTATGGCGGGATGGGGGAAGTAGAGAAGACTATCAAGTGGCCAGGAGGGAAGCTAGGTGACAAGTGTACTTTGCAAGAAGGGAATCAGAGGAAAGAAAGTTCAAGCATGTTCTACAATGCGAGGACCAAAAACGTGAGGTGTTCAGGATTGCTAGACAATGTGTCAAGGAGAACCGTGATATTGTTGGGGAGAAGTGTGTCCGTAATGATGATGGTGTACTTGCCATCACTGACGCTGATAAGAAGGTAGCTTGGAAGTGTCACTACGAAAGGCTACTAAATGAGGAGAATAAATGGGAGAAAGACAGCCTCCCCCATATCGATCCAATAGAGGGACCAGCAGTGCAAGTTGAAGGTAGTATAATAAGTAAGGCAATCAAAGATATGAAGACGGGCAAGGCGGCTGGGACTTCGGAAATAGTTGCTGAAATGCTGAAAGCTTCTGGAACGGTGGGACACACTATGGTCACCCGGATAGTAAACCAAATTATACAGAATGGGGTTGTACCAAAGGACTGGCGTAGCAGCAGCATCATTAACTGCTAAAAGGGTAAAGGAGACACCCTAGATAGGGGAAACTATAGAGGCATTAAATTAATTGACCAGGTCATGAAGGTCACAGAAAAAGTAATAGCGCAACTAATCAAAGAGTGAATTGATCTAGATGAAAAGCAGTTCGGGTTTGTGTCAGGTAAAAGTACAACAGACGCTCTTTTCATTGTATGACAACTACAGGAGAAGTACCTAGCTAAAAGTAAACCCCTCTTCTTAGCTTTTGTAGACCTGGAGAAAGCCTTTGACAGAGTCCACGCTCCATTATCTGGTGGGCTCTTAGAAAACTAGGTGTAGATGAATGGCTTGTGAGAGCTATACAAGCCATGTAGAAAGAAACAGTCAGCAAGGTTAGAATTAACAACGAATATAGTGAAGAGTTTAGCGTAAAAGTTGGTGTTCATCAGGGTTCCGTCCTTAGCCCCCTCCTATTTATTATTGCCCTCCAGGCTATAACTGAGGAGTTCAAGACCGGCTGCCCATGGGAACTCCTATATGCAGATGATCTAACGCTCATAGCCGAATCAATGGCTGAACTAGAGAAGAAATTCTAAACATGGAAGCATGGTCTAGAATCAAAAGGCCTTAAAGTTAACTTGTCTAAGACTAAAGTCCTAATATGGAGGAAGGAGAATAGGGTACTGGTCCCATCTGGGAAATGGCCATGCTCAGTGTGTAGCAAAGGAGTAGGCAGAAACTCCATTTTATGTCCCAAATGCAAAGTATGGGTGCATAAAAGATGTAGTGGAATCACAGGTAAGCTAACTAAGAATATAGATTTTATATGTGGCCGGTGCTCTGGTGCAATAAGTAGCAACAAGTTCCCACAGAATACTAGCTCATTCCATTGCCCAGATGGTTCTATAGAAAGAGTGGACACCTTCTGTCACCTGGGTAACAAAATCAGCAGTGGTGTTGGGTGCTCCGAAAGTACTGTAGCTAGAGTCCGAACGGGATGGAAAAAATTCAGAGAGCTTATACCACTATTGGCCGCTAAAGGTTTCTCTTTAAAAATAAAAGGCGGGCTGTATGATGCCTGCATACGAACAGCGATGTTACATGGCAGTGAGACCTGGGCCTTGTGTGCAGAGGATCTACGCAGACTGGAGAGGAACGAAGCTTGCATGCTCCGTTGGATGTGTCATAGTAATATACGTGAACGGTAAAGCATAAATGAACTAAGTGAGAAATTAGGAATAAGAGGAATCAGATGCTGTTTACTCGAGAGAAGACTACGTTGGTATGGTCACGTGATGCGCATGAAAGATGACAGCTGTATAAAAAAGTGCAGGGCGATCAAAATAGACGGTAGCTACGGAGTAGGCAGACCCAGAAAAACCTGGTACGACTTGATAAAATCCGACCTCACACACTTACACCTCTCCAAGACAATGTCACTGGACCGAGATCTTTGTATTACTACCGACGTAGTAATACAGAAGACCCGCCTTGCCTAAGTACAAAGTGAAACCTACTGTCAGTAGGCACCTCTTAACCAAAATACACCCCCATCCCACTAACCCTACCCCCACCGCCATTTACACCACCCCTTTCGATGTAAAGCTATGTTGTTACCACAACATCCAGTCCTAAATAAATGAGGTCGTGTAGGTTTCACGACAAAAAAACACACAGTCCACGCTGTAATGTGGCCGTTTAGGTAACACGGTAAAAACCTCCCAGTCCACACTGTAAACGTGGTTGGTGTTAGGAAGGGCATCCAGCCGTAGAAAACCCGCCAGACAGTCCTGAGCAAGACAACCAATCTTGCCTCAAGTGGGACAATTCCCATCCAGACCCATGTTAGCGTGGAAGATGGACGTTATGGGAAAGAAAAGGAGGGTGAAATGTGAAAGAAAGAGTAAAGAGGAACAGTGATGATGAGAGTAGTAATAAAGAGTGATGTAGGAGGGGCTGTATATCACCTCCTGCTACATGTTTATGACATAGAGAATGTAATAGATTAGTGAGTGGGAGTAAAGCAGTAAAGGATGTAGTGGATAGTACAGTAGAGATTGAAGTAATGTGGAGTTATTAGGAACATATTAGTGTCTTGCTTGTACTAGAGAACAGGACATATCTAGTACCACATGTCATCAATCATCACACTCATTTGTCATCTCTATTGGGGATGGATAGATTTAGCTTCTTGAGATCATTCTTCATTATTTCATCCCAGATGTCAGGTGAAGTGTGGTCGATGAAGTTCTCTGACAGCCAGGCTTGGTTCTTTCGGCTGGTATGGCAGGGCGCTGAGTCTTGCTGCCACACGTACGGCCTACCTGCAGCTACCTGGTCGATCCAGGGCTTTACTACCTCGCTCAGAACGCGGATGTAGCCATCGGTGTTCAGCTTGAGGCCCTCAGGGAAGAAGTGAGGTGGCATGACGTCACCTTGACTGCTGACGACACCTAAGACCAATGTTGTCGCTGGAAACTTTGTCTGCATGACTCTGGGCACGTCTTTGGATGAGACAGTGAGCCACCTGTTGTTCTGGGGGTTTCTGAAATTTCCTTATTTGTCCTCCCGAAGCAGATTCCGTTTTAGTTTGCTTGAAGCATTGTTGAATAGGAAACACAAATTTAAATAATTTTGAAAACCATACAATGCACTAGAAAATTAAAATTGCTAAGATAACAATAGAATCTTACCTTAGCAAATTTAATAATGCCGAATATTTTCTGGTTTAAAAATCCCTTATCAAGGAAGTATCCCTGTGAGAGACTTAAAGGATCGATCAGAGATGACTTGTTAGGAAGGCAGATTTAAGTTAAATGTAATGAAAATACGTTAAAATTTTGAGTGTGCCCGTGGTGAAATGTTTAGGAAAAAGTTTAGCATGAATGTAAGTGTGCTTAGTGGGATGTATGTATGTGTGTTCATGAATGTAAGTTTATGTAGTGAAAGGCGTGTGCGAATATGTATATAATAAAAAGGGAAAAATATGTGTGTGTGTGAGTCTAAGTGTGTATGCCTAGTGAGGACATAGATTTAATTTGAAAGAAAGAATGAAACGGGTCACTGGGATGTTAGAATACAGGCTTTTAAATTAACCATTCTGGTGCACTTCTTTCTATTCGATTATTGATCCTAGGTTTTAATTGCTTGATCAAAAGAGCTTGCTTAATTCTTAGCATGCCTATACTGCATTTGGTAGCTAAGACTGTGGTGGTAATGCTGTCCCAGTTTCCACATTTGATGCAGTATGTGAAGAGCAGAGTAAATACTGAAAGTCCTGTGTATTTAACATTTCTACCAAATCCACAACTCTGGATTGATACTTTATTTTATTAATACTAAAAAGATGAAAGGCAAAGTTAATCTCAGTGCAGAAAACTGAAACAAATACTACAATATATTATGTCCTGCTAATTCATGGCCCAATTACTAAAATCAGTAAAAGACTAAAAGAAAGAAGAAAAAATTAAGAACATACTTACCCATTTATTAGCATGTTTCTAGTAAAAGATACTGCCTATGATTTCTGAATATTTTCTTAAATATTCAGAAATCATAGGCAGTATCTTCTGAATATTTAAGAAAATATTCAAGAATTCCAAAGGATTTAATTCATGTAACTAACTTTCCCATTATTAAGTTGATACTTGATATAACATTTAACAAAGGTTTGTAGATAAAATTATGATGGAAGGCTTTTAGATAATAAAAAAACACTTTGAAATAAATGGTTTTCTATCATAGAGCCCTGGGTGTTTTGGTATCAAAAAGGTTAATTTTTTTCCCCATGCTACTGTTACAGAATCAGCAAAGAAGCTGCTAGGTTTTCATGATACCATGTAAAAGTCAATGAAATAAAGTAGTTTATAGATGAATACAATGTAGACCTATTTCTTTTGTATGTAGTCCCTCCTTTTACCAATTTTTATTCTCCACTCAACTGTCAAGTTCAGCTGGAAGGGGGATGAAGAGGATAGAAAAGTGTCCCCTTTTATTATCAGATTTTCATCTTCAATGTCTAAGAGAGGACCATATCCTCAGATCTTTACCTCTATCTGGTCTGTTTATTTTTGCCTGTCTATCAGTCTGCCAGTGCTCTCTTCCCCTTCTCCTATTCCAATCATCTTATCTATATTATTTATTGGCATTTGTTTTTGTTTTTTTTTGTTTTTTTTATGGTGAGGAGGAGGTTAAATTTGGCATGTTGTTTTAGTTGCAGGCTATCTCTTATTTAATCAAAAGTTAGTCTCATCATCATCATTATTACCTCTGCCTTTCCATGCTTGTTAGTATTTTTGTTTTTATGTAATCTATCAAGGGCTACATTATCTCAATGTACTTCTTTTTTAAAGACAGTATTGTGTGATATTGCTATTTCTAGCAGGTTGAGGGACCACTTAGCAGCTCCTTCATTTGATTAAATATTATCAATGTATGTTTTGTCTGCATAACTGCAGGAATATAAAGGCATTAGAAAAAATATATATATAGGAAATAGAAGACTTGGTTGACAACTTGCTTGATTATTATTCTATAGTCACACTGGAATATATCCACCCTTTTCACAAATACATACACCAAAATCACTTTCTATTTGATATAGACTAAGTGAAAGAAGCAGAGGTTAACAATTGAAATACAAACCAACCCCAAACCACCTCTAGTTTTGTGAAACAAAACCATCCATGTTAACAGGTTTCTATTTAAACTTAAAATTTCCACCAGAATTTGATATGAGAATCTTTTGATAAGTTAGATTTCAGATGCCTTCTTAATAATGAAATAATTAATAATTTTAGTAAATCTCGCCAAACTCTTCATTAATTAATTGAAATGCAATGCAAGGGTTACATTTTAATAAAACAAGTGAAACTGTGGGAATACCCCCAATTATTGTCTGTAAAAACACTGCAGTATTCAAAAAGAGTAGTCATCATCATTATCATCATTCAACTGCAGCTTTCATGAGCAATATTTTCATTTTTCTGATGATATTATGGTGGCTGATTGCATTTTCACCTTGGTTTCAATAGCTTTCTCTGACGAGATAGTGCTGCATGTTGTTTGGGATTGTCCCCTCAGACATTTTCCCAGTGGCCTGGAGGCAATCCATAATACTACAATTGACACCTTAGTCTGGCTCACCATAAACATAACAATCCTTTTCAATAATGTTATAAATCTGGAAAGAAGTCTGGCTGTTGCACTATCATCCACACTTGCACTTTTTCCTGATAGTGGTAGTGGTGATAGGAGTAGGAGTGGAGGGGGAGGTCTATGCTGAAGACAACAACTGACTAGTGTTTCAGTTAAGAGCCTTCATTAAACAAGAAACGAATGCATCTAGAATGCATATATGCAATAGATACTTCCTTTTGGATATGTGAATAATATTCTAGTTTAGAGCATATTTACATTTTATAATGGGTTAACAGCTGTTTAAAACTAAACATTTTTTTTGTGAAAACCGAAGCCCTTTTTCAAGTAGCTTTAGCTATTTTTTTCTTAAACTCATAACTACAAGGCACAGTAATGACATATGGCATTTCTTGGGCATTTTTAAATCTGGCAAAGCCCAATGTCTCTCTGTGTTTGAACACAGCCAATTTCTTCCAGAGAAAGGTAGAGAGTGAGAGAAAGGAAGTGAGAAAGAGATATAGAGGAAGAATCAACCCCAGTACTAGACTGGTACTTTTTTTATTGATCTTGAATGGATGAACAGGATTTGAACTCAGAGAGCCAGAACAAATAGCACAAAGCATTCTATCCAATGGTTTAATGACTCTGTCAATCTGCCACCTTTAGCTGCTGTTTTAAGATTTTTTAAAATACCTGTGTGAATTTAAGGATTGTTTTATTTATATTTTTTAATATATTTACATTATTTTAATTTTATTTCTTTTAAGTTTTACTTGGGATTACTGTCTCCACTTTAAATATTACTGAAGAACAAATTATAAATGTAAATTAGAGATGACTTCCTTATCAAAGATGCATATATGTGTGACATGCTTCTGAAGTCACTGTGACATCACCTCAATGTTGAAATGTCATTATGTAATGAACATTATGGAATATATGCTATATAACAGTTCATGAATAACCCAATTTAAAAATTGTTAAATATTAAGGATTACAGATTGTAAATTTAATTAATAATTCTCAGTTCCTAATTAAAACAAAAGATAAGTTTAAAATTCCATTAGAGACACCCATGTCATGGCAAAAGGAATATGTACGATGCGGTTTTCTCAAAACACATTTGTTATTCAGGAAATTTCATGAATCTTAGAAGAAGTAGTTAAAACAAACTGAACTTAGGAGACTTAAATGAATTGAAAGATTCGGCTTTTATTACAATATTTAAATGATATTTATATATTTCCTCATTAAAAGATAATTATATAAATTAGCTGTAAGATAAATGAAACTGAGAATGTTTCGCATCTATTTTTGTTTTGTTTTTTTCTTCTTCCCTATCAAGGAAAATAGTGTTTGCATGGTTATATAAATAATTTAATAATAAAATATCTACTTAATATACATCTTTAATTGAGCTAAAAGATATTTAGGCTTTTGGCAATTCATAAATTTATAATTGTAACATCTTAATGAGAGGTATCTTAAGGAAATGCTGTATCTTATAATGATATATTCTTATTTCCCCATCTTAGAGTTTGTACAACTTTCATCAATTACTAATTGAATTCCATCATCTTAATTTTTATAAAGATTATTTAAGTAATCAGTAAAACTTCTACTTAAAAGATCCAATGTCATGAGCTTCTACATGGTTGCTTGGATTGCTAAATATAGCAATCAGCTTTCACCTACATCATTCCCTATAGTCTTGAAAAAGTAAGGTTTGCTGAATCAGAGATGACCTAGGGATAAACAATTATTTAACTGTTCGTATTTGTTGGAGCATCCCTAAAATGATGTCTTCTCTTCACCTGTTGTTAAACAATTATCACAGTTAATTTTCTCAACCTAAATTTCTGATTGTACTTAATATAATTTAATCAGAAGACACAAAATGAATTGTAGTGGATGATGGGAATAGACATAGTGATGAATGTTGTGACGAGAAATGGAATGAGATGGTTGGGTCCTATGTTGAGGAAGGATGAAAATGACTGGGTCAAAGGAATGAAAGAAATGAATGTGGAAGGAAGTAGAGGAAGGGGGAAACCAAGAAAATTATGTCTAAAATTGGAGGAGGAAATGAAAATCAATGAGAATGCTGACGATAACAAAAAATGGAGAAGGTTGTCATAAGACCCATCTGACCAGCTTTCCTGCTAAAGCAGGAAAGATGGTCATAAAATGCATGTTGTTGTTAGTCAGTGAAGTGATTCATATGCCTGATGCTCAGCTTGAACATTTGAAATTAAACACCTACAGGAAAAACATGAGCCAGAAAGGACCACAGCAGATTTACTCTACATGTTTGCAAAGCAAGGAACTGCACTACAGATACTCAAAGACTAGTTCGAGGTGGTCTGTGACATCAACAATTAGTTATCTGTGGATTTAATACAAAGGGAATATGTGATTGGTTTACAGTTAATTTTCAATCTAAGAAAATGGAAAAGAATCTCTCTATATATAAGATTTCATAATTCATGTACTTTTATCTTTTAACCACACTTCAGAACTTACTACCTACCACTACCTACTTATGCGTACTCATGCATTATGCAACATTGACACCCAACACGTAAGGGTACTGGCATGAAGGTGCATATGAGCCTCTGCCTCCTACATGTGGTACTATATTGCACTCTTCTATCCCAAGTATAGAGTATTCTGCTGAATAATGGTCTTACTAGTGTAAAACTGGTATAATCCTGAACTCCCTCCCTCTCTCTCTCTCTCTCTCTCTATATATATATATATATATATATATATATATATATATATATATATATATATATATATATATATAAAATGATAGACGCCCACATAGTTTTCATCTACAAAATTCTGCTCATAAGGCATTGGTTAACCCAAAACTACAATACAGTAGAAGATAGAAAGGCAGTTGTCAAAGTACCAAGCAGTAGGATTGAACTCAGAACTACAGTTATGAAGCAAAGTTTATAAACAGATGACTATGCCTTTGCCTAATCTTTATTATTTTTGACTAGCTACAAGTGAATGGAAACATGTGGTTGGTTAACTGTTTATGACTGTCAGGATAATTTTCCACTTAGTTTTCAATCAAGTATGCTAAGAAAAGAAAATCTCTCTTCCTCTCTCTCTCTCTCTATATATATATATATCTATATATATATATATATATATATATATATATATATATATATATATATACAAAATTAAGATAAATCAAAGTGAATTTAATCTAAATCAAAATTATGGGTGTCATGCCACACTTGTAAAAATTATCCCCTGTGATTGTTTCATATGTTTATTTATATGTTAATCAATTTCTAGTTGTTATATATGGTTGGAAAATCACTGACGAAGGACTATTTTTATCATATGTAACCTATGTGCAACCACGCAGTATCCTTCTTTCTTCTCATGTTTTATATATATATATATATATATATATATATATATATATATATATATAATGGAAAATTTGAACAGGAACAAAACAGAGAGGCAGTACAACGAATGTTTATTAATTTCACGCTCTTGAGAGTGGGGTGGTGGTGGGGAACGACGTTTCGGGCATAAGCCCTTCTTCAGGTGAAAAGTGTGTGGGAAGAGAGTTCAAAGGGTGTGTAGGGGAGTGGTGGAGAGACATATAGCGAAAAGGGGGTGGGAGGAAACGGTGTGAATGAAATTAAAAATAAAAGCATGATCAAAATAAAATTAAAATGGGGTAAAACAGGTGGTGGAAGGGTGTGGGGCGTGTAGGGGTGGTGGCGGGTGGAGTGGGGAGAGGGAGACGGGGTGTCCGAGCGGGGAGGGCTGAAGGTGGTGTGTGTGTGTAGGTGTACGTGTGTGTGTGTGTATGTGAAAGCAAGGGTTGGGGGAAGAACGGGGTTGTATGTTCAGGAAGAGGTGTGTGTGGGGTGGGGTGTAGGTCGGAGTGTGTGTGCGTGTGTGGATAGAGGGGTGGAGGGAGAGGAATCCGGAGGCTGAATGTGTAAATATGTGGTGGAACGCACGTGTGTGTGGGGTTTAAGCGTGTTGTGGGTGTAGGTGGCGTGTGGGAAAAAAAATTTTTTGGGGGTGTGTGTGTGGGTGAGTCAAAAAGGTGATTTCGTAAGAAGATGTGGTGGAATGGTTAGTAGAATCCTAGGATGGTAGTTGATTCCGCGGTCAAGGTCCACATACGAGTAATCCGTGAAGAGATTGGTCGGAAGAGGGGAGATGTGGGGTGCGCGCGCAACAGGAGGTGGTCAAGGCAGTAGGAGTGCTGTGTGTCTGTGTGTGCCGGGAGGTGGTCAGAGGGCATAGCAGCAGTAGGGTGGAATGGTAAAGGGGCGAGGAGGGGTAGGTGTGAAAGTTGGAGTGAGGAGGGTGTGTGTGTGTATTAGTAGAGGTGTTAGTGGGATGAGTGAGTGTTTGAGAAAGGGTGTGGGTGGAGCGGGGAGAGAAGGGTGTGGGGGTCGATGGAGGGAGTGTGGTGTACTGGTGTGTGTGTAGTTTGATGAAGGGGGTGTTAGTGGGTGTTAGTATACGGGAGGTGGAGAAAGGGTTGAATGCGGGCGTGAGTGGGGGTTAGTGGTGGTAGGGTGTGTAGAGTTGGTGGTGTAAGAGGGTGTGTGTGTACGTGTGCGTGGAGTGTGGGGGGGGGGGGGTTAGTGATGTTAGTTGCGTGTAGGGTGGGTGGTGTAAGTGGGTGCGTCCTTTACAATTAATTAGCTGAAGGAAAGAAACATTTCTGAGCCGTGAAATACAAGTTATTATAAATTAATATATGATAAACACATAAGTGTTTGTATTGTAAAAGACGAAGTTAGCTAGAATGAAATAAACTAATTCAAATAAATATAGTTTGCCTGTCTCGATTTAAAATAATAAATCAATAAAAACAAACCCATATTGGCAATAACCGTGATACCTGGACAAATTTAAATTTCAAAATCCAAACCTGTTCCGCAGACAAATTTGAATTTCAAAACCCAAATAAGTTTCGCAACGATAGTATAAAAAAAGTGAAAGATTCCAATTTTCTGTGTTCATCAACAGGTATCCAGAAAAATTAGGATGTTTCACCTCGAAATATTTTTGGAGGTCTGGTGCACAAGCGCAAACGCACGAGGTTTTCCAGCTCACTAGCTACCCCATACCCATGGCGCTAGAAATAACAGCCGTTTAAATGGGATTAAAAATTAGCTCAACAAAAGGAGCCGTAATATTATATTATATTTAGAGTTATAAACTCAAACAGTCCTTTACAATTAATTAGCTCAAAGAAAGAAGTTTGGATTTTGAAATTTAAATTTGTCCAGGTATCACGTTTATTGCCAATATGGGTTTGTTTTTATTGATTTATTATTTTAAATCGAGACAGGCAAATTATATTTATTTGAATTAGTTTATTTCATTCTAGCTAACTTCGTCTTTTACAATACAAACACTTATGTGTTTATCATATATTAATTTATATTAACTTGTATATATATATATATATAAAGATTTCATACTTCATGTACTTTTAACTTATGTTACAACAATTCAGATCCTCCTACCTGCCACTACCTATTTGGGAATATTTTACTTGATTTAGTTGCATTCTTGACACATATCATATTTATTAATATTTTACTTTCTTTGGTTCAGTACTGAATTTTCTGTGAGACATCCCTAGTTGTAGCAAATACTAACATGGGAAAAATGGCTGCAAAAACATGATGATGTTCTTATTATCATCATCACCATTTAACATCCATTTTCCACACTAGCATGAATTAGACGAGTTGCCTTATTATGGTACAAGCTATGTTTGATGACCATCAATTGCTCATACAGGGCTGATTTGGGTTTGGTTTCTTTAGCTGGATGCCCTTCCTAATGCCAACCACATTTACAGTCTGTTCTGGGTGTTTTTTGTTGTGACACCTACACAACAACTTTACAGTGTGGGCTGGGGTCTTGGGTGGGAGGAGATTAGGGAGTTAGACCTAGGGAAATGTTAGTTAGACACATACACACACACAAACCCAAATCCAACAAGCTAACAAAGAAGACTTTACATGGTTGCTCAATATGCTAGAAACAGCAGGCATATCTCATTCATCCCCCATGCTGGAGGTGGTGTTGTGGTAGTGATGGTTGTAGCAGCTGTGGCTGTCATTGAGGTGGGTGGTTGAATTACAAAATACTGTATGATATAAGAAACAAAACAAAGGGAAAAATACAGAAACATGAAGGCAGATGTGAATTTATGGAACTGAAGGCACAGGGTCATGGTCATGTGTAAAATTATTAAATAATAATATTATATACATCATTATATATATATATATATATAATTGTACACACTAATATATATATACATATATATATACACACACACACACACACACACACATATATACATACATGCATGTATATATATATATGTGTGTGTGTTTATATATATATACACACACATAACATACATACACACACATACATGTGTGTATGTATACTCTGATCTAGTTTTAGTAAGAATAGTTCAATTTAATTGTATTTTAACCTAGTTATAAAGAAAACATTAATCCAGAATATTGTTTTAGTCAAACAATGAAGTTGATACCACCCTTCCCATACAAACATATACACATTTATTCCCTATTATTGAGAATAATTAAGTCAGTGTTAACATATTTAATGTAGAGGCAATTTAAAAACTAACTGGAAATAATGAGTCAGTGAGGTAAAACAATATTAGTCAATGGCTCATATTGTTTCATTTATTTCATAAAGTATAGGAGGAAACAACTCTAGACATGTTCAGGTATTATTATTGGCAGTATCGGTAGAGGGTCGGACGCCATGCTTTGCAGCAAAGAGTTACGGCCCTTTATGGTCTGAGTTCAAATCCCGTCGAGGTTAACTTTGCCTTTCATCCTTACGGGGTCGATAAAATAAAATACCAGTAATGCACTGCGTAATTGCTGGCCTTGTGCCTAAAGTAGAAACAATTATGACTTCATTGATGAAGCATAGATCTTTAAGAATAGATTTAGAAATGAAGTAAAAAATTCTTTTTACATTTTTGTTTCATTTTATGATGTCATGACTCTTCATTATCTATCTCAACACAGGAATAGTATTAGAAGTTATTTTTTCATATTAGCACTCAAATGCAAAAGAAGTGAATTAATTCAATTTTTTATGTATATTCTAGCATCTGAAACCAAAACTTTACTCTATTCACTGCAGCCAGTTTATCTATATTTTATGATTTTAACAACATATGAGTGTATACAGCAGTACAATTATTTTATGGTCATGGCTAATACAGGGGTTAACCATGTAGACTCCATGACAAACTTCATACCAGTCATGGGGTCTTTTTTGAGGCAATGTTTTATGACTGGAAGTCCTTCTTGGCACCAACCCTTTTAGTTACCTCTTATGATACACAGGGATATGGTGTACCTATGCTAAAGCAAATCTGCTACCTAAGACTACAGGTCAACACTGATTGAGCAACCCTATAATCAATGATGTTTCAGTCATGACAAGTCTGTCTTTATTTCAGGTATAGTGTATCGACCACTACAGGCTTGATTTGATAGAGTAGGGATGTGATTAAAGACATTCCTGTCAAGACCATCCCATCTTTATTTCAACGTAGCATATCTAGTATTATACTATATCAATATGTCCTCCCCAACATTTTTTTTACAATAGTAGAGTGTGATTTGAGGGATATTTCTAGCAAGTTCAGTGGCCATATATAGACTCTATTGTTGGCTTGAATTGAATAATGAAGCGGTGTTTGGTGCAGTATGGCATTTTCATTGGAAAATTATATACACTGCACCAAACCATTTGTTACTGGCTTGCAGTGAAGACAGACAGGAAGGAACTAAGAAATAATACTTGTATACAGCTTCAAGTAAAAAGTTATGTGTGGTTCATGAGACCCTATAAATTCTATCAATTTCTCTCATAGTTCTTGCTAATGTCAGTTTGCTTGGCACCATTAGCCTTTTACTGTCACTATGTTAAGATTTAAAATTTCACAGCTCCATTCCACTGGGGTTAATAAAATAGATGCTATCATAAGTACCATTATGGGTTCTAAAATGTACTCTAATTCTCACAAAAATGGCCTGGTTGCCTAAGAGGCAATAAATATCATAGTTTCTTAATTGTTAAAAAATTGCAATGCTTTACTCCTTTTATACAGATATACTATATATTTTGTTTTAATAGACTATATACTTTTTTATTATACCGATAGACATATTTTAAATAGATTATGATTTAAAATATATAAATCAGTGAGGGTAAAATAAAATTGATCTTTTTTTTTATAAAGAATCCTATCTCTATAATTAAAAAGAAATTCTGACAAGAAAAATTTTCTCCACTTTTTTTTATATTGCAGATACATATGTTACATATTTTTTCTTTATTTATTATATTTCTTTTGGTAAATGTTAATGTTTACTTTTTTTATTTTATTTTCTCACCAAAGATATCCAAACTGTTGCAAAGAAAGTTACTTTTCTATTGCGTTTTTAATTCCCTTTCTTTTATTTTTACTCTTTAACACTAAAATTTGTTGAAATTGTTTTCTTTTTGTTTTGTTTTTCTTCTTCGCCAAGAAGTTTTCACATTACAGTTGAATTCTTAGCAGTTGTGACATTGGCATCATATTTTATAGATCAATCTTTCGGTATATAGGAGAAACCTACACATACATCATCATCACAGTTTTATGTCTATTTTCCATGCTTGCATGGATTAAACAGGTTGTCACTGAGG
>OZ024740.1:102174411-102201911 GCA_964016885.1 Eledone cirrhosa
TCTTGAGAAAGAGTTGAACATTACAATATCCCATTGTTATCTCCCCTACCACCAAAAACATGTGAATGTTTGTGTTTAATCAAAAACAAAGAAATATTATGGCATCTTCCTATTTTATGCTGTTATGCTTCAAGACAGTTGGCACTGATTTACGGTGAAAAGAAAAGTAGCAATTTATTTCTAGACTTTGATCAGATTTCTGCAATATTTGGAGAGTTAAGAGACTCAAGTCTATAAATAATCTTTGGAATTGGAATGGACTTCTGTCGGATTCTACGATGAGTCTCCTAATGGTTCAGTCAACAGATAAACCTGCTTATGAAATTAATATCCAAGAGGCTGAGCATTTCACAGATGCATTTACCCTTAACGTAATTCTCAGGGAGATTCATCATGAGACAGTGAGTAACTCACAAAAATAATTAGTAAAATGAAATAAATATATTAAAAATATTTTTTCTCTTTTATATAAAAAGTTGGTGGAGGGATCCCTAGGAGGTTGCATGTTTTCCCATAGATAATAGCTGAATAAAAATATAATTCATAATTTTTTATCATTACAAAGCATTCTAATTAATGATGTACTATACACTCACTTGATGCTTATGTATGAAGTGTAATGTTGCATAATAGTGTGATATGAGTTTTGAATGTAGAGGATGTTTGAAGTTTGGAAGGAAACTAAAAGGGCATGCTCTGTTGTATGTTAGTGTGCATGAATAACAAAACAGAAACCTTAACAGAAAAAAACTAGATATGAAAGGAATCAGATATTGCATGTTTAAGAGAGAAGACTTCACTGGTATAGACATGTAATGCATATGAATGATGACAGTTGGGTAAAGAGTTCCAATCGGAAGGAATCTACAGAAAAGGGGACATAGGAAAAAATAGTGAAAACTGCTTAGTTTGCTCTGAACCTCCAAAAGAGGTTAAAAAAAAAGAATGCAGCAAGTGGCAAGACGCATGGAAAGTCAGATGTAAAAATAATGATGATTAAATTATATTTTGCTTTTATTTGTCTACTATTCAACTATCTTGGCTACTTAAAAAGCAAGATTGCCTAATATCACACTACATATTACATTTTGTACTAAAAACCCATTTGTTTTCAAATAAATTATATTAAATGTTAGTTTTCAGAACCTAATAAAAACCCTATCTATCAATCTGTTTTCATGAAAGACTGTTAGAATTGTTTGAAATGGTAGAACTTTTTTGTTCCAGTGTAAATTACTGGACTTTGATTCAACAAGTGAGCCTCGACATGATTGTTCAACCTGCTGGAAATGGTAGCTATATTTCCCTCAAATCATACTCCATCTTAAAAAGAGGAATTATACACATTCAATAATGTATACTAGATACTTACAACACTAAAAAAAAAACAAAAAAAACACAGGATTGTCATGGGTTGTATACATTAGATTATAGATTTATTCAATCAAGACTGGAAGTAAAACAACAAAACCAGTAAGACTTAATCTTTCATTCAATTTAACATGACCCTTAGCTGACTTTGTTGGAGTCCACTAGGCCAGGTCAACAATCTGAGAATTATTTCCACTTTTCTTTCTTTCCTCCTATCAGTTTTGGAGGTACTGTCCTTCCTCTTCTGAATAAAATATTAGAAATAATATAAAAATATATTAACCCTTTAGCGTTTACATTACTCTATATATACTATTGTATTTTTGTGGTGAATTTTTTATCTCATATAATTATCTCATAATATCGAATCTATGATATTTTGATGTTATTTATTTTGAGAACAATATCTTAATGTCAGTATGAGCAGCCAGTTACAGCTGGTTTAAACAGAAAGAGGTGAGAGAATTCTGGCCAGATATGGCTGGTTTAAATGCTAAAGGGTTAAAGTAAACAATGGTTAACTTAAGAAGCATTGGGGACATTTCAATATGAAATGTGGATGTCCCAATGCAAACAATCATAATAATAATAGTCGATTGATACAAATAATAGTTGAGAAAATCAAATAAAGTAGCCCTGGAGATGGAACAAAATAGGCAGAAGTTCGTCTGTCTGTTTTTTTTTATCTTTAAAGTATTTAGTCTCATCTTTCTAGATACGGAGTTCAAATTCTGATAAGTTTTACTCTGCCTGTTCATCTTTCTTGGAAACGATAAAATAAATACTAGTAATGTATACTTAATCATTTATCCCAAAGAGAAGAAATTGGAACATTATTCTCTGAAAGTTCCTTATATTCTGAAGAAGGGAATTTTAAGTCCTGAAATATTTGGACAGAAGAAACAACAGAAAAAAAAAAAAAAAAAAAAGATTACCAGGTAACTAACTTTTTTGTTACCTTCATCTTACAGTCCAGTTTACATTGTTTTGTCTTATATCTCTTTCCACATTATAAATAATTATATATCTAGTAATTAGCCTATATTAATTTAATATATTTTATCAATAATAAAGTACAGCCTAGAGTATATAATATTGAATTTTATACCCAGCAGAAGAAAAATTTGAGAGAATAGTCTATTACATCAACCTGTAGTATCTCATTGGTATTTATTTTATCAAGACAGGAAAGATGAAACACAAAGTTGAGTTTGGTGGTAATGAAACTTAATATGACAAAGTATTTAGTTTGATGTTCTATCAATATAGTAATGCAAAATTTTTGTTTGTTTATTATATATTTTTGTTTTGTTAAATTATCATTGATTATAATTAGATTTTATTAGGATGGCACATGGTGGCTGCAGCATAGAACAAGTTTCTTTGTTTAAACAGTTCAGTGTGTGCCTATGTATCTACATGCATATGTGTCTGTCAAAATGTGTGTGTGTACCTGTGTGTCTCCATAAGCATGAAGCTTGAGGACTTCTAGCAGAAGTGAAGGAATGAGAATTTGTGATCTTCATTCCATCCAACACTCAAGCTTTGCTAGTTAGCGCCGTACTATTTCTGTTTCTCTGCATTTGCATATATATATATATGAAGATGTATGTGTGGTTACATGTGTGCAATTATTTTTGCTAACTTACAGTTCGATGTGCAGAGAGAAATTAAAGTTAACACAAAATTTGTGATAATATATATATATAAATAAGTTATGAGAATCTTAACATTATAAGTTCAGCTTTATATAGAAGAATGCCGAAAGAACTTGATAGATAAATGAAATAAAGAAAAATATATAAAAAATGTTTTTTCTCTGAAACTACTTTTATTTCTACCCACCACCTTCTACCTCATTTCATTTTTAACAATTTATTTATTCTGGAAAAAATTTCTTTTCTCTTCCTTTTTTAAATTCTTTTTGTCTTCAAGAAGAAATTCCACCACTACCATCACCATCATCACTATGATCAGTTGTCTCTCTTTCCAATAAAACTAATAATTAAATATAGAATTGAAACTTCTGATAAAACAAAGGAAATGTTTGCAGCAACACAACTTTTTTAAAAATTCATATCAGAAAAAAAGATGAAAAACAAGCAGTAAGAAAATCAGAAGCTACTCCTAAGAAAGTTGCAAAATAAAACTTTTATATAGTAAATCCTCTGCCTGCTGGTTCTTAAAATGAAAATATTATCATTCAGCAAACTTTACCAATTGTTGTTTCCTAAGAAATAATCCATGTATACGAACAACTGTGTTCACATTTAATACTTTGCAATCATATTACTATTTTTTTTATCATCAATAAATGTCTATTTCTTTTTAAACTTTATGCTTTGTTAAATATGAAAATGATTTTTACAATTTTCCTATATATATATATGTAAATATATATACATATACATACATATATGTGTGTGTGCATGTTTGTGCACATCATCATCATCATCGTTTAATGTCCATATTCCCTGCTTGCATATATGTGTGTGCACGTTTGTGCACATATATATATATATATATATATATATATATATATATATATATATATGTATATTCACCACTTCTTAAATCAGTATTTGTTTTAAGTTGAAGAAGTCTGCACATAGAATGTTTTACAATACAGTTTAGAAACTAGACTAACCAGTTTTTTTTTTCATTTTGAAGACAAGTATTTTGTTGTTGTTGTTCATTTATGTATAGAGAAAATATTGCTGCAATGTATCAAGCAGAACAAAAGTAGAAAGACAATTGACCGACTGCTTCTTTTATGTGCCAGTCACTGTCAAGACCTCACAACTCCTCAGTCTTTCAACTGCTGTTTTCCTCCGCAAAATCAGGAGGAATGCATCCTGCCTGAGGAAGGAGCCTTGTGAGGTATAGTGGTCGATGCAGCAAGTGTTGCTGGATGTTCTCCGTTGGAATGCATTCATCATTTTGTCGATAGGGTGCAGCTGAGGCATACCACTTAGACTAGGGTTTATAGTCTGCCACTCCCCACCCACTTTCCTTTATTTAGTTATTTTTTCTGTTTTTTTTCATTCATTCTTTTTTTTATACGCAAACGTTGATGAATTATAAATTACTTTCTTTTATCAAATATCATGTATATGTAACTGATCTCTCAGATCTTTACAAACCGCTGAGAAGATAAAGTTAATATAAAGAATGATGTACTCATGTGCAGAGATGCTATAAAGTAGCTTATAAAATAGATCTTAATAGTGGCTGATGGCAACTTCATTTTCCGTGTTTAAAGGGCTTCCCCCTGTTTTATAAACTATTTTATAGCATCTCCATGCACAAGCACACCATTCTTTATATTTACATGCTTTTATTTTTAAAATAAATTTTCACTTATTTTAGATTAACTTCCATCTCAAATAAAATATATAGTTTCTCTCATTGTGCATCATTTTGGAATATATATTTCTATTCTCTGCTACTTACTCAAACCATATGAACATATTTGCCACTGTGAGAAGCAAGCCTGCCTTGTCAGCTGCAGATACATAATTCTTTATATATGTGAATAGACTAATATATCTGTACCCCCTGTCCTAGTTAGTATAAACATAAACTATATGGATGCTGACTACAAACAAGAAAACATTTGTGGCGTCTGTCATTTGGTGAAAGTTTGCCTTCACTCTACACATTATGTCAATCTGGAAATGAAGTTTAAAGAAATAACTCACAAGTGCCATTCCTTAAAGTATTGGCAATTCATTTAAGGTTTGTTCTTCTTGTTATTTAGTTCAAACAAAGGAATTTAGGGTTAGGTAATGTGAGTTATCCTGCAGTGAGAGCTATGGGTAAGATGACTTAATTCTCACTACATAAACAGAAAAAAAGTATTTATAAGCAACATTTTAAATTGATTTGAATGATGAGTGGGCGAAGAAAAAATGTTACTAACTGATTATGGCCTCCACACCTCAAAAAGTTACAGGAAATTAACCTTGCTCACTGAGGAGAAAGCAAAATATAAGTAGAAAGAAGTTTACTTGCAGCTAGCAGGGTAAACAGAAAGTGCACATGTGAAGGAGTGGCATACCCATTTAACTGGCATTGAACCAATATTTTCTTTGCTGTCAGTACATTACTATAAAAGAGAGAACATTCATTTAGTGTTCATTGACTCAAGAGATGAATTAGTTCTGTTAACCAATCAACTGACTAACTGCTTCAGTGAAGGTCAGATTGTTTAAGGAAATGTTCAGAGCTTCACCTACAACCCCCCTCTCTCTCTCATTATAATGAGCACTGTTATAATTGTTATTGTTTGGTCTTCCATGAGCACTATTGGTAACATATAATCCAGTACAACCTGCCATATGGATGTGTAGTTGTGATTAAATTGGCAACCCCACCAAGCTTCATTGGTGCAGAGGGTGATTTTTGCCTCTTCCCCTGCAAGATGAAAAAAAAAACCCACCAAAGAGCAGAGGAATTCAGAAGACTTTGTGGCTATCCAATAGTGTGTAGAAAAAAAAGGAATCAACAAAGCTCATTAGCCTTGGTTGGCAGCAGTCTGTCTAGGAGGGGGACCACTCTGATTTCAAAACTGGAGTAAATGGGACTCCTTAGTCACCTTGGTGACAACCTTTCAAGTGGCCAACAACTTCTTTCTTGGGATGAAGGCTGATAAGCTGAAGCTCAGTAGCTAGCCTCCAGTCAATGATCAGCTCAGTAGCTAGCCTCCAGTCAATGATCAGCTCAGTAGCTAGCCTCCAGTCAATGATCAGACATGGATTCGAGACCCACTGATGTCACTTTTTACCTGATGAGAATCATGGACACACAGCATCATATAGATGACCATTGATGCTATTATCCATGGTACCCAACCCTCAGTAATGAGGGTAGGAACAGGCCAGATTATGATAAACTATCCTTTGGGGATTTTTTTTCTTTTTTGTAGCTCTATTTAACCTCTTTATTCTACCTGCTGTAAGCTATTTCTCTACTTTTCAATAAACAGTCAATAGTATTGCCTAAAAACACTGCAATGATTCCTTCTGAGGGATATGGTTTGGGGGATATCCCTGTTCTTTTTGATAGCTTCAAAAAGGAGGAAGGGAAGCACTTGTAATATTTTGCAGTGGTGTCAAGTCATGGAGGATAAAAAAAAGGATAGTTAAAGCATAATGTATGGGTTAGCCTCAAACTAGAAACCTGGATGTTGCTATAAGTATCCAAAGTTTAGCAGGGAGTTTTCAACTGAACAAAGGATTAAATTTGTCAACACTATCATTTATAAACATAATGCACTAACCTATAATTCCACATTAACTCCATCAATTTCATCTTTTTGCTCAACTATATATTTCTTCACTCAGATTTGAACCATTGGTACCACAAAACATTCAGCCCACACTATAAAGTGATCGTGTAGGTGTCATGACAAAAAGCACCCAGCCCACACTCTAAAGTGGACATGTAAAATACACAGCAAAAAGCACCCAGCACACACTGTAAATGTGGTTGGCGTTAGGAAGGGCATCCAGCCGTAGAAAACCAGCCAGAAACTCTCCTATATGAGCTAGACATGGTCGCCTGACCCAACTTGCCTCTACATGAGACAAACTCGTCTAACCCATGCTAGCGTGGAAGATAGATGTTAATCGATGATGATGATGATGAATTGTTTCTAATTTTGGCATAATTCCAACAATTTGCGGGGAGGGAAAAGTCAATTAAATCAACTCCAGTGCGTTACTGGTACTTTATTTTATTGAGCCCCGTAAAGATGAAAGGCAAAGCTAACTTTTGTGGGATTTAAAATCAGAACATAAATGGATGTAACTATATGCCAAAAAACATGTTTTCTGATGCGTTACTGATAGTGCAAAATATATATATATATACTAGCAGTGGTACCCGTTGTTGCACGGGATAAGGTATTTTGGAACGCGGGCCACGAACAGAACTAATCGTGGAAAAACTGCATGCCTGGACAATATGTAAAGAAAATAAACCGAATACTCTGATGGCTGGATAATCTTTAAGATTTTCCTCAATGAAGCAGGAAAAATGCAGGTTTTCACCTAATGCGGGGCCCTAGGGGATCAAGAAAATGCTTTTTTTTATGTGCATAATATGCCTTGAAATTTTGGGAAAATCGGCTAGCCGTTACGCCTCCAAAAAGCTCTAAATGTTTTTCACCTAATGCGGGCCCTAGGACATAAAAAAAAGTTGGATTTTCTTTGCTCACGGTATGAAGAAAAGACTGACTAATACATAGTCACAATTTCAAGGAAATCGGTTTGATATAACGCCTCAAAAAAACCCTAAAAAGCTTTAAAAATGCAGTTTTTCACCTAATGCGGGCCCTAGGAGATCAAAGTAATACACATGTAAAGTTTGAAACATAAGTAATACACATGTAAAGTTTGAAAAAAATTGGTTGGGTACTTCTCGAGTTTTAGGGATTCAAACTCACAGACACACACACACACACACACACAGACATCCTCAGGGAAGTGACGTAATGCAGACAGTGAGACATACAGACAGATATTATAAGGGCGCGACGTTATATGTATGTATCTATCTAAAAAGAGAAAGACTAAGAATTATAGAGAGAGATCGCTAAATCGCCTAATGCGGTCCCTAAAGTATTGAAAATTTGAATTTTTTTTGCTCAGAACTCTCCCTGAAACATAAGTATTACATGTGTAAAGTTTGAAAACAGTCGGTTGGGTGGTTCTTGAGATTTAGGGATTCGAACTTACACACACACAGACAGACATCCTCAGTTTTATATATATAGATAATGGTTTCAGATTTAAACACAAGGCCAACACTTTTGGGGAAGGACATATGATCAAAGGTGTGGCCAAATATGATCATCCCATCTATTTGTATCTCATTACAGTGTATACATTTATTTTTAAATTTAAAACAGCAGTGTGTGGTTTAAGAGACATTTGGCTGCTATATCTAACAGTTTTAACAACTGCATTGAGACTCCTTGTTGGCTTGTCTACTAATAAGTATTTATAGTAAGTGTATGGACACTTTATTTTATATTGGCCCTGTCCACTCTGCTGGCAAAAATTAGTGGTACTTATAGTTTAAAATGCCAAATCTGTCATACACTAGGTCTTCCTGAATCTCCCTGAGAACTACATTAAGGATACACATTTGTGTGGAATGCTCAGCCACTTGCATATTAACTTCACAAGCAAACTGTTCGATGGATTGAATCAACTCGAACACACATTTTTGGAATTGATGAATGTCCAACATATAGACATGTGATTATATTTGACTGTATTGTCAACTCCTCCTACAGTAAAATTGAAGCTCTTGGAAGCAGATAGAGGAGTCAGTGTAGATAGAGACAGGTAGAGTTAATTCTATGATCATATTAATTATGTGACTACTGCAGTGATTATTAATCTAAAGATTAAAAAAGCAATAAATACAGTAGCATGCCAAACCAAATGTTTTGCAGTATATATCAATAGTTTGGCGTCTCTCTGTTCTGAAGTGAAATCACACTGAGGTTGAATTAGTCATTCTTTCTTCCTGGATTGATAAAAAAAGTGCCAGTTAAGAAGGAGATCTGATTATATCATCTATATTACTCCCTCAAATTGTGTGGCAGTGTGGATTATGGTACTGTCAAATTCACATGTAACATTTTTCTGCCAACACTGCAGGCTATATATGTGGTCTTGCAACCTGCTTGAAATAACATTCAAACTTACTTCATATCACATACTACTATCTGCAAAAAGAAAGGCACATTGGATAATACTGTCCTAGATACATTATGGTTGAATATATAAGATAATCACAGATGGAAACCCTTGGTCATAGGTTTGCCCGATGACAGCTGACTTGGGGCTAAAAATTAAAAAAACGAGAATGACAGTAACCTGTTAAGTGACATGGAATTTTCTTGCAGGAAGGTCTGGCAAAATGAATATCTGATATGATGAGAGATAAATAAGAAAGTTATCGTGTATGATATCAGCAGATCGAGAGGTACTGTAGAGGTATCATGAAGAAGGCTTAAAGACTGATCTATTCAGGGCATGGGTGTTACTTGAGGAAATAACCCCTAGCAATGCGAAATAGAAAGATATCATTTTGCATATATATATTTATATATACACATACAAGATAACTTTGTTTATATATATATATAGTGTATAGCAACAGAAATTGCAATATATCTAGATATGTGAGTGTGTGTATATATATATATATGGATGCATAGTTTATATGTGCATGCATGTGTATACAAACACAGATAGCGTAAAATTGTATGTATGCATGTGCAAGTTTGTATATGTACACTCAAATACAAGCATGAACATATACACTTTCACATGAGTACTTTCACATCATTATAGTATATAATTTTATTACACATCTATACATGAAACACATGCTTACAGAAACATGTGTTGGCTAAATGTGTGTATGTAAGTATAACTTATCGAAAAGAAGATACATATCTCTTTGTAGATAAGTTTCCTTACAATCCCAATTGCCTTGGCAATGAGCCTCATTAAAGTTTAATTATTAAAATGTTAGCTTACTCATTTTTTTTTTTTTCTGTTCTTCTATTCCCCCTTGCTTGTATTCTAAAACTGAACATTATTAAAAAATATCATTTCACTTTTTTGAAGCATATTTTTTTCTTCTTATCTCCTACATGCTACAGCAGATTACTATAATATATGTCAGGTAATTTATGTATTCCCAAAAGTATATACGAACTTATATCTCTCTCTATTTCTCTGTGTATATATATATACATGACGTAGTGGTTAGAGCGTCGGATTCACAATCGTGAGGTTGCGATTTCGATACCAGGACTGGGCGATGGCTTGTTTTCTTGAGCAAAACACTTTATTTCACATTGCTCTACTTTACTCAGCTGTAGAAAGGTGTTGTGACATTACTAGTGCATTAGCCTTTCCCTTGGACAAATTGGTGACATGGTGAGAGGAAACTGGTATGCATAGGTAACTGCTGATCTTCCATTAAAACACCTTAGAGTGGAACTTTCTAGGTGTAAATCCCATAGTCATTAATGACCAAAAGAGGTGTCTTTACTCTTTACTTTTATGTATATATATATTTATATATATTTATATATATATATATATATATATATTAGAAGAAGAAAGGCCTCCATCATTCACTAATGATCATGGTTTTGCACCTAGAATTTTCCCTCCGAGGCATAAGCCTAGGCATCGTTTGTTTGTGGAAAACCAGCTGTCGCCCATGCATACCGGTTTCCCCTCTTGATACCCCAATGTTGTCCAATGAAAAGCAACAGTGACATTGCAACTCATTTCTACAGCTGAGAAAACTGGAGCAACATGAAATAAAGTGTCTTGCTCAAGGACACAACGCATCACCTGGTTTGAGAATCAAACTCGCAACCTCTCGATTGCAGGCCCAATGCTCTACCCACTCAGCCATGCAATATATATATATATATATATATATATATATATACACACACATGCATACATACATGCATGCATGCATACATACATACGTGCATGCATACATACATACATGCATACATGCATTCACCTGTATACACATATACATGTATATTCATATTAAAATAACATAATAATTGTTTAACTATTATTTCAAGACAGTTATCATTATCAAGAGCGATGATTAGCAAAATCATTGGAGTGTTGGATACCTCACACTATTTGTTCTGGCTCTTTTATTTTCTAAGTTCAAATCCTGCTGAGGTGACCTTTGTTTTTCTTCCTGCCAGTGTCAATAAAATAATGTGCCAGTCAAGTATTGGGAGTTGATTTAATCGACTCTCTCTTTCTCCCAAACTGCTGGCCTTGTACCAATACCAGAAAGAATTATTAATAAAAATAATATTAAGACTGAGAAGTTCCAGAATCAGTAGAGTACCAAATGCCCTGGGGTATTCAGATGGAACCTATTAGGTTCTTACTTTAAACTCTGCTAAGGTTTAATTTAACTTTATTCGTCCTTTTCTCATGGGATGTGTGCTTCAAATCCAAAAGGCATGTCTCTCCATTTTTCATTTCCAGGGGTGTTTTACCCAACCTATTCAAATATCATTTATAATTAGTTATCAACTATTACTTGGAGTTGTCCGTAGTGTGACTAAAACATTTCTGAGAGAGAGAGGGAGAGAGAGTTAACACTGCCAAGTAATAATAGCTTCAAACTTGATGTGTTTATGTCATTATAGATAGAAACAGAAATTCAGAACAGATGTTAGACATTTTAAAGAATAAAAGAATCCAGGGATATATAATAACTCAGTGCATTTATAACAATATGAGATGATAGAGATGATTTCTTTTATAATAATAATAATAATTATATATATATATATCATCATCATCATCATTTCATTTTACGTCCGCTTTTCCCTGCTTACAAGGGTGGGATGGGAACTGATTCTGGCTTGATTTCTACAGCTGGATGCCCTTCCTAACACCAACCTCATTTACAGTGACTGCTGGGTGCTTTTTTGCTGTGGCACCTACACGACCACTTTACAGTGGAATAATAGAGACCCCAGTCCCTATCATCTCATTTCTACAGCTGAGTAAACTGGAGCAATGTGAAATAAAGTGTCTTGCTCAAGGAAACAACACATCACCCAGTCTGAGAATTGAACTCACAACCTTTCGATTGCAAGGCCAATGCTCTAACCACTAAGCCATGTGCCTCCATACTATATATATATATAGTATATATATATATAGTATATAGTGTATATATATATATATATATATGGAGGCACATGGCTTAGTGGTTAGAGCATTGGCCTTGCAATCAAAAGGTTGTGAGTTCAATTCTCAGACCGGGTGATGTGTTGTTTCCTTGAGCAAGACACTTTATTTCACATTGCTCCAGTTTACTCAGCTGTAGAAATGAGATGATAGGGATGATAGGTCCATATCATTCCACTGCAAAGTGGTCGTGGAGGTGCCACGGCAAAAAAGCACCCAGCACTCACTGTAAATGAGGTTGGTGTTAGGAAGGGCATCCAGCTGTAGAAATCTAGCCAGAATCAGTTCCCGTCTCACCCTTGCAAGCAGGGAAAAAGCGGACGTAAAATGAAATGATGATGATGATGATGATGATAGTATAGTGTGTATATATATATATATATATAGTATATAGTATAGTGTGTATATATATATATAGTATATAGTATAGTGTATATATATATATATATATACTATATATAGTATGGAGGCACTGTCGATCAATAGTATATATACGTAATATATATATATAGTATATATACGTAATATATATATAGTGTGTATATATATATATATATAGTGTATATATATATATATAGTATATATACATAATATATATATATATATATATAGTATATATACGAAATATATATGTATATATACGTAATATATATATAGTATATATACGAAATATATATGTATATATACGTAATATATATATAGTATATATATGTAATATACCTATATATACTATTTATATAATATATATATATAATATATTATATGTATAATATATATATAAATATTTTTATAGTAGAGAGTCAGGGCTCAATGACTGAGCTCTTGCTGGAAATGGCAAGAGCTCAGCTGTCATCAATTATTGAGGGTCGACTATAATACTCTTCCATCAAAACTTGTAGTGATTTGCCTGTTAAAAGTCATTATTATTAATTTCTAGTAAATTATATCTAAAAAAATATATAACTATATAATGTTTCTTTTATTTTTTCTTATTTTTTGCAGATTTTTCAGTGAGAGGACAGCGGTGCAGTTATACTTCTATATGCTCTAAACATCTATTTCAACTTGAGGTTTTATGGACGATTTAAACCTTCGTTAAAGACTTAACTACTGAACACACACATACCCCTTTGCTACCAGTCTCTTTCTGTCCTTGCCCTAAATTATTTCTTCAGTTTTCCAGAAACAGTCTATATTTTTTAATCTTTTTTAATTTCAAAACTGCAATATTGAGAAAGTCTGTGATGCATAGCAACACCTTCAGTATAGCACTCCCCACTGGTCATACAGAAGACTAATTTGAAAATACGAACTAAAAGAAAAAAAAACTATTGAAATCATGAAAGACACGTGTCAGTAGAAATGAAGGAAAAATTTCAATCAATTTAAAAGAAAATTTAACAGAAACAAAAACAAAACAGAGAAAGAACAAGAATAAAATACTTGAAATAACTGTATAATTGAGGATAAAAAATATATGGTAAGTAATATAATTCTTTCATATTATAGCAAGGCAGTGGATTGGCAGTATCAGTAGAGCATCAGATACCATACTTTGCAGCATAGAGTTATGGCCCTTTGCGTTCTGAGTTCAAATCCCACCAAGGTTAGCTTTGCCTTTCATCCTTTTGGGGTTAATAAAATAAAGCACCAGTAATGCACTGGGATAATTGCTGGCCTTGTGCCAAAAATAGAAATAATTATAGCAGAATGAGGAAAATAGTATGATGAGCTAGTGTAGTTAATAATAGCAATTTTTTTCTGGGTTCAGGCCTACTTTCTTTCCTTCCTTAAGCATTCAACTCTTGATAGAGTCATGGCATAGTGTGTCTTGGGTACTTTTATACTTGCTGGAGCCCATGCCTCTCAAAATCTGGTGACAACCAATTTTCTTACAAAGAGGAAAAGAGAAGAATTTTTTATAAAATCTGAAGGGAGGGTTGACTTTAGTGCAAAAAGTCAGAACAAACACTGTCAGGCTTTGTATCCTATGCTCTAAGGATTCTGCCAATTCATTGCCTTCAGTTCAGATTGAACATTTACCATTAACTGAATTGAGAAGAGATAGCTTTGTTTCTCATTCTTCTGGAAATCAAAGGAATAGATACAAGTCAAGTACTCAATCCAGTCCAGAGACTTCTCTTTCATGGTGAAAGTAGCTCTCCCTCATTGACCTCCATTGCTTTCTGTTTCATTTTGGTTGTGTCAGGAGTGCAGCTGTATTCACCACGCTTGGCCAATTGTGGGTTGGTGAGGCTATTAAACCATAGTTGGGGTAGCTGGCCGAGTCAATTCAATCAATTCTTGATGTGTATTCATGTGCCTATTTGTTTTTAGCAGAAACAAAAGAACCACATAAAATGAACTGTCATGTTCCTTAATGTATAGACACAGACAAAGCATGTGGTTAAAATATTTACATCACAATTACATGGTTCAGTCTCATTGTACAACAGCTTGAGCAATTGTTGTCTAATATCACCATTAGAGTGACAGAAGTTTGTCAAATAGACTGTACTTGTTTTTAAGTGGTCAACTTAATTTCTTTGCCTGATTTAACACTACCTGATACTTGGGTACTTTTAGCAGAGGAGTTCATACTGTTGTAAGTATTTGAACCTTTTCTCTAACCAAAGGATAACTCATTAGTTGTGATTCATCCATCCATTTACACAACTAATTTCAGATATCCTACAAAATTTGTTTAAAAACTCATGGGATCTGATGTTGATCCTCCTTTCACAAAGTCAGAAAAAATATGCTGACTTTGTTATGATATTGGCTGCTATTTCTAGCAGGTCAAACAGCCATTTTTGTTGATGTTGTTGTTGATGATGCAGTAGAACAGTGAAATGGTAAAAAAAAACTTGATTCCTAACATTGTTTAGCTTTGGCCTCCAGCATGTTGATTTCAAATTCCACCAGAATTTATTTGTCAGACAAGAAGCAAAATTTGATATATATATATATATAAGACAGTTTCAATTATCAAAGGAATAAGAATATAATAGTATTAATTGGTATGACTAATACCATTTTACTCTTTGCCAATGCAAACCATAATTAGTTTCTTCTGATTCTCCTTTTTCACTTTCATGGAATGCACCTCTGTAGATTTCAACCATAAATGTTTCAGTTGGTTGATCAACAGAATGGCCTGCTCCTGAGTTTAACAAGCAGATGGTTAAATATTTCATAGATACTCTTAATATAATTCTCAGGGAGATTCAGCATGATGATTTGTGGCAAGGCAGGCCCTTTGAATTACAGGCACAGTTCACCAAACGGGCTTCTAGTGTCTACTAACATGACTATGGTAAATAACACTTGCCCAAGATGTCAAATAGTAAGATTGAACCTGGGAACTAATGATTAGGAAGCAAATTCCTTAATTATTTGGTCCCACACTGTAAAGGGATCGTGTTGGAGTCACGACAAAAAACACCCAGCACAGACTGTAAATGTGGTTGGCATTAGGAAGGGCATCCAGCCATAGAAACCTAGCCAAAAACAGTTCTATATGAGCAAGACACAGTCACCTGGCCCAACTTACCTCTAATGGGACCACCTGTCTAATCTATGCTAGCATAGAAAATGGAGATTAAACAATGATGTTGATGATTGCAGGACTAATGAAAAACAAGTACTTGTAATATTTTTGGGTAAATTCAATAGGTTGCACCCTTTCCTTAGAGTTTTGTAGATTTCTAACAAAATTAGTTATTATTATTACGGACGCCATGCTTTGACGCATAGAGTTACGGCCCTTGCCATTCTGAGTTCAAATCCCACCGAGGTTAACTTTACCTTTCATCCTTACAGGGTCGATAAAATAAAGTACTATTAATGCAATTGGGTAATTGCTGGCCTTGTGCCAAAAATAGAAACAATTATTACAATGGGCCCATGTAGCTAAGAAAAAGAAATAATTATTACAATGGACTTAGGATGGTGGGTTGACAGTATTGGTTGGTGGAGTGTCAGACAACATGCTTTGCAACATAGAGTTACAGCGATTTATATTCTGAGTTCAAGTCTTGATCAAGTTAGCTTTGCCTTTCATCCTTACATAGTCAATAAAATAAAACACAAGTAATGCACTGTGGTTGATTTAATAGACTTTTCCCTTACCCCAAATTGTTGGCCTTGTGCCTAAATCAGAAACCATGATTACAATAGCTTTGCAAGGACTTTAAGTGCCTGGGAGCAAAGGAATTATTGGCACCCCCAACTTAATTAACAGACGCAATATGCCAGCAGTTATTTTGCATCCCTTCAAATATGCACCAGCGGGGTGGTTGTACGAAGGAAAGGAGTTTCCCATTCCACTTCTTGCTACACCTCTACACTATTCATCCTATTTCCTCCTGTATTCTATCTCGTATTTTCCAAAACAAATCTTGTAGTTTTGTTATCGCTTGTTAAATACGAGGATCTCACTTAAACCTATTCTTCTCGCTAACAACTCAACACCCCTCCCTCCCGCCCCCACGCACCACCAATCATAAGCCAGAGGCCTATACTATCGCTTACCTGGTCGCCTTCGATATGTAGGATGGAAGGACTACGGAGTTCCGGAGAGTTGAAGAGAGAAAAATCTGGACGCTCAGCGACAATGCCAAAGATAAAGACAAACACACCTCGTGGATGAGAATGCGAGCATTCCTCTTTGTTTCGGCCGCGGATGGCTAACATAACCGCATCTCCCCCAGCTCCCCACCGCTCCCACCCTCCAAACGCAATCCAAAACTTCAGAGTTGGTACCTTGAATGTAGGCACCTTAAAGGGTCGCTCTAACGAGGTTGTAGAAATGCTTGAACGTAAGGAGGTCGATGTTTGTTGTATTCAAGAGACCAGGTGGAGGGGTGGATCTGCTAGATTCATTGTGGGTAGAAAACGATGCTAAAAGCTTTTCTGGGTGGGAAATGACAATGGGCTGGGTGGAGTAGGAATCATGGTAGCAGAAAAAGTGGGCAGATAAGATAATAGACGTAAATAGAGTGAACGACAGAATAATTAAAATAAGACTTGTCCTCAATAGAACTACGGTGACAGTAATATCTGCGTACGCACCCCAATCCGGACTGCCCAGCACTATAATAGACAGATTCTATGAGACTCTGATGCTCACTACCTCCCAAATAACCGACAGTGACTATATAATTATTGCAGGCGACCTAAACGGTCACGTTGGACAACATTGTGACGGCTACGACGAAATCCATGGAGGCTATGGGTTTGGTACTAGAATTGAGGAAGGCTCCAGAATCCTGGAATTCTGTGACGCAAATAACCTAACTATCTGCAACACTAACTTCAAAAAACGAGACAATCACTTGATCACCTACAGATCAGGGGAACATACCAGCCAGGTAGATTATATCCTTACCAGAAGACGTGACAGAGTGACTGTTGTAAACACTAAATCCCTCCCCCATGAAGAATGCACCTCCCAACATAGACTGATAATTAGCGACCTAATAGTCAGGACGAGACGTACTAGACAACAGAAGAGGACTATCCTCAGGAGAAAAATATGGAAGCTAAAGGACCCCACAGCCAAAAATAAATTTCAAAGCATATTACTTGATGCTTTCGACAGTAAGGAAGAGCAATTAGAGTCGTACAAGGTAGAGGAACAGTGGGAATTCCTGAAAGCAAACCTGCTGACGGCGGCAGACGAAGTCTGTGGCTGGAGCAGGCCTGTAGGCAGGAGGAGAGTAACATGGTGGTGGAGGGGTCAATTAAGGCCAAAAAGCAGGCTTGGAAAGTATGGCGGGATGGGGGAAGCAGAGAAGACTATCAAGTGGCCAGGAGGGAAGCTAGGAGACAAGTGTACTTCGCAAGAAGGGAAGCAGAGGAAAGAAAGTTCAAGCATGTTCTACAACGCGAGGACCAAAAATGTGAGGTGTTCAGGATTGCTAGGCAATGTGTCAAGGAAAACAGTGATATTGTCGGGGAGAAGTGTGTACTTAATGATGACGGCGTACTTGCCATCACCGACGCTGATAAGAAGGTAGCTTGGAAGTGTCACTATGAAAGGCTACTAAATGAGGAGAATAAATGGGAGAAAGACAGTCTCCCCAACATCGACCCAATAGAGGGACCAGCAGTGTTAGTCGAGGGTAGTATCATAAGTAAGGCAATCAAAGATATGAAGACGGGTAAGGCGGCTGGGCCTTCGGAAATAGTTGCCGAGATGCTGAAGGCATCTGGTACGGTGGGACACACCATGGTCACCCGGATAGTCAACCAAGTCATACAGAATGGGGGTTGTTTCGAAGGACTGGCGTAGCAGCATCGCAGCATCATCGTTAACTGTTATAAGGGTAAAAGAGATGCCCTAGATAGGAGTAACTATAGAGGCATTAAATTAATCGACCAGGTCATAAAGGTCACGGAAAAAGTAATAGCGCAACTAATCAGAGAGCGAATTGATCTAGATGAAATGCAGTTCGGGTTTGTGTCGGGAAAAAGTACCACAGACGCTCTTTTCATTGTACGACAACTACAGGAGAAGTACCTAGCTAAAAGTAAACCCCTATACTTAGCTTTTGTTGACTTGGAGAAAGCCTTTGACAGAGTCCCCCGCTCCATTATCTTGTGGGCCCTTAGAAAACTAGGTGTTGATGAATGGCTTGTGAGAGCTATACAAGCCATGTATAAAGAAACAGTCAGCAAGGTTAGAATTAACAACGAATATAGTGAAGAGTTTAGTGTAAAAGTTGGTGTTCATCAGGGCTCTGTTCTTAGCCCCCTACTATTTATTATTGCCCTCCAGGCTATAACAGTGGAGTTCAAGACCGGCTGCCCATGGGAACTCCTATACGCAGATGATCTAACGCTCATAGCTGAATCAATGGCCGAGCTAGAGAAGAAATTCCAAACATGGAAGCACGGCCTAGAATCAAAAGGCCTTAAAATTAACCTGGCTAAGACTAAAGTTCTAGTTTGTAAGAAAGAAAATAAGGCGGCGGTCCCCTCCAGGAAGTGGCCATGCTCAGTGTGTAGGAAAGGCGTAGGTAGAAACTCTATTTTGTGTCCCAAATGCAAAGTATGGGTGCATAAAAGATGTAGTGGGATCACAGGTAAGCTAACTAAGAACATAGATTTTACATGTGGCCGGTGTTCTGGGGCAATAAGTAGCAGCAAGTGCCCCAAAAATACTAGCTCTTTCAACTGCGCAGAGGGTTCTATAGAAATAGTGGACAGCTTCCGTTACCTGGGTGACAAAATCAGCAGTGGGGGAGGGTGCTCTGAAAGTACAGTAGCTAGAGTCAGAACTGGGTGGAAAAAGTTCAGAGAGCTTATACCTCTACTAGCCGCTAAAGGGTTCTCCCTAAAAATGAAAGGCAGGCTGTATGATGCCTGCATTCGAACAGCAATGTTGCATGGCAGTGAGACCTGGGCATTGTGTGCAGAGGATATACGCAGACTAGAGAGAAACGAAGCTTGCATGCTCCGCTGGATGTGTAATAGTAATATACGTGAACGGCAAAGCATAAACGAACTAAGGAAAAAATTAGAAATAAGAGGGATCAGATGTTGTTTACTCGAGAGAAGGCTACGTTGGTATGGTCACGTGATGCCCATGAAAGACGACAGCTGTATAACAAAGTGCAGGGCAATAAAGATAGACGGTAGCCACGGAATAGGCAGACCCAGAAAAACCTGGGACGAGCTGATAAATTCTGACCTCACACACTTACACCTCTCCAAGACAATGTCACTGGACCGAGACCTTTGGCGGTACTCAGTAATAGAGAAGACCCGCCTTACCTAAATACAAAGTAAAAGCTACTACAGTCAGTAGGCATCTCTAACAAAATACACCCCCGTCCCACCACCCCCACCCCATCCACACCACCCTTTCAATGTAAAGTTATGTTGGTGCCACAACATCCAGGCCGAAACAAATGAGATTGTGTAGGTGTCACGTCAAAAAAACACACAGTTCACGCTGTAATGTGGCCGTGTAGGCAACACGGTAAAAACCTCCCAGCCCCACACTGTAAATGTGGTTGGTGTTAGGAAGGGCATCCAGCTGTAGAAAACCCGCCAGATAGTCTTATGCGAGCAAGATAATCACTCTTGCCTCAAGTGGGAACCCCCCGTCCAAACCCATGCAAGCGTGGAACACGGACGTTAAACGTTGATGATGATGATGATGATGATAATGATGATGATGATAATTATTATTATTGTTGTTATTACTCTTTGAGTCTCAGTCATTGATGTTAGTTAACTGGAAAGTTTGTTGAAATGAATATCAAGCCACTACCTGCAGCCTCAGATATTCAGGACGTATCGGAGGGTTTTGCTGTTCCCAGCAAGCATGCCTTTTGAAGCATTCCAAAAAGCGTGAAGGGGCCAATTTTCTTTAACCATCCCTGGAAACTTTTTGAGATAGTCCCTAGTGCGCCTATGACAATCGGGATCACTTTGACTTCATAGCAGTTCCAAATCCTTTTTACGGATCAATTTGACTTCATGGCAGTTCCAAATCCTTATTATTATTATAATTATTATTATTATTATTATTATTATTATAAATCAGGGTTTGAGAAATATATGAAGATTGTTGCATTGCATGTCTGTCTACTGCTAATGATTAAACTAATCTAAAGAGATATGTTCCATATGCAATAATGAATATATATTGTCTCTGAGTGTCTGTAAATGTGAGAGAGAGTATATGTATGTTTGTATATGTAGATAGAAAATACAAATATGTGTTTTTATTTCAATATGAAGGTACAACCCACGCAACTGCTTTTTCTATTCAGATTAATCTATATTTGCATGTATGTGTGCATGTGTGCTTGCATATGTGTATATATATATCATCATCATCATCGTTTAACGTCCATTTTCCGCGCTAGCATCGGTTAGACGGGTTGTCCCATTTGAAGCAATTTGGGTTAGGTGACCATGTCTTTGTTCTCGGTATGGTGAACTAACTGTTGCACTACTACTTATATATATACACACACACACAGGGTGCTTCAACAAATCAGATATCATTTGAAATATCCCCAAAACTACAAAATCTAGTACAATGGGACTGAACTGGTTTAATGTTGACCAACATAAGATTTATTCTTCAACATTTTGACACAATATATATACTTATTAGTATTGTTATTAATATTACTATTATTATCCCTAGGTTAATTCTGATCAAGTAGATATATACCCAATAGGCATTCCAGCCACGATCATATCTATTTTATTTTTCTTCAAATACAGTACAGTAACCTATTTGATAACAAACTGCCTGAAACTACTCTTGATTTTACAATGTATAACTGTTTGTTTTAAAATATTTACTTTCATGTAAAACCCTTTCATCATGATTTTGTATAAGAACCTTTGTTCTAAACACCATATAAATATTGGTTTCTGATTTAGGCACAAGGCCAACAATTTTCGGGAAAGGGAAAGTCAATTAAATCTACCTCACTGCATTACTGATACTTTATTTTATCAACCCCCATAAATATGAAAGGCAAATTTGAACTCAGAACATAAAGGCACATAACTATATGCTGCAAATAAATAATGGGAAAATTAATTATATTACTAAATCCCTTCAAATTCTTGATTATTTAAAAATTATATGCAGTATTTTTCATTATAAATATGGTAACAAAAGGATTAAAGATTACATTATTCAATGACTTTTTGTAAGACTATAAAGTTGTGATTTCATTGCTGCTGTTGAACCCAAGGTCAGCCCCGATCAAACAAACCTATCACCAAAACATTCCAGCCATGACTGTCTCATCATTTTGAATACCATTGTCGAATGTTTTTCCATTTTCAAGAAAGTACAGTGTATGATGTAAGGGGGGTTTGGCTGTTATTTCTAGGAGGATTAGCAAACACATACAGGTTCCCTTATTGGCTTGCAATTGAATTCATCTCATAGTAGAAGATATTGTTGTTGAGCCCTAGATCTTCATTGACCAAACAAACCTATAATCCGGGGGGGGGGGCAAGCATGACCATCTCAACATTTTTTTATATATGAGAGTACATTGTTCCAATGTGTTCTTTATTTTAGATATTGGTAGAATGACATTTCTATTTTTAGCAGGTTATGTGAGCACAGACAGGCTTTCTTAGCTCAAGGAATAGTATTAGTAGTAGCAGCAGCAGTAGTTGTAGTAACAGCAGCAAAAATAGTATATTAAGAATGCACCACGTGAAACCTTAAATCGATCTTTCTCTCTCTCTCTCTCTATATATATATATATATATATATATATATATATATATATATATATATATATATATATATATATATATATATATATATATATATATATATATATATATATATATATATATATATATATATACATATATATATACATACATATATACATATATATATATATACATATATATATATATATATATATACATATATATATATATATATATGGAGGCACATGGCTTAGTGGTTAGAGCATTGGCCTTGCAGTCAAAAGGTTGTGAGTTCGATTCTCAGACCGGGTGGTGTGTTGTTTCTTGAGCAAGACACTTTATTTCACATTGCTCCAGTTTACTCAGCTGTAGAAATGAGATGCATTCCACTGCAAAGCGGTCGTGTAGGTGCCACGGCAAAAAAGCACACAGCACTCTCTGTAAATGAGGTTGGTGTTAGGAAGTGCATCCAGCTGTAGAAATCAAGCCAGAATCAATTCCCGTCCCACCCTTGCAAGCAGGGAAAAGCGGACGTAAAATGAAATGATGATGATGATATATACATATATACATATATATATATATATACATATATATATATACATATATATATATATATGCATATATATATATATATATATATGTATATATATATATATATATATATATATATGCATATGTATATATATATATATATGCATATGTATATATATATACATATATATATATATATATATATAATATATATATAATATAGATGAGATTCTACAGGACTAGAACTGTTTCATTCTTTAGAAATCACCAGGAATCATTTCTAAAGAATGAAACTGTTCTAGTCCTGTAGAATCTCATCTATATCAAAACTTTTAGACTCTGTTTACGGTGGTTACCTCCGATTCAACCCGGAATAACGTATATATATATCATCATCATTTCATTTTACGTCTGCTTTTTCCCTGCTTGCAAGGGTGGGACGGGAACTGATTCTGGCTTGATTTCTACAGCTGGATGCCCTTCCTAACACCAACCTCATTTACAGTGACTGCTGGGTGCTTTTTTGCTGTGGCACCTCCACGACCACTTTGCAGTGGAATGATAGGGACCCTAGTCCCTATCATCTCATTTCTACAGCTGAGTAAACTGGAGCAATGGGAAATAAAGTGTCTTGCTCAAGGAAACAACACATCACCCGGTCTGAGAATTGAACTCACAACCTTTAGATTGCAAGGCCAATGCTCTAACCACTAAGCCATGTGCCTCCATATATATATATATATATATATATATATATATATATATATATATATATATATATATATATATATATATGCATATGTATATATATATGTATATATATATATGTATATATATATATATGTATATATATATATATATATATGTATATATATATATGTATATATATATATGTATATATATATATATGTATATATATATGTGTATAAATATATGTGTATATATATATGTATATATATATATATATATATATATATATATATCTATAATATACAGAATGGGGTTGTTCCGAAGGACTGGCATAGCAGCATCATCGTTAACTGTTATAAGGGTAAAGGAGACGCCCTAGATAGGAGTAACTATAGAGGCATTAAATTAATCGACCAGGTCATGAAGGTCACGGAAAAAGTAATAGCGCAACTAATCAGAGAGAGAATTGACCTAGATGAAATGCAGTTCGGGTTTGTGTCAGGCAAAAGTACCACAGACGCTCTTTTCATAGTACGACAACTACAGGAGAAGTACCTAGCTAAAGGTAAACGCCTCTACTTAGCTTTTGTCGACTTGGAGAAAGCCTTCGACAGAGTCCCCCGCTCCATTATCTGGTGGGCTCTTAGAAAACTAGGCGTTGACGAATGGCTTGTGAGGGCTATACAAGCCATGTATAAAGAAACAGTCAGCAAGGTTAGAATTAACAACGAATATAGTGAAGAGTTTAGCGTAAAAGTTGGCGTCCATCAGGGCTCTGTTCTCAGCCCACTACTATTTATTATTGCCCTTCAGGCTATAACAGAGGAGTTCAAGACAGGCTGCCCATGGGAACTCCTATACGCAGACGACCTGACACTCATAGCGGAATCAATGGCCGAGCTAGAGAAGAAATTCCAAACATGGAAGCACGGCCTAGAGTCAAAAGGACTTAAAATTAACCTGGCTAAGACCAAAGTACTAGTTTGTAGGAAAGAAAACAAGGCGGCGGTCCCTTCTGGGAAATGGTCGTGCTCGGTGTGTAGGAAAGGCGTAGGTAGAAACTCCATTTTATGTCCTAAATGCAAAGTATGGGTGCATAAAAGATGTAGTGGGATCACAGGTAAGCTAACTAAGAACATAGATTTTACATGTGGCCGGTGCTCTGGTGCAATAAGTAGCAGCAAGTGCCCACAAAATACTAGCTCTTTCAATTGCGCAGAGGGTTCTATAGAAATAGTGGACAGCTTCCGTTACCTGGGCGATAAAATCAGCAGTGGGGGAGGGTGCTCTGAAAGTACTGTAGCTAGAGTCAGAACTGGTTGGAAAAAGTTCAGAGAGCTTATACCACTATTAGCTGCTAAAGGGTTCTCACTAAAAATGAAAGGCAGGTTGTACGATGCCTGCATACGAACAGCAATGCTGCATGGCAGTGAGACCTGGGCATTGTGTGCAGAGGATATACGCAGACTAGAGAGGAACGAAGCTTGCATGCTCCGCTGGATGTGTAACAGTAATATACGTGAACGGCAAAGCATAAACGAACTAAGGAAAAAATTAGAGATAAGAGGGATCAGATGTTGTTTACTCGAGAGAAGGCTACGTTGGTATGGACACGTGATGCGCATGAAAGTCGATAGCTGTATAACAAAGTGCAGGGCAATAAAGATAGACGGTAGCCACGGAATAGGCAGACCTAGAAAAACCTGGGACGAGCTGATAAACTCCGACCTCACACACTTACACCTCTCCAAGACAATGTCACTGGACCGAGACCTTTGGCGGTACTCAGTAACAGAGAAGACCCGCCTTACCTAAATATATAGTAAAACCTACTCCAGCCAGTAGGCATCTCTAACAAAATACACCCCGTCCCACCACCCCCACCCCCACCCCCACCCCATCCACACCACCCCGTTCTATGTAAAGTTATGTTCGTGCCGCGCCATCGAGGCCGAAACAAATGAGATCGTGTAGGTGTCACGACAAAAAAACACACAGTCCACGCTGTAATGTGGCCGTGTAGGCAACACGGTAAAAACCTCCCAGACCCACACTGTAAATGTGGTTGGTGTTAGGAAGGGCATCCAACTGTAGAAAACCTGCCAGACAGTCCTATACGAGCAAGACAATCACTCTTGCCTCAATTGGGACTACCCCCGTCCAAACCCATGCAAGCGTGGAACACGGACGTTAAACGTTGATGATGATGATGATGATATATATATATATATATGTATATATATATATATATGTATATATATATATATATATATATATATATGTATATATATATATATATATACATATATATATATATATATATATGTATATATATATATATACATATATATATATATATATATATATATATATATATATATATCATCATCATCATCATCATCAGGTTTAGCGTCCGTGTTCCACGCTTGCATGTGTTTGGACGGGGGTTTTCGCACTTGAGGCAAGAGTGGTTGTCTTGCTCGCATAGGACTGTCTGGCGGGTTTTCTACAGTTGGATGCCCTTCCTAACACCAACCACATTTACAGTGTGGGGCTGGGAGGTTTTTACCGTGTTGCCTACACGGCCACATTACAGCGTGGACTGTCTGGCGGGTTTTCTACAGCTGGATGCCCTTCCTAACACCAACCACATTTACAGTGTGGGGCTGGGAGGTTTTTACCGTGTTGCCTACACGGCCACATTTACAGCGTGGACTGTGTGTTTTTTTTTTGTCGTGACACCTACACGATCTCATTTGTTTCGGCCTGGATGTTGTGGGACCAACATAACTTTACGTTGAAAGGGGCGGTGTGGATGGGGTGGAGGTGGTGGGACGGGGGTGTGTTTTGATAGAGATGCCTACTGACTGTAGTAGGTTTTTACTTTGTATTTAGGTAAGGCGGGTCTTCTCTATTACTGAGTACCGCCAAAGGTCTCGGTCCAGTGACATTGTCTTGGAGAGGTGTAAGCGTGTGAGGTCGGAATTTATCAGTTCGTCCCAGGTTTTTCTGGGTCTGCCTACTCCGTGGCTACCGTCTATCTTTATTGCCCTGCACTTTGTTATACAGCTGTCGTCTTTCATGCGCATCACGTGACCGTACCAACGTAGCCTTCTCTCGAGTAAACAACATCTGATCCCTCTTATTTCTAATTTTTTCCTTAGTTCGTTTATGCTTTGCCGTTCACGTATATTACTATTGCACATCCAGCGGAGCATGCAAGCTTCGTTCCTCTCTAGTCTGCGTATATCCTCTGCACACAATGCCCAGGTCTCACTGCCATGCAGCATTGCTGTTCGTATGCAGGCATCGTATAACCTGCCTTTCATTTTTAGGGAGAACCCTCTAGCGGCTAATAGTGGTATAAGCTCTCTGAACTTTTTCCATCCAGTTCTGACTCTAGCTACTGTACTTTCAGAGCACCCTCCCCCACTGCTGATTTTGTCACCCAGGTAACGGAAGCTGTCCACTATTTCTATAGAACCCTCTGTGCAGTTGAAGGAGCTAGTATTTTGTGGGCACTTGCTGCTACTTATTGCACCAGAGCACCGGCCACATGTAAAATCTATGTTCTTAGTTAGCTTACCTGTGATCCCACTACATCTTTTTTGCACCCATACTTTGCATTTGGGACATAAAATGGAGTTTCTACCTACGCCTTTCCTACACACTGAGCATGGCCATTTCCCAGATGGGACCGCCGCCTTATTTTCTTTCCTACAAACTAGAACTTTAGTCTTAGCCAGGTTAATTTTAAGGCCTTTTGATTCTAGGCCGTGCTTCCATGTTTGGAATTTCTTCTCTAGTTCGGTCATTGATTCAGCTATGAGCGTTAGATCATCTGCGTATAGGAGTTCCCATGGGCAGCCGGTCTTGAACTCCTCTGTTATAGCCTGAAGGGCAATAATAAATAGT